>JACVBY030000645.1:830000-2030000 GCA_017589505.3 Metroxylon sagu | reverse complement strand
AAATAAGTCCGCTTCTCCAAGAAATGAAGTTGAAGTGGCTGAAAATCTGAAGTCTTCACCACCAAATTCCATTGGAGATGATGATGCCTTTGCTGAACTGGGTCCATCAATACCAGTGATTGACAAGTTGGGCTTTGGATTGACAAAGCAAAAGCATAAGGTATCTTCAATATGCCTACCACATGGGGAGGTCAATTTTGCTACCTCATCATGTTTCAGTCCACATCTTTATTGCAAAATGTACAGACAAATGATATCTATCATTTGCAACAGCTTAGACAGACTTCACTTATTTCGCATTGACTTTTCTTTGTCAGCAAAAGGATGTGGCAAATATTTCCCAAATAGGCCTACTTGTTTTTATGCACGACAGATTGTGACATCCGCTGAGATTCACGCATCTTGTCTGCTATGCATGTTCCACTTATATCTAAACTTCTGACTTCATAATTGCCATATCATTTAGTCTGCAGGACCTCCAAGGATACTCTCAGTTAATGGATCTCAGAAATCCGATGTAACTTCACAAAGGCACGATACCCCTAGGAAGATGCCTTACTCGAGGAATTCCCTAAACCAGGAAAGCAGTCATCCAGGTACAAGTTCAAACCTTGAGGATTGTAAGAAGGTTTTAAGAACCAAAAATGAAGCTAAAAAGGAGAAATATGCAGCTGATGGTATTGAAAAACACGCAAGCTCATCCTCTATAATTATTGACAAGGTACCCTCAAATATCAGCCTCCTAGATTTGAGGGAAGCAGTCTCAATATTTGGAGAGATTCTGAGTGCTTCTGTGAGAACTAGACAGGATGGTCTTGCCAGCTATCATGTTAAATTTAAGGTATGTGCATTCTTTTTGGCAATTCAACTGCCATTTTTTTATTGATTTAGCTGCAGATTTGCTGTTGTATTAAAATATAAAGTATAAACCATCAAAATTTTTCAGAGTGTGGAATCAAAGGAGAGAGCACTTGCAGCTGAGTGGATCACTGTGATGAACTGTCAGTTACCAGTCCGAGGTGTCCAAGCCCAAGAAAATATTACAGTTAGAATAACCAACATTAGCATGGAGATGGCCGAGCCAGCTATACACTCCATGTGCATGTCATACGGGCATGTATCTAGTCTTGCAAGGACAAAAGAGGGCGCTGTTGATGTCGTGTTTAGGGTTCAGAATAGCTCAATTGCACAGACCATAGTAAAGCAGTAAGAAGCCTGATTGTAATGACTTTTTCTTTCCCCATTTGTGTTAGATGTCTCTAATTAGGCCTTATGTCAATGCATGTAAATTTGTACGATGTACTGCTGCATCATCTGCAACTCTTTTCTAGTTACACTTACAGACACGCAAACACAACCATTCCCTGAACAATAATGATTGCCGATGTTTTTGTTAATTTTTAATTTGTTCCTCCTGAAAATTTGTGCCTCCTGTCTCACTTGTATGACCATATATGGATGTATGTAATTGCTGCCCTGATTCGCTCTTATTGTTTGTTAACCTTTTCTTTTTTCACCTTTTCCAGTCTCAATGATAGTCAATGGGCAGCGCAGTTGCTACCAGAATTTGGTCAAAATTCAAGGAACAAGGTATCAAATTTTCAATGGTCAGTTGGGTCGCAGATTAGCAATTTCATAGGGACCTTTCAAAAGCAACTCCGAATGAAACAGATCTATTTGGAAGACCTAGAAGTGCTGCACCATGCTATATTACACCTCAGGGATAGACCTGTTGATACGAATTCGTAGTTTTCTTGAATCACTGATGTACCTTCTTCCACATTTGCTGTCTACTTTTGAGTCTGCTCTAAGACTAGAGAACCTGTCTAATCGAATTCACTTAAGAAGGAAAACAAATACCATTTTTATACCCTTGAAATTGAAATGTCTAGTTCGTTCTCTTGATTTTGCACTTTTAAGTTTAAAAGTATATCTGCTTTTTTTCAAAAAATTGATACAAGTATATCTGTTAACCTGTATGCATGTATGTATCATGCAATGCCTCTGTACACGTGAGAAATCTACCTTCTGTACACATAGGAGGAGAGACGGTTGCATTTGATTTTTAAAAACATTTTTTTATTTTATAAAAATAATTTTTATTTTTTATTTTTTGATCTCTAAATAATGTGTTTGGTATGTAAAAATAAAAATTATTTGTTATTTTCATTATAAATGATATCTTTTGAAAGTATAGGTAAAAAATTTAAAGAAAATATCATCAACTTTTCTAACTTTTTTTCCTGCTTTTTTTTTCTTTTGATGAAAAATGATGAAAACATTTTTAATCCATTTTCAATTTTCAGTCATTTTGAAGCTGTCTTTTGCAGAAAACTATTTTTGTTTTATTCATCAAATGTGTTTTTACAAGTAGAAAATAAAAAACAAGGCTGTTTTCAAGAACCAAATTCACCTTTTGTATTTGTGATTATTTAGGCTTTAGCATATCTGTAGATTCTCTATTTTAAGCTAGCCAAGAAGGTTTGACATTTATGAGATAATAATTTGCACTCATATTATTGTCTGTCATATTAGAAACTTGTGCTATTATACTACTGATAACTTTGCAATGTAGTGGCATATTTTTTCATATAATAAAATTTAAAAGTATAATATAATTAAAAAGAATTTATTTAAAAATAGCACCATTAAATCTCTCATGCCGCTAGAAAATGTCACAGAATCTGGCATGTTGATTTATCTACCTATTTATAAAGAAATGTAAATAATTTTAATGTCTTTTTTTATTATCTTTGGTTTAATGTATGATATAAGTAGAAAGGATGAACAGAAAAACAAGTATGTTTAAATAAATTGCTTAAGTTGTAAAATTTAAAAATAAAATAGTGGAGAATCGACTGAGATGGTATGAATATGTATGATAATTGAAATGATTCTAGCTAGAAGATTTTGTCCAATATGTTAAGAATATAGTGGAAAAAAAAGAAGAAGAAGAAGACTTAAGGAAAAATGATTGAACATGGTGAAAAAATAAAAAGAAAAAACAGAAAAGCTGAAAATAATATTAGAGATGATCTTATAAAGAAATTGACAATGAATGAAGTTTTGCAAAGATAGTTCTAAATAGATAATCTGAAGCTTAATGGTCGCTTATGGAGGAACAAAAAATGGTGTTTTGCATGTATATAATTTTGTATGGATACCCTTTAAAAATTGCTATTTATAAGTATGCTTAGTAAGACCTTTATAACTCTCCTATCATGGTCCGTTGGTTGTGTTTAAGTTAATCAAGATTTACCTCAGTTAAAAAAATTAGCAAGACTAGAAATTTGATTGTTTTGCCCTTAAAAGGTTCAACATTTAAGTATTTTATCATTGTATCCTTTTATTCTTAACCATTTCATTTTTGACAACATCTGATGTGAGGTTAATCATAAATAGATGTGCAAATAGAAAGGTTTAGAAAAATGTAACTAAATTTGTGATTTTAAAAAGGATATTTTTAAAAAATTAGATATTTATGAGAGCATGATATGCTGTATCGATGCACCATCTTGTATGGATATATTATGCCGTACTAGTATCAGCCTAAGACTTGCTACTAGGATGTACTAAGTTTCAATATCTCAATTGACCCATATATCAAATATCTTGATACTGAATTAGTATAGTATTAATACCAAGACGTCGAATCTTATATATATGTGTATAAAAAAAAATTAAAAATAAATAAAATTATATATATATATATCTTATTACGCCTCAAGGGTCAAGTCACCCATGAGGAAGTAAAATCTATCTTAAACTTTTTTTTTTATTAATAAAATGGTTCAGTTATGTATTAAAAAAAAAAAGCTCATAAATCAGCATATACTAATGGAAATAATTTGGGTTTACTCGTTAAGATTATATTTTATAAATTAATCCATTTATATAATAAAAAAATAGGAGATAAGATTTTTGTGATGGCTTCTAAGTACAGCTCATGAGGAAGGCTGGAGGAACAATGGCAGCTTAACATAGTCTAAATTCTATGACATTAGGGATCATAAGTGCACATACCAATCATAGTTCTCCATTCACTTGTTTCAACTTAGAAGGATTTATTTCTTTCTTAGTTTTTCTTTTTTTTTTCATTCGTTTTTGTGAATATAGATTCTATTGTGGAAATTTCAGTGACCTCTCTCACATAACCAAGCTTTCATTTTTTGTTGGTATCTTAGTCATCTTGTACAATACTAATAGTATTTTACAAGTATATAAGCCACATGATGCATGGTGCATGAGAGGTCCATCTTTTTTTTAAAAAAAAAAAATAAATTATGAGCTCTACTAATACTAGTTTATGGCAATGAGCGTTTGCTTCTTGCCATTAATGATCATTGGCAATCCAGGAAGGATTTGCCTTCATGAATAGATGGGAAATGCTTGACTTTACCATTAATGATCAGCATATGGAATGCAAGGATTTAAGTCTTATGTAGAATGTGAGAAAATTATGCCTTTTCATCATTAATGATCATTGATGATCATATTGTACACAAAGAGGATTTAAGCCTATAAACATGTAGAATGCAAGAAGGATATGTAGAGTTATCAGACTATTTCTCTAGTAAATAAATGATATAACTTTTTAATGCATGTCAAAAATTTAAAGGCGCAAATAAACTCTTGATTCTCAAGTTGTTCTCTTCAAATTTATTTTGATTCTTAAACTTTTTGTTATTACAATTCAATCCCCCTATATTTTTAGAATATTGCATTATTGACGTCTATCATATAAGATCAGTTTAAATTAATAGAATAAATGATGTGTCATTCTGTCAACTAATCCATATATTTGTGTCAAGGTGATATGTCAATTATTTCATCAATTTTAACTTTTTCTATGCAACATGATATCATGATTATAATATCCTTAAAATATGAAAAACTAAACTGTAATATCTGCTAAGGATCCAAATGAATTTTGAATAAAAGTTTGAATACCAAGCTGAATTAAAACCACAGTACTAAAATTTTCAAATTAGAATTTAATAGCATTTTTGTTGAAGAATATAAATTGAAAAGTCTGGATACAAAATATTCAATCCTTACATGTCATTGCAGCTACTGATTTTTCAACACCTTGATAAGTCCCAGTTCATATGACCGAAGCATGTCCATAATATTTATCTCCTGCTAGAAGGAACAAAGTATTAAAAATTCAAGATTAGCCTGTCACATTACTAATATGTTGTTCTCTTTTATGGGCTTTTGATTCTTGGGGTTGCCGAGCTTCTCAGCTGGCATCTCACCTTAAAAGCTAAGGCAGTGTTGTAAATATATTTTAATATAGTTGTTGCACACGTAAACTCATTAGCATGATATTTTTATCCTAATTTCTCTTAATTTAGCTGTCTCAAATAAAAGTTCCCTTTCTTTTGCTACACAATTGTTTCCAAGCATCATTTTCTTGGCATTGCTCAAACTTAATACTTTCTAGTTACTGTACTTCTACATTTAAACTAAAGCAAACTATAAAATATTTTATACAAGAAAGTCAACAAACTATTTTTCTCAAAAAAAAAAAAATGTTTGCATACGTATCTTCTAAATATCTAAAATTACATTTACACTCATAAATTTTTTATTTACATATATATTACGAATTATTTTATCACCAATTATAAATATTCTTATAATTATTTCTTTCTATATTGATATTTCTATAAATATTTGAACTTACATGGATGCCTTGCAAGTTTACTCTTTGACTATTACAAATTATTTCCTTTTCTGTGTATACTCTCATAAAATATTTCTTTTTGTCCGGACATTCTTAGCTCAATAAAAATAGACATATAGAAAAAGTAATTTATAAAGATATATAAAATATAAAAATTTATGAAAATATAGACATAATTTCATCTATTTATAAGAATATACATTAAAAAAATACTTATAAAAATATATATAAAAATAATAAATTTGTAAGAATATAATTCAATATATATATATATATATATATATATATATATATATATATATATATTTCCTTCCATACGTGCGCTTTATTTTTGGAGTCCACATCAATGCCATCATCAACTAGGTTTCCTATTTTACAATTTAAATTTAATAATATAACATTGAAAACATAAGTCAAATTTTTTTTTTCCCATTTATCGTATCAATTGCACTAGGATGTGACTTTAAATTATTCAAGGGGATCTTAATGAGGCCAAGTCCAAGCTACATGCCTAAACCAAAAACAGTTTTATCCATCCATTACATGAAACTGAAGTGGTATAAAATTATCAATCCAATCCCACATAATTAAAAATATATAAAAAAAATTAATTTACTAATCCCAAATTTATAACTTTGGACAATCAATTCATCAAACTTACCTAATTTGAATCCAATCCTTATTTTTTCAAAATAAAAATCCAATATCATCCCATTCATGCTACCATACCAAACACGCCCAAAATATCAAAGAATAAAGATTTGATTTGATATAATACAGAATATTATGAATAATAATTTATTAATTTATAAATAATATATAAATAGTTGATTATAAGTAAACTATTAAATTAATTATACTTAATAATTATATATAATTATTATATTAAATATAGTAACTATTAATTCATATAATGTCATATTAATACTAATTATTAGTTATTATAACTAGCTACACAATAATTCATAATATAATTCATATATTATTATAATAATTAATTATGTTATCTATATATTATTTATGTAATATCTATGATTATTAATTATTATAAATATAATTATTATAATTATTTATCTTATTCCTATTGATTAAATATTAATTAATAAATTTATCTACATCAGATAATTTGATATATATAGTTCATATATCTGATTGCAATATATATAATTTTCTATGGGTTGTATTTGTAAAATTGTTTAAAAGTTCCTTATGTGTATCTCACCAAAGCTTCACCTTTGCCATACATATTCTATTTATCTTATTCTTATTTTTAATTTAAAATTAATAATTTAAAAATTTAAATGTAGTAATATAAAATTAGAGAAATAAGTTTATATATATTTATTTATTTATTGATCTTGGCAATTAGAGAACCCATCTTTGATTTCAGATCATTTAATAGTTTTTGGGTCAACACAGCCTTATACTAGTACAAAGGAGGTAACCTCACAGGGTGGTCGCTGGACTCGTTTCTGAGATTTTATATGTCTCCGGTCGTCCGCCTCCATCGTCAAATTTTCCCATCGCGATCGACGGAGAGTGAAGGAAAAGATTTGGAGGAAGAGAGGGAGAGAGAGAGAGCGCGAGAGATGGAGAGATCTCAGATTTCGGTGTTCTTCTTCGGAACCCTAACCCTAGGTCTCCTCTTCGTCTCCGCTCTCGCTGACGACGACGTCTTCGTGCTCACCGAGGCCAACTTCGAGAAGGAGGTCGGACAAGATCGCGGCGCCCTCGTCGAGTTCTACGCCCCATGGTATCATCTGCTCTCATCTTTGTTTCAGAACGTAGAAACTACAGTCCAATCTCGTGAATCTGCTTCTGTTTTTGTTACTTATCCGCGTGTCGATTCCTTAATAATTTTGCGATCGGATTCTTCGGTGGTTAGCATCAGGATTTGTAGATTTAGGGTTTTGGTGCGTAGATCTTGACGTCTTTGACTGTCGACCTGATTTGGATGGAAATTTATTATTTTTCTTCGTTTTATAATTTATGCGAATAGATTATTTGTAGAACTATTTGGAAGAAAAAAAAGTCAACTCATTGTGCCATCTGATTGGCGGGATTTCGGAAACTTGAGATTTGTATACATTGGATTTGTAGCGTTAGTTGATTGAGATTTTATAACGTTATGTTGTTTCATATTTCATCTAAAGTGCTTCAGGGGGGCCAGTCTTTTAAATTTGCCAGGTGATGTAGTTAGAATTCGTGCTTGTAGTTGTAGGAGACAATCTGGTAAAAAGATTGAAGCTTTGAGATGCTTTTTATGGCTTTATGATGTTACATCTCTAGTATGTGCAGTTGAAGTTGCTCAGGGATCCAATCTTATATATTTGTGACGTGATCTCTTTTAGGGAAAATCCTATGTCTAGAGTACCTCTTGGCATAAGCGTTTTACAGATTGGCATGTAATAGGCTTAGCACCCTGAAAATGGTCTGTGTAGACCCCTTGCAGGCCAATCACATGCCGCCATGTCATAGTGTAACCTCATGCCCATTCGGATTCACAGCAGTGTCTCTCTCTCAGTAAATCGTTGAAAAATGCCTAGTTGGTTTATTAATGTTTCATCTTTAAGTATTGGATGTGAGGTATTGTTGGAAAATGTTGGTTTCACAGTGGTGATGTATTTTTTCTTCTTCTCTTGTTCTTAATGCTTGAAACCGATTGTAACATTATAAGGTCAAGTTAGCTAATTTTGGTAGTTTGCATAGCACAAATAATACTGAATAAGATGGTGAAAATGCTTATGGCAATGCTTTTTGTCTATTTCTAGGTAGTTTTCAACAACCGTTGCCCTGGCATGTGTCCTGATATAATTGTAGTCTTTTTTTTTTTAGTAGATCTTTTCATTTTTCTTCCTCAACATGGAAGCTTCTTTGTTTACTTACATGTTTTCTTGATGGCAGGTGTGGCCATTGTAAGAAGCTTGCCCCTGAGTATGAAAAACTTGGTTCAAGTTTTAAAAAGGCTAAATCCATTTTGATTGGAAAGGTCAGTCTTATTTCTAATTGCATGTATAGGTTGTTTCTATGTCCAGTTAACAGTCTATCAAATGTGCTGGAGTTAAATGAAAATGGTATGACATTAAAAATTTAGCTCTTTCTTGATTAGATTGGACATGCAAAATCTGACTGCTCTATTGAATCTTTATAAAACACTTCCAATTGAATAGCAAAATGTTGGTGCCACTTTAACTTCTGTTTGTCCTATATAGGTGGATTGTGACGAGCACAAGAGCTTATGTAGCAAATATGGGGTTTCAGGATACCCAACAATCCAATGGTTTCCGAAAGGCTCCTTGGAACCAAAAAAGTGAGTATAATATCTGAACAGTTTCCCCTGCTTTTAATGCTTCTTAAATGGTTTGAGTTCAATATGGGCCTATATATTTCTTTAATATAAATATTTACGGATTTATAAGTGACACTAACACATTGATATGATTATGGAGGTATGAAGGCCAACGAACTGCAGAAGCCCTTGCTGAATTTGTAAACAATGAAGGAGGTAATATTTTAATTTTTGATGTGCAAGGGGTTTATTATATTTCCATTCTTGCAACTTATAGCTAATGTATATGGTATATCTTTTGCATATCCAGAGTTGTGGGGCAGAGACTGATTATTATTAACAAATTTGGTTTTGTATGGAAGTTTTGATGCTTTTGTTGAAAGGAATGCGATTTTCTTATGTTTATATGAATTAGATGTCTTTGTAAATGTTTGCATGCCAAAGTTGGATGATAAAGATGGCCTTGCTTGCTGTTGTTGTTGATGTGTGTTGTGGTCTGTGTTTGTCTTATCCAAGGTTTTCACCCTTAGTGCTGAAGCCTGAAACCCTGTATGTAGGGCTTACTAGTATGGGTCACCCCTATATTTGATGCACAATATGTTGCTGGAGGCAAGACTGCATCTGTGCCATCTGTTGTTATTGTATTGTATCGAGTCCTTATTACTGTACCAGCGCCTTACTGGGTCATTATTGTAGCTACACCTAATACCACAGGGGTCAGTATAGAAAATTTTGGTCTCATTAATGTTACAATTGAATGAAAGGGCTACAGGCATTTGGCAAAGACTTATGTGATGGAAACTCAAGATTGTGTTCTCATTCTTCTTGTCCCAGTGGCACAGTTGATGGGCTGTTAATTAGCAATTCTAGTTGACTTACAGGGAAAGGATTCTTGGGTGAATTAAAAAAATATTAATATGCTGCCATTTGTATAACAAATGAGACTGACGGTGTCTCAGTTTATGTAGAAAACGTTTATCAGAAGTGAAAACTGCTAGGCACATGTACAATAAATGACAATGGCATGCAACCATGCATGGATATTGGAGTGCTGTACTTAGTTGACATTTAGAGATGTTAGTATTTTGCATGTGCATTACATTGAGTTTGTTCAAGAGAAATAAAAAACATATGATGGACGGTTGTGATGCCACTGATCAGGATTGTTTAGTCCATATTGATAAGCATGCCCCCTGTTTACCCTTATGTGCCTGCTGATTTTCTCTCAGTTATTTGAAGGGAAATATAGAAAGATGCAGTGCTACAAAAAAGGAAAGGAAGAAGCAGAACCCAAGGAGTCTGCTCTTGAAATTTCTCATTAGAGATGGATATGTCAATATCGAGGTCAGGCGAGAAGCAAGGGGTAGAGTCCCACCCACACCAAGAGTTTGTGTTATAATAGGGAAGATAGTGAGATTTATAGATGGGAGCGATATAATCTGATCACTTCCCAGTTTTTAAAGCTTTGATAGATTTCTTTGACGTGAACAACTAGATTGTCCTAGACTGCTTTGTTGTCAGCATAGAAAGTTTCTTGTTATATGATCTTCATTGCCGCATAAGAGCTCACAAGTTATCCTGCAAGATCTAGTCTATATTATTAGAACTCTGTCAACCAAGATTCACCAGTAAGATTTAGTCATGTCTGGAAGGATTTTCAGTAATCTTTCCATTTTAATCTACTACATCTGAAGCAGTTAATGATTCAGATCATATCCAACTTTGTGCTGTTCAGAGATGGAGCTTCTTAAAACATACAACAACAAATATTGATCAAAACAATCACATGTAGACATGATTCCAGTAAAAAGACAATCACAAGTAAAAGATACTAGCATGAAAAACATAGTTACGCTCATGTCTGACTTTATTTCATTATATATATTATGTTTACATTTAGTACATCAGTATTAATTTTGTGTTGTTCTTTATGTAAGTCTGTGAACTTTATCAAGAAGTATGCACATGCACTTATTACATAGTTCAGAAGGAAATTTATAGCTCATCAAGTGAAATATAATCATAACGTTCTTTTTTAAATAATATTTTTTCTCCTGTTTTGCCTACTAATTGAAATTTTGTTCGAAGGGTTTTTGAAGGCTGTAGATCATTGATATTCAAATGTGGGAACTAGACTGCTCTAGATGAGATAAATGAGTTCAGATTGTTTTATCTGTACTAGGTGCAGTTGGCATATGTAATATTCCATAATGTCTATCCTACAGTATGCTGTCATCAATCTCACACATATATAAGATAAATGGCGCATTATTTATATCTGGACCACTAGGGATTGGAAGAGAGGAAGTAATAGATGTGATGGAACTTCTTGCTTAATCTTTCTAATATTCTCTAACAAGCGTCTGCATGTACCATTCATGGCTTTGTTATTACTTTGGCCTGCTTACCCCTTTTTTCTCATTTTCATTAGCAATATGAAAGTTAAGATCAACTAGCTTGATGAACTTGGGTCACATCCTCTTAAATAGACATATTAGTTAAAATCTTCAGAGTCTAGCACATTGGTGGACTATGTGGCCTTTTCCCCTTATAATACAGAAGACAGTAGATTTTGAAGTCTCTACTCAAAATTCCTGCTTAATGGTGGCATACCTGCATGTAATGTTGAAAGTGGGTTTTGTCTTGTGATAGTCACTAAGTATGCTTGATTTGCTAAGTTTATTTCTCTGGATTCTTATGCTACTCGTGGCTTAAAAGAATAAAGGTGGTTCTGTCAGTTACTCCTCACCTTATTGTTGTTTTATGATTCTGCAGTAGCATATTCATTCATTTTGCTTTCCTTTTAACATTTCAAGCAAGTTTGTTCCCATGGGTTTGTTCATTTAAATAACTGTTTTCCAGTTATCCAGTTTTATGAGCTGAAAAAAGTTCCTTACACCATCTTGTCTTTCATGGGATAGTTCATGCATTTCAATAAGTGGGTAGAAAAGAGTTGATATTGCCTAACAGATTTATTTCCCTATGATTACAGGAACCAATGTGAAGCTGGCAACTGTTCCTTCCAATGTAGTTGTACTAACACCAGATAACTTCGACCAGGTTGTCCTTGATGAAACTAAAGATGTCCTTGTGGAGTTTTATGCACCATGGTTAGTTTACCTTCATGACTGTTTGTCCTTAGCTATGTTTATTTCATTAGATTTTTTACTTATCAGCACATGATCTTATGATTGGTATTTCAACAGGTGTGGTCACTGCAAAAACCTTGCTCCTGTAAGTAAATGAATGTAACCTCTAAAAATTGTAAAAAAATGGCCCACTTATGATAAGCAATGGCATTATCATGTACATTATCATTTGTAGCTTTACTAGTTCTTAAACATCTTTTGTTTCTTTATAGACATATGAGAAGGTAGCTACTGCATACAAGCTGGAAGAGGATGTTGTAATTGCCAACATTGATGCTGACAAACACAAGGATTTGGCTGAAAAGTGAGTTCAGAATTTGCTTTTAGTTTTAACTGTCACCAAAATTTTAAGACCAGCAGATGTCACCATAATAGCTGTGTTGTCTCCAATGCTTGGTATTTCAAAATAAATTTGGTTAACCAGCTGTGGTTCATTATCTTGAGATCAATAATCAAGGGGCAGGAGATTTTACCTGCAGTCAGAAATAAAGTTGCTAGCAGAATATTGTATTTCAATGCTTCTATTTGCAGCCCTAACTGACTAGGATATGATCATGTTTCAATATTCATGATTTTTGCCAATTTTCATGGTGATTTATGCTCTTTCCCATGTACCCATTACGAGAGCTTCCTGATAAAATCAATGCATCTACTTTGCATTCCAAGGAAGCATGATTTTCACTTTTTTTGCTCCCCCTTAAATGCAGCCACTGAATTTCAGCTTTAAAATATTAGTTTTTTTTGTAACAAACAATAATCTTAAAATGCACAGCAATAGTTCTAACTAGTTTTATGCACTTACATAACACTGATTCTGCACATCCTTCATTTTCGTATTTTAATGAAATAAATTGTTTTCAGTTCCTCTGATAATATGGTCCTAGATCTGTGCCCTTTTTCTTTTTCTGTTTTTTACTGTCATTTAGATGCCTTAGCTATTTCATCTGGTTCTCTGATATCTCATCTTTATCGTTCTTGCGGACGGGTTCCTTTGATCATATTCATTTCTTGCTCATTACTCCTTTGCTGCATCGCACCAATCTCCTTATTTTCCATTTCCTTGGAAAAAGGAATCCATGCAACAGCACTTTTGCATGTTATGTATTGGAATGACATCTTTTTAAGTTCAGTAACTTGACATATATGATACAGTTGATATTATTACAGAGAGGAATATAATCTTGTGTTATCCTATTGTGGCTTTCTGATTTCATCTTGTTGGTTCCTCTTCAATGCCATAGCCTCCAAAATATAATTATTAAAAAATAGATCCTATGAGTGCTCATTTCTTTTTTAATTTCCAGCAGTTATTGTATTGTACCATTTGGATGTGTTTCTTTATCTTATGATGCAGTACAGATTTAAGAACCCTGGCTTGTTCTTTATTTTGAGTTTACCATTGATTGCCCTGTTTTTTCATCTTATATTGGTGCATTATTGATGACTGCTGTAGTTAGATTTCTTGAAAATCAATACGGCGAGGCAATGATGCTTAGTTGTTAAAAAAATTACACTATAATATTTTGAAATATTTCACACATCAGAATATGTGACTGTTCTCATTTGTATTGATTTTTGTGTTCAATTTAAATTGTTAAAATTATATTATTTTAATTACGCTGGTGTGCATATGATGTAATTTCAGATATGGAGTTAGTGGTTTTCCTACATTAAAGTTTTTCCCCAAGGGCAACAAAGCTGGTGAAGAGTATGATGGTGGCCGGGACTTGGATGCCTTTGTTCAGTTCATCAATGAGAAGTGTGGCACAAGCCGTGATGCAAAAGGAAAACTTACTTCACAGGTATGTAGAAGACAAGTATTTGAAAACCTACATTTTTGTATTCTTGTTAATGAATTTTCTTTAACAGTTAAACTTTAATTAATGTAGGCTGGTATTGTAGCAAGCTTAGATGCTTTGGTGAAGGAACTTGTAAGTGCCAGTAAGGATGACCAGAAAACAGTCCTATCTCAGATGGAAGAAGAGGTTGAGAAACTCAAGGGTTCTTCTGCAAGGTAACATCTTTCTCCAGCCAAATCTGTGATATTAATTGGATTGATGAATATTATTAACAAATTTGAAATTTGTTGTCAATTGGATTTTGCAACTCCAGTCCTGATTTTTCTTTCCACTGTCCTTCCTGTAAATGTTCTATTACTGTCTCTATTTTGGCTGACCAACCAACGAATAAACCATCACTCATCTGACAAGCATGTTTACTGTCAGATAATGGGGTGATCATTGAAAATGATGTGTGTACCCAAAATGTAAGGAGCTGATACATTCTTGTCACTTCTGGTAATCTTCTTCCATGTCCTTCGTATTCCAGTGAGGGTAGGATTTCTTCGGTTTCTTAGCCAAGCTGCTAAGCCAGTCATCCCTAAGTCAAAAGAGATGCATATTATAGAGGAAACTGGTTTGTCCTGGGGAATGATCAATGGTAAGAATTTTGACGCAGAAGCTGACCTCATGGGGGCCATTGGTGTCTTATGTATAGTATAGGGCATTCCATTTCCTATTTTACTTAATAGTATCGATGCAAATAGCAATTCACTGATTATTTGAATCTAATAATCCCTTGTGTAAGGAAATCCGCATGAATTTGAGAAATAAAAGCTATTTGGTTTATAATTTTCTTATTAGATGTGTGGTTTGAATGTCATCGGTCATTTCAAAGTACTCCAATCTCCAAAACTTCCAAATTGTAACCAGCCTTTATGAAAGTCGAGGACATTCATCAGAGTTCTTCACAAATTAGTGATCTTAATTTAATTAATTATCCATCTATAGCTGTAGATTTTCTTGGTTATTAATCTCCTAAAATCTACCAAAATACCCAATATTATTTTTACATAATGTTTTGCAGTATGTACCACCCTTGCGTAGCAAGTTGTACTGCCTTGTATTGGCAAATCATGAGTAGATATTGGGGCATATCACAGTAAATACTGTGCTAGCATGTGACTGGTGCGCCCATGGTCCAAGAGAAGCAGATTAAGCCTAGGCACCATGTTTCAATGGGTTGAGCAGCTGTGGGTTGACCTCAATATAGCTGTTGGTCAGTCAAATGGAAAAAATAAAATGTTTCCTCCGCATATGCATGATATAATATAGACAAAGTGGTAGCCTGATGTCAGAACATTGCCTAGTGGGAATAATCTGACATCATCTTTTTAGGGACCTTAAGAGGGACTGAACCATTGGTTGTTGAGCTTGTATTGCATTTCTGAATGTTAGGATGCATTCAAGTTTCATTTAAAGAACTTTTTATCTTGGTTTAGAGTGGGGAAGCTTCTTTACTAATTGTTCATGCAATTAAATTATATTTAAAAAGTATCTTGGAATATAAAATACACCAATTTATTACCAACTTTGCTGGGCTTTTTTTTTTTTTTTTCCTGTTTCTTAATAATAGAGCTCAAAATCAGTTCTTTCTATGTTTACTTTTTCACTGTGGATGCTCATAAGTTTTTGATATCCTTTAACTCAACCAAGCTCGAACAATAGAACTTAGGTTTGAAGTTTCACCCAAGACAAATCCGAAACTGATTGGAATATTTTTTTTTTTTTTTTTGTGTTTTAGTCAGTTTCAGCTTGTTTTGGTTGGTTTATGCTAAGTTCTGGTAGTTAGTGGAGACCGAACAAAACTATTTTTGATCCTTTTCTTTTATTTTTTTGGGGGGGGGGGATGTTCAATATTTTTGTTTTGTTTGTGGTATTTGTTAATACCATTCAATATCATGCATATTATTCTTGGCTGTGTTTTAGTATTATAGGGTGCAATATGCAATCTTGACGTTTGTTTTCACTAATTAGAAAGTGTTGTGTTCTCTTATGGTGGTTCTTTTTCTACTTCAGTGAGTTTTCTTTCCTCTTATTTTAGAGTGAGATGATATACAAAAATGAAATAGCAAAATAAACAGTAGTTTTTATTTGAATGGATCATTTCATTTCTTGCTTAAATGGCTGTTAGAAAAAGGAATATAATGAAATATGCTTAAATGGTTTCTCTCTTGCTTAGATGAGTTCTTAAAAGGAGATAAAATGACATATTCTAGAGAAAGGTTTGGTTAAGTGTAAAAATTAAAGCAAATTTACGAACTTAGGAAAATAAAATGCAGGAAAATCATAAAACTTAGTGAATGTGTAGGATAATTATAAAAATTAGATAAAGTATATCTAATATATTAAGCTTTAAAACAGTTTAATTTTAAGCAGAAACTGCGTAAACTACACAAATATGATCCTAAGTAACTGCAGAAATAGAAACTCTACCTAAAGGGCCAAAACCAAAATTGATATAGAGCTTTAAAACCTTGATTGCATCCATGTCTTACCATGTTTCCACATGCACTGCTATTTAGTTTGAAGTTTAGTTGATTTTTCCTCTTGCCATGAATGTCAGGTATGGTAAGACCTATTTGAAGGCTGCCAAAAGCTTCATTGAAAAAGGTTCTGATTATGCCAAAAACGAAATTGAGCGGCTCCAACGTATGCTGGATAAGGTGGGATGACATGATTTTTTTTCTTTTCATTTTAGTTTGTCTGGAAATGAATCTCAAAACATATTAGATATTTCTAGGCTGTTATTTGTTCTAACATGGAGAAATATTTACTGTTTGTCTGGTGGCAGTCGATCAGTGCTTCCAAGGCAGATGAATTCATCATTAAGAAGAACATCCTATCAACTTTTGCTGCTTAAGTATGTGCGGGCTTCTTTTATAATCTAAGATTTTGGAGATGAACATTTCGAGGTCCTAACCAGGCTGCTTTATTATTTAAGATCTAGGAGATAAACATATTAAGATTAGTATCACTGTAACCGAGTTATTTGTTGACAGGACCTCATGTTCATGTTAGACACTACAGTTTGCATAATTTTATGCAATTACCAAGGATGTCGATTACATTTTGTTTTTAAATGATTCGGATCATAACTTACAGAGATTGGCTTGCTTTAAAACAAGCAGTGCAGGTCCTTGCAATTGTGGTGTTTTTTTTTTTTTTTTTTTTAAAATTTTTAGAGCAGTTTGAAGGCAATGACGGTTCTGGGTCCTGTCAATTCTTCTGGGTGCATACGGTGCTGTATGGTTCCCGTGAGAAAAGTGCATCCTAAAATTTTGAATGCTTGGTTTCTTGCGACATGCCAATATTATTTATGGTCATTGTCCTGTTGTGTCCTGATATCGACGGAGGGACCATACCGGAACGAGCACTCGGACCGAGATATTCTTTTTATTTATATTGTCCTCTGGTTCTTGGATTGAAAATATGGGGCAAGAAAGGAGCAACGAGGAATGCATAAGAAAACAAAGTTAAAAAGAGTAGCGTTGTGTCGAATTTTCAGTAGTGTTGCAACCTATGCACAATTGTATCCGGAGCCTTCTTTGGATTGGTCTCTTTTTCTTTCCTCTACCATTTGCATACTGATTCTATAATGCCTGGCCACGAGAAACCACGACATATAAATTGTTAAAAGAACTTCGGTATGGGGCTGACAAGCTAACAGCAACATTGGAAAAGCTTTGAAGGTGAAAGCATCGAAGGGCCTGGATTTAAGATCTAGACTAAATTTTTATTAAATTTTTTTTAATTTTATTTAAATAATTGATCGTTCTTAAATTTAAGTAATTAACTATTTTTAAATTTACGATCATACTTTTAAAGTAGATGTTCATAAAAAGCATTATAAATAAGAATCAACGAAAATAAATAATAAAATATAAATATTTAAAATTTTTAAATGAAAATAGATAAAAAGAGAAATAATTGTTGAGATAAGAAAAAATAATTAATAAAAGATCATTGAATTAATTGAAAAAGGAATTTAGAGCAACGAAGGAGGTTTATATGATTTAGACATGTTTTTTTTTATTTTAAATTAAATTCAAAATATTTTTTTTATTTTAAATTAGATCCAAAAGATATACAAGCTGTGAGGATCACGTAAGTTGGGTTAAGAAATACCAAGCTTGAACATCTATCAAAATTTAGATTAGGTTTGATTTTATGGATTGAAAGTTAGGTTATAAGCCGACTCAACTCATTTACAACTCTAAGTAGATGTAACATTATCTTTGTATCCCTAATATTGTCTTATTATATTATCTATGGGATGAGTCACCCTTCTTTATTTGCCCACTTGGATTTAGAGCCCTTCCTTATCTGCCGCTTGGATTTAGAACGGCATGGAAGATCACAAGATTTTCCATTCAACTTCTTCTTTTTTTTTTGACATTAATCTTCACGATAACATGTCCAGCCATTTTTAGTAAGATAGTAGCTGTGCAATTGAAGTGCTGCTTTGCTTCTGAAATCTATTTAGAAAAAGTTATCATCAAGAGCTCAGGCTTGACTCTCCAAGTGGTGGATCAGCTTCCGAAATCTGAGCAATGGATGAAGGTTTGACATGATATCCAAACATGCCATAGCTTCACTCACTGCGTCGAAAAATATGAAATTTGGCAGCATATTGTAAAATATTAATAAAAGTTGTTATAAACCATCGTAGCGTAAATATAAACGCCTACAAAGTAAAATAATTCAAGATCACTGTAAGACACCTATAATGCAAGCTTCAATAATAAAAATTCTAATTTTTACTTAGAGGGAAAATTCCTTATTTCCGTGCCCCTCTCTTCTTTTTTTCTAAAAAATTTGCTGAGCACTTTGAATTCAATTTTATTATTAAAAAAAAAAAAATCATTTGAAACTTAAAATGTATTATAAAATAGTGAATTTTTAAGATATATTTAACAGTTCAAATTTAAGAATACAACCTAATATTTAAAGTACAATGAAAGATCTAAATATACGTAATTACATGCATTGTTATGTATATAATTAAATATAATATAATTTAAAATAAATATATAAAACTAAAATATCAGAGAATAACCAGATTTCAAAGATAGTTTTATTTTTGAATTTAAATTTTTTTTAAAAATCCTCTTCATCTCTCTTCAGATCGGATCCTTCACGGATCAAATATTTTCGCTCTGGTCATCATCCTAAGGCTGCTGCCTCAAACAAGGCCTCGTCTCCCTTAACTTCAATCATCAAGCGATGGCGAATCTTGATGCGACGGAGTGGATCTGACGGCCACCGCGCGACGGACCAGTCGGCGCCAAAAACCACTCTAAACGTGCCTCTCTTAAAGTCCCCGTCCGCGTTTCTCGGCGCCATCCCCAAATCGTAACCCCTTCAAAACCCTCCGCTCTCTTCTTCCGTTCGCTGTTCGAGGTTTTCGACCCATCTGCACGGTATGGATTCGTTTCTCTCCCATTTCAGCTTTCTGATCTTGGTCTTGGATTGAAAATTTGAGCATCTCTTCTTCTTTATGTGAACAATTTCACAATCCTCAAATTGTTCCAACTAAAGAAAAAAAAAAAATTGGTTTCTTGATGCCAAATCATATCTATTTAGGTCAGTTTCTTGTGGATTTTTTTTTTTTCCTTTTATTTGTTTTATCTCTGGACTGGAGCCGTTATATGTGATATGATGTGCCAAAACTGCTCCTTTTTCACTCTTATAGTACGTTGTCAAACATTTTGTTCTGCCGATTTTAGGTTGTGGTTTAAGAACGGCATATGTTTCTGTTGTTTCATTGAATCAAAGCTCTCTGATTTGAAAATATTAGATGAAAAAAGATATCTAGGAGGGCTATTTGAAAAAATTTTAAATTGGCTATGAAACATGGTCTAAAAGAGCAGTCATTATGCGTTACTTTGTATATATAATTGATGGTTAATATAAATGACTATAAATTAGCTGTTATCCTGTTGCAATGGCTATTATATGGCATGGATAGTAGCTATTTTTGGATGTTTTCTGTGTTTCTCCGCTTGAAACGATGTTTGCTTATGTTCAAACCATCATTTTAGTTCAGTTTATCCTTTTCAAAAAATCTCCATATTAGTTCTAAAGGAATATTTTATTTTCATAATACCATTATTTTACCATCATTTGCTGTTATGACTGTGTATGATGGCAAAGGCAAAAAAAGGGGGGGACATGCGTCTCAAAACTGTTAGTCGTATGAATGGTTTTGGAGGGGTTCTAGTTGATGCTGCCTGGTGTTTCTAATATAGATAATAATTTGGTGGAGGTTGAGCTTGCAATTATAAGAATAACTAAATGCCAGTATATGTGTATGTCACATTGTCATCCTATATGATTTTAGTTTATAAAATTGCATCTGTAAAAGAATTTTATGAGCTTGTTGAAATGATAAAGACATCGTGACTCCTCTTTGTAGTTTGTTCGTACTGATTATATAGTTGTAAATTTTACAAGGTGTCTCAAGTTTTTTTTTATATGGTGACAACGCTTACTTATAATGTTTTAGTGTTGTCTTCATATCTAGGCATTAGAGAGAAATATTAGTTAGAAAAAGTGCGGTAATCTTTAGCTATTATAACAATAATTCCTCTGCGATAGAGTGATAATTGCTGTATAGGACTGTTGTCTTCATGATTTGGGCAATAAAGAGATATTAGTTAGGAGAATTCTAGTGATCTTTAGCTAATCTCACAATAATTCCTCTACAATTAAGTGATAATTGCTGCATAGGTCTGTCAAGGCTATTATATTTTGTGGTGATATGTTATGCATCGCAGCATGAGGGCAATCTGATATTGATCTAGATCTGTCACAGAAGGAACATTTATAACCAGCTTCTAAATATGCCTATGAAAAGCTATCAAACATCAATTATTGTCTTGTGTACTTGGTGATCACGTAAGGATTTTCAGGTTAGAGCGCTTTTTTGTTAACAATGTGTTTTTCTGACTTTTACTTAGCTATCTCTGCAAGCTAGTTTGTCTACCTCAGTGATTTATTCTTTTTTCCTCTTAACTGTTGATAAATATATTATTAGGAGGATCAAGCATTTGGTATGCATGCAGTTGTTGAGCATCAAAGTTTAATGCATGAAGTTTGAAGCATTTTCCGTTCTGCTTAACATGCTTTGCAGATAATGGATACATCTAGCCCTGCAGTTTTTGTGAATGCAGAGCTCCTGAAGATGTATCAGGGACGGAGAGTTCGGGCAGTGGTTCAGGTGATGCGAAATGAAGGTGGGGTCATCATAGGGCAATCAACTGATGGGCATCAGTTGGCTGTAAAGGTTTCTCAGGCTTTGGCAATCAATCAATTCGTGCTGAAATTTGCACTGACTTTGGCGATGCATTTGGTAATTTACTTTTGGCTACTCTTTTAGTGTTGTAATTGCTTGCTCTGTCACTCTTTTTTGTCCCTTTGTCCTCCTTAAACCTTCAAAGTGTTGGTATGGCAAAGTTGCTGTTTATCAATTCTAGTTACATTTTCTGTATTATTCTGATTGGGATGGGAAATGAGCAAAGGTTGATCATTGAAAGATAAGGAAAAATAAAATGACCAATTGTTAATCTTACTAGTTGCCTTTGGTTTTATATCTTGAATCCGTTTTACGAAAACAAGGTGGCATTCTTCCGTGGTGGTTTGGGAAATTTTTTTCTTAGTCAACTGTTTGCTTAAAATTGTGTAACTGATATATAAAAAAAAGGCAGCCCAGTTCATGAGGCTCCCACTACTGTGGGATCTTTGAGAGAGTTAGCTGCACGCAGCCTTATCTCTACATATAGTGATGATGTTTCCATTTTTTGAACCTGTGACACCCAAGTCACAGTCTTATCATTATGCCAAGTCTAGTCCTCTCCTCTTTACATTATATCTATCTCGTAAAATTATACTTATGAGTTAGCTTGCCAAATGAATTTTATTTTGGTCCCGGCAAGATACCTCTTCTCCTTTATAAATTAACAGCTGTTAGATCAATCAAACATCATCGTCCTTAACTGGTGCATGGATTTTCTTTTACAATATACTTTTAAATTTTTCTTGTTTGGAGATAGGCAAGGAGCTAGAGTAGTGCCAAAAGATAAGAAAGCATCCTTTTTTGCAGATTTTTCTAGTACTATTAGATCTCTTATGTTAGTTGCAGCTTTGATCAGATACTTTGGTCAGAAATAGTAACAATTTTGTTAAATAACCATAGAGATTTTTTAGCCTTTACCTGCTATTGAGGCAATATATTCACCAAAAGTAAAACTTTGTTGATCCTCTTAGCATTTGAGTTATCCTAATCTTTTTCTTCTTTTTTTTTCATTTTTAAATCTTTCACCTCTCCTTTTTCTCTCTAATAAAAGATTTTTTTCTCTTGCAGATACATTAGCATACAATGGGCTATGCCAACTTGCAAATGGCAAATACAAGAACCTGTTCCTTTGATGTGTTGGGGTTGGACCTGATTCAAGGCTGTAGAAATATAGTCACTCTGGCCTCCTAATGATGTATACTTCCTTTTAAGAAGAGATAGCATCAACATCCTGATTTTGGACACAAGAACCTTGTCAACTTGGTTTTTAAGTTGGAGGTCACCAGTCTCCTAAGTCTTCCAAAGGTTGTGCACTGGGCCCAGCTTGTGCATGCCGTGGCAACGTATCCCATTTCTCATTAAAAGTCTGTTGATATTGAGAAGGTTGTGGAGATGGTGGTAGGTGCTGAAAGAAAGTTTAGATTTTATAGTAATCAATAACCGACTTTCTCATTCAACTCATTGATATGCTTAATTATGGTTTAATCATCATGATTTTACGTCCCTCAAAGAGTAAAGATATTATTTGGTGGCATATTATAAGGGTAAATGTGGTGGAACATGTGAACTGGGTGATCAACTAAAAGAAAACGGAAGAAGTCTCACCGAATATCCTATAGTGATTGATCCATTTTGGTATTTGTGGGTGGTCTTAGAAGTTTTTGATGTGTAATAGAATAGATTTTGGAGATTGTCATAATAGATCTCTGTTTCTGCTGGTGACGTCTCAGGTTTTTACAGGTAGCGAAGCACACCCCAGAACTTTGCAGGTCAAGATGAATGCGACGGTGTCATAAGAAGAATGTGCGGTCCCAAGAGGAAAGGTCGAGAGATTTTTTCTGTTCATCATTTTCGTAAGCATTATTTCTTAAAATCATTCAGAATTAGTACTGCTTATAAATGCAGCAAAATGACTGAATAAAAGTTCCTGTACAAGCTGAATCCACCCTTTAGACAATATGAGGTGAATCAAAGTTCCTTTTTTTTAAAAAAAAAAAAAGGAAAGAAAATATCATCCATTCAAGCATTGTGATCTTCATAACCCATTCCAATGGCTTATGTAGATGAGTCAAGTCACCTTTGACAGAAGTTCTACTTGCCTACAGTTCTCAGAGCCCCTTTTTTTTGCTCTGCATCTAAAGCCATTGATTGTTGGGTATCCTTTGAACTAAACAATTTTCTACAATCCAAACTTTAGCATCTATAAACTGACCAATTTAATCTTCTTATCCATATAAACCTCGGCACATATTTACTGCTGCTCTTAAAATATCATGAAGGATAATACCAGTATGGCCTAGCAGGAGATGCACTTCTTTACATCAGGCTTTCTGCTTGTGCTAAATTCATCCTACTGTTGGTCAGCTAAATGGGAAAATAAAACAAAATTTACAAAACTAATCACAATAAATGCATAAAATTGCAAGCAAATTCACAAACGAACAGCTTTGGATATCCATTGGAATAGGATTTCTAGTCTGAAAGGATAGTGAGACCAGTTTGCCCTACATTAACTGTGAGAGTGAGAGAAATCTGGTTAATGTGAACCAGACCGGGCCTGCTATTCTTTAACACTAAAATCCTTTCCTTTTTTTTTGCAGGAATGAACTGAGGAAGACCGACTTAATATGGTCCAAGTCAGACCTGCTGTTTTTAACATTTGACACCAGGATCATCCAAGCAGGTCTTCAATAACATTTGAGAGGCCCCACTCTTTAAAAACAATAAAACCTATACAAAAATTTGGAACAGGGTAATAATTATCATGCAAGAAGATTTCTCTCCCTTTCTCAAAAAATAAAGGGCAAAACCAACATAAGCCAGCAAACCTGAATATTTTGCTCAGAGATCTCAGAATTAACTTGCATCTGAATTCTAAACGACGGTTGGCACCTCATAAAGGAATACTCAACCTATTTCCCAACTGTGGAGCAGTTTTAACCATCTCGATCAAGCAAAGTTTGAGAACCTTGCATTGTCTCCAGATGCCAGCATGCAAATTTGTACAAATAAAAAAGAAATTGGATCAATAAGCCTCCAGATTTACAAGAGAATTCTGGCAATCCCAAGAGTCCAAGAGAAATCTCTTTACCATCTCTTGGAACAAGCTGAACAGTTGATCCTATTCTACACCATTTTCCTTCAGTGGCTTCTCTTCCACACTCATTAAACTTCGAATGCATACATAACACCATATGATATTTACTCTTGGCTAAGCTTGGACTCTGAGAGGCCCTCCACAGATGAGCAATCCTCAATGAAGTCTACCTCAGGTTCTGGGCTTTGATAACCAGTTTCACCATCTAGAGTTTTAATACATGAGAAGGACCGGTCTTCCCCTTCCTCTGCACTGTGAATATTCTCTTGCCCACCATTAAATGACAACTCATATGTGGGTGGGCAATGTGGCTGTGTTCTCATCTGCACCGATCTCAACAGTGCAGCCCGCCTGAGGTCTGCTGTGTGGCACACATCGTTTGGCGAAGACGGGAAGCGGCCCTCTGAGTCTGATCCACGTTGGCGTGGATGGGAGCAGACAACAGAGGCAAGGGTAAAGTTAGGAAGTGGGTAGGGATTGGAAGAAGAGAACAATGTCAGTTTCTGATGCCTATAAGGAGAAACTGGACTGGTAGGGCTACTCATGACATCAGACTGGACAGTGGTGGTGTTTAATGGGGTTTCACAGTATCGAGAATCATCTGAATCTTCTGACATTGGAGAGTACTGTGAGGCAATCTCATCCCTGAAGTAAATGATAAGTCAGTCATACATGCAGAAATTCATGTAAGCCAGGCAATTCATTCAAAATCATTTAGGTAAATATCATTGCCTCTCCTCTTCCTTCTTTTATTTCTATTTACTTAAGGTTTTTCATAAAAATAAAAAAATATCCTCATTTAAATTCAATAAAAATAACAAAAAATCAGATTCCTTAAGAACAAAAAGCCAGCTCTCTTTCTCTCAAGAACAAATTTGAAGAATTTCCAGAAATAGCGTTCTAGCGAATATCGAATTAAGATACTCACACTTCGGATAAAAATTTCAAAAAATCAATTTAACTTAGAAATGATGAAAAAAAAAAGATGCGGAGAAAAATTATTTTAAAACATAATTTGTAAGGCTTAAGTTAACACTTCCAACTTATCGGATTTCTAAACTTAATCAGGATTATGGTAATAGTGAACTGATCTATGTCAATTTGATTTACAGTTCATCAAAATAATAAAATTAAGCTTATCATAAAATCTTAAAATTAAAACATATTTCTTAAGCTCCATATCAGGACATGTTAGACCAGAGGTTAGAATATTTTTCTTAACAAGGGGACTTCCAATTTAGTGACACATCATAGTTTAAACACTTAAAAATACGTTTTAACTTTAAAATTTTATAACAAGTTTGACTTTATTATTTTAATGAGCTGTGAATAAGTCGGCATAGATTAATGCGAAGTTCACTATCATTGTAATCCTGTTTAAGTCTAAAAACCTACAAGTTTTGATCAAGTGTTAACCAAAATTTTACAAATTTTATTTTAAGATAATTTTTATGATAACTTATTTTCTCATCATTTCTAATCATTTTTAAATTAAATTGATTTCTTAAAATTTTATTTGAAGTAGAAGTATTCTAACTTGATATTTGCCAAAGCATTATCTCTTAAAATTCTCTAAATTTGTTCTTGAGAGAGAGAGAGAGAGAGAGTTGACTTTTTATTTCTAAAAAATTTGATTTTTCAGATGTTTTTGTTAAATTCAAATAAAGATATTCCTTTATTTACATAAAAAATTATTTACTTAAATAATATTGAATGACAATAAGAGAAAAGAAAATGTAAGCTCATGAAAGGCTTTCAACTTTGTATACCACAATAAAAAAATAAAAATTAAAAAACTATAGAAAAATTTAAAAACATTGAAAAAAAAGGGGCCGTACCAGCCCAAACTAGCAACACACTACCGGTTCAATTTGGCCGATTGACACCAGTTCTGGCATCGGTTCATGGTTCTGCAGACTTTGGATCAAATATAGATAACAAGAAATGCATAAATATGTTACAAAAATACGTGCAGATGTACTAAATTAAAGGAACATATGCTTACACACAGCAAAAAAAAAAATATTCTCCAACTTAGGATGTTTTTATGAACTTCAAATGGCACTAGAAGATCAAAGTCATTACAAACAGATCAGCTCACATTGCACTGCAAAACAGCTAATATAAAGTATTAAAAGAAAAATATTAAATTGATTACTAATATTGCTCCATATAAGTGGAAGAAGCAGGGGAAAGAGGGGCCTTGGTTTGCTGTAAATGCTTTCAAGGCTGAAGAAAAGAGTGGTGCACTGGTTAGAAATTTGATAAATCCATCCCTTTACGAGACACATATTGTCAGAGTTAAGACAAGAATCAATTAATTAGCTATGCAACTCAATGGCTTCTTATAAAGCAATAAATTTCTTCTGGGTAAATGGAGACAAAATAAATGATACATCAAAAGAGGGGGGAAAAGAAAAAGAAAGAAAACAGAGAACAATACTTGTTCACATAATGGAAAAAAGGATGAGAATGATAACCTATACCTCATTTCCATACATTTATTTTCCATGTATTTAAATTACAGTAAATATTCTTTTATACTTGAATATTCTTTAATAAAGTAATATTCTTTTATACCTTCTTGGACTTGGAAGCCTTGTTATGGAAGTAGCTAATTAAACATCTAGAAGGATAAGGCATCAAGCATACCTGGGGTAACAGATGCCTTCAGATCTTGCTGGGGATTCCATAAGATTCTCAGGGAGGGAATCCCCCACTGATAATCCATTGAGACTGGAAGCCATTATCTAAGCCACAGTAAAATAGCCAAGCATCACCAAACCAGCCATAAGTACTTGATAGTCAGAAAGTCTGCAGTAAAAGGAGAAAACTCCAATAGACAATAGAAGATATTAATTAATTAAGTTCATCAACTTATCTTTCTATTTTCCTTGAGATAATATACTCTACAATGAGGGAAATAGAAAGGGGTAACACAATAAAGAAAACCAAAATATTGAAGCAAATATAGTCGATCTACTATGGTCGACAGGGAACTAAGAGCAAACCACCCAGAAGCACTGAAAGCATCAATTTTTTTCACATTCGCAGAAAACCCATCAACCAAAATACACTCAAAACCACATAAAAATAAAAGCAAAAAAAAAAAAAAAACTGTCTGGCTGTAGAATGATAGGTATGCTGGGAAAGAAGATCATTCTTCTGTACCAATTTCGGTTATGCAAACAAAATTCAACAAAAACCCAGAATCTATTTTCTTTCATCGTCTTCGTAAAAAATTAGCAAAAGTTAGATGTTAATTTTTCTTCTTAAATAAATCATGGAAGTATGGAAACCCAAACGAAAAAAAAAAAAAAAAAAGAAGATTTTTTAAAACTATTTCTTCATTAAATAAGCAAAATCTCACCCCATTCAAAGAAGAACGAAAGCCAAATCGAAAGCCATTACGTATAATTTTTTTCAAAAATATCATCTTTCCTGGGGAAAAAAGAAAAAGAAGAACGAGAACGAGAAGATTGAGCCACGAAATCCAAACCTCACTGAGATAACGCTTGTGGGAATGGAAGTTGTCGAGGTAGACCTCATCCTCTGGATCTCTCCCCCTCTTCCCGTTCGGCGACGCCGACGACGATGACGAGCACACGCTCGCCGCTGCCGTCGCCACCTCTCCTCCGCCGGCGCCCATCTCGACGCCCTTTCTTCTTACTCTCACGCGCACGGTAACCACCAAAAATATGTAGAGAGAAAAAAAAAAAAAAAAAAGCGAGGGAGAAATTCACCGTTACCGTTGCTTATAACGGTAAAAAATAAAGGGTAGGTTTAATTAACTTAATCAGTAAATTTACCGCCCATGCCCTTATTTTCCGTTAGTATTAATTAAAGTTATCGGGGGAAAAAAAATTTCCGGCCTTTGAGTTTTGGTAGCGAGGACGCGTGATCAACAAGGGTGGATAGCGTTTGAGATCGTTCGGCCACGGGCTTCGGGAAATTAGAATCCAATTCGGAGGGAACCTCTTCATGCGACGGGCTGGGACGAGCGCGTGGAAAAAGACGGATGTTTCTAATCTCCTATTTTGTCCGAGACATTGGTTTGTATTATGTCCGCCGTCACCGATACAATATATATATTGTCTCTAGGTCGTTGTTATATTGACTTATAGAAATTATCCCTGTACATCGGCCAACATAGTCAACCGTCTGACATTTCCTAATTTTGGAAAGGAGATTAGTTTGCACCACATCAGCTAGTCAACAGCACAATTATATATCTTGGTGCCGCCATTGCAACCGCTTATAGCCAATATATATCAGTCAACGTTATTGCGGAGACCTCCTAATTTAGCTTTTAAGATGTCAAATTGATGCTTTCATTGCTGCATATTGAAATCAACTTCTAATAATAAATTTAGTTTAGGTTTATTTTTGTTGTCATCCAAAAATTGCTTTCAACTGGAAGTCAGCGAGGAGGAGAAACGGTTACGCAAGGTTATGTTATGCTCTCCACATTGCTCATCCATCTGTTTATAATTGAAAAGTTAAATCCTCTAAAGACTTAGAAAATCTAGATGAATTATTATAAGATTTGAAGAATCTTAGACTCTTTCTTTTTGAAGAATAGTTCTTTTGCCATGAAGTTGAAAACTTATTTTATGCCACATTCCTTATTTTATTTGAAGAATGACACATAATAAAATATCATTGATGGGATTGCAAATAGGAACATTCGCAATAGGGGATGAGTCAGACTGTTCTCCAACCTGAGGCCCTTTAATATTTAGATACGACGGTCATGGAGCTGCCTTCAATATAAATTTGAGCTACTCCAGCAGGGAATGATGCATCGAGATATTTCTTCAGAGAGTTCAATCTCTTCCGAGACCTCCAAGTCCGGCTTTTGGGACCAGTGAAGGCGAAACAAGAGCAGCTTACAAGGGAACTTTTTCACGGTAATTTTCCATCGGAAGTAGCACTGGCCATATTACGCTTCCATCTCCGAGAAAAATCATGATGCCAAGTAGCAGTGTATAAAGATTTCTTTCAGGTTCACCTTGCATTCCCCTGCATAGCATATGTCAATTAAATCTAGGAATTGCGACCGAAGAGATCGCAGCCACGAGGGCAAGGGAGAACAAAATCTGTGGTTTAGTCATATCCCAGTCACCATCCCCTGCTAGAAGATCCGAACAAGCCATCAGTCCAGAGGATGATGGCAGTAAACCATAGTTACCTACAGACTTTGATTTGATAGGGAAACAGACCAACTCGCCAAGATACAAGAAATATAAGTTCCTGTACGCAACTACAGCATTCGACGTAATCAAGAAACGTTGACATCTCCAATTGTGGATCAATTACAGGTGGAGCCATACAGCATATATGCACTTGGACAGGAAAAGTTTTAGCACGAAAGACCATGGTGATCTTAGTAGAGTGGAACAACATCAACCAGAGCTGAAGCTTAGCTGAAGTCTTAAGCAGAAGAAAAGAAGACGGGATATAATTATTTTAAAAGTGAAAAAGTAACTGTCAAGCAGAATCATTTGCATACACTGCCTTATGAAGGCCGTTCCAGTACGCGTACTTCGTACATGGAAACGTTTTTGTAAGTTATGCGAGAGCAATGACGATGCATCCTTCAAAGGACATGATTCATCCATTCACAAGGGGGAAAAACAAGGAAAAGAATAATTGTCATCCTTGCAAAACAAATAAGTGGAGATCTCGTTCCATACATGTGGTTATCACCACTGCAGGGCATCGCATCTCATGTGATTGGTCATCAAAAAGTCGCATCCACATTAAGTGCCCCTTGGGACCTTGCTAAATATCGGGGAGAGAGAGCTCTAAAGGCCACAACGGTACAACCATTAACAGATCAACCTATCCTACAAAGGTACTTAAAAAACTATGTCAAATGGTCATTCAGCGACAGGAAGGGACATTATCCTGTTGGAGCAATATAAAACTGACAACAGTCGACATCATTGTATTGTAACATCAGCAGACTTGACAAGGCTTCCATGTCGATGTCAACAGCTGAAAATTGCCCCTGGTCACAATTTTCCTCTGAGAATGCGGATGTAGAAAATAAACAATCACAGCCAATGACTAGGGCTTATCTCTTAAGATTTCCCCATGCTTCCATACATTAGAGACTTCAAAACCAGTACCCCATAGAAATGGGGAAGACAACGGATCCACCAGTCATACCTAACCTCCCTTTCTCTCCCTGCAAAAGATGTCATGTGATGACGGAACTCATCAGACCACATTGCAATGGTAAAGTTATGACAGTTAGCTTAACATATTTTAAAGTAACCATGATTCAACTAGAGCTAGCTCCTACCAAATAATAGATGATCAGATATTCAAAATTTCAGTCTCTACAATTAATTGCCAAATGATTATCATCCCACACAGTAACAAGCATAAATGCCTAACTTAGAAGATAAATAACCCACAAAGATATCGGTCCAAATTCAGATGTAACATTGGTTCAGCGAAATCAAGCCAACAAATTAATAGAGTTTATGACTTTAGCAAACTGAGTAATGCCACCCATTGAGGCAAGGTTCATCAAACAAAAGCCTAGCATAGTTAATAGTAAATTGATATTATCCTTCAACTTAAACACCTCTTATAGGAACTTTTGTGTGGTTGAACTATATGTGATGTTTAAATTCAGGGAAAAGGACAGATTTGGCTTGTTAGCAGGAAAATCAGATTGCTTCATGTTCTACTAGGTTTTCTAGATTTCCCCAACATAGCCCTAGATTCTGAATTGTTCTTTGTTCCTGATTTAAGTAGAGAGAAGGAAGATAAATATGATTATGCAGATGCAATCTTTAGGTGCGACCTGTGTGCATGAGAAGTAATTGAAGTCTTTGCTTTCTTTCACTGCCAGGATTGACATGGAGCATCGCCTAATACTTGATATGAGATGTGTGATGTCAGTTGTTATTTCCCAGTCCAACTGTGTCATAATTGTAACACTTTAGCAAAAGAGATTGTGCAACCAACAAAGGAATGTTACAATATAATGATACCATTCAACAACCAAAACTTGATGCAAACAGTAGTCATGTAAAATATCCTCAGAGAGAATCTTCCTCAATAATGGGTAACAATGAGGAAGAAGTGAACTACTTTCTGCAGTGGACAAAATCATAGGCATTGTAATCTCATATTCCGCCTTCGTGTAAAGAGCTTTGGCCTCAATAACTTTGGTTAAGTGGCCCATCCCTGAAGGTTGTGAAGTGGAACATGATTTCCTAGCTTGAAAATTGAAATCAGCCACATAAGGATGATTTAAAAAAAAGGACATGATACTTGGTATCCCATGTGAATTTGCAGGACAATTGTTAGGAAAGGAACTTGAGGGATGTTAGAACATAACTTATTTTGTGGACATTGTAGAAATATAACCACCCACCATTTGTAATTGAGCATAATAGAACTTTTGAATGTCTTTTTTGTGTTCTTTTTTGTTTTTTTTCTCTTCTTCATTCTTCTCTTTCCTCTTACCCTCTTGGTATCTCATCCATCCATTTAGAACTATATATGGGACTTAATATTCACTAATCATTTCATGCCATCTTCTAAACAATGATCCTGACTATCCTTCTTCCTTGGTCTCTGAAAAAGCAGTCTTGACTCTTAATTATGCTTCTTACCTCCACAAAGTACCCATCCCCCCCTCCAAAAATAAATAAATAAATAAATAACCACCAAAACCCACTCCCTTCAAGAAAAAAAAATAGAATACTATAAAAGGCTCTTAACATTTTCTATTAGACTATCCTTTTGTTAGTCCTACTCATGCCATCTCCTAAACTGATCCTGACTATCCTTCTACTTTGGCGGTCTCTAGAAAAGCAACCTTGACTCTTAATTATGCTTCTTACCTACATTAAATACCCCACCATTGCACACCTGGCCCCCTCCCCCCCTCAAAAAAAAAAAAAAAAAAAAGACCCACTCCTTTCAAGAAAAATTTAGAAAACTATAGAGGGCTTTAATATATTTTATTAGACTATTTTTTTGTTGGTCCTAGTCATAACCTAACCCACCATCGAATACCTTTACACACCTGCAAGTGATACGAAGAAAAAAAAAACCATCATTCCCTCGTTTGTTAGGGATAAATGTAGACCCAATATGAACAAGGTTTGGGTGGAAGAAAAAAATAAACAATGATCGTGACTGCAAAATCTCTCCTTTGCTACCTCTTCTCTCCTTTCATTATTTTTTCCTTTCTCATTTTCTTTCCTCATTGAAAGGCTAAGAAAACCTAGTTAGGGACTCATCTTTGCAGGTAGAGGGATGCTCCATGAGACCTTCCCTCGACTTAAACAAGGCAACCCATTTCATGTTTAGACTAATCTTAGAATATCAAAGGGTCTAAACCTGAGGAAAACTTATGACCTTATTGTAAACATTGAATGTCTTGCAAAGTAGTGAAATAGCTACCCCCTCCTACCTAACTAGGTCTTTTTAGGCATTCTATATTAAAGCAAAGACAATGGAGATACAAAGAGAGTGTGAAAATAAGAAAAGAGAGAGGGGAGATGTCTCAATCCTTTCTGCATCCCAAACCTCCTAGGCATGAGCTTTCTATATAGTAGACCCTTGACTATGGGTAAGCAATAGGTTAGATAAGTTAAGAACTGATACCAACCGAATCTGATAGTGTTAGGTTGGTTCGGTTCTGAGTGTTAATAGCATTGGTTCTGGGTCTAAAACCTTCGAATCGACTCCTTTCGGATTGGTTCTTGGCTTTAGAGATCGGTTCATTGGTTCTGACCCTAGAACCAACTACCCTTGTTTTTTACTGAAATTGAAAAAAAAATGAATTACTTTCAAGGATCAAACCTACGATATCATATGCAAATTATCAATTGTTTACCATCTCTACTAAAGTCCTCAAGTATAAGATTAGTCAACAATACCATGTATATCCTTTTTTATTAAATATAACTAAAAGAAAATTTTAGCCATTAGATATCAGATGTGTCAAAAAAGAAAAAAGAAAACCAACTTTACCCTAAAACTGAACCGATTTGATTGGGTTGTTTTGAGTTGATTCCAAGATAGCGTCGATTGAATTATAGGTCTAAAATCCTTGAACTAATCTTAATTGGGTTGGTTATAGGTTCTAACCTGAAACCCTAGAATTGACCCAACCCGACACAGGCTCAACCATACCCTTGACTAAGGAGGTGTAGTCTTTTCCTTTAAGTTGCTTATAAAGGAGCAAGGAAGCCCTTGGTTGTATAAGGTTCTAGGATGGAGGGTGTAGGCCATGGGTGGAACCAAGAAAAGGAGAGTGAATGGATGAAGAAAATCTTAAATTAGATTAGGATAGGACAAAAATATGGGAACCTCCCAGAATTTTTCATTGGATAATTCCTATGGGCCTGCTTAATTTATGGAAAAGAATTTTTCATTCTCCATATCTAATTTTTATCTTTATTTCAATTTTCCTTCTCCATAGAAAATTTGAAAAACATATTCATTTATTGAAAATGAGAAATCATTTTTAAATTTAAAAAATTAAAAAATAAAGGTCATAGAGCGTGGTTGATGGTAGAGGTATGGTGGTAAGCAATAGAGGGGGTGGCAATGGTGGTGGATGGTGTTTGATGGCGGTGGTGGTGCTAGGAGGAGGACGTGGTGGTGAAGGTTTATGAGTGCGATGTAAGTATGATAGAGAGTGGTAGAGGTATAATGGTGGGTGGTGGAGAAGGTAGTGATGGTCATAGTGCTGATGGTAGTAGAGGGTGATAGATGGTAGATGAGGGTATAATGGTGGTAATAGCTGTGGCAATGATGAAAAATAGTTGGTAATTAATGATGAAGGTATGATATCGATGGTAGTGGTAGGGTGGTAAATATTGATGGTCAGTGGTAAAGAATGGTAGCAATGTTAGAGGTATAACGGTGGTGGCAATTATAGCACTAATAGTAGGTAGTGGAGGTAGAGTGATGGTGGTGGACGGTAGTGGGTGGTAGTAGTGGTTGTGATGGTAGTAGTGATCGATGATGAAGAATGTGGTGGAGGTAGTGGTGAGTGACGAAGGTATGGTGCTAGAAAACATAGAACAAATTCAGTTTTATTTTGAAAGAAAAGCAATGAAAAACGATTCGAAAAATATTTTTCATACCTAGTATACATTTAGAAAACTAAAAAATATAATTTTTTTTATTAGAAAAAAATATTAGATTTGAATACAAAATCCTGTTTTTTGTTCTCTATGAAAATTTTTTTTCAAAAAGTACACTAGTTTTCTACAACTAAATAGGCCTTATGTTTCACCCTATTTTCTAACTTAAAAGGTGGGGTTATTTACAAAGGAAGTTAGGGCAATTTAAGGATTAGAATGATCTTTCTAGATACTTTTTGGGTAGGAGGATCGCTACGATTAATTAAAGAGGTGGCATGATGATTAAGAATAGAGAATGCCACAAAATTTGCTCCATAGATAGTTGAATTAACTTCCAAAGACCTCTAGTCCAATGATAGAGGATGGCACATGTTTTGGAACATAGGGTGTTTGCTCCATAAAATTTTACACCTACATGGCATTTAGAATATGAGGGTATTGAGATGGCAAGTTCCATTTTATTTTGGGTTTTTGGGTTGGGTTGGGTGGGGAGGGGGGGGGGGGGGGGGGGTTTGCAGTAAGTCAAAGAGCGAACCCCATATTTACTAGAACTACACGGTGACCATTTGCATACCAAAGTTCTTCTCAAGTTGCCCTTGTCTTAGCCAAGGGAACACTAACATCCCATAATGGAAGCCGCAAGAAGTTGGCTTGTGCGATCATCAATAGCAAATTATTCGCCAGCAAATTCAACACTCATGCCAAAACCATCAAAACATATTTTCAAGCAAGCAATGGGGTTGGCCAATAAATGGGAAGGTTGATAAAAAGGTCTTTGGTTGATGAGGCACCCTAAAGGCCGTTAGCTAATTATACCATCCCATACCAGGTATATTGTGTTGTACCGGTAGCAAACCAATACTTGGTATAGGAAGTGTACGGAGTGTCACTACCATGAACCAACCCATACCGACACTATAGCAAATGATACTAATACTAACACTGAAATCAGTACTACAGATTATGGGCCTGACCACGTTTGCAATGGGGAAGGAGATAATGAGCCAATATTCATCAACAAAGGCAAGTGCCATCCAAAGCATTTGTTCAAACCATTAACAACACACCCTCAACAAGTTTATACCCTTCCAAAATTGCTAGGACAAATAAAAACTAGCCCAGTCCAATTGCTATCTTCATCCTAGCCCAGTCCAGTTGCTGTCTTCATCCCTATCAGTACGCCATTTGATATGAGAAGAGCCCAAATTTGATCCTAATCAAGAAGCCCATGAGCCCATACCTCAAAATGAGTAATTGAGTAAAGCCTCCGCGCAGCATCAACTTTAGAACAATGGAAGGAAAATGTTTTAGTGCTTTCAATGTTAAAATAAGGACCATGATTGCAACACATTCCCAATATGTGGTTACCGTATGCTATTAAGCTACAAATAGGCCAATAAGAAACCAACTTAGCATTATGCGCCAAGTGTACAGCCATGCTTAGCATCATATGGCCACATACTCACTTTTATGCCACCACATATGCAGTCTGTCATATATGAGCCCATGCGAATAGCATGGATTTAGTTAGTTGGTGGTAGGATACAAGTGATGTCCGGGCTAGTTATAAACATTATTATTTATTTCAGTTTGGCAATAATACTAAATAACCACTATTAAATATAAATACTAATTAGTAAGTAGTAAATGATAGTCTTATTGTTATTAGTGTTACTATCATTATTATTTTTATTTTCTGTATCTCTATGTATTTTAGTTATTTCAAAAATTTAAAACACCTATGACATGTAGCCCCCCGAATGTTCGCATGCTGCAGCCTGCCTCCTTTCAAGACACTGCACAATGTGATGGTAATTTTTAAGAGCGATAAGGATATTGGAAGCAAAAGGGGTCAACATCATAATAGGCAAAACATAGGACATCCAAAATGGCAAATGGCTTTTTTTTTTTTTTTTTTTTTAAGGGAATGTGATTAGTAGATATAGAAGATCATGAAAGAAAATCTCGGGTTTATTCTCAGACAAGGGGCTAGGATATGCGGGGAGAGGATCGGGGAGATTAAAAAAAAAAAAGATCTAGGGCAAGAGGGTAAGCTAGCAGGGGAGACCTAGTGAAGCTTGGCTGTTAAAACTAGTTGGCACCTAAAATCTAGATTAAGGAGGGTTATATGGTGTATTCGCACAGTCAAGCAGGTGGGTAGACAAGTGCAATCTTAGGTAGAGTAGAAATGATTCAGGGTGAGTTAATTAGTTATGAATGGGTGAATTAGTAGGTGCGGATGGGTGAAATGGAATGGAACATATAAGGGTAAACTAGTGGATGTAGATGGGTGAATAAGTGACCAAAATGAATTCATTAATAATCATAGATGGGCCAAGCCTACACATATATTTATTGTGACTGAACTCCAATTAATCCCCTAAAATAGATGTCAGAACATAGGAATTAGCTCAGTGTGAGATTAGCTTCAGAATCCATTAGAGACCATTTGTAAAAAACAATGACAAGATAAGTTGTTTCTAAAATTTCAACGATGGAAAGTCATAGATAAATACAACAATAGCATGAGATAGTTTCAACAAGCTAAATTTGCAGATCTACATGCATGTTTAGCTTCCTTGTGGATTAGATAAATCTAAAACAAGAGTAAGGAAAAAAGCTAGAAAAGTACTGCATTTTTGGAGTTTGCAATTTGGGATTGAAGCAAGGACTAGACTCATCTTCACAAACTAAATTCAACACACAGCTATAATGATTCCATGCTTGCAAGGCATGGGAAACCTAGTAAGAGATATAACCAATGCAAATCAAGCAGAACACTTTTTATATTGTTTACATTGTTCTATTGTCTTATCTCCTATCTAAAGGTTAAAAGATTTGTGTATCACGTGCTAACGTAATCAGTACACTCTCTGAAGTACTGGATTTTATTATTCAGACATATCGATCAAAAAATTCCTTTCTGTCCTATCTGAAGCAGAACAGGATCATATTAATTTTTCTAGTGCTCGAATAAATATTATTGAAGCGAAAAAGGTAACCCACCCACCTACTATGTTTGCTGCGCTACCCCAAGACCTGGCTCTGCACTCTGGATTCTCAATATAATTATATTAATGTTTTGAAGTAAAATGAACTGTACACTAAGATGCTGAATCACCAGATAGGATCATAACACATTGCAATTAAATAAGAACCACTATTCTATTTTGCAAGTTCAAACCTCCCAATCCCTGGCCTCTATATAGACAAAAAATTTAACTTCCATACATCAAAACACCCACATAATACTTCCAATGAGACATGTCAAGAGATGAAGATTCATAAGCCAATGGTTCTAACAGGCACCATCCAGAATAATCTCACAAAACAGATGGCAAAGAAAATGTCAAGGTTAAATAATATGCTGCAGAAGTAAGAATTAGATAATAACTAGAAGACCCCAAAAATTATCAAACAATGATCAGAACAAAAGAGTAAGCATAACAATACAGGCAAAAAGAAAAAAGAGAACCAAGCAAACTGAATGTAAACTGCACTGAACCAATAAAGGAGATAGTTATAGTGGAAATACAAAGCGACTACGAACCTGTGCCTCCTATGGCTCGACTGTTGTCACCTGCTTCCACTCGCCATCCACTCCCTCTTTCCACTGGGTAACACCGTTGTTGCCACCAGCAACAGCCAATATGTTCCCAGTCAATGACCATGACACCCTCCAGACAGGGTTCTTGAAATCATTTAGAACCTTACCCTCCCATTATTCCCCCTCCTTTGCCATTGTCCATATAACCACTGTACCATCCTGTGAAGCACTTGCCATGGTTGACTTTGGAAGGCCTAAATTTGGTGCCCAGGCCACATCCCTCACCAAATCTGCGTGCATCTGAAGGGCAGGAGAGCAGTCCAATTTCCAGCTCCCATTGTACAATCTCCAAACCTTAACAGCATTGTCACAACCACCAGATGCAAGCTTATATGTAAGCTCCCCCGATCCAATGAGCGAGCCAGGCGGTGTTGCAGGGGCCCACGAGACAGAGGTAACACCAACGGGATGTGCCATTTCGATCCTCATGGTATCCCAACCGCCATCAGACCGAGCTGTGAAGACTGATATGGACCCATCTGACGACCCACCAGCAAGGCAAAGGCCGATCTCGTAAGGAGCCCAGGTGATTGAATTGACAGACGATTTGTGGTCAGTAAACACATGGGCCTGCACCCACTGGTTTGGGGTGGTGCCTTCCTTCCAAATGATCACACGGCCATCATAGCTGCAGGAGGCAAGGATGGACCCGAACTTGGGATGGGCCACACAACCTGCCACACAGGTCCTTGGTGGCCACTCAGGGTGGCAAGAAGCTGAGATGGGGAGGAGGAACTACCGACAGTGATAACCTTGATGGTGGAGTCAGAGGAGGCTGTAGCAAGGCGCTTGCCATAGTAATCCATGGCAACATCATGAACCATGTCCTGGTGACCAGTCTCAATCTTTTGAGAAGGCATGATTCCAGCTTATGCCATTCACTCTATGATCTCTGCTCACCTTTTTTTTTCTGCTTATGGTAAGAAAATCAGAAATTAGTTTCCAGAAATGAATTTTCAATTTTTGTGTCCAACAATTCAAATCCATAAAGAATTGCAACCTACAAGACAAAGATGGACATCAATCACCGATTTCACATAAATTTTGTGTTTGTCAAAACAAAAGCCTGTCAGCTTTATCATTTAAGAGATAATAATCTGTCTCAGCTCATTCTCTTCTGCTTGTTGCAACCAGATTAAGACTTCTTCTTCACAAACAAAATTCGATTTCTTTTATGTCTTTTCTTAGTCGTTCAATTTACACCTACCAAGAGAAAAAGAAAATAACAATTGATTTCACATATGTTTTGGTTATTTGGAACAAAAATCTACCATTTTTACGGATTCAATCTTGCCAGATGGAATGACACTAAATTTTACCGCCAAAATACCTGGGTCACTACTCACCTTCCTCCATTGTGTGATCATATTAAATATTGCTTTCGAGAGAAAAAAAAAAAAAAAAATCAGATCCACAAATGATTTCAGGAAGCGCCATAGGAAAGATGAACCAGACCATCAGTTTCGAGCAAATTTCGTTTATATATATATATATATATAGAAATGGAGAAATTCGGAGGATTCCCTGATAATCGAAGAAAAATGTCACGGTGGATCGTAAAATCTCATTCAAAATTCGAAATACAAATCCGAGCCCGTCAGCCTCGCATCGCCTGTGGATCGATCAGGCATGCGTTTCTTTAGGGCTTTTTGAATCAGAGAAACCCTAAGCGATCCAGAGGCAGCTGGATTCCGATCAAACAGAAATAAATCTCTCTCACACAAACCCTAACCCTAGATCCAACTGAATCGAGTTGAGAGAGAGAGAGAGAGAGAGAGAAGAGATGGAGATCCAAGGATAGCTGTCTGCTGCCAGAACTGGAAATCGCTTCGGATTTTTCAGACCGCCTCCCATTTGGTTTGTTAGCATCGTTAAAGGGTGTCCGGTAGGCGCCACTTGATCCGGCGCGGACTGGAGGGCTTGGACCCATTTGTTGGGTTCGGGTAGTAGACCTGACGCGGTCTAGCCCTTGAAAAAAAAAAACCCTCAAATGTGAGCATGGCTGTGGACCATAACGACAGCTTTGGTGCACCCCACTTACCTGAATCAAGGATGAGGATGGAGGATAAAATCAGCCGCCAGCGGTAGTTTAAAAACAACTACTACTGTGACCAAAGTCAAGACTTTTATGATTGTATCATGCAACGTGTTAATTTATTCTCTGGTTATTTCACCAATTATTTATGAGCTACAATTTTTGAAATTGAAATCTTGATTCTCCCTTTTTTTTTTTTCTTTTTTTCTTTTTTTTTTTTTGAAGATTTGGTTAGAAAATATCATGTGCTAGATCGCTTTGGGTGAAGTTACAATAACATCATGAAAATTTAGGATAAAAAGTTTTGATTTTTAAATCAAAACTCAATCATTATCATTATAAATATCCATAACGATTTTAGACCATTGGAACAATGGATAGCTTTATTCGTCTGCCACGTAGACTTGTTAGTAGATTCAATGTATCAAGATTGTGCGTCATGAGAGTCCAAACATTAGGTGAGAGGTCAACTCAAGCAGTGTTAGCTCAACTAGATTTAGTTGCACTCTTTTAAACTCCTTGAGTAGATTAGGTTGGTAGGCTTAGCTTCAAAACAACTATTTTAGTGGAACACCCTTTTACATATAGGATGTAATGCCCCAAGCTCATCTACTGTTCTAATTAACTTCATCAGCAAATCAAAACCGCATGACTCAAAAATTCAAGTAAAAGTTAATGAATAGAAAGTGGACTTGAGGTATAAACAAATAACACTTTCTTTTTCCTCCAATATAATGCGATATTTTTGTCGTACGTTACAAGCTAATCAGAATCTATCCTCGAACCTTTTCCTCATGCCCATCAACTCGCACATGCTTGAGTCTCATACCCACCAACTTTCATACACTCGAATCGGTCCTAAGCCCATGTCTACCAATTTCCGCACACTAAGATCGGCTCCAAGCCCATCTGCTGGTTTAATTAATTTTATTAGCAGACAGAAATTACATGATTCAAAAATTCGAATGGAAGTTAATGGGTAGCAAATGAACATGAGTTATAAGCATATAATATATATTTTTTATTTAATATGAAACTATTTTTGGAATATTACATAGGATGAATGAGATTAACTTTCATTTAACATGTTTTATGTTTTATTTTTTATTTTTTATTTTTTAAAGTTTATCCAATCATGTAGCTGTGCTGCTTCCAAACATGCCCTTCTCCTCTCGCTGAGGTACCATAAATTCATAAAAGGAAGGCATAGTTTTTTTGAGAGCCACTATGATGGTGACCATTTGGTTCTTATTTTTAGGATAAAACTTAGGAGCAATTTATTAGTTGCATGCCTCATCTTATGTCTTCAATGGAGCAACTATAAAATTTTATCTACCATGCAACGGGACTACAAATACCAATTAAAAGGTCGTCTTTATTTGGTCTCTCTCTACGTCATCAGAGTGACCTACCTTGAGACATTAGCTGCTTTGCACGAAGGACATTAGCCAAGTTATATCATTCTTATTTGATCCATAAATTGGCCCCACTAGCTAGGTATTTGAATGCCATACTTGCTTATAGAAGATGTCACAGTTATTGCAATTTATGTGCATAAATCAATGCCAACAAAAGAAATATCAATTTAATGAATATCAATTTAATTGATGGGTGGGATAATTATACCAGGCATAATATTGGCTCATGTCTAGGATGTTGCACTTGTTGGATCGGATTGAATCAGTTTCTTAAAACTAAAACTGAAATCGAATCGATTGTTTTAGTAGATTGAACCAAATCAATTAAATTTTAGTTTAATTTATCAATTTTTTTATATCTACTTTAAATTATTATTATTTTCGTAATAAATTTTATATGATCGAATGGTAAATTAATTATTCTTAATAGAAAAGAACACAGTTTTCACATAGCTCATTTAGTCGCACACACTTCAACTTTAGCTATAGTACAAATAAAATCTTATATAATATATATACATAATTTAATTTAATTTACATTAGTTTTTTTAAAATCCAAAACCAACTGATTTTTTAGTTTCAGAAAATTTTAAATTAAAGTCAAATCAAAACACAGTACCAAATAAAAAAAAAAAAAAAACGATTGAATCCGAACCACTTTCATTGCTACTCATGTCCAGCGGCTTGGATAGCAAAATAAATGGCCAGCAAATTTTAAATCAGAATAAGTAATGCTCAAAAATAATTTTATATTGAATAAATTTATAACTTAATTTTTATTTATTTATTTTTTTGCAATCAATTAACTTTCATTGAGTTTTAGATTCATATGGCACAGTGCCTTGAAGCCAAATTCTAGAGGCTCCAAGAGCCCATTCTGCTGACAGAGGCTCCTCAGGCCTTCCCAGGAGCCAGCGACTTGAAAACCCATCAAAGTACAGCCAATCAAATCCACATAAAAAAACAAGTTTTACATAAATCAGCAGTAAAAATATTTTTATAAAATCTATGAAAAAAATATTTTATGGACATGAAAAATATAGAAATCAAGAATCAGGGAGTAAGAAACTAGTCTTTTATTTAGTCCTGCAGCCACCCACGTTAGTTGAAAGATTATGAAAACTCTCAGCTTTTGCCTTCAGGTTCACTCCATTGAACAAATGAACTGCCTTTCTTTCCGTGTACACTGTCCATATTTACCACTGCAGTATCTATAATAACACATTGTTATTGCTCTCTTAAGCCAAAGTTAGATCAATCTATTTGATCATACACTTAAACTAGGTAAATACCCATGCAATGCATGGATAATAAAAATAAAAATAAAAAATGAATTAATATATTTTTTATTTTTATATTATTAGATTTAAATTGTAAATTTAAAATTTTTAAATTTAAAATTAAGGATAATATAAATAGATTTTATTTTAATTTTAGAAAAAAAAATTAAATTGATTTCAAACTATAGATTAAAAAATAGATAAAATATTTTTAAAGTTTTTAAAAAAGAATAAAAATAAAAATAAAAATAAAATAATTTTTTGTTGATTGATGTAAAATTATTATGAAAATAAAAATATAAAATTAAAAAAAATCAAATATGCAGATTTAGAAAATTGAATCATGATCCATACTATAAAAATTTATTATAATCCTACTATATATGTTTAAATTTAAAAAAATTAAAAAAAAATATTATTTCAGTTGAGAAAAATTTATCATTAAATACTGTTTAATTTAGGTATTCATGTTCAAGAGAAGGACGAATCTTTCCGATTTTATTATATTATCTTAGATTATGGCAACTTATTTTCTCTTTCACAGCAAAAATCGCAAGTCCTGCCAGCAAAAATCGCCAATTTCTTCTAATGATAGCTTAAGGCCTCCAGGTCCATGAGGAACTTGGCACTTTGTACATAGTATTGAATCAATTTAGGACCACCATGTGAGGTTGTGCCCAAACAGCACATAACCTAACAATAACGTCATGCTTCTTATCGAGTATTTTATTTGTTGTCACCGCCCTTGCCTACTTATATTTGAGCTACACTTCTCATATGTTAGGATGGCAACGGTCTTACGTTGGGCCGGAGACTTAAATTTTTATTTCCATTTCTTAAAAACAATATTTATTTATATTTATGTTTGATACATGTGAATAATTTTTTTTATTCTGATCATTATCATGTATGAAATGATAAAAATTATATATATATATATTATAAAATTAATAAAATAATTAAAACCATTTCAACTAAATATATTAATAAATTAAATTAAAAACTAAATATTATTTAAAAATAGATATAAAGGTAAAAATATATTTATTTTTATTCTCATTTTGCTCTTGTCTACGATGATAAAATAATTTTAATCTTCATCGGAGCAAAACATCCTGAGTGGAATGGAACGATCCCACCTCATAGATTGAAATTGCCAACCCTGCTCTCTCTCTCTCTTGAAGAGGTGGATGCCAGCCAACTTCCAACGGTTGACAAAGATTCATCTACTCTCTGTCTAATTCAGAGAGATTTCATCAGGCCTAGCATTAAAAGATGTGTAGATTCACGCATGAAGCGAGTGAAAATAAAGATTTCTTTTTATTTCTTTTGATTTTTTTTTTTTTTCCCCATCAGATTCTGTAATTTTTTATACAATAAAGAAATAAAAAGTGTTGTCAAATAAGACTTATTATTAAGTCATTAAGAATCTAATCCAGTCGGTCAAGTTCGGTCTGTTTACCATTTGACCCATTCCGTATGGTCGGTGGGCGGCGCTCATTAGTTTAATGTCGTGTTAACGGTACGAGCACAGGTGCGTGTCTACATTGCCACAGGAGTCAAGTCGCGGTTGCCTTCCCAAAGCTCCTGGATCTCCCGCTTTATTTCATTAATTCTTTTTTTTTTTTTTTTTGTTCTCGATTTAATGTGGATAAATCTCAAAGGTGGTGGAGGGTTCATCCAAGGGTCTTTGGTTTGCTTTCCTTTCAAGATGATGCGATGTTCTTCAGTTTATATTACCTTTACACACCAAGATTTTGTAATCAATCAAATGAAATATTTGTACTGAAATTTCAGTAGAAAGAAGTTTAGGTATTAACGCTTTGAGTAGATGGAAGCCAGGTGGAAAGCGGAGCTGCAGCAGGTCAGAGAATAGCACAGGAGCAAGACGACAGTGGGTGATGCTTACGAGCGAGAAAAAGAATGCTTGACGACAGAATATGCCGTATATGTTTGATTTTAATTTTTAAATGATAACAATTTATTCAATAAGTAACAACAATTGTTAGACCAAGAATTATATAGCATTCATCTTTTGGTTCCACATGCTAGATTTGAAATAAATACACCAAGTAATCATGAAACATATATCACAAACAATTCCATCCAAAAAGCTGACAATACGTATATATAGTTACATTTGAATATAGTAAAACTTATATTCGATCATTTTTAGCAAAGCTTAAATTCGTTCACTTCTCATTAATTATTGAACCTTTATTTAATTGATCAATGCGTGATATTTTGAATCCTCATTTTTAATGGAATTGAAATTATTTATGGATTAATTGAAAGATCTATTCAATTGACTAGAATCTCTTACTTGAATGGAAATAGATCTTATAGTTGTGGAATTATGTTGAATATTTGATGAAGCCTAGATTTGATTACCTTCAGTTATTTCTTCCATTCTTAAATCCATATAGATCACAAATCCCAATAAAAAAATAGAATGCCTTTAGGATTCATGTGAATTTAAAGATGAGGAAGATGATCAAATTCTCAAGATGGAGAAGATGATCAGATGCCAGACTTGGCTAGCCAAGTCCACCTCTTTCTACAGCATCCATGTTTACATAAACACAATTAAGTGATGTTATCTAAGCAATAAGTGAGAGTAATTCAAAAATCAATACCAACCCAATAGTCAAGTTTGTTCCATCTCTCTCTATAGCATACATGTTTACATAAATACAGTTAAGTGGTGCTATCTAAGCAATAAATTAGGATAATTCAAAAATCAATACCAACCCAATAGTCAAATGTGTTCCATCTCTTTCTATAGCATACATATTTACATAAACATAATTAAGCGATGTTATCTAAGCAACAAGTTAGGATAATCCAAAAATCAATACCAACCCAATAGTCAAGTTGGTTTGATTCGGAGCAATGATAGGGATTGGTTCAAGATCTAGAAAGGTTATAACCATATCTACTAAAAGATAGTATTAGACTAGCTAACAAATACTACAAGATAAAATAATTTTAGCTATTAGATATGAATCCTTTTCTGATATCAACTTATGCTCACTCCTATATATATATATATATATATATATATATATATATATATATATATATATGATTGTTGTATGATTGTTTGCCGCCGAACAGATCCAAAAATCTTTAAATCCAGCTTGACTCAATCAATATTGGCTAGATTGAGCTTAGGGTTTAGTTTTCAAGCTTGGCCCAGATGAAGCCCCATCCAACCACCTGCATGTACCCATAGTCCTCAAAGTCTAATAATTAGATAACCCATTCGCATCTCCGAGCAGGATCCGTGTTGGGGGTCTACATCAGAGAGCTACATGGCTCACTATCACCGTCGAGAAGGATGGTCCCTTCACCCAAGCATAGTAACTTCAGAAGGAAAGAGACGATCAGAAGCATCCAAAAACCGAAACACAAAATCCAACCGTCCCCATCAATAACATTAGCTTCTTAACTCATCCCAAACCCCATCAATAGCAACCCCTTCCGATCGGATCCCTCCTCCCCGGGTTTCCCGCACGATTCACATTGCAAAGAAAGGAACGCAGCCCGTTTCAGAGTCCCATCCGATTCCCGTTTCCCCTGTCGAGAAATATCGGGGTACGCCGCGGAATAAATTATCATCACTCTTGAGCGAGAGCATTTAAGTAAGCAATAAAAGGCGTCGACCTCCCAACATATCACGTGGACTCGACGTCCTTTCCTCATTAAGAAACGAAATAAATCCGGGCTTAACTTATAATTAATTTTTTTTAACGCATAAAATAATAATATCACAAAAACTGTAAAGCTTAACCACCAAGCTGGCACCGTTTACATCCCCAACGGCCTTTGACGGAAGAACAACGGCGTTTACCAACAATTTCCAATGCAAAGGAAAATTCAATTAACACAAAAATAATAAAAACTCGCATTAATCTCGCTTTTTTAAACCATAGAAATTAGGGATTACAGTAGTAATTCCGCTAGAAAAGAGAGAGATTAAAAAAAGGGGACACTATACATAACCCCCCCCTCTTTTTTTTTTTTTTTTTTTTTGTGGTGGGAGGGGTTGGGGATAACGGAAGAGAGACGGCGTGGATCACCTGGAGGAGACGGGGTGAAGGGTACGGGCGAAGCCGTTAATGGCGCCGTAGCTGCGGGAGCTGAAGCCCAGGCAACCGAGAAGGCCCTGGCGGTAGGGCAAGAACGTCTTCCGCCGCATCTCCTCCGCCTGGGCCCGGTTCGCCGTGTAGTGCCGCTCGTGCGGCGACGGCGCCGGCCCCCTCCGCCGCCCCACCCCGTTCACTGGCTTCGCCGCCGTCCTCTTCGACGCCCCGCCCGTCGTCGGCGGTGGGTTCTTCGATTTCGTCTTCTCCGGCTCCGAGACCGCGGCGGCCGGTGGGGGATTGGTGGAAGAAGAGACAGCGGCGGATGGAGGTTTGGATTTCTCTTTGGATGGCGAGAAAGAGATCGAGTGCCAGAACTTCTCTTTGGTGCTGCCTCTCTCTCTTCCCTCGCTCTTGCTCCTGTAGAGGAGATCCTTGAGGAAAACCCACTTCTTAGAGGTTCTTCCGGAAGAGGAGGAGGAGGACGTGGACGACGAGCGGGAGGACGACGCCGAGACGGACGGAGTGGCCGCCTCCGCCTCGATCTGCTTCAGATCTGGATCGGGATTTGGTTCTTTGGCTCTCTCTTCTCGTTCTTCGACCTCCATTTGCCAATGGAGCGGGGCGTTCCGAAGCGGGGAATGGGATCTGGCCCGCCGGTGGATCGATCGGCTCCGAAGCTTCAGATCCCGGCCCCTGGCGGCGATTTCCGGCGGGTGACGGTCGGATTTCTCGTCGTCGTCGTCTTCTTCGTTGAGATCGAGGAGGGGGGCGAGGACCTGGGGCCGCTGGAGGTGGGAGGAGAGCTTCATGGGGCGGATCTGGCCGTTGAGAAAAAGCTCATCGGCAGAGGTCATGGAACCAGCGGCGGAGGCAGCGGACGAGGGGAAGCGGGCAGAGAATTCAAACTCGAAGGAGCCGGCAACGGAGTTGTCGGGGGAGTCGAATGAGGGGGAGGCGGCTGCGGAAGCGGCGGCGGAGGAAAGGACATAGTGCATGGGGCTGGTTGGAGCGCTGAAGAAGTAACAGCCGCCGCCGCCGCCGCCGGCGTAGGCGGCGGAGACCCCGCCCCGGCCGGGGCGGGAGGGGGCGCTGACGTAGGGGGTGGAGCAGGCGCTGTCGATGTCGTCGGGGGGAAAGCGCGGGGAGTCGAGGAGGGGTTCGCCAGGGCCGGGGTTCGTGCCGCCATTACTAGGGTTTTGGAACTCCATTCTCTCTTTCTCGCTCTCTCTCTCTCTCTCTCTCTCTCTCTCTAGAGGCTACGGCTTGTCGGAGAAGATAGAGAGGGAGAGGTCGGACGTGGGGAGTGCGTCGGCTTCTTGTTGGACACGCAATGGTGGGGGAAGGGAAGGGGGAAAGGCGGGGGACGGAGTTTAAAGGGGCGAGAGGACGCTCGAAACGTTCCTCGATTAATAGCCTTTATCTTTGTCTTAATTATCGAAAGAGCCATTAAAGATTCGTTTATTATTTTACATAAAGCTGGATTAGCTTTGGATCCTATTAAGTTACCAAAATATTCTCGTATTTAAACAGCTGGTACAGCTAGCTATTAAGCGGGAAGTTTTGCAGATAAGCCCCTCCACAATTTTACCATTTGGGATAGCTCCTTTACTTTTGGTCATGTCACACAGTAGTTTAACGTCAATTTTTTTCATAAACAGTACTCGAGGACTGGCTCTAAAGCATGCATAGCTAACAAATGGATACGCCAAGGTGAATTCCGTGGACCATCGTTATTATTTGTCTCCTAATTAGTGGCAAATAAAATAGAGTTTAATGTAGGCAATAATGGTACAGAGGTCATGAAGAGTATTGAGTTTTTTTATGGGTTATGAGGAATGCGAAGTACTACTATTGATGCGGTGGGGGCCCCAGCGGACAGCCACTAGGGGCCACGCACGTCGGCGAACAAAAAGCTGAGTCGCTGTCCGGGGACCGGGTTCCAGGGCGGATCCGCTGCGGGGCCTCTCGGATGATTTGGCGTCCTGATGGCTTCCCATGTTCGACACGTCGCCATGTGTTTCGATCGGCGTCGGACTAAAGTGGGAACATGGATAAAGTAACCGTCACGTGATGAGTTACTGCAGTGGGCCCAAGCGGACCTGAGCCGTCCGATTTGGATCGTACAGTTGGATCTTCTCACATGATTCGGTGGTTCCCCTTCGGAACGTTATAGGCCTTGCAGATGAGTTAAACTACGATACTACCCCTGGAGCCACGCGAGCCCGCGTCTCTCGGCGCGCGCGTAGAATCTTCCATGCGATCGCAAATCCGCCGCCGCTGACCCCTTCAATGGATCAGCTTCTGTGACGAACGCGTCTACCGTCGCAAGTTACCTATCCATTTAATAAACAACTTGTTCTCTTATCTACATTATGTCACTTTTGGGCAGGTCACATTATGGTGACATAAATTAGAAGAATATGTTGCTTTTTTTATTTTTATCTTTATTTTTATTTTTATTTTTTATTTCTATTTCTATTGCCATGTGATATTAAAGTATTGATTATGACGTTAGTGTTGTTTTCATCTATGAAAAATATAATCAAATGCTAGAGCCAGACTTCTTGCAAGAATAAAATTGGTCCATATATTTGTCTTTTCTGCAATGTTGTATTTATTTTGTAAGTAATGGTTTAGAATAGGTGCTGATAAAACACTCTACGATGTTATAATTTTTTTTTTTATTATTATCGTTAAGATAAATAATAACTACTATTTAACTATCATGTTATTATGATGAGCATGATATTATATTTTTAGTTTTTATCTAGTTAGAAAATATATTTATATTTATAGATATAAAGGATATGAAAATAATGAGCTTCATAATGAAAGTAGTGTCCCTGATGAAAATAACATTATTGGATGTTACGAAAAACTTTATTAATTTGATAAGTTGCAACCTTTTATTTATATTTAAAATATATACTAATATTTTTTTAAAAAAAAATACTATCTTATAGATCATCATAGCATGTCATAAATTTATTATTATTCCTTATTTATCATATGTAAGCAATGACTCTTACGCTTGTTTTGACTTCATATCTTATAAAGTTTTGCTATGATAGTTTTTTATTTTTTAAATATTAAAAATATTAGCCGTTTGATCTTATTTTAAGTGATACAGATGCATCGCTAGTAATTGTTTCAATCGGTTGTGTACAAGATTGGTATGGTAAAAAAAAGTTAAATTTTTTAGATAGTGCTTGACGAGTGCGAGGTAGGCTTTACTTCATGATGGCATAACAAGTACAGAGTTTGAGGCAAATGAGGTTGGGGTGGTGGAACAAAACAAGGGTGAGGGATTTATTGCCAATGCTGAAGAAGCTGTTATACTTGAGAGAAAGGTTGGAGATGGTGTTGAAGTTGGTGAACAGGGATGGAGCGGCATTCAAATAGGAGGGCATGAGCATTAAGTGCAAGGTTGTAGCTTTGGCCCTCGAAGACGGCAAGCGAGAAAGAGTATTTCTTACGGGAATATGAGGGCTAGGCATTCATTAAGAAGGTCCACAGGAATAAAATCTATGTAACTAACTATTTTAAGGCAAAGAAAAAGTATGTGGCTCTATATTTTCTTGCATACCATTCATTTCTATTCTAGAAAATTCTAAGTAGAACTCGCAAAAAGTGTTATACCTCCTTAGGGGAAAACAATGGAAAGTCCTCTTTCGTGTTCTATTTAGCCCTTTTCCATTTTTTTCTTTTTCAATTTCTTTCTTTCTTTTGATCCTTTACATCATGAATGGAAATGGAAGTAAAGTTGCTAGAACGAAACCAATCCATTAACTTCAGAATGTGCATGGCTGCTCATTGGACCGATTGGATCCATATCTCATGTCATATGCTTGGTAGTAGAGTAGAGGGATTGATAGAGGATGATGGTTGAGACACTGGAGAGTAGGATGATGGGATCCTTAGAGTGGAGGGAGGATCTAAGTGCCAACAATATGGAGAAATGCTTGTCTTTTTTTTTTTTTTTTTTGATTCATGAATTAAAAGCCAGATAAATTAAGAATGATGTTAACCTCTTGATGACCAATTAACCAATCATAGGAGTTCAATGGCTGAAATATCTTTTAGTATATCAATGGTTTCGATTTGATTATACTTTCCTTAAAAAGAGACAAAGAAATATCATTCCAAAATATTGTTATATAATACAACAGAGGTTGGAGCGGGTTAATATAAGGCTGCAAATGAATTAAACACTTGAGCCCAAGATTGACATGATAAGAGCTTAAATAGCTAAAGTTAAATAAATCAAACTTAAATCAAAGACTATGCGCTTGAAACTAATTTTAAGCTAAGCCATAAATCAACTTGATGTATCAAGCTTGGCTCAATAAAACTCAAGTACATTCACACAATATTATATAACAATGAACCATTTGAAATCAGCATCTCCTAATTGTTTCAGCGAATGATCAAGTTTGATACGAGCTCAAATTCTTGCCTACTTGGTTTAAAGATGATCAAATAAACCAAGTCAAGTCTCGTGGTTAAAGCTGAAAAATTATTCCAATCCATAACTTCTTTCAATTCCCGCATAGATGATGCTATGCGTGCGGGTGGGGCGCAATTTCACCCCCCGGGAAAAGAGAGGCATCCCCGCGCGAAGCCCGAAGAACTTTGGGTGCTCCCAAAATGGGCGGGTGGGGGACCGGGGGGGGGTTTTGGGAAGCACAAAGGAAAGGAGGAGAGAGAAACGTTCGGCGTTGAGAGAGAGAGAGAGAGAGAGGGAAACGTGGGAAGGGGATGGGTTTCCCCAGGCCAAGGCCAGGGGCAGAGCATTTGATGCTGTCCTTTTGCGCTCGCTTCTCCATGCAGTGCAATCCTCTTTCACTATTTAATTAACCATTAATAAATAATACACCACTATCTCACTGAAAACAGTAAAATTGCTTGGGATTAGCTTAACAAATCCACAACACAATGTGTTACTTATTTAATCTAATTAAGTGTTGGCAGAGTGCTAGGGGTTGTGGACTTTGTAGTATTCAGTGTAGGATCCACGGATTCCCAGTTCTCTACTTGGATAGGCATAGACCTAGGCAGTATGATTGACATGGGAACCCAGTTGGCATTAATATTTATATTTGGAGTCAATCTATGCATCAATAAAAATTTAAAATTTTGTAGCTAGATTATCTCATTGCGTTTTATTTTATTCTAATATAAATATGGTCTGGTCATTGATGTAAGAGAAGCAATAGCTTTAGATATTATTTGTAGATGAGGAGAGGGACAGGGAGAGTGGTAAGCATGATACAATCTTTTGAGATAGACCTATTGAACTTCCACTACTAGAAGGCACTGCAGAACAGCTTTGTAGCCATATAAACTGGAAAAAAATAAAAATAAAAAACAAAAAACAAAAAACCTAGCTTTCATTTCAAGTTCCAAGGAGAATTTTCTAATGATCTCAAGCAATCTAAATTTGGATGATGTTAGACTTCGACAGACATGCCCTTGAATACTGTTCATATTGTTGTTCCAAATGTTATGGTCACTAATCTTCCTTGACCTACCAATGCGATGCATTAGCACAGTTATGATTACCATGAACGGTGTAATTGGCATCATTGAAGAAGTTAATGTTAGGCATGTTACTTGGATGGAATAGCCTCAATGATCAAGATACATGGCAAACTGTTTCATGGGTGAACAACAATTATCTGAAAAAGGATTGGATAAAAAATAAGCCACATTACCAATAAGGACTTTGAGATTCAGTCTATCCAAATTGTCAAGACAATATCAATGCCCAAAGACGTGTCAACTTCTTACGAACATTACCCATTGGAACCATCCAAACTAGTAATGACAAAGTACAATGCATTTGATGGATCAAAGAGGAAGAAAGTACTTGTTGAATGGATGTGATTTCATCATATTTTCTGACTTCAAGACCTTTTTCTAAAAAAATCAATGCAAGTTGATGGATTCAATCATCATTTCAGTGAAATGTGCCATGTGTGTCTCACTGCATGACTCGCAGGCATGCTGAATTGTCAGCATCATACATGGTAATACATGCCATTTAAGTATTACAATAATTGAAGGTGGCTAAGGGTGCCAGCTAGCTTCTTGGTGAAAACTCTTGATTGCTGCACTGGAGCATTAAGATCAAGTCCCACCTTCATTAGAAGCAAGAAGAAATAAGTGCATTAGGGCAGGACTAGATCTTTGTGCAGCAAAATCACATGCAGGCCTCTTCAACCCAAAGATTGGACAAGAGTATGGACATACTTGAAATCCTCCAACTTTTGTACCAATAGATGACAAATGAAGTCCCCACAAAATTGGAGGAGGGTTTGATACAAGGGATCTAGTGTCATTGAGGGTGGGGAGTGACCAATAATTTATTTTCATATGTCAGGATCAATTAAGTCAAGTGGCAAACACAAGCTCAGGGACAAAAATATAGTTTCACATAAGGTTAGAAACTAAAAATTTGTATTCAATGATGTGGGAATGTTGAGGTGTTAGGTCAGGACTGCCGAGCGGATTGGATCGACAGATGATTAAAGATGCAGAACATCCAAGTCCAATCCAATAATTTGTCATACCTCTGTTTAATTCTGTTGAAAATTCAATTCCAGCATAAAATCAAAGAGTAGAGAGCATATTTACACTTGTGTCAGTTTTATTGGAAAGTAAAACAACGTGTTTGTCTTCTAGTCTATCAATGGCCATAAAACTAGTGATAGACAAGAAACATTCGCATTAAACCTTCCACTGTTGACTCTATTTGATGGAAACAATCAGCGCCCCCTAACACGGTTAAAGAAAATACAAAAAAAAACGGGTAAAATAACAGGATTTTGAGAACCAGAGAAATATGGATTAACCTGAGAATTTCTTCCCTTTGATATTCACAAATGAACAAACAGACAAAAAAGGTGAGAGACAAAGTAACATGACATGTTCAGAACAAAGTAAATCATTTTCCAAGAAAAAAGAAAGAAATTATTGCCTGCACTTCAGACGAAAGTCTTTGACCTTTTAAAACAGAACTGCAACTTTGTCATGTTCTTTAGATGCAAAATCCTGATAAAGCTTTACTCTTTTTTTCTTTTTTTGATGTTGATAGAGGGACAAGAGATTGATTTAGAACAAGTTTAGAATAGCCAAAATATATGGGCACAACATTCCAATTGGAAGAACAAAAAAAAAAAAAAAGAACTTACAGTTGAGTAGAAAAATAGATGTGCTCAGATGGAATATCTATCATAAAATCAGCAACTACTTCATCAACCAAGGAGTTTAATATCCCCACCTCAATCTCTACTCCTGCTTCAAATGCTTCAATTTCAAAGTCAACCCACCTTCCCAAGTGACTACTCATGTCTCTGTCAACAAGCTCATCCACCATGCAGTCTTCCCTGCTCCTCCATCCTGAGAGCTCCTTGTACAGTTCTTCTGTCAAATCCTTCATGACAACTGCCATTCCTTTAGCCCACGTTTGATATCCCGCATGGAAATAATGACTACATTTCAAACCCAAGCATTCATTCACACAGTCAAATAACAATTTCCTTATCATCCTGAAGTCCCTTTCCTCTCCTACTTGTGCAGTCAGGCTTCCACTGGTTTCCAACTTGTCAAAAAGAAGAGGATCAAGAATCCCACTGTCATGGTCTGTTGGACACAAATCTAAATTCTCAAACAAAGATTTTGTGTTGCTTAATATCTCTCTCACATATTCCAGTTCCTGATTGCGTGCATTCGTATGAGCAGTCCTGCTGATTTCTGATGCATATGTGATTTCTGTTGATGAAGAGGAGGTTGCGTCAGACAATTCCACCTCAGCTTCCACTGATGGAGTCTTGTTGAAGCAATTCAAATCAACAATTTGCTGAGCCTGAGTAGAAGAATCATGCATCTTGCTTCCTGGAAAAAGAAGCATCATTTCATAAAAATGATGAACATAAAACTAAAGGGTCAAGTATGCCAAACATCAAACTAAAGGATCAGTAACATTCTAAATTATCAGGTTAATTTTTACCGTTTGAACTTTCCCAGCTCTCTGATGAACTGCAGCTTTCATTTGAAAAAGGAGCTTCAAGTATAGAAATGGGACTCTGATGATGATGCTCTGGTACCCTTCGGTCCTCAATGCTGCTGCTGCATTCCATCCTTTCTGCCTCCTGATAATAAAAATGGTGCCATCAGAAATCATCAGTCAGCCAAACCATCCATCAACCCAGCAATAATGTCAAGAAATAATCTCCAGCACTAACAATCATTCTAAACAAGTCATCGAGGGAAAATATTTTATAGACATGACATGCTAGAGGAAACAATGGTTCAAGCCAAAAGATCTACGATTTGAGAATCAAACCAAAGAAATAGCTGACTAATAGATGAACTTTAGTATCTTCAAAATTTTGATTAGTAATGTTGCAGACATCCATAACTTTCAAGTTGGAAAGTGGGAGAAAAAAGGACAGATAATGCAGAATAAAGTATGGAACTCCTGATATAAGCGGATCAATTGCACAAACAGAAAGTATTTGCCGCAACAGGAAGTATTTTGAACAGGTATATAGATATACGGAACTATACACTTGCTAGCAGGAATGAACTATGCGAGAGAGAAGTAGACAATAACATCACACTAAATTCAGTTTAGTAATCGAACAGATTGGCACAAACAAAGATAGTGTGTGTTCCTGCTGAATGGCTGAAGTAAATAGAACTGTTCTAAGTCCTTTGTTTCAATATAATCTAACTGACTGAAAACATATGATGTGAAAAGTTAAATGTGTTCACTGATAACTACGTACATACTCAGCAGACCTAAGATTTATTATGCTAGACAACAAGCTGTCTCTCTACAGTTAAATGAATTGATCTTTTAGTTCTCAAATTTTATGCCGCACATTTTGAGTATAAATGTGACTTATCCACATTTCAATCTTTATGCTCCTTGGGTTCATCCACTCTGACAGAAGGACTATTATAATTTTAGAGTAATATTTGACTTTTAAATAGAAGGTACAAATTTATCTAAATTCTATTATCCCAGAATGAAACCTAGCCAATTTTGGTTTTGGATCATGACAGGTTTTCCTTGACTGTGGAACTAATTCTTGATTACATTTTACCTGCAGATGTAATGTTTACTTCACATTTTTTAAGATATCTTGTTGTCTTCTCAGATAAGCTTGCCTACTGCACACTTATTCTTAGAAAAGCCACCTATGTTGCTAAAATTGCCGTCATGAAATTTAAGGTGTGATGAATGGACTGTTGTTCAGCCATCTTAGACTTGCTATCCATCTAAAACCTCTATGATCATACTTCCTAGAAGAAACTACCCTCTTCCAAGTAATCAAAACCGCCATCAGCTTTGCTAACAATTTGACAAAATCTATAATCAACCTTAAAAGTAAGGTTCGTCGTATTGGGAGCCAGTACTATTTCGGTACTTGGTCGGTATGGTTCGATACAGGGCATCCCGTACCGAATCGGTGGCATATCAGTCAAGTGGACTAAAGGGGCCTAAGCCATGAACCACCCCAAATTGAGCTGAACCGAATGGTTTAGTACAGTCGGTTTGGGGTTAGTTCGGTTAGTTCTCCTATACCAAACTGAAAGGCCAAACCGTTATAGTTCCAGACCGGTTTGGTTCAGATTGTCTCAAACCGCCGAGTTTGGAATGATTCGGCATATCATGCTTAGAAGTAAAGATATTAAATTATACTGCTGATCCCATTCACTAACAACATTCCCGCTGCATTCCTAGTTATGCTCCTCGTGCCACTTTAAGCAAAATAAAATTTATTGTTCCTTTTGTCAAATATTATTTGACTTGCATAATCCACAGTAATGAATATTTGGTATTTAATGTGTTGCTTCAGCTTGGGGCCATATCAAGCCATGACTTGTGTCTGTATTTCAAGCAACTTCTTTACAGAAGGAATAGATGAGATTCATCTGCATAATCTTCAATGATACACAATCATTAATTGAGGGTTGATGTTGATAAAAAACAACATCATAATCAAGGAGAATCCTTCTGTGAATTTATTAGCTAACTAAAGAATTGAATGATTGAACTTTTCCTTATGATACACATGCATAGGCTTTCCATTTTATGTTAACATTAATTCAACCTTGTCTTTTGGGACCATCACGTAACCAAGGAAACTCCTTGCAGTAGTGCTAATCAAGAAACTTGGTTTGAAGTTGTCAGCTGAGCTTCAGCATATTAAATCTCAATTTGTAATTTGGCTGTTAAAGTCTTCTCCCTAAAATCTTGATCAAGAAGGTTTTCTCATATTTCCTCATTGTTGGATCATATTTAGGCATGCCAGGTCACGAAACAAGTCTTAATAACATTGGCCGCATTGACCCCATAAATACCCCAAATTCCTATGACAGTTTTAGGACGATAGCAACAGGCGAACTTGTGCACTTGTATGCTTTTATATGTGCAATGTTTCTATATCACTTTCCTACATAATAGCCAAGTTTTAACTGTACAAATTATGACAGCAGCACAATATGTTTGAGTATTGCGGAAGTAATGGATACTTAATCATCCATGTAAGTGCAGCGGAATCATCTGTTATCATAATTGTTCCACAATGATATATGATAAATTGAATAAACAAGTGACTGAAACAATGTTCAAAAGTGATGACTCAATTGACGAACTAAAACCGATAGCACTCTACAGGATTATGCAACAATTATGTTATCATATATCCAAACATCATATATAGACCCAAATTCCAATCATTTGCTAACTAGCGAACGCACAAAATCTATGCAGGATTAAATTCCAGTAAATGATTCTTGTATGAACTGCATCAGCTGCACAGTAACGGTACAGATAAGGATATTGATCACACCTCTTAATAGAAAAGTAATTTTCCAGAAATTAATCTCACTATTTTAATGTGATTATTCTTATGAATTTCATCCTCAGTTTTTTCAACCAATCATATAGTTTGCTTTCTACTGATTCCCTACTTTCCTCATTGACACTTCAATCCATATGTTTGCATGTTTGCTATTACATATTTTAGTTTCCCCTTTCATTTCCTAGGCTATGATATATTTCAGTCCAAATTTCCATTCAATTCGAACCTAATTGGGTTTTCTCATCCTAAGTATTTAGAGAAAAAATGGTTCACGCTTTCTGCTCTCACTGGTGGCTAGCCAGATTGGATGATGTTTGCATTAGAGTTCAAAGAAGCTCTCAATGACATTGGATTTCGGAGCATCTGTCACACAACATATCTTATGTTACATCAATCTGACACATGATATTGTTATTCATATGTGATGCTAAAAAGAGAAGTAATCAGTATAAATGGCATGCAATTCTATGTAAGCATACATAATATAAGATCCTTACAGGATTTGAAGGACAGAGATATAACCGATCTGAGTGAGGGCAAGCATCTAGATTTTGTGTTTTATTTCATTACACACCTATATCAATAACTTAAAAGGTCTTCTTGAATTAAATATATAGATTTATTTTAACAACACGGTGATATATCAAAATAAATTTGCAGATATCTGTATGGCCTACTAAGATCAAGTGCCAGCTGCATTTTATATTATCTGTCTGCTTCTTGGTATAGTTGCTCGCTAGTTGAACAAAGCAACGGTAAGTTTGTGCCCAAATGACTACAGGAATGGGTTTAGGAGAAACAAAGCATTAAGCCTTAGGAAAAGGTTTAGGAAAAACAAAGCATTAAAGCCATCCTAAATAAGGACAACATACCAGCATATGAGGGCTCATAGCAAACATCTGATCAATAGATAATGAGAAGATAGACTCAGAGATTCCACCCGGCTCATCTTTACAAGAACTTACTACAGGCTCCCTTTCAAGTTCAGTGGGTGCACTGTCAGGGATATGAACAGCAGATACAGAATCTTGTGAAACAGGTGTGGTAGCTGCAATGCTGTTTTTGACTAATCTACAGTAGGGTGAGTCAGCTCCAGATGTTAAATCTCTCAACTTCTGTTCCAAAAGAAGACCCAAAGAATCACCTCCTATCACATCTGATCTGAGAGATGACGGGTTTCTGCTGGTTGAATCAAAAACATTCTTTTCACAATCGGTATCAAGACAGTGCTTGTTATGTTTGTCTCCTTTTGCCACCGCATGAGTGGAGAATTGAGTTCCAGGCAATGGTTTTATGAGGGGGGAAGTAAATGTAAAGGATACAACATCTGGACCATTTCTTCTTTTATCCCCACTCCATCTTGGCTGTTTATCTATCACAACAGTATGCTGAACATGCTTTTCATGCCTATCCACTAAAATACCATTAGAAGCCTCACTTCTCTCAGAAGAGGAGCCCCATTCTATCAATCTTTTCTTGTGAGGTAAGTTCCTCCTATCTGATAACAACCCTTCCTCTGTGTGGTCAGCAGTGACTAAACCTTCCTTCCTCAAACTGACAGTGTTTGCTGAAAGCTTATTCGCAATTTTGTTCTTTCCAGAAGAAGCATCTCCAGAAAGAATTTTTCTTTCCTGCTGGTCAGAAACTGATGGTTTTGAAGCTAACTTGTTTTTACTTGCCAGGCAGTTCTGCTTCAGATTATTTTGCCTAAGCACACCGGAAGCATTTGTTGCTACCTTTTTCTGCTGGTTATTCTTTGGGTTATTTGATGGGCTTTTTATTGGCTTCTTTGACTTACATTCATTATTGTCCTTCTGCACTGATGCACCCCTATTGCTCATGCTTAAGCCTTCCCTTTTCTGGACATTAACCTTAGCCTGAACTGAAAGTGAGATAGGTTTTCCCTTACCTTTAGCACCAGCTGGATTGGTTTCAGCTGTAGTTGGAGAGGGCCTATAAACAGAAATGTCACCTGAACCATAGCAACTCCTGTTCACAGCTTGTCCCATAAGAGACCTCATGACAGCTGATTCCACAGGTCTTCTGGATGATTCTGGAAGCCTTGCTGTCCTCTGAGAAGCTGCCATGATCTCTTGTGAATTGTGAACTTTTATAGGATTCGAAATTAACACCAAAGACTGAAATCTGCCCTTTGTATTGGTCTGAACCTCAGGCTCAAGAATCTTTGCAGCTGCTTCCATGATATGAACTGCATTCTTTGCTGAGATGAAACCAGGATTTTTTACCGGAGACAGTAATTTGTGGTTTGTAATAGGGGCAGACTTTGCTAATCTAGGAGGCAATACTTCTACTTGGAACCTCTCAATCGGGCTGCCTGGCATCTTTTGGGACCTCAGTTCCACTGGCTTTCTTGAATAGGCATCAGATCTCTTAATCACGTGATTGAATTGATCATTGATGTAGAACTCAGGACTTCTTCTCTGACTACTGTTATCTCGAAGGGATCGCGAGTCATTTAAGGGGGTGGAATAGGGTATGGAAGTGCCTGATATGGGCATGGAATCCAAACCCATAAGCTTTGCTACAACTCCTGGGGCCCTAGTCACATTTCCTTCTTCATCAGCCACTGAAGAAGTACAGCTATAGTCCTCGCTTTCCTTCACAGTTGATACTCCCATCATCTCATCCTCATCGATCTGGTAGATTGAACAAGTAAAATTGACAAAGCTAGGAAACAGCTGGTACAAGCAAAAAAAGGGATTTAAATCTCACCAGGCGAAACCGCGAGGTTGATATATTATCATCAATTTTCTTCCCTTGTATCATGCCTTCTGTGGAGAAAACAAAGGGAGAGTGTCAAGATGTAATGTCCCTACCAGGGGGGGAAAAAATGAAACTTTTTTGGTCTGTACATCTTTCTGAACCCAAGAAAGGAGACTTACCAGATGGAGCACTTCCACTGGAGAACAATTTCTTCCTCGACTTCCTATTCCAATCAAACAAATTAAAGAAACCACTCGAACTTTCTTTTTCTGCCCCCATTTTCTCACTCTAAGATCAACAGCATCCGACGGGACATTACTAATTCCAATAAACCATCTGTGTAACAAATAAATTTTTTTTAAAAAAATTGAATTTGCCATGCCACCAGTACCTCTCAAGCACAGATGAACTAAACACAGCAAGTTGATCAAATATAAATTATATACAAATCCAGATTCTTCAAAACGAATATTTTTGGGAAGAAAAAAGCCATGGTTATCGCCAAAACAAGAATTTTTTTTAATGAAAAAGAAAATGCCATATGGCTCATAGCTAAAATCCAGTGAGACGCATGATGGAACAGCACAAATAATAAAAAGAAAATCTCAAATAGAACCCAATTTAACTCTCTACATGAAAATGCCTCAATCAATTCCCACATCATTCAATACCATTAGATCGAAACCTCCGCGAAAGCAAAAACAAAGAGCATTTTGGCCAATAAAAAGGAACAAGCCAGCTTAATTGCAGCGGATCAACCGACATTCCGATCCAATTTCCCCAAAGCCGTGACCCCCAAGCGCCCAAACTAGATAGTCGAGTAGCAAAAAGACAATCGTACCGATTCCTAAAAACTCAGTTGCAGGAAAAGAAACTTAAACCCTAAATTGAGAGTAAGAGAGAGAGCAAGAGGACTCACGGCGTCTGAGACGATCCGAGCGACTCCTCAGCCCCCAGTCTCACCTCCAACGCGGCTCCTACGAGACGAATTCGCTTCGCATTGGTACCAAGAGTTAGGGTTTGGGCCTCAGTGTAGGAGAACAGAGGAAGGAGCCGCGAAGGCGAAAGATGAGAAAAGAAGCGAGACGGCTAAAGCCATTAATGGCGTTCAGAGATTTTAAAAAACTGGGTTTTTAACTTACGGTTCACCGAATAACGCTGGTGGTTAGGCAAATTATGATTCGCCGAATAACGCTGATAGTTAGAATAGTGGGGATAAGGGCGAAAGCGATATCCCAACATCTCTGTTGATGAGGAACGAGGTAGGAGGGATTTCAAATTCCGAATAGCGGTGTTTTAGACATTTGGGACAATCAAACAAAAAGGTGGTCCAACTCAGAAAGGATTAAAATATATTTCGAACCTACTTAGATGCTCAAGTGGGACCTATAAATGTGATGGAAATTTGTCATGATCAAGTTACATTAGACTAGTATAGAAGTAACATGATATTGCTACTGTAATTCAGAACTAGTTATCCTTGTCCTATCCCTTATCTTCAATAAACATCACAATAATTTAGGAGAGAGAGCAGTTCTTTTTCATGGGCTACAAGATCACATGTGAGCCTAAGATGGTCCATGAGTAGGGTTTTAAGAGAAGCACTAATTATCTTACATAATTACCATACTTCATTCCTTTGATGCATTCTACCTTCAAGTTTTCTTTCACTAAGCTTAAAAAACTAGTGAATTTAAGCTTCATGATTTTGTTCCGTGTTACATCAAATATGTATCCCAGATAGCAATCATAAATCACATCTATTGCTCTCGAAAATTAATAGGCAGTAGACATGCAGTGTCCTTCAATAGTGTGGTTCAGGTGATCATCAAGTAAATGTTTTCACCTGAAATTTGCTTATAATAAATGGCAAGCTTTGAGATGTGTTCTCTATCATGTGTTCCATGGTACACTATAAAGTCCATGAAATATGTTGTGCTGACCTCAGAGTTCATGTATCACTAATATGCCAGAAGCTAAGATCTAACTTATGCTTCTAGCAAACCTAAATAAACCTTTATTGGACCCTTCGAGGCGGAAAAGAATTCATCACAAGTGGAATTATAGGAACATGTGTGAAAGATTATGATGAAATGCAAGCTTTCTCTATGCATAGGTGCTTGTGAACAGATACAAGAAAGACAATAACAAAAATCGCAAGTAATAATTACATTCACTATTCCAAATTCATGCGCATTGAATTAGGTGAGTGCTTGTGATCTCCTCTTTTTTTTTTTTTTTGAATGCATATCTAACACTTTGTGCAAAGTAATCACTGTATCAAAATTGAAGGTGGTTCCATTTAGTTGGATGGAGAAAGAAGAAGACATTATTGTAGTTAAAATGACATGAAATATAGATAGGGACAGAACAATCATGATGAAATTAGTAGCTAAAAAGCATGAATGTAGATAGGGACAGAGAGCAGCACCACACCAAACCTTCTTTCTGGCTTTCATGGCTAGAAAGGAGAGCCACACAGTGCTTAAATCACAGCTTCTCATGCCACAAGCCACAGGATACAAGTGATTGATTTCTACAACACAAGTTTGATGACTCTCTCCTAATTTTCTTTAAACAGTCATGGATGTAATGTGCGAGATCTGTGACTCGGATCAAAATGTTTCTTGTTGGCTGCCCAGCTGCGACTGATTGTTTGAGATATTATTGTCTTTGTTCTCCTGAAGTCAAAAAGTCTCAGATTCCATAAGAACAAATGAAATAAATGTGCTTGGTTACCTTGACCCGAAGGTTCTATAGGTGGATATATTGAGTACTTTGGAAGCTCATTCTCATATGGACCTCTTTCAGACTGTGGAGGAGATGACACTCTTCTAACAAGCCTAGTCATGTGGACAGCATGATAAATTTTTACCAGCTGAGATCTACTGACCCAATCCATGTGGGAAGCAGGGTGTTCATGGCAGAAAAATACAAGCTTTTGTTGGCCCAACATGTTTTCCACTCAGTCTGGATGTGCATGCTCTCAATCATGTAGTCAACTTTAGCACTGATGGAAACTATTTTTGTTCTTGCTGACCACTAGAACAATCCTGCATCCTTCTACTGTTATAAGGGTGGGAGTTGCTGAGGAAAGGGTAAAAGATCAAGGAAAGAGGTTAAGTGTGAGGAATTGCCACAAGACTTTTTCAGCCTCAACTTTGTTTGATAATGAGCTTCATTTTAGCAGGTAATTTCTTGCACCATGAAAGCAACTAAATCATCACCCCCATTAAATTCATCTTCTTGTTTTGTTCTGTGAGGTGTCACAGGGATAAGCTGGCTGCAATCCATACTAGCTTTTTTTCAATTTTTACTTTCAAGATCACAAAGAGAGAGTAGAATTGATCTTTTTCAAAACAGCCATTTTGGCAGGACTCTGCCAATCATTTGTAGATGAGAACTGCATGCATATTTTGGTTACCATCTATCTAGGGTGCTTATGGCTTGTTTTATGTGGTAAAGTTTAAAATTTATTGTGTATTGGCAACATTTAGTAGCAATACAATTAGATCAATCAGTAGCAGAATATTCTAGGAAGCAACTTGTTTGAGTTGAAATGTTCTAATGCAAAGGTCTTCAGCAGAGAGAATCAAAACAACCACATGTATGTGAGAGCATGCAAGAAAAAAATTCATCCAAAATCATCACACTCATCTTATAAAAACAAATGCTACATTTTTTTCTTTGCTCTTTTTTCTTTTTTTTCTTTTTTTTTTTTTTTTTTGTATTATTGAGTGAATTGGTGAGAAAAACCTAACTTGAAAGAGTGAATTCTTTTCCACCAACAAAAGAAAAAACATGGGATGCAAATGTAGCACAATGGTGGACATGGTGACAACAACGTTCTCCTCCCACTCTCCAAGAGTCCCTGCCCTCACCTCCCTTGGGAAGGTCTCTAATGCGACCTTGCCTGCTAACTGTATGATGAATTGCCTTCAAAATGCCATATCATTGGGTGCTTCACTCGCTTCCCTTTTCTACCGCAGCAGCGAACAAGTATGGCTATTTTTTATAACTAGCATCGACCCCATGATTGTTCTATAAAATAACTAGAGAGGTTCGTAGCTTCCATAGATCAAATTGCCCATTGCTCATTATTCATTGCTCGCGAACCAGCCATCATAATTAAGATCAAACAGCACAAATTAAACGGCTTAATCGATCAAAGAACTTTGAGCTCACCACAACCACTGCGTCCTATCATTCGCCTTGATGACTCTCCTCCTATCCCTCAGCTTCACGGGGGGCACCGAGGAGGCCGGGGTGTGGCAGCACTCTCATCCAAGGGCGTTTTTCATACTTCAATACTACGGATGAGGCTTGGATGTTTTTCCTAGGAGACAGCGACAGCTTCCACACAGCGTTGGCAGGGGACCAGACAGCTTTCAGCTATATATCCTTTGGAAGATTTGGAAGGTTGGAAACGTTGTTTCCAGAACGGTGCTCTCTACTCTTTTTTCCTGGTGCCCCTTCAAGCCGGGGATTTGAAGATAAATTTTGATGAATCAATTTATTCATCTTTATTTGCTGCTGGTGCTGTTATTAGAGACCATGATGACTGAATTTTGTTAGCTCTTGCCGTTCCTCTTGACATCGATCAGGTTCCTTTCGTGGAAGTTAACAGCAGCATGGCTTGGAACGAGGGAGGTTTGTTAACAGGTACTAGCGTTTCCCCCTTTCAGGTGTTTTTATCATTGAACGTGATGCTTCTTCTGTGGTCATGTCTTGAACTCGGAGGGAGGGCTCGTGTAAGCACCCTCCGTTATGGCCTTGAAATACTTCAGTTTCATCGTTGCCTAGATGCATCTTTTTCTGCATCCATTGTGAAGGCAATCAAATTGCTGATTTCTTAACAAGTTAGGCAATTATTCACGAATAACATAGAACATAGATCAGAGAGTTTCCTGCTCAGCTAATTACTCTAGCTCAGGCTGATTCACAGAAAGTTGTTTTTCTAAACAGCGATCCAAAAAACAAAAAAGTGAGAGAAGGAAAAACACGAAAAGAGTCAGGGGGGTGGTGGAGGAAGACCAAGAGCTATTGCTAAGGTTTCATCTGGATTTCACTTTGTGTATCTAAGCCGAGCCCAAGGAGCTCATGGAAGACCCATCTACGTCCCTGAATCTGTGTCCCTATCATACCAAATTATAAAAGAAGTAAACATCTGCAATTCCCATCCATGGGACCTTCTTGGTTTGTCCTTTATTTTTAAAATTTTTCTTAAAAAATAATTATAATTATAATTATAATTATAATTACAATTAGCTGTTTATGATAGAATTCTAATTAATTGACTTTATGTAGAGCATAAACCGTAGAAGAGAGGAAAAATTGTTCAATTCTTGGAAGCAATTGTTGATATTTCTTATTGCATTTATTAAAAATTTTAATAATTTATGAAAGAAAAACTTCTTATACAATGAAAAAGGATTCTCATAATTCTTTTAGAAGAAATTGTTATATATTTTATTCATCTAAAATATCTAGAATAGAAAGGGACATTATCACTTTACCAATTAAGCTATGAACCAATTTTACAATTAAAGATGGTAAAAACAAAAAAAAAGAGAGATAAACAAATAAAATTGATATAATTAACACTGTTATAAATATATTAATGAAAAATAAATAAATATATAAATTAAATTAAAGCAATAAGAGGTTGATATAAAAATCGCTCCTATTTATGCTAAAGAGATATATATATTACATGTTAATTTTTAACTATTTTCCTTTACATAAATAATTTTGAACCATAAGATATCCCAATGGAAATAGTTGTAACCTTGATCTTTTTGGTGCGTTGCAATATAAAATTGTACAATTGACATGTGCATATTTTTTATTACATTTTATTGAGTCTAAATATACCTTGCAATAATTTTTTAAAAGAAAGAAAATATAAAAAACAAAGCAATTGTTCGAACGTCTACATATATAATTTTCTCTAAATAACCAGAGGGGTTTCATAACCCTGACTTTGTGGTCACTCAACATATATTTTAAATTTTTAATAAAATTAAATATATAATATTTTAAATAAATAATAATCATGGGAGAGAAGATTTATACTTTCTATCATGCCATCGAGAGATCAAAGATAGAAGAGTAAGAATAGAAGTTTTAGTTAAAATATAGTGTAATCTAGTTTTCTTCCAAAGATAGAATTTAAAGAAAGGTATTATAGATTTCGTGTGCAAAATTATGACATATTTGAAAAGAAGGAAGAAAGGCATTTGCCTTATATAGTCAATCACAAAGTTAGTTATTTTGAATGGTTCTAAACTATTTATCATATCTACTGAATGTTGGAGTGTTTTAATTACGATAAAAACCTTGTGCTTTTCATATTTGATACACCCCTTGGTGAGCATCTGTATTTCTTCACTTCAATAAAAAAAAAGACATTCTAATGGAGCAAAGATTGCTCGCACTGCAATTGAAGGATATTGAAAAATTTCAATAGTAAATAAGATCATCAAAAATAAGTATGAAAAGAAGATCATTCGTAAAAAATTTCTAGTCTTTTATGAAGAAACTAACCTTGAAGAGCAATAACAGGTTAGTTGAGGAAAGATTATAGCATCACGAAATTCTAGCTTTTTATAGAACAAATGAGGATGAGATAAAGCAATTGAAATTTTCTTCATGCAACTTTTCCTTTCAAGATGAGATGGTGATTACCCAATGAAATTTCTTTATGTATATATGTTTAAAAAATACTAATGTTAAAATGCATGAATGAAGGGTTTAGATCATTATGTTGACAAATTATTTAGTTCTAAGATCATCAATTAGTTTATAATAGAATTTGTAGGTGAAATCATCACACACTAATGAGAAAACAATGTTTTTTATATCATTATAATAATCATAAAAAAGATGACTAGATATTTTTCTTTCACAATTTATTATTTTTCTTCCAATGAATCATATGGCATGTTAACCATAATTATGTAAATTAGCAACATTGTATTTTAAACATACTGGCTAGCATCTGTAGTAATAAATTAGTTGCAAGCTTTTGATAGAGGACCAAGGTAGATGATAAACAAATATGAACTTTAGATAAGTGTTATCTTTATAAAATAAGTTATAAGATAATTATTTTAAGAGATGCTAAATCAAAAAGAAGTTGAAAAAATGAGAGAAAAACTAAAGACCCCAAAAGAAATAGATTTTAATGGCCAAGATCTCCTTTAAAAAATTTCAACATTCTCATTTATTAATACATAAGCGTCTTTTTCTTGATAAAAATAATATTAAGATTTTGAATAATGTAATCATTTAGAATAAAAGTAAATTAGGGTGAGGCTTTAGGGTAAAACTAGAGATAGGGGTTAAACTTATTATCCTGGTAGGGCACAAAATAAGCATGAGGTAGGGTATGAAAAGTTGAAAATGGAATATGATAGAAAAAATTGGTTCTGACCTACTCATCGCCATTCCTATCAATGATATTGATGATTCACCATATACGATCATTAGAAAGTGTGTTGATTACAGAATCCCTGACTAACTAAATCATGTCTGCTGTAATGAAAATACATAATCAATACATAAATTTGATGAATATTTTTATTATTAGAATAGATTTAGAGACATGGATTCGAATATTTTTCTAGAAATTTTACCAAATTAAAGATTTTTAAAAGATTGTAAAAAAATATTGCCAAATAAATTTATTGCATACCCTCGTTGGAAACAAGTTTCATGGCTGTCTCATTATTAATGCGCTTAAATTATCTCACCACACTGGAAACATCCAACCTATAAATTTAACCAAAGCACGTGCTTCGCAGGTGGTGGCATCTGGTGCAATAATCCAAGCCCTTCTCGCGCTCTCCCTCCTTTCTTCTTCTTCTACTAAAGCCCTAAAAGTCTCTCTCACTCTCTCTCGCCATGAGCGCAAGGTTGGGACAGCTCCTCCATGGCAGGGCAACGGTGGCGGGAAGGCCCGTCGATCGGCAGTCATCGGAAGCCGGCGTGGTTCCCGTTAACCGGATTGGGCTGCCCCGGCAGTCGCTGTGGATGGCGGCGCCGGCGAAGGACGGGAAAGAGGGGAGAAGGATCAGGGGCTTGGCAATCTCGTGCTCTAAGGTCGGCGAGGGAGGTCGAGGTCTCACTTATAAGGACGCCGGGGTGGATATCGATGCCGGGACGGAGCTGGTTCGAAGGATCGCCAAGATGGCCCCCGGGATCGGAGGCTTTGGCGGTCTCTTCCCTTTGGGTATCTCCCTATCCTCAGTCCTCGCTAGAATTTAGTTCTATGATTTGTAATTTTTCTTGTCTTGAGACTCGAGACTTCTTATAGTTTTCCCGTAAAGATTTTTTTTTTTTTTTTTTTTTCCCTCGGGGCATAAAGTTTGTTTTTTTGAAGCATTTTGAACATATCTTAGAGCCAGGTAAAGTTTTTTTTTTTTTTAATTTTGGATTGGGTTCCTCTTGTGGGTAATATTTCTTGATACTTTGATGGTCTTTTCCTTTAGATTACTGATTATGTATTATGTTGGAGGGTAAATTGCCATTACAAGCCAGAAACGAGATATAGATGGAGGAGGCCCATTTTCATCATGGTGGAAATGTGGTCATTGGTCAGTTGGAGACCGATAAATTTTAGTTCTTGGATTTAGACTGATGTGTTGTTTTTTATATGATCAAGTGTGGTGGATGTTGCTATTAAAAAAAAAAAAAAAATCGACTTGTTAGGAAATGCGTATTTTAAATTTGTAACATATTTTTAGTCTTTCTCCCATCACAATGATAAACGTGTTTCTGCCATTTGTGATTCTGGGGTGTTCAGAAATTCTTTGAACACCATCCCTCAAATAAGAAGTTTGATTCTTAATATCTGACAGGAGAGAAATTATGAACTTTATGTGTGTAAGAGCCAGGGAACTCACCTCAATTCATTTGTTGTCGGAGCTTCACCAATGTGTTCTGTTGTTTTGCTGTTTTATAGACTTTACCTGTTGGTATAATGGTCAGGACACCCACACATAATGCCCTAGATGCACTTTTCTCTATCACAATGATGTCCATCTGCATATTTTCTTTCATATAACTAATTCCATAAGATGAATGCAAGTCTCCTATGTTTTATAGAAAAATAGTATATTAATTTGCCAATACAAACTAAAGTTATTACTCTACTTTTCAATATTCATACTTAAACCATGTTATTGAAGTGGATGCAAATTCCTCTTGAACCCTCTCTTTATTCATCAAAAATAAATTTCTAAGGAAAAAAAATTGGCGCGACCGTACCAGTCATTTTTTTATCATTGATAAGATACTGTGGCAATGCAAGGTGATTGGTTCAAGATGATTTTTTTCATGCAGTAGAGCCTCTAGTTCATTGCAACGTAAAAATATTTTCATAGCAAAGGGTGATTGGTTCAAACAAAATACTAAAAATATTTTAATGAGCAGCTTATTTGGTTGATTATTGCGATGCAAAATTTATTGACAGAGAAAATCATAAGCACACGTTTAGGAAACATACAAATGCTAGTGTGCATGCATCTTCAGAGCTTGTAAGCAAATTTCTCACCCAAAATATTTTTCTTAAAATGATAGCAAATGAATATTTTGAAATTATATTTTATATACCTATGGCAGCAGAATCTGTTTGATGAGAAAATTCCTCTTCTTCTTTTTTGTAAGAAGAATAAAAAAGAAAAAAACTTGCAGCTCTCTTTCTGTTTTCCATCCTTGCCACATTAGTCCATGCTGGGTAAATAAAGATCATGTTTAGTTCCATGGAGCATGATCATCACAAGCTCACTTTCCTTTCATTTTTATTCCACTATTTTTTAGGATTCATAAATAAAATATTTACCTAAACCCATCCAAACTTCCTCACCCTTTTTTGAGGTGCCAAAAACCAGATTCCAAGACAAAAAAAGGTGCTCTGATAGTATTTTTAAACTGAGCAGAAAGGAAATAGTGCTAGTCATTTGACAGATCAATTATATTGAGCAATGCTGAAACAGTTTGATGCTGTCTTGCTTGATTGCAAATATCTACAAGCATATGTTGCATAGTAATGTAACTGAAAGCAGACCCAACTAACACCCCTCAGTCATAAGAGGTAACATAAAAGAAATGCTATGACTATGCAAGCACTCAATTTCATGTAACTAGTTTACAATTATATAGATGCAATCATAATAAAACCAATTAGATGGTTGTTACCACAATTTATTTTGAGGTAACTTTTCTTGTGACCAGAATTGCCACATTCTCATTATGGGTAGTTCTCAATTTAATTATACCACTTGCTATAATTTTGGATCTTTGCTTCACGTATCTTCCCTCATATCATTTTATAAGCACTAATATCAAGGTTTTAAATCTTATGAGATGGGACCATCCTGATTTTTTCAAGGAAAGAGGTGTGCTGCTGTCTCGTCCTATTCTGACACTTGGGACGGGGATGATTTAAGATACGCTGATTGGGATGTTGGGATAATGGTAGGATGGTCTCGTGCCAGCATCCCATGGGATGTCCTACCGGGATTTGAAAACCATGACTAGCATCAACCTTGTACAGTCTCACTGATACCAATGGGTGATATAATATCACCATGTACTTTTATGCAAAAAATATATAAGTATAGCTTTATGGTGCTATCTGATACTGTTCCAGGAGTATTATGAACATAAAATATTAGAAGAATTTTGGAGCAAAACTTAACTAATATAAACTGTATATGTTTAGTATTGTGCTTCAACATTTTACAATTTATATTGATATTACTGCAAATCTTTTATTTGTTATGAAAAGGTTTTTGATTCATTTTTCATGCACCAGACATGTATGACAGATTGAATTCTAAATTATATGGTTCATAAAGAGTTATTAGATAAGCCTTCAAGCATATATAGTTGTTTATCTTGAGGATAAAGCACAGGTTAGCAGATAACTCCTGATACATTATGAAGTTCTGATTTGGTTCCTTTGTTCTCTTGAACAGGAGATTCATACCTTGTCGCTGGTACGGATGGTGTGGGCACTAAACTGAAGCTTGCATTTGAAACTGGTATCCATGATACCATTGGGATTGATTTGGTATAATCCATGCCTTGTTGTGCATAATTAATTTAGTTGTTATGGGGTAACTAAATATTTTATTGTGCTTTTTGATAGGTGGCCATGAGTGTGAATGACATTGTTACCTCTGGAGCAAAACCATTGTTCTTCCTTGATTACTTTGCAACAAGTCATTTAGATGTGGATCTTGCGGAGAAGGTTCTCAGAAACATTTTATTTGTCCTCTCATAACACTTGAAGGCTGAAAATTAGAATTTCCTCTAGTATAGATTTGTTTTGAACTCTAGACATGTGCATGAATAGGATGATAAGGAACTGGCAAACTCAAGCTCTTGTTTTTATCATGTAGGTGATAAAGGGGATTGTTGATGGATGCCAGCAGTCTGATTGTGTTCTATTAGGAGGGGAGGTAAGCTATTGGCATTTAATAAAACGTTAGCATTCCAATTAAATATGCCACTTGGTTCAGGTGCCCCTTAGATACTGTTATTGTTAAAATGCTTGTGGTTAGAACTTAGAATAGCTTTGTGTTTGGTTGGGTTGAACTTAGCTTCTGATAACCAGTGTTTGGTTGGGTGAGTTAAGCTTCCGAGAACTTGAACTGTGCATATATCCTTAAATTACCTCTTGTAACGGATGATGTAATTTTCTTTTTTTCTTTTTTTTTTTTTTTTGTGGCAGACAGCTGAAATGCCTGATTTTTATGCAAAAGGAGAATATGATCTTAGTGGCTTTGCTGTTGGTATTGTTAAAAAGGATTCAGTAATTGATGGGAAGAATATCGAGGTTGGAGATGTTCTTATAGGTCTCCCATCAAGTGGTGTTCATTCTAATGGTTTTTCTCTTGTGAGAAGGTCGGTAACCATCAGTTACTTTTAGCCAGCTTTTCACTGTATTGGTAGAATGACATGAATTCTTAAACGTTCAAATTTTTTTTACTTTTTTGGAGTAAATTATGCCTATATCAATGGGTTATGTCTTTGATTCTGAGATACTTGTGTTTGCAGGGTTCTGGCACAAAGTGGTTTATCTTTGAATGATCAACTTCCTGGAAATAATGGCAAGCCTATAACTTTAGGTGAAGCTTTAATGGCACCTACTGTTATCTATGTTAAGCAGGTTAGCTTTTAGACAAAATCGTTTCTATTTGGTGACAAAATTAACTAAACTAGCTTATAGATTTGTCTTAACCTTATTGGTGAAAAATGTCTAGGTTATTGATATTATTAGCAAGGGAGGTGTGAAAGGAATCGCCCACATCACTGGTGGTGGGTTTACAGACAACATTCCAAGAGTATTTCCTTCAGGCCTTGGAGCTAAAATCTTTACAAATTCCTGGGAAGTCCCTGCTGTATTCAAATGGATACAAGAGGTGAGAAACCAACTCACCGGCGACCTTGTGGACATAGTTTTATTATCTCCCTTAAGAGACAAACTGAAATACAATATTAAGTTTTAAACTTACTGGTTTCAACCCCATCATGCGAGATAAATGAGTGCATTTACTATGTATAAATTTTAAGCTTAACTTCTTATAAGCCCTGTTGTAGCTTTTCTTTGTCTGAAGACATGGAATGATTCAAACTAGCATAAGATTTGCATGCATGTTTGATATTCCGAGTCAGTTCACCATGCTTTCTTCATTAGTACTGCATTATTTGTGCGGAGGAGCTTTGAACAAAAACCAACTTTATTTGCTTTATCCTGCCTTGGCTTTTCTTGTCTTTAACAACATCAAGTTTGATGATACTGATTTTTTTTTTTTCCAGGCTGGAGGGATTGACGATGCTGAGATGAGGCGGACGTTTAACATGGGCATTGGGATGGTTCTTGTTGTTAGCCCCAAAGCAGCTGATAGAATACTTTCAGAACTTCAGGGATCTAGCATAGCTTACCGCATTGGAGAGGTCATCACTGGTGAAGGTGTCAAGTTTGCCTAAAAATCAGTGTAGTGGTTGTGGGTGGTAAATGTGGCTGAGGCCAATTTTGTTGTACTAGTTTCAGAACTTATTTATAGAATCCTTTACTGAGCTAACCAATAAGTGCTGAATCTAAACCATAGTTTCCAATAAAATCTTAAAAGTTTTGGTTTTTGGCTTACCGTTATATATGGTTTATCCTCTGCTTTTGTCTGACCTGGTATAAAGTGAGACTGTTGCTCCAAATCTACATTTAATCTTGTTGACCCTTTTTTTTTTTTTTACCTTTACAGGAGGACCATTCGAATTTCAATTCTATTGTTGTTTTAATCTGTCTTGCATCCTCCAATGGCAGGGAAGTGTCTTATTTTTTATGACTCCTACCACCAAGCCATGCTAAATGAACCACTAAGTCTTCTTTTTTGACCACCTCTTCCAACGTTCCAATGTAAAACCTTCCAATTAAATATGAAACTATTATTTACTAACTAAGAAAAAAAAAAAAGGTGAAATTATATAGTACTTTCACCAGGGCTATCAGACAACTTGATTTGGTTTGCCAAATTCTCAACATGTTGGTAGCTTGTCAGTGTCACCTTCACAAGAAAAGGTCAAATGAAAACTTGAGGATCAAAATAAATTTTGAATGAAAGTTGGGAGGACCAAGAGTATAGTTTAGCCTTTGGATCTTAATGCACGCCTCGCTTGAGCGGAGGACCAGTGTTGTCATGGGATACATGTCTGGTCCACGAGTCTTTAACTTGAGGCACGGATTGAACTCAATTCTATTGCAAGAGGGAAGTTCATGATTGATTCAACTCCATCCCCGTTTGGACTTGAGTAGGAGAAGATTGTTCTCCGATCATGACCGTTGATGCTTGTCAATTAGGCCAACGGGGTGGCATATAAAAAGTCAAAAAATAAAAATAAAAATAAAAATCTTTGGGGATATACTAAGAAAAGTCCAGCTTTAGCCCCCCCATTTTTTCCCTCCCCCCCCCCCCCCCCCCCCAAAAAAAAAAAGGCACGATGGCACCTAATAAGGTCATTTTGTTATCCCACCAGTAGTTTTTTTTTTAAAAAAAAGTAAAAATAGTGTAAAGAAAATATGATTGGCTACCTTATTTTTATTTTTTATTTAAAAAAATCAAATACCATTCTTCTAGAAAAAAGTAGGAGTGAGAAATTTTTATTTCTTTTTTTATAAAAAAAACTTTTATATCTCAATTAATTTTTTTCATCAATTTGGTCTTCTTCCCTTCATTTCGCGGACGAGAACGAATTAGGTACAATTTTCTTTTATTATTATTATCTTCTCTGCCTGGCTTCCTCTTTCTACCAAATGAATTTATAAATTAAAAATCTTAAGAGGGCAAGGATTTTTTTTCTCATCTCTTTTATTTTAGAAAAAAAATTAATTTTATTCTTAAAAAAATACAAAAAGGAAAGATCGGTGTCCTCCATCCACAGCTTCTTCATGGTAACTAAGTTTTTAATTTAAATTTATTAATTATGATATTATGATGGATGAATATATGCACAAAAGAATATAACTACTCCTTAGCTGACATATTTTATTTTTTATTATTAAAAAAAAGAGAGATGACTATAAATATATTTTGTTGTTAGAAATCTAAAATCAATAAAAACGAAAACTTTTTCTACTTTTTTTTTTTTAAATGGCAAATATACCAAATGAAGTCTTATTATTATTATTATTATTATTATTATTTGCGTCCGTTCTGTCAGTCGGATAGGAGTCGGGTCACCGCTAGGTGAGAGGATAAGGGCGCGAAATGAAGTCCGTCTTCGTGGCTGGCGGCGCGGTCAGCGGCCTCGGGGAGGGCGTCACGGCCAGCTAGCAACATCGGCGTCGCCCTCAAAGGCTGCGGCCTCCGCGTCACCTCCATCAAAATCGGTGCTTCTCGACCCCTTCTCTCTCATTCATCGGTTCTTAACAGGGTTTTTAAGCTCTGTTTGGCTATCGATTTGATTGGTTTCAAGGGAAACGTGGAGTAGCTTCGTTGATTGTACTCGAAAAAGGGTTCACTGTGATTTCATCTATAAGTAGGTTCACTGTGATTTCATCTATAAGTAGCTTTCATCATCCTATAATTCCTCGATAGGAGTTGTGGAGTTTTTCAGGCCATTGCAGTTTCTGAGTGAAGGTTACATTGGCTGCCATTTTATATGGAATGAAAGGCATTGGTTTTGCCACCTTGAGCATTCATTAGCTTTGGTTACATTGAAGGATCTGCGCACAAAATTGATAGCTAGACTTTTATCATGAAATGGTGTCATCTTAATGCGTCCAGCTAGACCAAAAACCTTGTTGCTTAAAGATTAAATTGATTGATAAGGATGGATTTCTCACTTAGTCAAGGAAGGTGGCTCTGATTGAAGATGATGGATACCTGGGTGTGAGTTGTACTGAATTCAGAGTTAACAGTAATATCAGAGAACAAAGTATTTCCCGATTTCAGTTACTATAATATCAAAACAATACTGCTTTCAAAGATGCAGTGGAATGCTTCTGAGACACCATCCGAGCAGTAAAAAGGTTTTCACCCCAGGGTCGAGCTTCTTATCCTGATTGCTGTTGTTCTTTATCTATGTAATTTGTTTTGTCTATGGTCATTCTAAAGGTAAAAATTTGAAGAGAGCAAACATGGCAAATAATGCATTATTAAATGAACCATAGTTTATTGAAAAGCTCCATCATAGCTAAGAACTCTCAATATATACAGCATTGCCGCAATCAAAGAATAAGAAGAAATTCCTACTTGTGATGGCATCCTTTTAGCTCATGCCTCTGTTGAGCATCTCATTATACTGCAGCAGTGAGACTTGGCGTTGCAGTTTCATCTGCTCATAGAACCTTGCTATGAACTCTTCTGCCTTTGAGTCAATCTCTTGTTCATCATCATCATCATCATCATCATCATCAGTGGGATCCTCTTCTTTCATTCCCTCCTGAAAGAAGTAGCTCTTCTGGTTGCATGTCTCATAGAAAACACCATTGTCATCATCATTGTCATCAAGATTGATGGGTGGCTTGATGCATGGGAAGCGAGGCCGGTGTACTTTGAAGTGGAAGGTGGGGGTCTCATCGAACGACAGCTCTCGCTCTCCATGGTGGAGCTCTCCATAGGGGTGGCCGCCACCTCCAAGACCCTTAAGATGGCTCGCAATGAGGCGGAGATCGACCATTAGCCTCCGCTTCAAGGCACGGCACTTCCTGGCCGTTAACAAGGCCATGCGAAGCAAGTTCCATGCTCGGTGCGCCAATGTCGCCTTCTTCTTCGCCATGGTAGATTGATCACTTCTTAGCAGCAGCAGCAGCAGCAGCAGCAGCAGCAAGCAGTGGTGAGGAGGAGGGAAGGTGGTGAGGGTGGAGGAGGGGTGGTGGGGGTCTGGCTTGCTTTTATGTGGAGAGTTTTGAGACGCGGTCTAATGGAATGATGGGCTGGCTTCTGTTGGGATGCTTCTACTAAAAAACTGTGGACTTCCGGGATAAAATATTGCACAGTTTGGGTGGTGGGAATTGGATCCAAAGGGTAGGGTCACACACGTTTTTGAATGGAGTGGGGCAAGGTTTTTCATGTATCATTATGAAATGGTTATCAGCACTCATTTCATTTTAATATTTCCTTGCATCTTTCCATCTATTTAATGCTTTTGATTAGCTAAAGCATAGATTATTTGTGACTATTATCTTTTTGCACTGAGATGATTCAAAAGAAGCATTGAGTGGTAGTTCTTAAAAAGAAATTTTGAGAGGAAGTTCTTAAAGCTAATCATCTTGGGAAATGACAACTAGTGCACACACTGAAATAAAGTGCTCCTGGGAGGAAGGATCCTTGTGAAGCCCTTGGGAACAAGCTGGTTGCTTGGTTGGCTGGTTTCAATTGACTGTTTCATGGGATGGAGATGGAAAAGGTGGTAGGTTGGTCTCCAAAACCGCGTGGGGATGATAAGGCTTCTAACTTCTCGTCTCTAGAGGGGGACAGGACGGGCTGATGATAGCTGGAAGCCTCTTTATTTAGGTAAACAAGATGTGGGCACTTGTGAGCCCACATCTATGTCGTTTTATGACAGTGCTAGTCCTTCTGTCATCCAGTTTGAGTGGCGGGTCCCCATTGATGTGGCTCCAATTCTATGTGACACATGGAAGGCTGAAATCCGCATCAGTATCCGGTTCAGAAAGGATCAAAATATAAATATTATCATGGATTAATTTCATTTAGCCTCTAAACTATATAGGCATTTGCACTTGAATTATGTTTTATTTACATTCCACTCCACCACTGTTATTTAAAAAATATTAAAGTTAATAAAAAAATAATATATGGCTATTACATGATCATTTTTTAATGATCCTAATTAGATCTTAATTAAATCAGTTGTGACTAAATAAGCATCTATTATTTTATGGCTGCTGTTAGTATCCATTAATTAATCTATTTTTTAGTAGTCACTATTTCATTAACTTTGATATCTTTTTAAATAATAATGATGAAGTACAAATTAAATCATAATTAGAAGGTAATTGTAATTTTTTTAAATTTAAAAGGCAAAGTATAAATATCTTAAGGTTTTGGAAGGGATGAGTAGAATTAACCCTATTATCATTCTAAATTCAGATAGATATTAGCTCTGATTCGAAAATCTAATAGAATTAAAATTAATTACTTCTAATCCAGATCATGTATCCTTTTAAATTTTGTTGGATGTGAACCTAAATATTTGATGAAAAAAATCACTTGAATATAAAACCTCTTCCATCAAGGCAACATTAAGCTTCTGATGTTTTGCTAATCCATTTCTTACCCCAAAAAAAAAAAAATGTTTAAAAAATATTGGGATATAAACAACAACAACAACAAGAAGAAGAGTGCCTTGTTTCTAAACTAGTTGGCATGTCAAGATATGCTTTATTGGTCCTCAAATTTTTTAGTCAAAATTTATTTTAGACTTCAAACTTTTAATTGTTACAATTTAGTTCTTCATATTTTAAAAATATTGTATTACTAACGTCGTGTCATATGGAGTCAGCTAAAATTGATAGAATAGTAAGCATGTCACTTTATTATTCCATTATAAGTTGATATATTATGCCAATGTGTTAGATATTTTATTAACCTTAATTGATTCTTTCTAGTGAAAAATTACGAATGATATATTCTTAAAACATGCTGGATCACACTGGAACAGTTGAAAGTTTGATGGCCAAAATAAATTTTAAGTGAAAGTTCTTGGACCAAAAGTATATTTTAGCTTACTTTATTTTATTCTTCATGATATTTCTAAAATTTTATTATTTAAAATGTTTTAAAATACCAATAACTTTTACCTATTTTATATTTATATATAATTTTATTATTTTGTGCACTGGCCTTGCATGACTCAAATAAATCCAAGCTAGGTTCAGTGTATATCAGACAACTGTAAGCAATGCCATTTTCTTAAAATTTCAATTAAAGCACGCTAAATTGCAGCTTATCAAATAGCCATGCTCGCTCTTGGGCTAACTCGCGCCACCTACCACATGCATTGAAACTGCACAGGTTTTGGATGCAACACCTCTCCACAGCCAAGGAGGAATTGCCACCATACAGCTACTTCTATGTTGGTGTTAATCAAACATGATGCATGTAATAGTAAATCCAAGCAGGAGCAACAAGCACAACAAAGTTCTAATTCCAATTTAGTTGAAATTTATGTGAATCCTTTTCCTCTATTTTATCTGATTTTGAATCATATTTTTAATAAGATGTAGAAATTTTAAATCTTTTTTTATCTTCTTCTTTGATATAATTTTTTAGATTACGTCTAACTTTTCTTCCTTTTACATGTATTAAATCGCTCTTTTTCATCAATGCATCTCTAGATTTATATTGCAAATATTTAAATCATTTACGCCGTCTTTCCTTCGATTTATTCTCAATTGATACAATCTTCATTTTTTTTAAAATAATTTTATTTATTATTCTATCCTTTATTATTTTATCTTTTATTCATTTTAATATTTTTATTTCAGTTGCATTTATCTTGTGTAACAATAAATTTAAGTATATATATAATCTTCTATAGCCTCTTTATCAACTATAAGGCACAAACAAGCGAACCCAGCTGATTTAATTTGGTTTGTGAATCCTATCACATTAAAAATTGGGCAGGTTTGTGAACTGGGTGGTGCTTTGGGTTGAAGAAGGCTGTAGGTGTGAAACTTGAGAGATTCATTCATATATTTGGACCAAAATAAATAACCATGGGCTAGCTTTGTGCCTCATCCATTTGCTTGCCACATTCCTTTCATCATGCAAGTCGGCCTCATTCACGCCAGAAACGTGGTGGGTGGTGGCCTTGAAGCTTTTCCGTCTCACTTGCTACCTCTAGAGTGCAAGCCAAGCTATGGTTTCCCAAAGAACAAAGAAATCCTAATCCTAACAGCAAAAAGGCAAAGCCTTATCGCCATTTCAAGCAGCTTGGGTCCTTGCTTTTGTTCCTCCACTGCCAAACTGGAAGCTGGAACTTCTACGTAAAAGCACGCCACCCACGTCACACCGTAGTCTTTCAGTCATATATCAAAACTAAAATAACAGAAGAGAGAGAGAGAGAGAGAGAGAGAGAGAGAGAGAGAGAGAGAGAGAGAGGAGCTGATGGTATGATGGATGATAATTTTTTTTTTTTTTTTTGAGAATAAGTGAATTTTGGCATGAGGAAAATAGTTGCCAACCATGAGAATAGTTGAGTGTTAAGCTGCTAAACTTGCTGATTTAGTATTGAATAAGACTTAGATACAGTTTGTTAGGCATTTACTGTAAAGTTCTTCATTTAGATTTTTAAGATCGATAGCAAATAATGTTAAAATGTTTAAAGAAGAAAAGATGTTAACCCTTCTTTTCAATCCAATTACAAAACCATCCTCATGTTTAACACTTGCTTATTTGTTAATGCATAGAACAAAATAATCTCTATCATCCAACACTATGTGACCAACTCCATCAATGTTGTCATTTTAAATAGAAATAATAACTTCAGTTTGTTTTATTATTATTATTTTAATATTAGGTTAATGATGTGGAGACGTGTATCTTCTCAACGGTTTGTTATACTATGTTAGAAAACCAATTAAAACAATTACTATTATTTATTATTATTTATTTATTATTGAAAATACTGGATTTTCTTGTTTATTAGACAAGAGAGACTGCCACATTCTTTTTCTTTCTCTGGGACTTTGACTGAAGCGAAGATGCAGCACAGACTTGCAGAAGCCACGGGAATTATGAATTAAAATGATGGCAGGTTAGTTTGGATGCAAGATTTTTCCTCATATTAGACATGGTTGTAATATATATATATATATTCTGAAATTGGATTAAGGAGGAGGGACTAACACATCAAAATACATTTGGCCCATTCCCAAAAAAAAAAAAAAAAATAAAAGAGTGCGAATGAGCTCATTAATTGGTGTGAGTTGGAGAGGAAAACGTGTTAAACTATTCCATCTTTTCTTAGAAGTACACCTTTTTTGAAAAAAAAAAAGGAAAAAAAAAAAAAAAAAGGAGCAAAGCTTTATCAGTTTCAATCTTAGGAGGACAGTATTTCAAGATAATTAAGATAAATAAGTCAAGAAGAGAAAATGTAAAGCATTTATTGTATACAATTTTTTAAAAAATATCAATTTAATTCATTAAGAAACTGATCCAATTCATTTGCTCAAATGAGTGTTTGGATTAAAAAAAAAATGCAATGACTGGATTAAAATTTAAAGGACTATTTTTTTCTGTATTCCCCTAGCAAATTGACCATTAACACTTGATCATAATAGTTATTCCTATATAGCTATTCTAATAATATAGAATGATATTTATTAGTGCCTTATATAAATTAAGAAATAATTCTTAATTATGTCAATACATATAAAATGATTTTTATTTACACGTATATTTTTTTAAAATTCTTCAAAATTATGTCAATGTAAGGGTGACAAGAGGTTGGGTCAAGGTATATTCAGTATCCCTTGACACATGCTCACCGATGGACAACTAGGTTTTTATTTTATTTTATTTTATTTTGACAGTGGAATCAATAATGATTAACTTAATCTTTGCAATTACCCGTTCCCTATTAAACAACGAACATTAAAAAAAAAAAAAAAAATCATTCAAAGAAATCTTGACAAGTTTATGAGCCAATATAATCTATCTTAATGCAAATAAATCTCTACTCTTGACCCAAGATCAAGATCAGGTCAAAAATTTGACCAATGCATGACCCATTTAAACTTGGGTCAAAACGTGGTCCATACTTGACCCCAACTAAAAACATACTGACCTAAACAGAGAATGGCTGGGTTGGATTTTTTTTTTTTTTTTATTATTATTATTATTGGTTTTGTGTGGCCACCTCCATCAGTTAGACGTGAGAGATGGAGAACCATTCAATGCATGCATTGCTTGCAAGAATTGCACTGCCGACCAGAACGTCTCTCGTCCACCAATTCCTCTCGGGCCTACTCCGCCAGTTACCACCCAACCCTAGGGTAACTTCGTCCTTTGCCAGAAAATATTCTTCACAACTCCCCTCCCACAACCATGCATGCATGCATGCCATTCCTTCACACCATTCCAAACATATATAAATTCTCTCTCCCACCTCTATCTCAGGCCTCCTCACGTAAAGAAGAAGGCCTCCAAAGCTTAGGACCCATCACCCTTCTTTCTCCTTTATGGAGAAAGAAGGTAATGATGGCATCGTGAACACCACCGCCGCCGCAGCCGCCGCCGGCAATTCTGCCCCTCCTCCTCAGGTACCACCAGCCAAGAAGCGCCGTCGCTGGAGCCTCTTCCGAGCTGCCCTCTTTGCGGTCCTCCGCGGCGGCCAACCAGACAAGAAGGGCCCCCCCCTCATCGATGACTACGCTCCCGATTCTCCGGCCAAGACTCACAGCATTTGGAGGAGCCTCCTCTGTGGCATGCGCCCCCTCTTGTTGCAGCCACCGCAGCTGGTCAAGCATGAGCTGTTCCATGACACGGCCCTCCCACCGCCGTCGCCGGCCTTCTCGGATAATGGAATGAGCCGCTATGCGTCTGCAGAGGACCTGCAAGCACTCGACAAGAGGAGCAAGGAAAACGAAGGCGAGGAGGATCCCACCATTGACGTGAGAGCTGAGGAGTTCATTGCCAGGTTCTATGAGCAGATGAGGCTGCAACGCTTGGGCTCCTGCAGTGATCAAGACGACTAGGCCGGCAATCGAGTGCAGGGTGCATCACTTTTGTGGGTGGCAAGCTCTTTCTTTCATAATCCATTTGGGATCTGCTTTTATTTCATATCATATCCGCTAAATATGATGGGTGGGCTAGATGGCTATTTTCCTTTTTTTTTCTTTTTCTCTCCCTTCCTTGTCTAAGAAAAAAAATATATATTAATGCCTCTTTCTTTCTGTGTTATTTTAATAGATGCACTTTTTCCCCCTTTTTTTTCTTTCTTTTTCAAGAAAAAAAAAAAATGAAAGGAATATATAGATATAGGAATTGTTGAAACTGCTTTTCTGAGGGTGTTTGGTGAGTTTTATGCTATTAAGAAAAATATCAACAGCAGTTTGGCAAAGCCAAGAAGATGAGGCCTAAGATGGAAGAAAGTGGCGATCGAAGATGTCAAATTCCTGGTTTTATATCCTTCATAGCATGATATTATATGACTTCTAAGTCCGAATATTGATTTAGCGACTAATAATGGAGAATCGAATACTACAATCAACGACGTTGGATGATTGGCATGTAATAATATATGTAATATATCACAGAGGGCTATAATGCTGAAACGGAAATAAAATACAAGGATGACATGGAACCGTTGCTACTAATTGGGCGAGTAAAGAGGCCAGAGTTACTGAAACAAATACCATTGGAAGCGTTCCCTGCTAAATTCTGAATCTAGTTAAAGATGATATACTTGTTCATATGATATAACTAGAAAGTGGACACTTGATAATTCGAAGGTTCATTCCATAAGCAGAAGAATCCAAATAAATAAGCAGTCTCGAACAGTGCAGCAATTTTAAAATCCATAACCACGGGCATATTTACGATATGGACGCTTTCCAAATACCAACCTCTACTAGGAGAAGCATGGAAGGTAGGTAAAATTTCAGAGTGGGAGACAGAAACAAAACAGAGGAAGATAAATCAGGCTGTGTTAATGTCAAAAGTGTAGAGCATCTAGAGCTAGCTGCTATTTTTTATTTAAATAATTTCCCATAATACAGCAGTGCAGCTCCCATGGTCACCCTGAATCTTATAGTGGATTATCTGTTGCTTGCTTATTGTACTCCAATAATGATAATCCATGCAAGCAACATAAATTATTATTAATGTTCATGCAGTATGAAAATCAAAGAAATTTCAAACTTGCCATTTTATCATTGTGGTAGGACTCAATTTTGGCAGTAGATAGGAAGCAATGGCAAAGTAGGATCAATAAAATCAAGGGCAAATAGCTAGTAGAGAATTTGTTGTTTATTTAAATATAACTGAAAAAAAGAAAACAATCACTATGACTGTCCACAAAGTTTAATATGATATGCTCAAAATATAAAATTAACTTCAAAATGTTTTTTTAAAAAAAAAACCTGAAATGTGATGTTGATGCCAAGATCTTCAAATCCCTGGTCCATGACCACCACCTGTTCTGTCAGCCACCACAGGCAATTCTGGAAATGTAATAGCCACAGCTTCAAGTTAAAACAGCTCAATCTCTCAGCTCCAGGGATCACATATATCTGGTTTATTTATTTATTTGGATTTTGCTTTTTGCGTGCGTGCGTTTTTTTTTTTTTGTTGGGAGGGGGAAGGGGGGGTGTGTGAATTGGTAAAAGAATTATACAGCAAGGATCTTAGAGAAATTAATCAGACCCTTTAAACGTGAATGTATACAAATTATCAAAGTAGATAGATTCATCCAGACATCTTTGAGCAATTATCACAGGGACTGGGACCAGACATGCAGCCACGCCTGTTGAAGGGCTCTCCAAAATGCTCTAGAAGAGCTTGCCTCCGGCATTCAGTCTGAAACATGAACAAAAAATTCACAATGTAAAAGATTCAAAATAAATCTAGAATGCACTGAATGATTTATGCAAACACACTATTTAGTTTCTGAATGTGGAACCATGAAAAACATAGGCTTAATTAGTCTAATTGGTAGTACATATGTTACAGTGACTCGTAACCAAATAACAAATCATGTGCACACGTACAGGTCTTCATCTGTACAGGAGTGTCTGCATAAACAATGTTCAAGAGTCAAATGAACTGTCCTTATATAAAATGCTGACAGTGTCATACTTGAAGATGCCTAACTAATCAATATTCAGTGAAATAAAAATACACATCATCACAATCCCAGCCTTTTCCCATCAGAATGAGGCCGGTAAGCACAGCTCTAGGTTAAAAAGACTAAATTGGTAATATTAAGTGGACGTTTCAGCATTCTCTGTTAACCTAACATCAAAATCCCAAGAATTGGTATGATTCCTTGGCCATCCACTTGGGCAAGAGAGTAACTTGCCAGAAACCAGGAAGCCTAGTTGGCTTCTGTGAGACCCGCATAACATGCTGTATTTTAAACCCATGTAACTACGGAAAAATTCACATACCTACACTTAAAAAATAGTCTAGATTAAGAGGGAAGATGGCAAAGTTTGATATAGGAGTAAGATTCATCTCCAAGGCACAGAAAGGAAACCAGATAACTAAATTGAGATGGTCCCATGAATATAGCATAACATACAGATTTGAGGAAAATCCTAGCATCACTAACTAAAATCTTAATATCGCTAGCTAAGCCAATGTAAGAAAATTTGCTATGCCTGTGCTTCCTAAGCTCTTTATCATCTTCCTTTCTTCCTTTAGGGATGAATAGTCATTCTTCAAATATAATCTGGAGGTGTCTTTGAACAATGGGATCTTCCAAACCCAGATAATAAAATATAAACTTCACTTCAAGTAAGACATCAATCATTCCCATACTATTGCGTGAAGATAGTGAGACTGTGAATACACTTCAGGAGTGGCATCACTAAAAATTGCCTTCACAATGCTTCTCATTCTTCTGTACTCTTCTACACTTAACACATTAAAATAAAGAACAATGATGACACTAGGAAAACCAAAGAGGGATGAAATACAAACATGTGCAAGATGTTTATAAAATCAAACAAAAACTGAAAAAGGAATTATAAATTTATCGTTTCATGAAACTATGATAGGAATGAAAACACATGATTGTGTCAAGTAACAAAAATTTGAGAAGTTAGAATACCTTCAGTTCACAATATTCTCTCATTTTCTTTGCTTGATCCATGGCTTTCTTAAAGCTTTCACTCTTAAAACCTTGTCCGCTTCGTAACATGCATACAACTCGACTGAAATCCTTTTTCTGGTACAGAGCAATGCAAGCTGCTGGAAGATTATCTCTTCCTGCCCTCCCTGATTCCTGATAGTAGCTTTCAATTGACTTGGACATTGTATTGTGGATAACAAAACGCTTCCATGACAAAATAAGAATTGCAAAAAATATGAGAATAAAGCATAACTGACAATTAACAATTTTTAAGGAACTTAAAAAACTGAACCAGAGTGGCAATTTTTAGCTGTACTCACAACATCTGCTTTGTCTATCCCCATTCCAAATGCAATTGTTGCACAGACAACATGGACCTCTCCATTATGCCATTTCTTTTGAACAGCGATTCTCTGACGAGCCGCTAAACCAGCGTGGTAGTATACACTTTTTATCTTACACTTCTCATTTAAATATTTGGCAACATCTGCACATTCACTTTTTGAGAGACAATATACAATTCCGCACATATTCTCGAAATGATCTTTTAGCAATTGCCCTAGCTGCTTCAGTGAATCTTTGCTTTTAGCCATGACTTCATACTTCAAGTTAGGTCTATCAAAGCTTGTCTCAAGCACTAAAGCATTAGGAATTCTTAAAGCATCCAGGATGTCCTGCATTTGTCATCATGAGACTCAAGACTGCTGCCTTTTGATCAAATTCAAAAAAGAATAAATACACAAATATATGGCTACCTCCTGCACAGACTTAGTTGCAGTTGCAGTTAATGCCATAACAGGAACCCGAGGAAAATTCTGCTTGAGGCATCCTAGTCCTCTGTAGTCTGGACGAAAGTCATGTCCCCATTGACTGGGAAACAAAAACCAGAAAGAAGAGACAAAATAGTTGGAAGTCTGCCTACACTATATATATTTGATCCTAAAATAAATGATACTTAAACAGAGATGGTTTCTTACAACAATACCTACCACAAAGATCTTACCTGACACAATGTGCTTCATCAATTGCAAATCTTGCAAGCAGACCCTGTCGGGCAATGATGATTAGGCCCCTCTTTTGAGACTATTTCATCTAAGTGCATAATCCAGAAGTTATGAAATAACAAGTCAATTACTGTTATAGAGTCAAACAACTACCTTCTGGTATAAGCATCTTAGGACATGCAAAAATGATAAGTTTCCAGCAATCCTCTCAGGAGTGACATACAAGAGTTTGCATGATGGCTTATTTTTTCTGTAGACAGAATGGGAGTCGGATTAAGCAAAGAATATTTTATTTGTATAAAAAAATTATATCTTTTTATCATCAAAATGTAGAGTTCAATTATCCTACCAGGAGTTGGCTGAAAACTTGCTAAGTTGAGCTGATGTCACTGAGTTTCGAGTTGACTCAACAAGTTTTTTAAACTATGGGCCTAACTACTCATTGATAAAATTTTGAACTAGAAAAATAAACAATCGTTGACAATAAATGTAAACATCAAAAACCTTCCCACTTTCTCCAGACATCCACATCACCTTGATGTCTCCATCTCTTCTCGACTCATCTTATGCCCATGGAACATCTAATTTCCCCCCATAATGATACATAGAATAATACAAAACTATGATTTGTTTTTAAGAAAATCCTATTATCCCAAAATGGCATTTTGTCAACTACATACTGCTAGAGCATGAATTAAAGTCATCCATAAACTTGGAAAGTTTCATCTTGGCCATTTCTCCAACCCCGAAGATAAGTTATAGCATAATTTGTTTGGGGAGTATTAGTCCACAATTCTAACAACATCCTTGACTCCTCCATGGCCATGTATTGTTTTTTTTTGTTTTTTTCATCCAACTAATATCTAATTTCAATATTTTTAATTTTTTATAATATTAGGTTAGCATCCCTCCTTTCCTTATCACTTCAGTCAACATTAAGCAATCTGCAAATAACATAAACTTAGGGTATCATCTTGGATGTCAGCGGTTAATGCATCCGTACAAGAATAATGAGTTAGGTTTAAAGTTAAACAGCCACCAAGGCATATAGCCAACAAGAATTCTTTTGGTCTCTCTACAAGTCTCCTTGCTCTCAAACCTCTGAAATGTTGATGCACAAATGCAATACACCCCTTGTCTATACAAGAACTCTTCTTAATATATTAAGAGCATTTTCCATATCAATATGCATGGTTCCTCCTCTTTTTGCTGAATTTCTGCCATCTAGTCTTCAATATAGGAAAATTGCTGATGATTTGACCTTCATACACAAATTGGATTTAAGAGATCCTAAATACCTGATTTCAGCCCATCTCTCCTATAGTGTAATAGTAGTCACAAGTTTGATTCATCAACGGTTCATGCATTTCGCATATTTTGCATGTTTTAATTTTTCTCCCTAATGCATTTCTTCTGGTCATTTAACATTGCTGTAACTTTGGAAGTTCATCAAATTGATTAATTAACCAATGCATTCTAATTTCATTCAACTATTTTTTTCAAAATGTCAAAGTCATATGATCTGGTCTCATAGCCTTATCTCTATCTTCATCATCATTAAGGCCATCTTTACTTCCACTAGCTCATTAGTTAAGTAAATTTTACCTATTCCTAGAGCTTGATCGTCCAATAACTTTTGGCATTATGCTGTCCAATGCTTCATAATCTTAGGTACCTTTCTGTTCACAATTTTATTGACCCAATATGGTTCAAATCCTGCTTCTCTCCATAAATATATTCGTTTATTTTTTAGCAAATTCATTGCTCTCTCACAAATTTGGTATTTGAGCATGAACTGGTAAGGAGAAATTTTAAATTTCATATAATATTCAACTAAAGCTTGCAGTTATGTGACAAAGCAGAAAAAAAATTAAAGCAGTGTTTGCAAAACCAATCTAAATCACTCAGTTCAAAGCCTGCCGTACTGAATTAGTATAGAACTAGGTCGATTGGCAAGTTCGATTTGAGACTCAACAGGAAGCAGTCCGAACCACTCAGAACTTACCAAAACCGAGGATCGGTTCGAGTTTAACATTAGAGGATCTTTACCTTAGCTCTCGGATGACTGCTGATGCCTGCGAAGCAGTTTGCTGTGAATTTAAAAATGTTGCAGGTATCCCATACTTAATATTCAGTGTAATGATCTGGTCCTGAATAAGTGATAGCAAAGGGCACACAACAACAGTGACACCCGGATGTAGAGTTGCTGGAAGCTGTGGATTAATGCCAGTGTTAGTAAAACTTGCTGGAAATTGTAGATAACATTCTTATGGCTTTCAGTTGCCATGAATATTTAATTAATATCACATGACCATTCAACATAAATATACAGTAACTTAAAAAACAAAGAAACAGAACAGAATGTATCTTCTGACTTAGAAGGGGAGAAACTACTCTTTGAATTCCTACAAGTTATATGACTAAGGAAATTTGTACTACAAGAAATACCTTCAACAACCATACATCACCACAGGACATTCTCTTCATAATAAGCCAACAAAGCTTAATGTAAATTGTGAAAATATAGTAAGAAAAATCATTGAACTGCTCTAAAGCCTGTAATGGAATAACACACTTAAAACGTAGAAAAGGTTTAACCTGGTAGCATAAACTTTTACCCCCACCGGTGGGCATAAGAACAAAGCAATCTCTGTTCTCAATTGCTGCTTTACAAGCTTGATACTGCAAAGTTCGAAAAGCTCTGTGGCCAAATATTACAGCATTTGCTAATTCAATATCATCCATAGCATGCAGCTCCTCATATCCTAGAGTTTCATGTCCATTTTGTAATGCATCAGGGAATATCCCTGCATCATATGATGGAGTTGCTCCATGTTTGCTGATATCTTCATGCACCTGAAGAAATGAGGGGAAATTCTTAGAGAGAAAAAAAATCCTTGACATATAACCATAACAAAGTTCAGAATAACAAGAGAGCTTGCAAGCATGTCTCACTGGAAATAGAACAAGAAGAATAGCTTACTGGTAACCTTGAGGGTTGTTTACCCTTACTTTGACAGATTTTATGGCCTTTATTTTTATGAAAGCCACAGGAAGAATCAGGACTTAAATCCCTCTGGCTCAAGACTTCCAAATCAGAGTCATCACTAATAGTAGAATTCAACTTATCCAATTCTTGGCCCTGGTGTCCAAATGAATCTCCTTTACCAATAACAGAATTCCCCAAGTCAACCCCATTCTCTGACTCCTGATCATTTGAAACACCTTCTCCCAGTATATCATTTAAAGCTCCACAAGCTTCAGATTCAATAACTTGCAAATCATCCCAATCTTCCTGCATAGCATCAGTTAATGCAGACAGAAAATCATCACCACAGTGCTCAACAGTGACAAATCCCTTACCATCCTCACCTACATCACAAACAAAATTAACAATTATTTATTTGTAAAAAGAATATCATGATTCTACACACAGAAAATGCTGGATTATATAGTATTACAGTGTCTGTCATTAAAATTATGTCAAACTGGCATGAAAAGAAAATGGCCTCAGGCAATTTGTGTCCATAAAAGCCAAAAGCCTGTTGCATGCAATACAATATTTTGCTTCAACAAAAGTTTTTAGCTCTTGTACTTCATCTTGGGTGTAGCTATTATTTGTCGTAAATCATTCTTTCAACCAGGGGTCATCTTTTCTCCAGTGGCTAAATGCTAATTAGACAACACTCTAAGCAACCCCTCTGACAGGCATGTCCACCTATTAAGGTTCTTGAGGAAGAAACAAAAAATGAGAGATGAATGATGATGATGATGACGACAATGACGATGATGAAATTTTATTTCATTTGAGTTGATAAGCAATCCTTTTATACAAAAAAAATTCTACCTTTATCTGTACAAAGATCACTTCTTCACATGACCCTGTGACATAGCAGCTCCATCTATTTAGGTTCTTGAGGAAGAAACAAAATTGAGAGGTGAATGAAAAAACAAAACCGAGGGATGAATGATGACGATGACAATGATTTTATTTCGCTCCAGTTGACAAACAATCTTTTGATACAAAAAAAAAAAGCTTTATTTTATCTGTAGAAAGATTAATTCTCCGCTAAACATGGATAACATGACCAAACTTTGGTTTATGCTAGAAAAGGATGCCTACTAAATTACAAAATAATCATTGCCAAGGTTATAAATTCCTATTCAATCACATATGGAGAGACACAAACTGCTCCAAGATAGTCTTAATACTGGTATTATCTCAACCTACATCAGATATAAGACCTTCTCATACTAATGATTTGAATTAGGAGCCAAATACCATATTATTGTTGACTGTCTGCCCTTCTCTAACAGACCAATACTAATTGTTATAGGGATCCTATAGTATGGCCTGATCAAACAACTGAAGGGCTCCTTTTTGATCCAAACATCTGACCAAAACAGTTCTCAAAATGAAATATTTGCATGAAGGGTTCTACCTTCTGAATTAGAGTATTGCAGGTTCTTAAGAACGTGGCTTTTATATAACTTTCCCCTCCACATACTTTTTGGGTGCTCTCACGGCATCCAAACAATAAAAAGCAAATGAAAAAAAGGTAAGTCAAAGTCTAGAATAGCATAGGAGTTGACACAAATGCCACAATTTTACATCTTTGATGGATGTTTTGCTACACATTTCTTCAGTGAAGAATACTGACCACACCCAAATGAAAAAAGAAAATAAGTGCAAAGCTGGCAGTTTGACCCAGCATTTCATAGCTGCATGGTCATCCAACAAGTAGCAGCATTCAGATAAATACTAACCTAACCAACCCAACTAATTTGGGATTTAAGGCTTTGTTGCTGTTGTTTGTAATGTTCAGATAAATTCTAAATTTTTCAAGAGGCGTTCTTTGCTTAACTAATGATGGCAAGCTACTTTGCCAAAGATAAAAGATGATTGCAAACAAGAGAAAAATGTTAGAAGAAAGCCTTTATAATGTCTAAACATTAACTTTTATCATTGCCTTTGTTACTTTTGACATCTAAAACATCAATCACAATCTCAGGGTCCCGAGAAAACACATCAATCACAGATCTAACAAATTGTCGCCAATAATCCCATTCTGAACCTAAACTAATTTCCCAAACATCAAAAACAAAAAAACGCAATTTAGAATCACAAGGCAATTGAATGCAATTTCCTTGGCTCCGCGATTTTTGGGGCATCTAATCTTTTTTCTAAACAGCAATACAATTAAAGGGGAATGAGATGATTGCAGGAGGCCAAGAGTAATCCAGCCCTAAAAGTCGAAGCTTTTTTTTGGGACGAAAGATCAATGCAACCGGAAAGAAAAGGGAGAGGGGTCAAAATTAGGGTTTCGATTACAGCTATACCGTAGAGATCGACGAGACGATCCAAGCACTGCTTTGCGACTTCCTGGTCGAATCCGAAATCCAGTGCCAAGCTTAGAAGCCGCGCTCTCTCCACCTCCATTTCTCGCTCGCTCTCTCTCTCTCTCTCTCTCTCTCTCACTCACTCCCCCGCCCGATCGCCCTCGTGCCGTGTTATAACACCGCGCGCCGCGCGCGAAATTTTTTTTTTTTAAAAAAAAAAAACACCGCCAATGCCGGGTATACCACTTGGCTCGAACCGGTCCGGCCGAGGTTCAGCGTTTGGACCAGCTGACTGAACCGGGTTAGGCCTTCGTAGCAGTGTGGGCATATATGTATGTATGCATGTATATTTTTACATATATTTTATGTGAAAATATTTTATGAAAGGAAACATTATCAGTGTAATCTTTGCAATTGGTTTTATGGGCATACAAAATCAAGTGTCCATTTTCCTATGACTTGCATTATATGTTTCAAAAACTAGTTGATGTGATGAAAGTATTGTTTTATTTGTAATCTTAATAAAATTTGTGAGCTGACTTATGAGAAGCCTATAGCAGGTCATGTAGGCTCGGTGAACCGAGCGTATGAGACCAACCCTCCTTCATATGAGCATGGACTATGAACCATGCCACATCTTTTGCTCCCTAAAAGTGCAATGAAGTTATGAGTATGAACCATTCTTCATATGAGCATGTAGCATGAACCATGCCACATGTTTTGCTCCCTAGAAGGCTGGTGAAGCATGAGTCTTCCGTCGATCATCCAAAAATTAATCAGTTAAATTGTTTGTGGAAAACCAAAAAATCGTGAGTAGAGGTACAACATGTTTTATAATTTGTGTAGAAATTTGAGTTTTAGAAAATAAATTATAAGATCATATGTATATTATATTAAATAAAATAATATACGTATCTATATGCCACTAAAATATGTGTATGTTTGCATACATATAAAGTTAAATAATTTAAAAATATTATTATTAATAAATTTTAAATACTATTTAAATGTATAAATAAATAATTTCTATATGAGGCATTAAGACTTGAAGTTTATTATTAGGATGCTATCTTTAATGAAAAAAAAAAAGAGAAATAAATACTATTGTGAGTTATTGTAGCATGCTTGCAGCTTATCATGCCTCTTTAGATTTTGTATGCTAGGAGTAAGGAAAGGCATAAGCCGAACAATCCGTGGGCTATCCTAAGTTTGGACCTAAAATATTCTGAGCTTGAGCCTATAATTTTGGCACATAAAGTCTAGCCCAAAATTTTCAAAATTGAGCTTATATGTTTGTGTGTGTGTGTATGTATGTATATATATATATATATATATATATATATATATATATATATATATATATATATATAAGTATATATGTATATATGTATGTATATATGTATATATATGTATATATGTATGTATATATGTATATATATATATATATATGTATATATGTATACATATATACATATATATATATATATATATGTATATATGTATGTTTAGCGTAATTTAGATCGAACTATTCCTGGGTCTTGATAGATTACCATTAGGTTAGACTTGAATTAATCTTATTTGGCCTAGCCTGACTTTGAAGCTGGTCCAACCCATGCCCAACCCCAATTAAGAGTGCTATGCATGCATGTATACATAATAACTTTAATAACATAAAATTAAAAAAAAAATAAATTTACATTTTCTCATATTATTTTTATTTAAAATTTTTTTTTTAAAAAAATATATTTTTATTTATTTTATTATCTTTAAAATTTAAATCATATCAGCTCAGGCCTTGCACAATATAAAATTAAAAGATCTTTTTTTTCGTATTATTTTTTTATTTTTAAATTTTAATCACAATAGTGCCTGGTTGGAGCTGATCTGTGAAGATGGAGAGGTATAGCAGTGATGAGAATAAGCCATCAACGGTGATAGTTCCCACTTGGATTAAAATGGTCATGCTTACCTTCTCAAAGATTATAAGTATAGCAATGTGTGGTCCTTACCATTGGATGACCACTAGAGCTTGCAACCTTTTAGCTTTTGTTCTCTACCATACTGAGGACTTCAATAAGGTGTGCTACTATTCTTCTTAATTATTTTCTGGCATCTTTACATAACCACTGCAAAGTTTGGAGGCCATATGTGCTGGTTCTCAAGTTGTCACACATGAAAAACTTTATTTAAGCCAAAATTTATGCAAATTGTGATCCTAACTTTGTAGCAAGTTAGGCATACCTTGGTAGTGCATGATATTTGCACCTAATAACATCATTACACATAACTTTGGCAAGGTTTAGAGGCCATCACTAATGAATAATTTCGCTTGATCTTTTTTTTCTTTTTTGTTTGGCAATAAATTTGATGCCACAATACTCCTTGGCCTTGGTGGGATCACAATGTGATCTCAAACTTCAAATAATAAGCAGAAGAAGGAAGTATAGCATTGCTATCAAACTAGTGATGTAATTTTGTTTATATCCTGCACAAAAACATGCTCGCCACCATATCTACCAGAAGAAATCAACAATTAACAAGGTGAAATTTTGTATAAGTTGCACTACCTAAATCGAAAAATCTTAACAGATTTTAATGTTGTAATCTAGTGTAATGGGGCCAAAAATAGTGGGGCCAAAGCATTATTGTGGGAAATTGAATTAATTTTGCATTTTTTGGAGTGAAATGGCATACAGAAGGCCATGTCTCTTGGCTGATTCATATCTTTGATACACTTTTATTACTGATAGATATTTCGAACCTCATCCAAGATTAATGGATATAATTAACCATTTGGCTACATTGATGTCCTATTAGCTGCATGTTTGGAATTTCCTCTTTGCAGTTCAGAATTTCCATCCATCATGATGTTGGCTTGAATTTAAATTTTTTTTTTTCACTTTTGCCATATAAACAAGGGTATTATCTTTTGGTGCATTCTTACATAAAAAGTTGCCAAATAACTATCTTAATGCTTAGTATGTTCCTTAAGTATGCGATATTTATATCTATATTCTTACTTCATTATCATTTGTTTAACTTAATATGTTATTAGTTCTCACACCCATTTGATGACTTCTTTAGATGATATCACACACTTATTTATAATCTAATTATCTGTAATGAATATGTTTTGAAATAATGAGATAAAAATTATCTTATTCTATGTTTGATGATAGATTGAATTGGATAAGATTATAGATATACTTTTCTAGTTTGAGATTTATCCTTTAAAAAATAGTAGTCATTGCTAAGAATAAAGTAAAAAAGAGAATAATATAGTAGTCGAATAGTATAAAAATAAAAATACCTATTTTGATGGGATAAATTATTTTCTTTCTATAGGATTAGCTATTTTATAAGATAAAATTTTGTTCTATTCTTATGTAAAGCAAACGTAAAAATGGTTTGAAAAAAGAATAAAACTTTTTTTCTCTCTATCTCTTTTCAACTTTTTCATCACCAAGCTTAGGTGGAAGTTTAGGTAGTTGTAAAAAAAATGGAAAGCTTCGCATAATGAACTAAAGAATACTAATACATTGTTGATAACTCATGTTAATTATTTAATTCAAATAAAGGAGTAAGCAATCGATATTTAAATATTTTCATTTGCCCATAGATAGGATGACATGTATTTGATGGATGATTAGTTGCGAACTCATGACTTTTAGCAATCATCCTCTTAGTCCTTGAAATAAATGGAACAAAATTTTATGTTTGATTCCATTGTTAATTATGTCAACTATTTTGCATTCATTCAAAAGAGATGGCTTTGTGAGATGAATGGAGTATTTGATAGACAACCATAATCCCATCAATCCATTGAGCACAAAATTGGTGTTATTTGGCATTCATCACAATTGAAACAATTAATTTTGCAAGATGAAAGGAGTTTTTAATAGATGATTAGTCAATCTAAATCCAGAGAAAATAAAACATTTAAATTGCTCTTATATATTCAATTGCAAGAGAAAAAACTAATCTAAGCCTTAATAATATATAGGCTAAACTACAGTTTTAACCCCTAAACTTAGGGGGTTGTGTCACTTTGATCCCTGAACTTTAAAAAGTTGCAAAATCGATCATGTACTTCCATTTTTGTTTCCCTTTGATCCTTACCGTTAAACAGGGCAAACGCCATTTGATTCTGTCCTGCATGGCAGCTGACATGGCATCCATCGTGGTGAAATAAAATAAGAATCCGTTAAGGACCTGTTAACCCATTAACATGTTATCCAATAACCCATTAACCTCCTCCCCCCTCCCCCCTCAAACGAATTTTCTCCCTACCCGTAAAACCCTTACCCTCCCTCCCACCTCTCCCCCGCCCCCCCCCCTCCCCAACCGCCGCACGAGTCCCGCCGTTGGCCGCCGTCCACCTCCCCCATCTCGCAGCCCACCGCCGTCCACTTCCCCCTCCTCCCCGTGAAGCCCCTCCTGTCCCTACCCGTGAAGCCCCTCCCTTCCCTCCCGCCTCCCCCTCTTCCCCCCCGTCGTCGCAGCACACGTTCCGCCTCCCCCTCCTCTTCCCCTCGCCACTGCAGCACACATCCCGCCGCGACTGCTCGCCGGCCGCCGTCCACCTCCCTCATCTCGAAGCCCGCCGACTTGCTCATCCCGGCAATGCCTCCCGCCAGTCCAACCGTGTCCTGCTGCTGCCTCCCTTGTCCCACCGCCGCCTCCTGCTTCTTGGCTTTGCCGCCATCGGCGTCCCGCTAGCCCGGTCGCATCCCGTCATTACCTCCCTTGTCCCGACGATGCCTCCCGTGCCCCGCTGTCGGCTACCCATCTTGCTGATTGAAGGCTTCCACAGTGTCTTCTCTGGCCACCTGTAGCAGGCCTCTTTCGGAAAGATCACAGGTAATTTGAAGTTTCCTATTACTAATTAACGATTCAATAGCAGTAACAATCATCAACATTTTCTGCAGATTGCTGCTATATGGATTGATCTATGGGTTCTTCATCCTCAAATGTTGAAAGCACGAGAAGATGATGCCACTGTAGAGAAGAAGCAAGAATTTTGACCTCTTGGACGAGCGCTAATACAGGCAGAAAATTTTTCGGATGTGGACGATATGGAAACAGTGGAGCATATGGCTATTTTGCATAGTATGATCCTCCTCTGACTCCCAAAGGAATAAAATTGATATCTGGATTTTTGAAGAAATGTTCGAAGCTTGAAAATGAAGTAAGCCTGCATCAAGCACGAGAGAAATTGTACTGGTGTGTCATATTAATATTATGGATAGTCATAGTTATCATAGTAATGGGTATGTACTTAGTAAAGAGCGAAAAAGCTATGATCATGTATCTTTCCTGATATATACATTTTATTATTTTGGTTCGATCCCGTCATGTAAATATTTGTTATTGTAAATATTCGTTACATTATAAATCAAACAGTTGATATGGCTTTGATGTTGCTATTGGCCTTTTTTGTGCAGACGAGTGATTGTGTCTACATGCTTGCATGTGTGCATGCATGCAAATGCCTGTTTGGGGATATAGTTTGGACATCTAGACAATTACATGTCTCCTGACCTGACTTATAAAACGTCCTTCTATTATTTATGAACAACATTAGAAAAGAAGAAAGGAAATGTTAGCTTTAGATTTCCAGTTTTCTTCCTGTTAACCATGACACCATGACTCCTTTGCTTACATACATAAGTAGAAATTAATTGTGCATTAGCAAGTTCATGATAACATCCAAAAAAGCTTTTTTCCTAATTTGTTTAGCTGATAAATTTTTAGCAGAATGCCTCCTGGATTTATTGGACCTATCATCTGTCTATGCATAAACAGAAACCTGTAAATATTTATCTTCATGACAGCATAGTTTGGCAATCAAAATATTTCATACAATCATCCAAACTAAATAGCAACATCACATTCCATTTTTTCATTCAAACTGCTTCACACATTCATTAATAGAATCCTGTAAATAAATATGTACATCAGGGTCTCATTTTTCTTATGTAAAGTGTTTCACACATTCATCATCATAATCTACCTAAGAAGCACCATAGATACATAATTTTTCCATCAATACTGTTTGACATAATCAAAATAAACATTGTCTAAGCTGAAACAGTTACATCCATAATGTTTCACAAAAAACATAACACATATCTGTTCTTCAGTTACATTAGTCCAAACGGTTATACCAAAAACATAACTAACACTCAGCAACTTGTCCACATTTCAGGCTGTGGCCTGTCTAAGCACAAACACATAACTATTCTACATTGAAATTAGTCCACCTAAATGAAACATAGATATATGTTTTAAACCACAATGCATTAGACAAATCAACATCTGCGGTTTATCCTTCATCGCCTACGCGATGGTCTTGTGGCACTGGATTGGCTACTGCCACATCTAATAGTGACACTAGATGATATCTAATAGTGACACTAGATGATGCTCTTGACCTCCTATAGGGAACGAAAGATTTCTATACAAATTTTTCTCTCCTGTCCTCCTCCTACAAAAACATGTTGAAACCAAAGTTTAATCAAAACCAAATAGCTTTAGAGCTTATCTAAAGAGAGATCAATGCATACCCCATACACAAGGCCTATCCTAGTAGGTGTCTCGATATAGGTGCAACTATCTTGGTGTCCCATGCGAACGTCAACATTGTCTAAGCCCGTAGACCTCTCGCGTCCCGATCTGCATCCAAGATAACAAAGGCAAAGTGTAAATGTTAGGTTACAAATAAGTCAAAAGAAACTGAATAATATACTGACCCTTGGCCTTGTTGCTGGTTCTTTGCCCCTTTTTCCTCTACTTGAAGCTCTCTTCGTAGACGGTTGTCCTCTTATTAGTCCCTTGCATGTTCTGACATTGTGGCCATACTCCTGGCATCTGCTGCATTTCATTTCAATGTGCATCCTACTGACTCTATGCGATTGGCTGGACTCATCATGATCCCTTCTTCTGCTCTTCTTTGGTTTTCCAGGTGGCCTTCTTAATTTAGGAGGTAGGACTGGATCCATATTAGTACGTGGCCAAAGCTTGGGCCCATTGACAGGGCAAACTATGTGGCTATATATTCTTAAGTAAGTATCTTTGTGGTAAGATGGATGCACATACTCCTCGGGGTGCCTATCTAAATACCAAATGGCTAAAACTATATGTATGCAAGGGATTCCACTAAGATTCCATTTATTGCAGCTGCAACTACGCCTCTCCAAGTCAACCACAAACTGATCATTTCCACAAACAACCTCAAAGAGTTTAGCTCCAGCCTAGGTTAAAGTACAATGCTTTGAACCTATCTTATTCTTCTCCAGCTTCTTCTGAATCCTAGGGCAGATTGGTCCATTAAAATTTATGACCTTCATCTTATTGCTTCTGAACCGACTCATCAAATACTTTTGAATATCCTCCAATAATGTTAAAATTGGTTTGTCTCGAAGTCCTACTATCTCTCCATTAAAAGTCTCACAAAGATTGTTTAATAACAGATCATTAAAAGTCTCCATTAAAAGTCTCGAAGTCCTACAATCTGAGCTCATCTTGGATTCATCATCACCCTAGAATTTGTCCAAATAGTGTCAACATCAACATTGTCATCAAATAAATCATCATCACTGAAACAAACATCATCTGCATCATGCTCACTGGCCTCAGCCTCAAACTCACTATCGTCAAAGCCATTGTCATCACTATAGCTAAGGTCAAAGTCATCAACACCAATATCATCCCTGATACCCTCCTGAGTACCCTCCTTTGTGCCATCTCTGACATCCTTCTGAACATGCTCTCTCACAGGCTCCTCAGTGCCATCCCTGCCACCCTCCTGACCATGCTCCATAGCAGACTACTGTGTCTCATCTCTAGCATAGTCGGAACCACCCACATTATGCCCATCATCGGCACTCCAACTGAGTAAGGGCACTGATTCCAACAACTCTGGCTCATCAATTAAAGTGCATGGATCATACTCTACATATACATCAACAATCCCTCCTTCCGGAATGCATGCAATCATGTCCAATATATCCCTGTCACTTTTAAGATTTCTAAGGCCACTATCAGGTATGCAGTGGAACAATCCAGTAAAAGTAGAGATCCCTAACTCCTTTAGCATACTCTCAATTTCAGGTATAGAAAACCTATCAGGATCACAGTTATCAAAAATATTATGCTGTCCCCCTACATACTTTCTTTCTTCTCTGCATATGAAGTGGCCACTGTAGTGCAGGCCTACGAAGAAAAATTCAATAATCATACTACAATAGAACCAGAATTGCATGCTAAATTATAAATATTAAAATGAATTTATCATGCATCAGACAATAATAAGTGAACACAATAAAAAATTGGACAAATTTGAAGCTATACAAACTCATTCAAAACTCATACACTGTAATACAATAAAAGCAAATATATCATTGGATAGCATAAGAAATTACTCCAAACATAATTGTATGCAAACATTTTAGTTATGACAACTTTAAAATACTAAACTGAATTTATCAGCATCATCACACAGTAACCACTGAACACAGTCAAAAATTAGACACACTTAGAACTATGAGGAAGCCTGAGAAGTTTGTTCATGTCCAATCTTAAGCCAATTATGGGGTTTATGGGACTCCTTAGAGTAACTTTCCCCCTTTTAACCATAAAGAAACATCCACAAAGTGGAAATAGTGAAGCATGCATAAAGTGAAACAAAAAAATATGAAATTCATTGTTAAAGTCAGCTGAAATCTCATTCTGTTTTCAAAGGACTTGCGGGCTGATATCCTGCTATAAAACCCCTCCCCAAAAATTTTTAGGTTGCAAAAAAAATGATATATTATGTAAGAAACTTGCTAGAAAAGCATTGACTGTAAACAAACATAATACTAACTCTAAAAGGCACCTAAAGAATCAAGGGTTTGGTGGCTTCAAAGTTATGTCAGATATCCTGAAGTGGAGAATGTAAATAAGAACTTTCATTTGATTGCCTTTTATGTTAACATTACCAACTTGTATAACTCAAGCAAATTGGATGTTTCAGCGTTATTCAGCTAATTTGAGACATGAGACATGAACCCTTTTTCACAAATAATGCGTTCTTTATGTAGTGAAGCTAATAGAGAGCAAGATCGAAGCATTCCACACTTCTACCTCATTTTTTTTTAAAAAAAAATTTATTTTTATTTCTATTTCATGATCTAGCAAACATGGCTTCTTTATGTCTATATTCCAACATCAACCAAATACCACTTACAACTAAGGGAACATGATTCTTGTGCCAGTAGAAATATTTAAATATTCAAGATTTTTTTCTTCAACAACCACAACTACAAATCTCAAATCAAATAGTACTCTGATTGTCAAATTTAGGTGTCCATGAACTCTGTAAGCTCTAAAAGCTCCAGGAGAAGTCCAAACCCTTTCCTGTGTGGAGAATGTGATGAAACTAAATTGTAACAACTATCCTCAAGAAAACCTGAAAGCTTGGGGTCATGGTTTTGACGTCAGAAACCATCTTTGAGAATGCTATGCTTGCCTTTTCTAGGAAGCTTGGGATAATGGTTTTGACGTTAGAAACCATCTTTGAGAATGCTATGCTTGCCTTTTCTAGGTGACTTTCATGTGTATACAACAATAGCTACATTAAAGCCAACCAAGCAAGTATTATCTCTAAAATGGTATTAGCAGTTCGGAATAAGCAATTAGGTAAGAATAAAAGATTGGTAGCAATTTGAAAATTTATTAGTTGTATGCCTAGAAGATGCTATGGTTTGGTGAGTTCTCATGCCAGAACTTGTAGTGCATAAAATTCCTATTTACATTAAAAATAGCTTACTTAATATGTGGCCCACTTGCGCACTCAAGTATTTATCCGCACTCAAGTATTTATCCAATAGTATTCTTTCACCCAGCCTTTACTGAATAAACAAAGGAAAAATGCAAAGTTTTGCGATGATGATGAATTTTCTGCTATCAAATTTAGAGAAACAAAATATAGTTGAGATCAGTAGCATGTGCTAAGTGAGGTTCTAGTAATACATAACCACATATTTATTGAAGATGAGTTATTTTATATGATATTCATTGGGTCAAAAAAAAATTATTTGTAGAAGTAAAAAAGATAGAAATTAAGTGGATACAGGAAGATTGTGTTTGCAATCAGAAACTTATATGCCAATCCAGAGGTACTTCTTTAAATTTACATTATCCAATCCAAACTAATTGTTCAAGCACTCAAATTTGCAGACAATATTTTTCTTTAACCTTTGCTCGTGAATAAATAAAAATAAAATAAAAGTTGCTAATAATTGTATAAAGACAAGGTAGAAAGTAAAGAGTTCAGTTTCTTATGGTGAGAGGCGGATTCGACGGCGGGAGTAACAGTGGGTTGTCCAAATTGGGTAGCGGGAGCCCCGGATTTAGCTGTGGAAGGCTTGGATCTGACGGTGAGTGGCTCCGATCGGACGGTGGGAGTGGCGGATCCAGCGACAGGAGCGACGGCAGGTGGCCCGGATCGGACGACGGAAGCCCCGGATCGAGCGATGGCAGGCCCGGATCAAGCGATGGGAGCCCTAGATATGATGCTGAGAGCCTCGGATTCGGACGCGTGCGACGGCGGCGGTGGCGGGAGGGGCGGCGCCGAGGTGGAGGGGAGGAGGAGGAGGGGATGGCGGTGAGCGGCGGACGGGCAGTAGGCGGCCACCGGCGGGACACGTGCAGCGGCGGGGGGCAGGGGAAGGCGGAAAGGAAGGGTAAGGGCTTCACGGGGAGGCGGGCGGCGGGCTCCGAGATGGAGAGGTGGACGACGGCCGACGATGGGACTCGTGCGGCGGTTGAGGAGGGAGGGCGGGGGAGAGGTGAGAGGATGGGTAAGGGTTTCACGGGTAGGAAGAAGATTCATTTGAAGGGGAGGAGGTTAATGGGTTATTGAATAACATGTTAATAGGTTAACCGGTCCTTAACGAATTTTTATTTTATTTCGTCATGGTTGATGCGATGTCAGCTGCCACGTAGGATAGAATCAAACGGCGTTTGCCGGCGTGTGCCCTAAGAAACAAAAGAAAACAAAAATAGAAGTAAAAGATGAGTTTTATAACTTTTTAAAGTTTAGAAATTAAACCGACATAACCTTCTAAGGATTTAAACGGTACTAATTTACGATAGAAGGAACTCGCTCGAGTTCTCTTAAAAACAAAACATAAATTAAATGCTAATTTAAAACAAAATTATTAAAATAAAAATAAAATAATAAAATAGCGTACCAAAAATAATAATTCAATCAAAATATAATGCCCAGGCGAACGAAACGAGCAACAATAACCGCGAAATAATCCAAGACGATCCCAAAATAACCGAAAAAATGCCCTAAGTTTACATCCGTATCCCACCCGCATCCCTTACGTCACCTCCGGTGATCGGACTCGGGCATACCGAGACGTAATAAACGAATCGCAGGGAGGGCACTTCGGTCACAATAAAGGCAGAAGGTTTCCGCCACCACTCCGGCGAGATCGCCGCCGCCGCCGCGTCACCAGCCGCGGACGAGGCCCTTGACCCATCGGAGGCCCTTGCGAATTGAGGCCTCGACCTAGCCCTCCACCTCGAAGACCTTGTATCCCGCCACCCTCCGCGTCGCTTCGCCTCCGCGTCGGCGGCCCACCACGGCGCCGGCCCCGACGACGTGTGCAGGCCCCCGCCCCTGGCGGCGAAGGCAGGCGGCGGATGCTGGTCTGGGTGGCGTTGCAGGCCTTTCCGCTCACGACCTCCAGCCCCCGGCCGTCGTCCGCCGTCGTAGGGGCGGTGCCCGGTCGGGTAGCCCCGATTGGAGTCGCCCATTGGAAAACGGGGTATCGGGTTTATCGAGGGCGTTCAAACTTCTAGGATTAGGATTAGGATTGGAATGGGATTCGAGCTGGGGTTTAATGGATAGAGGGGTTTTTTAGGGGAGGAGGACGGATAATTTGTTTTAAAGAAGACAAACGGACGCGGCCCAAAGCAGGGGAGTTGGGAGCTTGCTTGCATGGATGCATTTTGAGTGGATCCATTATTACATGGCTGTTTTAATCCTAAACTAATGCTCTCATCTCCAAGATATTAAATGGTTGTAAATATTATAGTATAGAAATTCAAAATCTAACCATGTAATACTAAAATCATTCCTAATATATTTTATAATTATCCTAATAATTTATTATTAATTTATATTTTTTTATTATTATAATATTTAGATTAAATTATAATAGTATATTATAATATAATGATATAAATATTAATTATATTATATTAATATAAAAATATTATCAAGAAATTTTTTTTAATGGATGAGAGATATTTTGATTCACAAATCTTAGTTCAAGATCACTAATCTTAAATACTCATTCTTGAGGATAGATATGGATTATTGGATCAGATGATAACTTTGATATAATGATTCTATCAGTGTTATCTAGATCATTAATGAACCTAAGTGGGTCACTTCAGTGAAAATATCTCTATAAAATCTTTAAAAATGAGTTGTATGGAACCATTTCTTTTAATCATTTTTTCATAAAATATATTTTAAAAATAGTGGTAAGTCATGACATTTGAAAAATAAGTGCAAAAAAAAGGAACCTTTAATATTTTATGTACAATTTTTATATAAAATAAGCTCCATTTATTTAGCTGAGACTGCATAAACAAATTTTTTTTTTTTTAAAAAAAGTTTTGTAAATCCCATTAACAACTAAACAAGTGCGGTCTACTGTGCGGATTTAAGAGACTAAACCAAGTGCAAGATAGAATCAATGTTTGCGTATGCGAATGGCGTTATGTGTCTCTCTTATATTGCGTTCTTTTATGCTTGTTCTTCTAAGGGAAGAAAAGCTATTTAAACACACATTCAACCACTAGAAGATTTCGCTTTCTCCACCACCAAAGGCATTAAAATTTGATGAGTAAAGCATTACAAAAGATGGTATAGAACTAGTTATGGAACCAAGAAAGCGAGGGACAAATGAAAAAGCTCAGGTAACTGTTAACAGACTTCACCCTACTACACAAAACTAAGCTCTTGTTCATCATAACTGCATAACTTGCATCACATCATTTCAGAATAATATCCAGCCATAACCCACTGCTACTCTAATTACAAGCAGCGTTGTCTGCAGCTGATACCTTGCTTAATCTACTTGGCACTGACTTGGCGTCTCTCCCTCCAGCCTTTCTACCACCAACTCGTCGCTTGTTGGAGCCAAACAAAGCTCTCTGCGCCACCACTCCGGCGTAAGAATACGCCGGACTCTTGCCGCTTTGCACTCCTTCAGCATGGCTCTGGCCGGTGGCGTTGGAGGCCTCGATGGCGTCGTTCATGGTTCAATGGCAAGCTTATGTGGCAGGAGGAGTAGTCAGTCCCTTTAGCCTGGTGATGTGGAGCCAGCCATTGGGTGGTGGGTTGCTCTTATAGCAAGCAGCCAAGGTGGCGGAGGAATCCGATCTCTTGGGCGGCTACGTAAGAAGACAAAGCGGTGATGACCGAAAGCAGGATCTTTTATCATGGATTGGATGGAGAGGGTTGTGGAGTATATTCTTTAGATGTCTTGGAAGATAAGGAAATGCACCGGCCAAAGCCTGGAGGAATCTGAGAATGTTTGCCTTCCACTATCTTGCATGCTGTGAATTGGGATCATTCCTTAACCTATTAGAAGACTGGCAAAAGATTCACTGATTGACGTGTTGGACCCACGGATGGCTTAAATTCTGGGAACATTCGCACTTGGATTGCATCTCTAGAACAATCTCCAAGGTACGGCAGGACTGTACCACCTCTTTTTACCGAGCCTCTTCTGCGCCTCTCTCATCTCAAGCATGGCATCATTCTGTAAAATAGATAGAGGCAAGAATTGAACTTATGCCGCAAAGATTCCATGGATGATTCATGACAACCATAAGAATAACGAATGCCAAGCTTTGCAACAATTATCTTAACATAGCAACTTTCACGATATATCTAAATCATTTCGAGGATAAGCTGAAATAAATGGTGTTTAATTCATTGCATCAATCCTTTTTAAGTATTATCAATTAGATGAATGTAATTTACAAACCACCCCTAATCCAGGACCTCGCTTATCAAAAAAACTAGTTAGAAAGTATTATTTGAAACTTTTTAATCCCATACGAGCATCCCACTTAATAACTTAAGTAGGATTAAACACTTAACAGCATAGGCTCTTACATATTCTTTTATTCAAGTCACGACTTTTTCATGAGACTAAAGGTTCATTTCTAAATATACATACGAATCCAATTGAATTTAATGATGCTCCTTAATTTACATGGATCACGAGCAAAATCCTCTGTACTATTTATCAACCTCACTGAATTTATTTGATATATATAAGTATTCAAAATCAAAATTAAACATCCGCTAATATGAGTTCTGACATAAATGAACTAGCGAAATATATGCATTATTTGTGTGAACTACACTTTAATATATGCCTTTCATATGTGAGGAAACAGCAACAGGGCACCAGAATAAAATCTCCGTTTGGTAAGAGTTTTTGATCTGAGATATTTTAAACATAAGAGATTCTGTTTGAAAGGCAATTTTCTTTGGTACAGTTGGGGACCAAAGTCGAATTTTCATACTGATAGTGATAAAAAGCTAACTGGGAATCATGATCTTGTCTTTATTCTGTTCAACAGGGAAGTATCCTATAAAGAACTAGAGATCCACATTCCACACATAATTCCTAAATAAAATGAAGAGAAATACCAGGATGTTTTCAAGTCAACGCCCATAGAATCCTTGAATAGCTACCGGGAGCAGCTCAGAAGCAGCCAAAACATAAGCAGTTAGTAAATGGGCTTCCAGACTGATTGACATCAATCCGCCTGAAACGTGGTTGTTACTGTTGGAAATTAAACCCAGTTTAATTAAATGTTCTTTTTTTGGTGACCTGGTGAAGTGTTTATTACAACATTATGCAATTAACATGAGAAATTACAAAGAAAATAACAATGTACCATCAGATAGCAGCAGAACAAGCTAAAAAATTGCAATGGCCACGAGAAACACATAGGGATGCATTTAGTCCAATATGAATTCAACTAGAAAAAAACTCTAGCAACTTTACTTCACTATCATGTGACATTTTAGATGAGCATCCTTGCCTACTTCTAGGTGAGAAATTACAAAGATGACAGCATTATATTCTTAGCAGCAGAACAAGCAAAAAGTATGCAACAGTCACAAGAAACTCATTGAGACACATTTGGTCCAACATATATTCAACTAGACAAAACTAGAGAGCCTAGTCAACTTACTGGTGTACAAAGCTTTTTCAAGCCAAAACCAAAAGAGTTCCCAATCTAACACAACAGGACACACAATTTTTTTACTGCTAAATTCAAAGCATAAGATCATTTAGGTAATTTAACATCGGATTCCATGCTTCGTGGAGATAGGAGAAAGCCAGACAATCCTGTTATACGAAACATGAAGCTCAATGCGTATAATGTCTTGCTAAAAGGCATAGCTGCAAGAAATAAAAGCATGCTATTAAGTTAAATGTAACTGCTTCCTCACAAAACTTAAGATATATAATTTAGATATTCATGCATTTAATTGCAATACCTACAAAGTCCACTATAAACCCACAGAGTAGAAGAACCAAAGAAGTCAAGAACCAGAACAGCATTCTCCGAGTATGATTCTAAGGACACAGGAATAAATGAAGGTTGTTGACTTAATTGATAGTAATAAGGACTGCAATGCAGAGCTTATGTACCAACTTTGTAATGCTGATATGGCAGCTCTCAGCCTTCATTTTAACGACGTAGATGGGGAGATTATTGGTTCATTCATCCTCAAGTTTCTCTTTTCTTGTGGAAGACTGTTTGAAGGAAGTTGATTGCTAGAGAGATGCTTAATAGAAGGGGTTTGTGATTTATGCCATTAGAAACTATTAACAGTGGGTGACGTTATGGATGACATTAAAGCTCATTATTTCTTTCGATAGTTTAGAGATAAAATGTGCGATGTTGCTATATTATGGATCACATTTGGTGGATAGGTAATGTGAGGATCTTTAATGTTTCATCATCTCCTCTTTACCATACCAAACTTTTCGGTCGGTGGGACCAAGTTCAAGCTGTTCCTTGACACTTTATGAGGAATGATAAGGGAAACCAGGAATTTCCATTGAAGGTATTCTTAAAGTTAATTTTGACGGGAGCGTGAAGGGGAATGGCTGGCTGCGTTGGTGGTGCTACCTTTGCTATTAGAAATCACAGCGGTGTTTTATTGGCCAGAAGTAAAATTATTTCATTTAAATTTGTCTCTATGAACGAGTTAAATAAGTTGCAGTTAAATTCAAAGCTGCTATAATATAACATATAGTTGAAGGAGGGAGGGAGAGAGAAAGAGAGAGAGAAAGAAGGGCGCGGTTACGTGGCGCAAGAAGCAGCGCCGAGTTCTTAAATTATTTTTTTTGGTTGGAATTCACCTCACAATCAAGACAGCTCGAGACTCGTAGCGCGTCACAAGGAGTAAGGCTTCATTCATTCACCTCACGATCAGGTCGTGTACAAGCCCAGAAGCAATCACATTGCAAAGAAAAAGAACGGAACAAGAACAAGGGAGAATGCAAAAAGATAATATTCTCCATCCCTCCAATGGCTCAAGAAACAATAACACAAATATCAATACCGTGCAGTCTATACAACCAGCCATCTGTGTGACAAACTTGTCACCCTAATAACAGTTTAGATGCCACTACATGCAATAATACCTTCTGCCTCAAATAATATATGGTGCTTTATTCTAAAAGTTTTCTTTGTAGATCCCACAGAAAAACGATCTTACACGGTGATATCTATGCAAAACATATAAATTGTGGGATAAAAAACGCTAATATAGAAAGAAACTATATGCCACAGGCTTCGTTCAGGATCACAGGTCCAGTACTATATAGCTTTAAAGTTTAAACCGAGACACCATCTGGTTAGGAAAAAGGCATTTACAAACCTAGTGAACTCTCACCTCCTAAATGTATTATAGTGGGAGATGAAGAACCGGTAGTCAGGATGGTCTACTTGGAGAAGGCAAAGCCACTGGTCAGCAGCTTGCAGTAGCGAGTTTGCTAGCTGCCGTTCATGGTGTCCATTGGACATCCAAATAGACCCTCTGAACTTGTATGAAGCCAGCCCAAAGGCACGCAATGGTAGTTTTGTAGACCGATCTGTGGAGCTGTTGACATTCCTCATGCTACAAGAGCTAGCAACCTCCACATGCGCAGTGCTGGTATCTGCCAAAAGAAAATCAAATATTATCAGAATTCTGACACATCAAACAGAATGAAATCTCTATCTTTCCTGCTAGTGATTGCAGGCATGAGATGCCCCTCTCACTTCCCAAGACAAGGTGGCATTGTTGACTTTAGAGAGGATGGACGGACCTATGAACAGAATCCCTGTTCATACACTTGCACTAACCACTGCGGCATTCAAACCTATGATGCGTCTAAGGTCATCACCAAAACCATCAATGCACACCAGCTTTTCTGAGACACGCATCCCTTGCAGTCTCTATTTTGGATACTCTGGAACTAGATAGCCATGGGAGAAAGGGAGTGCTTTTACAGACCGTCTACATCAATTATTCGAAAAAAAAGTCCCATGATAGTACTTCACCAACGAAACATATTCTTTTGTGTTCTCAATTCTAGTATTTTTGTCATTCATGTGATTCAATTTTGCATATGGTGTCTCAACAGGTTTAAATTATTAGTTATAATTGATTAAATTAAGTGCAAGACAAGTTTCTACCATCAAGTATCGGTTGGAACAGTGCTTAAAAGACATTTACCTTTAGGAGGTGTAGCCAGAGAGTGGAACGTCAAAAAGCAAGCATCCAAATCTTTTAACGTTGGTCCTGTTGGTATCCTATATATTGGGTACCTGCAGCATAGACATCAAATACAGAGTTTGATAGGCGTATATAAACAATGCTTCATCAACAAAAGTAGTTCACCAGATGGAGAGCATTCAGAAAAAATATACTGGCAGCATGTAAACTCAATAAAGTGGCTGCCAGACGAAGATGACAAGCAAGTTGTTAATAAAGATGAAAATCATCATACCATGCAACAGACATCCAACTAGAGGGAAGCAGATCACAGCTCTTGTATGTCTTCAGCTCTGGAAATTTACTTGCAAGAACAGATACCTGTAACACATGTCAGGAAAAGTGTCAGACAGATGCATTAATGGTTAATCTGTTAACTAGTGAAGACTAAACTTGCCTTGTCAGCTAAAGGTTCTCTTCCATATGGTGTATCTCTCTCAAGGTACTCAAACACCGGAAGGATTGATGGGTTGCAAGCCTCCCCATCATCGCTTAGAAAGCCTTCCTGGCCTGCATGGCTTGTAGTCCCCAACGATGCCATTCTTTCCCTTAATCGATCAGCTTCACTCTCGCTACTGCCCTCACTGCTAGTATCCAGGTAAGGTTCCCCATCACTTTCCTCACCAGGTCGCCTTAAAATGAGGAAGAGATAGTATAAATATATGACAAGAAATTTCATGTTAAGACCAGGCAACCATATCTAATGGTGTTCCTTGCACACGCACTTAATGTTCCAACATGAGAAAAATGAAAAAAGTGCCCCAAGTTATTTTCTAACAAGGCATATGCTGCTTTATGACACACCAAATGTAGATATTTTTGGGTCCACAAAAAAGTAAAGATATGAGCGTTTCAGGCTGCAATAAAATAGAGTTAAAAATGTCCAAGAATTCTCTAGTTAGGCCTCTAATAGACTAAATTAAACTTGACACACACAGATGCCCCGCTCATACATGAGATTGATGAAGCATGCACTCAATATCTCTCTAAACTGCTTCACCTGACATTCAGATACATGATCAACTATTGATTTATTTTCATTTAAAAAGAAGCACTAGCGAGCATAGTAGATCAACCATAAAGCACATTCTTCTTAGTTTGCTTGTGCCATTAGCTTATATTTTATCTAGAAAGTCATTAAAATATGTGTTTAGTTGGCAACCAGTATCCAGATGTTGTGGTAATTTGAACATAGTCTCATGTCCCATTTTTCTGGAATTAAATCTCCACTGCAACCTTTTTCTCAACCACAAATCCATTGCCACTTGAGTGAGAACTATCAAATGTAAAATGATAGATTATGATCTACTCCCAAAAACCTTTTCAACATGTTCATGTCATTTTCTTTCATAACTTAAACTCTTTAATACAAGTATACTAAGTTGGGCTATGTTCAACTATGCTAATTATTTGCACACCATTGTATCTTCCCAGTGTTACCTGGACAGTCCAAATTTTGGGTTTTTTGACATGTCAAACACTCATAATTGGAACAGTTCATGACATTTCTTGACACTTCATAACATCAAACCATGATGCCATTGTTATCATGCGTCTATCTGCTGCACTTCTCTACAAAAGTTATCAGTTCAGCATAACAATGAGCAGCCATTTTACCAAATTTTATGAACTTAAAAAGCATCATTCAAGCTCATATTCACCATATGCATACAGCAATACATAGTTATAAATACATATATACATGTCCAACTTTTTAAAGATCCTCATGTCCGATTCTTTCAGAGACTTGGATATGACACCCATGTCACATATCCAAGTTATATTGCATCTTCCACTTCTCCAATGATGAAATATTTTCTCCAAACTTCTTTTTATTTTTCAAGTGCAGAAGGAATGTGGGAAGGGCAACTATTCTCCTTTTTATTGAACTTCCAATGGGATGGATCCAGATTAAATATTTCTGAGCATTATAGTACACAGTTGTTTCGCTTAAGAGTAATGAGGAAAGAATGAAAATTCTTTGAATTTAAGAAACATCAAGAAGCAGAGAAAACAATTCAAACCTATTTAGAGGAAGTAGAGGAAATCATGGACAATTAGCAATGCAAGATGACACAATAAAACTAAAGGTCCGAATTAAAAGTACACAGACCACTAAAAATATCAAGAGAAACTAACAATTCATACCCCACATTTCAGCTTAGATCTCCTAAAAATATCATATTCAAACTATTACACTGTCAATCCATGAGCAAGAAAACATAGAGATCCTTCAACAAAGACCTCTAGCCTAGAACCACTGGCTTTGATTGAAATGATAACAATTTTTAGCCTACCAACTTTAACAACCAAAGATATCGGTATTTGAGAATTGATCAGAAGAGAAAGAGAGCAACAAAGTCCAGCATCTCACATCCAACGGTGAGAGAAAAGGAAGTAAAAATGATGATAAAGAATGAAAGGAATTAAAACATCAGAGAGACTATCTAACTAAATAGTTGATTTTTGAATTTTGTGGAGCACCTACATAAAGAAATCTGAATGAATCTTAAAAACATTATCAACAATGAAAAGACCCCTTGACTAGACCTTTAACCCCACACACACCCAAAAAAAAAAAGAAACTAAAGAAAGAGAAAAAGAAAACTCTTTAACACAAACCCTACTCAAGATATAATCCATAAAGACCAAAAGTCAATTCTCTTTCAAAAGAAAATTCCTAAACACTGAATATTTAAACTTCAACAAAGGGATCATAAATGAGTTGCATCTCTCTTAGGATCTCACAGGTTCATTACTCTCTTTGTTATCCAAAATATTGAATATAAAAATGAAAAAAAAAATCCACAATGTCTGAAACAATCTTTCCCTCTCTATAAACCAAAAGAGAACACAAAAATTTAGCCTCTCTGACTTCTGAATTGAGACATGCTCATCAATCCACGCCTAACAAATAGATAGACACACGAAAACATAGAGAAAAAAGAGACAAGGAAGGTGGAAACATATCCCTTCTTGCAAAGAAACTCATCTTAGTCGAGAACCCAACAACAAGCACTCAACAAAACTTCACCACAAAAATTCACCATCCTACTGAACTAACAAACCACCTGTCACTCACCACCATTCCCTATGCCCTAAGCCTTTCTGGTCCATACCAAAACCGTTATCATTGTAACATACCCCTAAAAAAAGAAAGCAAAAAAAGCTAATGAATATAACAATATTAAGCTAGGAAGGGTTAAAACAGATCATGTAGCTAGCAGGCATTTATCTAAAAGTTACAAAATAAGATGACATGCTTCATGACACACTCTTAACAAAAGCTTTTTTGCAATGTTCGCAAGAAACACACCAAGAAAGATATATTTTTAGGAAACATGATAATGATTAAGTGAATTTTTTGCGAATGGAGTTTACTTAAGATAATACCCTTGATCTTTCTATGATGCAGCAAGGATATAATGGGTAATAGGACCAGGTGACTGCAAAACTGCAAGCTATTGTGGAAGCATAGCTAAACATAGAAATTCAAAACAAATAACATATGAGCTAAACCCTGTGCCAGAAAATTCAAGCTAGCAGGTAAGCTTTAAATCACAGAATAAGTGGGCAAACTTACTGAAATCTACAGTGATACTGGCAGAAATCTGAATAGAAAATAGGTTAACCCATTGATCAGGACTATAGTTTTCTCCAGGACGAAACAGAATGAGGATTGGATATTCTACAAGTCCATGTTAAATGACAAAAGGATAAATGAAAGGGTTGAAAACAACCATAACACAGTCAATGAAGCTATGAACACTGAAAGAGTCAAAATGTGCACGATATCTGAATTTGTGGAATCAAGAAAAGGATATAACTAAAAAAAAAAAAATTATATCCAAAATTAGAAAAACTAGTAACAAGATAGTGACAACAGTGTTCTGAGAGTTTTGACTTTTAAATTCCATTAGACAATTATTACGATTTGGTAATAGTTCAAATGCAAAAGTCTGAACAAAATCTAGGTTTTTATCGATGTTAATTCATCAAACAGAACAGACTTGATGAAAAACTGCAAGATCGAAAAGCAATCACAGGAAGAACATCATTTCAAGACACGCCATCATTTTGAAAGATATAAATTTCATACCTCAATCTCAAGGAGGGCCTCGACGGGTCAAAATAAAGCTGGATGGCAGAGAGGTAAGGCACATAGTACTGAACAACACAGTCGCTGCCATTTAACACCAGCGGCACTCCAGCGCCATAAGCACTCCACTCCTTGAACGACTCCCAAAGATCTCCAAGGCAAAAGTAAGGCTGCGATTCCTCACAGTTCCTCCACCCCCTCACGCTCGTCTGCCAAGTCCGATACTCGAACAAGTCAAAAAAAAAAAAAAAAAAAAATCATACAAACCCTAGAAACAAAAAAGCTAGCTCATTTCCCACCTAAATCAACTTCCTTACCATGGGGAAGTATTGAACGGGAACGACGGGGGTGGTGGATTCGAGAAACCGATCGAGGTTCCCAGCAGGAGGCAGCGGCCGGGGCGGAGGAGAAGAGGAAGAGGAAGAGACCGAGGGCTTCGAAGAAGAATCGTCCGATTCGGCCCGGTTCTCGGCCAACTCGACCGGCGGCGGCGAGGCCACCGGGGACGGCCGGGCCTTCGGCTTCGCCGCCCTACGCGGAGGCGATTGCTGCTGTTGCTGTTGCTGCTGCTGCTGCTGCTGCTGCTGCTGCTGAAGCCTCTGCTGCTCAAGCTGCCGCCGAACGGCGGGCGGGTTGTAGAAGCGATCGACGCCGTGGCCGCGGGCGGACGACGAGGACGAGGAGGAGGAAACCCCGGAGCCCGCCATCTGAGTTCGAATTCGAGAAATTCAACGAATTCGAGGCCGATCAGAAGGTACGCAAACCCTAGATTTGGGGTCCAAGGTCTCTCTTTTCGAAGCTCGCGTAGGTCGGTAATGGCGATCGGAGAATTAGGGTTTTGGATCTGAGAAAGAGAGATGGAGGTGAGAGAACGCCTGTGGTTCTCCGCTTCCCGTTCCCCGATTTTACCCCTCGTCTTCTGCTCTCTTTTATATTTTCGTCGAGAAATATCGCGGTCCCGTCACCCTAGGTGACGATTACCCTCAGCCCTCGCCGCAGCCGGAAGCCAGGTCCCCGCCATAGACAGGTTGGACGGGCGCATCCAGTCTACCTCCCCGCCTAAAATTTCTCTGCGAGAGTCTCAGATCTCCCATCTGAACCGTCCATCCACAGCTTCCTTATTAATTAACGGAGAATCAAGGCATCGCATATTTAAAAACATACGGACGTATCAACTGGATTGAATAGAAGATATTTTCTTTTAAAATATTAATTTTGAATAGTTTCACGATTCTCGTCCACGTGTTCAGTTCGACAGTGGATCAGCGGATGTCCATCGTACCCTCTAGATTTATTGAAATGACGACGATGTCCCAACCAATGGTTTTCTAGAAGGATCTCCGGAGGAAAATGCCTCGAATATGCCGGTCATTTATGATTCGAATTCAATCGGACGGTTAATAGAGCGCGTTTTTGGTTGGATCTAGAGGAGTGTAGAAACCGGTAGCGATTAGTGTGAGGTCCAAATTAACGCGTCCACCGAATGAAAGCATCTCATGATTTGAGACCATGTGGAAGGACTACCCTTGGACTAACGTTACTGGCCGTCCAAGCCGTTGTTGTCAAAGTTGGCGACATCGGGTACGTGAATTTGGATCGCTCAGGAACCGTCTGATCAGGACCACGTAACCCGACAAATTCGTGTAATTTACAAAGATAGCCTTTCGAGTCTTTGCCTCTTACGGATGCTGCCGTGGCAAAATTGTAGATATTGAAGAAGATAGGGTTAGTTTGCTGCACACTGATGGATTCACACTCTTCTCGGCAAGTTTGATTAATTTACGAAAATACCCTTACCGGCGGCGATCGGCTGAAGGTTCTTAGGGAGTGGCATTCTTGTAGAAATGGACAATGTCAGTGTCCTTTGGTGGATGACTTTATTTTCCAGCAATTCATAATAATTTACAAGACAACCATTGCCAGAAAGAAGCTAGGGCTAAAAGTGAGCCAAATGAAATGAAGACACATCAACCCATTCCAAAACTTTTTGAGAATTAAGCCAAAGCCTAGCTCGAGCTCAAACTCACTCGAACAAGCTCACAACACTCCATTTTAATTAAAAAATCAGCTAATAAAGTTTTAATTTTTTTTATATTTTTAAATTTTTATATAAAAATAAGTAATATTTTAAAATAATTATTTTTAATTATTTTTAAAAATTTATTATGATATAAAAATTTATTTTTATATAAATTTTAAAAAAAATTAATATAAAATTTAAAAAATTTATCGTATTTTAAGGTTTTACTATTGCATTTGGATCAAGTTTTGGCTCAACTGAAAACGATCCTAAAAGTTTTTAGATTATAATTTTAGGCTAAAATCTGGTCACAATTAGGTCTAGTCATGGTCAATTATTTGAGTCCAAGTTGGTGAGTGGCAATTTTGTAAATGCAGGAAAAAGTTGTCGCGGTTGCAATGTCGCGGCGGAGTTTGACTTGAAATTTAGTTGGGTGTTGGTAGACCGCGTCATGGCCAATGAATTCGGGACATGGTAGGGCCAACACACTACTCCCATTCCCACTTGCAATAAGAGCTCATAGCTGTGGACAACTAGCCAATTGGACCTACCTCCTTTACTGAAGAAACTAAGCCTGTGTACCAAACTTGACTGTACTTGCCAACATGAGTAACGTTATGGTTTCATAACATATGACTTCACCTACCATACTATTCCCTGCTGCCTGCTCTCTTGTTTTTGGTTTGCAAAGGTTGGGTCAACCTTCAAAGAATCCACTGAGCTTCATATGGCCAAGGTGGTGCGTTGCATTTCAAAAAATGTAAAGCAAAATATTTAATGGATTGACTTGAGGTATGTTAATATTCTTTTGACAAAACAGTAGGCCCAAATGACTTGACTCATCTAAATTTTATTGAGATAGTGAAATGAGATATGATAAGAAATAACCTAGTACCCAAGAAACAAGTTATGAAAATAAAATTTTGAAAATCCAAATATGAGAGATAAATGGAAAATCAAAAAACAAGCTAATAATTTTCTTACTAAATTTTTCATTAAATGCATGCAACTAGTATGCCTTATACTTTTTTAAAGTTTTTCTTAATTTTTTTTTTTTAAAAAAAAGTCCAATCTCTTGGAAGAGGAGATCAATCAAGGATTTCTACCTCACCATTAAACTTCATCTTCAAAAGCGTTCTAGATTTGAAGCGATTATTGATAGATTTTATAATAATAATAAATATTAAATAATAATAATTGTTATACTTGTCTCTCTAACCTATTATGTACGTATAAAATATAAATTAATAATATAAAAATATGAACTCTCTCTCCTAAGAAAAGGATGCCAAACTTTCTACCTGCTCCTCCATATAAAGATTTGGAACATGAGAATCCAAATGGCTACAAGAATTTATAAATCATAACATTTCTTATGAAAATATGTGCTATACCATGATAGCAAAGAAATACTAAGCAGAATATATATATATATATATATATATATATATATATATATATGCATACAACTCATTTATTATAATAAAATAATAGGTTGTTGGAAGCTAACCTTGTAAAAATGTACACAGCTCATTTATTATAATGCAATAATAGGTTATTGAAAGCCAACCTTATATACGGATGACAATAGAACAAAGCAAGATCTCAATTATCATCTCTATCCTTAAACTTACCTTGTGGAGAATAATAAATTTTCATCCTTATTTCATCTTTCTTTATCAGACCTCTCTTCTAATAACACATATGAATTTTTAATAAATATATAAAGAAAATTTTATAAATATGAAAATATAAAAGAGTAGTATAATACTTAAGTACATAAATAAAAAATGGAGCGAGATAGGATTATATTTATTTCTATCCTCATTCCGTCTCACTAGCAGAATGAATCCTATTGGATTGAAATTATCATTTCTAAATTTATGATAATTCATGAGCATGATTATAATATTTTTATTTTATTTTATTTTTTAGAAATTAAGTTGAAAACGAAAGCATCGATAAAACGAGCACGAACCTATTAACTTGCTAAATTGGTTGTAGTGAGCAAATGGGAGGGGAGCAGAGCGAAGTAGGAAGGAGCTGCCGTGGATGGACATCAATGAATAGAGTTGAACAAAAGGGAGAGCAGAGATGGAAGCAAAGCAGATGGCAAGCAGAGCAGATGTGAGGGAGGTCATGAACGGAAGGAAGATGGCGATGGACTGAGAGCAGAGCATAAGGGAGGGAAAGACCAGAGCAAGGGATGAAGCAAACATAAGAAGATGATTGAAATTTAATTTTGAAACCGGATTGAAACTAGCCTTCAATGTTTTATATTCACCAAATTAGTCAGTGCTTTGCTGCACAATACCCGAACGCAAATGTGCTAACGGGTTCTATTCATCTGACTCTACAATTCATTTTCAATACCACATTGATATTTTATTTTATTTTTTATTTTGTTAGGAGGAGACATGATAGGATTTTCAATGAATTATACGTTAGCTCGTGTGGGACCGGCTGTGGAGATGGGCTTCCATTTGGCGGGTTCATTTTTGGGTCTCGCTTATCCGAGTCCGCTCATGCCCGACTCCGAGTCCGTCGACAGAGAGCGAGCAGGCGAGACTGAGAGGGAGGAAGGGAGCTCGGAGAGTAGAGAGGGAGGAGCTCTAATGGCGTTGTTCTCCTCTCCTCGCCTCCCACCAAAACACTAATCCTTCTCTCCATTCCCCGCTCCGATCCTTCTCCGGAAATGGGACCTCAGACCGCTGCCGTCGCCCAAGACGGAACCCTAATTTCTTGATTCCTTTGAGTTGGAGTCCCTGCCATGCCCGTGGAGCCCCGCAGCGCCGGCACCTGGGACCTCGACCTCGGCGCTGCCTCCGTTGGCTCTGGGTAACCCCAAAGACACCATTCTGAGATTTAATTACTTTTTTTTTTTCTTTTTTTTCCAGGTTTCTATTGAATGAGATGCGATTGACTTGGATATTTACTGAATGTTTTGGACAATTTCGGGGGCGTTTTATGAGGGGGCATTGCTATGCTTTCCGATTGTGAGTTGGATTTGATTGAGAGGAGGATTCGAGTCCTCGAGTGGTTAAAATGGTATCAGAGGTGCCACCTTTGTTCACTTTCTCATTTTATACATTTCTCCTAAGTAGTTGGTGTTAGTTTGTTTATGAATCTGGCCATGGGGAATCTTGGGAAACTCCTATTGGGAAACATGGTTGAAGCTATAAAACAAGAAGGGAAACTTCTGTAAGTCTGGTTTCCCTGGTTTCTCTGTGGTTTCCCTATGATTTCTGATGCATCTCGTACATCTACCCATCATTATTGTTTCCTTTGCACATTATTGTTCCGAACTTTCCCTTCCAAAGATTTGACCTTGTTATTTTCGTAACTTTCCGTAGCATCTAGCTGCATAATTCCTTAACTAACATTGGCTCCATCTTTTCCTCTATCAGTAAATGACTGCTAAAAAATGGTACAAGAGAGGAATATTTTTGGCCGGTGTTAATCTTGTTATGTAGAGCCCGACAAGCATTATTCTCTCAATATATTCGAGAGTTCTTAAATTCCTTGGCACAGGTTGGATTAGAATCAGCATCACATGGCTCAAAAATGATAACTTAGGAGAATTTTCCTATATGTTATTGTGTGCAGAGTATTCTTGGTAACTGTTAGCAATAGGTAATCCTTTTTTAAATGGTCCAATAGAAATGTTTTTAGACGGTCATGTGGAAGGATGGATATAATGACAACATTCCCCATTTGATGGCATGAGGACATTTTACTTCTATGAATTCTGCATCTTTGTTGAAGCTTACTTTCACAGGCCATGATCTGAATTAGTTCTTTTACTTATACAACTACTTACTCTTGGTTTCTTACCCCTTTTTTTTTTTTTCGTCGAGTGAATTTTCTGATTAAGAAATTGCTGTGATGAGAATTAGAGACAGTCAAGGGTGATTAATTTTTAGAATAATTAAAATTGGTTTACATAAAGAAGAGGTAAGATCTAGGAACAAGTCTGATTATCATTGAGAAGCTTGTTCAAAGAAGAGCTTGTCAATAAATCACAAATGCAAAATTATCACTATATGAGTATTCACAAGAAAAGCAAGGGTGTGTGAGTGTGTGGGGGGGGGGGGAGGGTGTTGGTGGCATGTGTTTTTGGTGAGGAAGCAGGGAGGGTATTGAAAATATCGAGATTTTATAGAGAAGAAGAGAGGGAAAACAAGAAACACTTTTATGCACTAATACAATGAAAAATCACAAAAAATATTTTGAATTTTTGATGTAATTAAAAAATAAAATTCAACTTTTCCTTTAACTGTTTAATCTATGTGAAAATTGGGAAAATTTCAGATGAAAAAACTAATGAATGATCTAGAAGCAGCATATTGGGAATTATGTCTGTAGCTTACTCCTATGGGCTAGTTTTTGTTCTTTATGCTTTTGTTTTGGGATAATTACACTAAGAGTACATGAGCTTATTTGGAGTTTTTCAATTGAGTTCGCATACTACTTTTTTTTTTTTTTTCAATTGAGTATATCAATTCATGAAAGTTTTCAATCAAGTACATTTTTAACAGCCGTTAACGATGACTTGACGGATCACATAACGGTTGTTAATGATAACTTGAGTATACTTTTTTTTTTTTGATTAAATATACAAATTCGTAAAAGTTTTCAATTGAGTATACCAACTTATAAAAGTTTTTAATTAAGTATACTTGTTTAAGTTTAGCAAGCGTTTCTCATGAATGCATGACAAACTAATCAATCAAAAATTTTCATATATAAAATTTTATATACAAGAGCTAAAGAAGAAATATTATTATCTATTTATACATAAAAAAAATCATATACATAAAAGGTTAAGCAGCAAAATAGTGATTTTCTAGTTACTCGACTAATAGTAAATGAATAAATGAGAAAATTACACTTCAAATACATATATATTTTTTTATATTGTAAACTTTTTGATGTGTTATTAAAACATTTCTCAATAAAAAAATTTTGCCCTCTTTTATAGGCCGTGTGATTTTACAAAGGTTATTTAGCTCCGCCACGTAAAGTTAGATGTTAAAAGGATGTTAATGGATAGTCTTTATATTTCTCTTGCCCACATTCTTTGTATTTGATTAAAAAACTTTTATGAGTCGATGTATCAAATTGAAAAACTTTTATAAGTTCGTATACTTAATTGAAAAAAAATATACTCAAGTCATTGTTAATGGTCGTCATGGTCAGTCAAGTAATCGTTAACGGCCTTAAAAAATGCACTTAATTAAAAAACTTACATGAGTTGAGAAACTCAATTGAAAAAAAAAATGTATAAGAGCTCAATTGAAAATCCTAAATAAGTTTATGTACTTCTGGTGTAATTACCCCTTTTGTTTTCTACATGTGTAACTATTGAATGCTCAAATGAGAGGGTTTCATATGTTATCACTCTACAACTGCTGGCCTTCAGCTCTTTGTGAAAGTAAGCTTTATTAATTATCAAGGTTTTTTAATCTTAGGACAAAGGTGTTCCGGCTTTTTCACGGAATGAAACACCTTATGTCCCATTTCGTCCCAATTCCCAACTTGGTTGGCATTGACAAAGGTGTTCCGGCTTTTTCACGGAATGAAACACCTCATGTCCCATTTCGTCCCAATTCCCAACTTGGTTGGCATTCCAGTACTTCCTTGTGATGCTTTTTTTTAAAAAAAAAAATCAGTGAATTTTAGTGATTTATTCAATTTTTAAATATATTTGAACTTCAAAAGTAATATTTTTATGATAAATTAGATCTATTTTAAATTGACACTATAATGTATTATTGTCGAGACAAGATAGAATGAGATAGTCAAAATCGGCCTTAGAATCTCTCTGGAACAAGACGGTGGTCTCAGCTCCCATCACGTTGAGACTTGAACCACTGTTAGTTATAGCTAGCAATCCAAAGTGTTCAAATTGAGTGGTAACCTGCTGGTGGATGTTATTGAGGAGTCTCGCACTCTTAGGAATTCTGAAAATAAGTTGAGGAGGCATGGTCTTATTGCATAGTTGCACAATCAGTAATATAAAGGGCAAATTATCACAAGCTGAATGTCTGCTTTGTTTGTGTTATTCAAAAGCGTTTTATACTTTTATTCTTACAAGTGTGTCACAACTATAAATCAAAGTGGTCTATGAATTTTGAAATTGGACGATCTGAATGATCAAGTGAACAATCCTTCTTTATCATCATAATCAGAAGACTAGTTGGACTGGTTGCTGACCATGCTAAGAAAAGTGCAGATTTTCATCGTTTTATTTTATTTTTTATTTTTGATTCTTGCTTAGTCTTTTTTGTGTAGAATGGTTTCCATGTTTGTTGATCCTGTACAGTTATTTCTGGGTATCAAACGGATGAGGTCAAAATCCTTTTCTTTAAACTAGACAACAAGATGCTTTTGTAAATTGTTACCTAATATTTTTTTCTAGTCTTTAATTCTTTGGTTCTTGAACCATATTGTTTTTATAGAGGATGTCTCAAAGTTCTCCCTTTGATGAAGAACAAACGGGGGCCAATGATGGGGGCATGGAGTTTCCAGCTATTGCAGATGGACACTTTGTGTTTGAGAAGGATGGTTTGATTTACAATGGAGAAGATCAAGTACAACATGAACTTGAGGTACAATTGGGGGAAGAAAGTCAATCTGATGTTAGTGCAACTGTGTTGTGGAAACATGTTGTAAAAGGAAAGAAATGCGGAAATGCTCATGGGGGTTCTCATGTCTTCAAATGCAAGCATTGCCAGAAGATATACCATGGGACCTATACACGAGTTTATGCACATTTAATGGGGCATAAAAAAGGTGAAAGCAAAGGAATTGGCTATTGTTCCGTTGTAAAGGCAGACAAAAATCTACAAATGCAAATAAAGAGAGAAGTTGAGCAAGTTGAGAGCTCACCGAACATTGTTCCATTGAAGAAATCAAAGCTTAACACAAATTCTGGTACATCACAGGGACCCTCTTTAGCCCTTTCCTATGTAGGCCCTTTTGAGAAAGATTGCTCGACTCAAGATAAAGATGATGTTGATTCTAAAGTAATACGCTGTTTGTGCGCTAATGGCATCCCTTTAAGTGTGTTAAGATCACCATATTGGGAAGAAATGGTGTCAGCAATCAGTAAAGAATTGGGCTACAAAAGCCCGTCATATGAAAGAGCACAGACTGTCTTGCTGGAAAATGAAAAGGACAGGGTTGAAAGGGAACTAGATGATTTCAAGCAGAAGTGGCCTCAATATGGAGTTTCAGTTGTCTCGAATGGTTGGATTGATGTTAAAAATCAACCTTTGATAAACTTCTTGGCCTCAAATCAATTTGGCTCTATGTTTCTACATGCTTTTGACTTTTTATTGGTTAAGAAGTCCCAGAAAAGCATTTCCGACTATATGCTTGAAGCAATCGAAAAGGTGGGACCATATAATGTTGTTCAGCTGATCACAGATAATGCTCCAGATTGTAGAGCTGCAGGTGAGGAAGTGGCAAAAGCATATCCTTACATATTCTGGAACCCTTGCATGGTTCACACGCTGAATTTGATATTGAAGGACTCTATAAGGGCCCTTCCTTGGCTTGAGAAGACTTATATGACTGCTAAAGGAATATTGAGATATATCTTGCATCACTCCCAGGTTGCTGAAATTTTCCAAAGTTATCCGAAGTTAAAATTATTGAAAGTTGCAGCCAGAGGGTGTGCATCACACTATATTACTCTTCATCTCCTACTTGATGTAAGGGAAGTTTTAAGGGCTGCTGTCATATCTGATCTATGGGAGGGATGGGCCAGTTTTCCAAACTTAGATGAGAAAGCAAAGCTTTCTGGAGAAGGTGTGAAGGCAGGGGTCATGTCTGATAATTTCTGGGAGGCAGTACAGTTGGCTCTCTTTATCATAAAACCAATATATAAAATGATTAAATTTACTGATCAAGATGGACCTCTTATTGGAGAGATATGTGAGAGAATGGATAACATGTTGGGAGAAATCAAAGACAATTTGAGAGGACAAGAAGACATCTTTATGGTCGTCAGGGAAAAGGTCTTTTCAAGGTGGAACAAGGCCAGTGTTCCATTGCAATGCCTAGCTTATGCCCTTACCCCGAAGTATTATGATGAAGAATACCTCCAAATACCAGCTCCAGGGGGCCAGAAGAGATGTCCTCCAGGTAGTATTTTTCATCTTTTCTTTCTTTCTTTTCCTTCCTTTATTGTCTGTTACTGTATTCATATTCTCTTCTGTTACTGTTGTGACGTTTGACTGTTATGGTAGAATGTTTGCACTTTGCATAATAGGCATACATCCTGCCTTCAAAATGACAATATTATTTTACCCTGTTATCATGACAGACCAAGATGATGACATATTTGAAGGTGCCATGGCTGCAATATTTAAAATGTATGCAAATGATGAACAAGCAGATACTGTTCGTGTGCAGTTCATGTCTTTCTTAGAAAAGAGGGGAAAGTTCTCCTCTGCAACAGCAAAAAGAGATGCAAGAAATCCAAAAATCAATGTTTTGCAGTGGTGGAAGTTTCATGGAGGGGATACAAAGGAGTTGAGAGACATGGCATTTAGAGTTCTTGCACAATCAATTAGCACTTCATCCGTTGAGAGACCATGGAGCACCTACAGCTATATCCACAATGCAAAGCGCAATAGGCTAAACGCAAGCCATGCTGATGACCTGATGTATATACATTCCAATTTAAGATTGCTATCCAGGTAGAGCGCCTCATTTTTCTAATTTAACTTTGTATCAGAATGTCAATGCTTATTCTGTTTCCAGTATAGCTTCTTACCATTTCCTTATACATGTTTAGGTTTAATTCAAATTATAAGTATGGTCCGCATAGAAAATGGGATATAAATCCAGAGCTTCCTTTTATGGATGAATCTGCTTTACAGTGGGAGGATTTGTTCTTCATTGGCCTTGATGATGAGGACTTGTTGAAACAAGCTGCTCACTCTAGTAATCCTATACAAGAGCTTTTAAGGATTATTGAAGATGTTCCTTCAAGCAACAGTCGGTGTGGTGAACAAAGTGAGATCACTAGCTCCATGAATGCAAGTGGAGGGCGAGGAGGAAGGGGAGGCCGAGCTGGTGGTAGTAGTAGGCTTGATCCAAAGGGGAAGACAAAGAAATTCTTGTAACGTGCCTTCTCTCCACTCTCTTTCTTTTTGAAGATCTATAAAGGATTAGAAGGTTTTGCGAATGACTAGTTTTACGTATGTCAAAATTGAAGATGTCGGAAGTTTCTCCTCAAGATTTTAGAACTAACTAAAGTTGCTGTTTCCTTCCATCTCATTGATTTTCTCATCAAATTCACAAATATGCGGCACACAATGTGAGCTCTGTTGTTTTTATTTTCTTGAACCTGGTGGCTTCTTTTAATGTACTAGTGTAATCCACCTGTGTATTACCGGTTCTAAAATTTAGTGTCTTGCTGTAACTTGAATAGCTGTTCGTATTGTAAAATGAAAATTTAACAAGATTGTTGAATTTAGCATTGCTGACGCATTTTTTTCCTCAACTACTGATGTATGACATTGAGATTTCTTCAAGAAGTAACCACCATGTTCCTTGGAAAAAATTGTTCAACAATGACAAAGGACAAGTTTCCGGTTTGTTACTTTGAGCTCTTATTGTTATGCATGTGTCTATCTACCTCCTTTCCTTTTGGTCTCAGTTTTCCCTCTGATTTGTGTTGTTTCTTGATAGTTCCTTTAAAAGGTATCTGTCTGGACCTTGGACAAAGGTCATATGGACCTTGGCATTGAGGTAACCTTCCAAAGCTATATTATGCACCGGCCTTCATAACACCTTCAGCAAACAACAAACAAACATCTAGAACACAGCATTTCAATGAGAGCAGGTTATCAGTAGTGTTGGATTTCAACTCACATGCCTCCATCACCTTTTCTTGAGGGAAAAAAATCTATTTTGCTTAAAACGTCTTTAATCCAGAATTTTTTGGTTCAAACATGGCTTTTGAAGTAGATCACACATCTCTGCATGTAGAAATTCATGGTTCAGAATATCTTTCTCTGTTATTTTCTTAATTATCTGTTATTTCGTTTCTTTGTAATTTTGGCATGGAGGCACTATGATGTAGAACTTGTCTTTTAAAGATATTTCTTCAGTTAGACTTCTTTTTTTTTTTTAAAATAAATTTATAAATTTCTAAGTTGATGAGTGGTAGATTTAGGAGCAGAGGAATAAAAAGAATTTCTTGAACACATATCAAGAGCTTCTGATGCTTCTTTTATTACAAAGAAGTCATTGGCATAAGAGGCATGCAATACAAGACATGCTATCAATCTGTTGACATGAGACAATGTTAGGGCAGTGAATCTGCTTTGAGGTGATTCAGTGGCTTGTATGTGTTTCAGGTGAATTTGAATTATATGGTATTTTTTGGGTGTTTATTTTTTCTTAGAACAGGAGATATGGTTCCAAATGCTCTGGAAGTGAATTCATTTGGAGAGTTACCATTCATGTGTTTCAAATTTGTGAGATATGGGTATAAACATTAACTTACAAATGGGATGCTGCAAAAATAAGTATTTATTTGGCTTTGGGATGAGCATTGAATCACACTAACAACTGAAACATCATGAAATTTGTCCTTGACATAAGGGGCATGTGAGGATGGCATACTTCATCAAAAAGAAAAGGGGAGAGTTAGACTGGTATTTTTTTTAAAATTTTTATATTAAAATATTAAGGTATATCTAATTCAATGCATAAATAGGCTCATTTCTTTTGTAATTATATGACAGTATGGGTAGGTATAAAAAATTGCTTAGGTGACTATATTTGCATGCATATTTTTTTATTTGCTTTGAATCATTAAAAAAGTCAAATTTTATAATATCTTGCTCAATACATGTTATATGGCTTTCCCTCAGGATGGTTTCTTAACCATCACTATAGTGATCCTTACCATTCTAATCCAACCCATATTGCAATATGTACTAAGGTTTTAAATCCAATGGGACCGATATGTATTGATATTTTCACAGAATGAGACGCTTCACATCCCTTCTTGTCTCAATCCCTGTCTCGGTTAAGCATCCCAATACTTGCTTGAAATGCTTTTTTTCTTAAAAAAAAATTATTTGTAAAGCTTTAGTGTTCTATTCGATTTTTAAATATATTTGAATTTTAAAAGTTATATCTTTATGATAAATTAGATATATTTAAAATCGACACTATAATATATTATGCTCGAGACAGGACAAGATGGAATGATCAAGATTGATCTCAGAATCTTTTTAAGGCGAGACGTCTCGGCTGCTATCTCGGTTCCCTCCACCCCCCGCCCAAAAAATAAAAAAGGAAAAGAACAATATGTCTTTTGTAGGGAAGTGCAAGTATATATGGAATCAATAAATAAATATTTTTTGTTCTGGTTAATAAATTAGTATTTTCTTTTTTATGTTATCTTTATTATATTCAAAATTTTAGCTTTGAAGTTTGAAATATTTTTCAAGAGATGAGCCTCAGTTTTAAAATTCTTGTTTACAGTAAATGTGAGCAAGTGACTTTGTAGTCATTAGTTAAAAAAAATTTTAAAAGAGTGGGAACAATATATGGCCTATATGGTGGGAGTGTAGGGAGACATTGGAGTCCATAACCAATTTTTTTCTTTTATTTTATTTATATTATGTTAAAATTAATATTTTTGAATTTGGAAATATTATGTTTGCCAATATTCTTTTCAAATGTGCCCTTCTTGTCTCTCAACAATCTTTTGTTATTTTGTCCCTTCATTCCCAGCTGCCCACGTGATTCATAAGAAGGAAATTACAACAAGAGAGACGAGCTCCAAACCCTCTTGTGTAACCTTTTCTGCAAAAGCCCATGTACCACAAAATTTGGCAATTTCCTGAAAAGTGAAGAACCCAAGTTGTTCACTGTTTTTTTTGAAATATTTTTCATCTAGTGGTTAACCTCCCTAAAATGTTTGTAAGTTATGATTTTCTCAGGAATCATCTTGGGCAAAGTTGTCATTTTGAAATCAAATTAGTGCCTTCATGTATTGTACCAAAAATTCTGTAAGACATTAGTTTCATTCAGAGAAAAAGTTCTTTTGCCATTTGGTGCAAGGGATTTTGCTATAGTTCACAGAAACTTATGCAATACCTGGAGGTGGCAGAATATTGAGTGATCCAGTTAGTATTGGTGGGCTTGAAGAATTATCCATGTTCACTTAATGGGTGCCATAAAGTATTTTTTTGGGGGTTAAAACCCTCTTTGAAGAAGATTCTTGGAGAAATGCTGTGATGCTCTTCTTTTCTTTCTGTTTCTTTTCCTCCCTATTTTGATCCAAATGGCTGAATAAAGCTGGCATTGACTTCCAACGCTTGAAGGTGGTGAGGAGTATTTTTGAAACATTCATAGCAGCGGACCTTTTCTCCATCAATTTTTTTCTGATCATTGATAGCACCATTTAGTGTCTGTCATATTTTCTGCAGTCAACTTGCTTAAAGAGAGGTCTCCAGCAATACATCCATGGACTGCTTTGATTTTATGATGGAAGCTGTGCACTTATTGCTGGTTTGTGGATATGGAAAGGAACCAATGCAATTATTCTTATGATAAGAACTAAGTTATATGCTATCTATATAGCATCATGAGATAAGGTCCTCTCTTTCCAAATGCTGCTAGATAAGTTTGTGTTGGCTCTGCTGAGATATATCTGTCTGCTAAAACTATTAAAGAACTAGTAAACAATTGGTTATCTATAATTTAGGGGACATGCCATTTAATGAAAGCATCTTATTTTGAAAATAGGGTAATGCATGGGAGGGTATTATCATGATGGTGCTGCACGGATGGTCTGTAAATATCAATTTTCAACGAACTTTATTTTTATCTATCAGTTGCTTGACAAAATTAACCATCATCAATAGATTGAATATGTTGGTTGGTGAGTAATTGGTCTGTGTTGAGCCCATGTTTTTTCATTTAAATATATTGTAGATCTTAAACAGTCATTCTGTTATTACATGTATATTGCAGTAGCTAGTTGTTTCCCCACTTGAACTTTGGTTTGGTTCCATTATGAGGAAGTTAGGTGAACAGACTGAGTTCGTCAACAATATGATTATGGCACATATGCAAAACATCTCTATGCACAAAGGGTTGTTCCGTGATTTTGTTCAATCTTGTCACTAGAAATGTACATTGTAACGAACTTTTGGAAGGTGTCCATTGCAGATATGACACCCTTGGACGAACTTTGTGTGTAACTTCCTTCCACAGATGGCATGCTCCCTATTGTACCCTGCATACGGTGAGGATATAGTTCATCTCACCATGACTTGGTTTATATTCTGCGTTGTGCTCACTGTGCCATCATCACAATGTGCCATCATCTTGTAGGGCTTCTTCGCTTATACCTCAGTCTGTCAGTTGAGTAGACCATGTCTTGTGAGTTTCATGCATAAAGATGTTAGAAGCATGGCATTTTCTCTCTCTTGTTGACCTTGTCTGAGTTTCATGCATAACAATATAAGAAGCATGAAAATTTCTATCTGTCTCACAAGCCACTACTGGCGGATTTTGATGTTAACTTGTTTTACAATTCCAGTAATAATGTGATGGTTAGATTGTGAATTTGTGGATCCACATTGCTTCAGATCTAGTCAGTGTGCCAACTGATGCATAGAGATCGACTACCAACAGTTTTTTTATTTTTTTGTCACAATGCTAATATGATGTTCTCCTTTTTATCTTTGTTGCCCTTTTTGATGAAAGGTGGTTCCTTTAAAAATGTATATTTCATGCTCTGATGATTACCAAGCCCATGATTCTGTCTTATAATTGACAATTTTTATGCTTATGCCCTAGCCTATTAAGCATGATCTATCTTTGTGTCTCCGAGACCAACTATGGTCCCAGATTACTGGCCATGGCAATGCTTACCACCACCACTCTTTTTCCTGCAAGCAAAGCAGCTTTCCTTCGAGTCTTCCAGCTCAGCACACTTGTTATTGGATGATCCCATGCCAAGATGCCCACCTTTCTTCTATGTGTGGCATCTTCTCCAGTTTATCGGCCATCTTGTGGCATCCATGTATGTTAGAGGAGGGTTTCTTTTTGGGAGATGGAATAAAGGCTATTCCTATCTTTTCATGAGCAAGAGCATGTGCTGAAAGGTTACAACCCCACTTAAAAGGGCATTGTGATTAGGCCTTCAACGTGAGTAATAGCCCCTGCCTGCTCTGTGCCTCAGATTAGGCTGCATAAAGGATGATAACAGCACTTCTTGTCTTGCAATCATCTGGACCGACCTTCCATTATTTTGTGTTGTTTGTCAATTGGTGCTTAAACTACTATTTGTGGGAGGTATGTGTCTCAACAGGTCCATTATTGGTGGTCTGCCTTCTCTGGTGCATACTAAGTTGCCCTACAGACTTGAGGCTAAATGAGAGCCATTCAGTTGAAGAGAGTTGATGATGATGAGACAGTCAAGGAGTAGATGGATCCAACCTTATCTTCTAGACATGGTTGTGTAAAGATGCTTGAATGTTTCTTAATGTCAGCTTATTTTATGATCACACTTTGGAACTTGATGGTGAATAGCTATCAACTTCAGTAATATTCAATCGACACCTGATGGTGAGGGGGCCCATAAGCTTGAAGAATGCCATGATGGATGTATAGAACTATTTGAGAAGTTTAGGACTTGAGCAGCATAAGGGAGAGGGAATCAAACAGCCCTCAGGAATCAGAGGTGTTCTCGACAGGTCAAAGGCACCTAGAATTTCAGAGAGCTTGATCTTGGATAGGGCCAATATCATGATACTTATATTACTTAACCACGAAATCAAATGGACTAGATAGAACTTTCACAATATCCATGCCTTGTTCCATCGCTCATATTCTCTCAACCTTAGGCTTTGGCCTCAGATAACCATGGGTTGGGCCAGAAACCATGGTTTGGGTTGGTGCATGGTGGTTCGGCTTCTTACTGAACCAAACCGAATGATCAATCCAGATCGTTTTTAGGATGGTTCAATACGTTTTACCCCGACCCCATCGATTTGGTACCATTCGGCTATTCTTGCTAACCACAAAGCCGATTGGACTAGAGCTTTCAGAATATCCATGCCTTACTCCATCACATGTACTCTCTCAACCCCTAGGGTTCGGCCTCAGATAACCATGGGTTGGGCCAGAAAGCCAGCCCACTGAAGAACTCTGCAGGAACTCCATTCTTTTGCATGGCATGCCTTTGAGCTTGAGGTAGTAATGAGCACCTTTCCAGTAACTTTTCAGGGTAAAAAGTGAAGTAAACTAGAGGAATCAAACAAAAGGGGCTTCCTTCCATCCATGTCACACTCTTTCTTTGTGGTGAAAAGGGGATACAAATAGTGATGCAACAGGCACCTGCATGGGTGCTGCACCCTCTTGTAGGACAGGTTCTAAAAGACTACTGCAGTCTTTTAGGACTGATTTTTTTGCTTAGAGAAGTATGGCTGAGGAAAAATAGATGTTGAGGTCTTCATGATTTCATTGAAGGATATAGCCCACCAAGTTGGAGCAAATGATGGACAGCTTTTATCTTCTCTCTGTTTATAATGGGAGATGGACTCAATTGGCAGAGCTCATGCTTATCATGTAATTGCCACCACCACCAATCTTTGCCACCTTTTTGCATCCATCATTTTTCCTTCTGCAAATCTGTAGTCTTCAATCCACATTGCTTCTTTCTAGTAGTTATTTACCATCAAATCAAACTCTAATTTTTGACACTTCTCCAATCTAGTGCCAATTTGATATAATAAAAATTATCCACAAAGACAACTGATATGCATATGTTGTTGGCCTCTTACAATATATTGGGCAGTCATTGTGTGGTCCTTTGCTTCTCACAGAGATTTATTTGAGTTGATTCTGTCATGATAGGATCTACAGATCATCATCACAATGGCCATTATGACATAACATAACAAAAGGCTATTTTAAAGCACAATGAAATTTATATGCAAGCTCTGGACCTAGTAGCATCAGTGCCAGCCACCTTCCTTAATCATAAAGAGTCTCACACTCGATTAAAAAAAAAGAAGATAATATATTGAGCATGGCAACATTGACATCTAGTTTGCACCTGAATAGAATCTTATGTATACCTGTGGCAAAACTAACAAAGATAATTTTTCTTTTAGAATACAAATAGGTGATTGCATGCGTGATTTAAAGACATAGCTCTTCAAGATGTCCACCACTCTTAACAAAATCTATTTGTAAAGTTTGATTTAAAGACCCACCATGTCAAAGTGAATGTGATCATTTGATCAAATAACCTATGATTTTTTTAAAACCACAAAGAATTATGGCAGTTACTTCATCCATTTTTAATTTTCAAAGATTCTTTGATCTTAAAGGCTACCTCAAATACAAAGTCAAATACAGGTAATGTAATTTCATTAAAGAAAGAACTTATGAAATCTTTCTATATAACTTCTATTGTTTCAACTTATTTTATTTTGTATGTTATATATTATCTCCTCATTGTTGGGCCTTTTTTTGCTCTGAGCATTACACTTCACTGACCAAAATATGTTGGCAGTAATTAAATTTGGACTTTTCCAATTAGTCATGTAGTGTATGTATACTTTATCTTGCCAACCTAAAGAGTTTTTTGTCATCCATATGGACCATTAGTCTGATGGACCACATCTTAGACTGCCCTATGATTATGTTAGCATGGTCCATGCATGACATGAGATATCCTAGTGAAGAAATTATGCTGGAGATATTTAAACCTTTTTTGCTAATTAATTACTTGCATGGTGGTCGTAATCATTCATTTGTGCAGTATATACCCAAGAGATGATCCATCATTTGGGCTAAGGAAAAGAAAAGAATGTTCGCTTAATAGTGTACCAAAAATTTCTCAAATTGGTGCCAAATGGGATGGCAAATTTAACATGATCAATCAAACTATTTGTCAAGCTTTAGAATTTAGATGGTTTGTTATTTAGTGAAATAATATGACTTACATGTGTTATGTCATATATCAATAATTTTTTTTAATGTATTCTTAATTTTGTATTTCTTATTTTCTTAATATTCTTTGAGAGAAAGAGGGAAAAACCTACCTATTCTATAATTGTTTCAGGTTAAAATACTTAAAGATGTTTTGGCCAAGTTTTAAGCCTAATACTTTTGCTAAATTTTCTTACTTGATATTTTAAGTACTTTACACTTGATATATATTCAATTCCATCTTGTCTAATCATTGGCAATGCAATAAAATTACTTCTTTTTAATTGCCTCAAAATTTAAAGGAGTATGTGTGATTTCTATTTTTTTTTTTTTTAAAGGTTTTAAAGAATGCAATGTACAATCAAGACTTTTGTACACTTTTCATGAGCGTTAAGAGTTGAATCTAAATTTTAATTGTACACTTTTCATGAGCATTAAGAGTTGAATCTAAATTTATTTGATCCGTAATTGTAAAGTCATGACTTGAAGCAAACAAATTATTTATGGTCCAAACTTTGTTGTATTTAGATCTAATTACTTAAGCATTAATTTGAACCATTTACCATCATGTAGGTATTTTTTTTTTGCTTAATCATATTTGTATTAAATATAAATTTATATTTTATGCTTGCTTCCTTTTTCAATCAATTTTAATGAAATCACACATCCTTAAGATAAAAACTTTTTACCAAACCTACTTAAAAGTAAATATATTGCTCAATTTTAAACAAAATTATAATCATGTAAGATTTGAGTATATGCAACCAATATGGTTGCACCATAAGCTTATAAATAGAGTTATTTTAGAATAATATGTATTCACTTAGCTAGGCTTTTATATCTCAACATTTCAAGTATTTTAGTGGCCGGCCATGATGAGACAAACCAAGAAATTAGATTTATTTAGATAATATGATAAATAAAAAAATTTAGAGTAAACTAATATTTATGAATATATCATGTTGGTCAATATCTTGAATAAAATGTCTAATACTAATATAAACTAAGACATCAACGGGATGAAAACCTTACAACACCTTGGTTGGAAAAAAAAAATGAAGATAAGAAAAAAAAAAAAAATCAGAAGATGGCATTTCTTTAATATCTGCTAAATAACAATACCATCCTTTTCTTATTATGGCATTAAAAATAGCCGTTGTTATCTCTCATGACAATAAAATAACCAATTATAATAATATTTTCTCTTTAATCACTCTTCAAGGAAGAACATCAATCATTGAACATTGAGGATGGTAATCCAACCATTATTCTTAAATAAAAATTTTATTCCACAAGTGCTATTATTCTAAACTACAATGGTGGATTTTAAATAAAAAAATTTTAATTGTCAACTTTGCAAGAAAAGTTCATGTTATTTTTTGTAAAATAATACATATTTAAGATTTATGAATAATCTTATTCGTAACTCTAAGTAGGAATGGGCAATAATCTAACAATGTGTGTGTGTATATATATATATATATATATATATATATATATAAGATATTTAAGAAACAAGTATTATGTAATCGATCTTAGATACACATTTAGGGGCATTTTTCAAAAATTCAAAAAAAGTGAATTATTCTTAAAAAATTAATCTCATCTTTTTCTGCAAATAGTTTATTTCTATGCAAATTGCATACATTAATAATGTCCATTTCTTGAAAAAAGTGTGAGAAAAATTTCTCACTATGTATCCAAATTAAATTCGATAAGGATAAGCCTCTCCTATTCCTAATCAGGCTAGTCTTCAATAGTGCTTCATTTTAGCGATACCATGCTTGTTGATGCAGGGAGTTGCATTCGCTTTAACCTCATCTCGACTTAAAATCAAATCTGGTCTAATTACTAAACCACCTCAAGTTTGGAACTTAAGTCTCAATTTGAAATTTTTAGTGGTTGCAAGAGCAAGGAAGTCCCTCTTCTTAGTATCATATAGGAACCCTCCAAATTAACAAACCTATTTGGTTGCAAAAGAACTTGTTGAGAATATACATTATCAAGTTTTTATTTGCAATATTCTTTTTCATCTAACCACTTATTCTTAAAATTTATGCACACACTAAGAATAGCCAGTGGATTATAGGAGATTTTTTGTAGAAGCCATTTTCATTTAACTAATACTCTACTAATTAATTATTTATTTATTTATTTATTTTGCTTTCATATTTATCTTTTTTTGCTTTTAGTTCATTTAGGTTATTGCAAATCACTGCAAGTTTTTTTTTTTTTTTGTAAATTTTCTAATTTGTTAAGGGGTAGATAATTATCAAAATATAAGGGGTTAACTTGTAATAAAGAGTTTTGCAAGGAGCTATATAAAAATGTCTCTCAAAGATTAAATGCTATTTTTATCACCATGAGATTATCATCTTGATTATTGAAGGCTGATTAAATTCTTCTATCAAAAGATTGATGGATATATCTTTCTTGGTGTTTTCATTTTATTGATTTCATTTAAACCCTATAACAAAGCTAAAATCTTGCATTTATTAATGAAATATAACATCATGTAAGATGGTTAATATTTGGATAAATGTAACCAAATCTAGTAAGCAATCATAGCTACTGAGATGTCTTGCTAATCAGATGTTACAATTTTCTTTTTTTTTTTTTAATTTTCCTTTTGAAACAAATCTAATTGATCCATTGTAGTAGCTCTTGTTGGGGGTTACTCAAAAGATAAAAACTTAGGTGCAGTTCATTGAGTATTTGACATCTAGTTCTCCACCTAACATATATACAATCATTCTATTAAACAAATGATATATTTATTTAAGTTGAAACCAGATGATGGACACCTAACTAATTGCACCTAAGTTTTATCTTTACTCGAAATCTATTTTATATAACTAATGACTCATAACTTCTCGCTATACTTTCCAAGTGGCAGCTCCTTGGGAGACATGCTGTTTCCCTGCAGTGGTATATCTTTGGGCACATCACATTTTGGTAACTTCTGAAGTACAATATTTGATATTTCTACCTACCTCACTTCCATTCAAAAGTTTTGAAGTTGGTTGGGGAAAAAAGGAGCATGTTTACTGAGTTTGAAGCAAGCAAGCATATAAGGAATATTATAACTAATACAGGAAGCCCTTCATCAATTGGTTGACTCCAACTTTAGATGGTATGAAAGATCCATGCTACCAAGATTGACACCCAAGAACAGCATTCAACTTAAACTAAACAAGAAGGCATTCACCTCTTGAGGGAATGCCATCATCTGTGTCTAAAATTTTGGATCTATGGTGGCACCATAAAGTAAGTTGGCAACCGTTTTTAACAATTAATTGATTGCTTGACACTGATGTGCTGCCATCCTCTCCTCCTCTTTTCAATTCACAAATAAAGAAATCATACCAACGAGATGTTCTTACCTTGGAAACAAAGTAATATGCTTAATATAAAGGAAAGTTGAATCCATGATGAGAGATATCTGCTCATTATTTTATGGTCGCAGCCAAAGGGTTTGGGCTAAATTTGAAGGAACAATTCTCATGAAACAAGGTGGTGATGTTTAAATTGAATCAGACTTAAAATTTGGGTTGGGTGGTGGGAAGTCATTAGGAAGGAGACAAGTCATTCTCCAAATGTACAATAGACTGATACTGCCAGAGATATGGGAGTTCTTTTAGTGGAAGAATTCTACTTAGATTGACTCAGATGCCATCAGAGGGACAAAGAAGAGGAGATGGGTAGATAATTTAAATGAAATATATATAGATAAATATTTTTCAATTGAATTGTACTTTAGGAGATTCTTTCTGAGCAAAGCTTCACTTTAGAAGATCATGCTCATTTTTTAATCGAATGATAACATTTTAAATACCATCATGTCTTATATTTTGAGGTAAAGCACTGCATCATAACTTGTTTGTTGCTTTAGATATAGTCTACTCCACGAGCCACTTCTTTACTAGTCACACATAAAGTGATGATATATAATCAAAACTAGTAATCTGAAGTAATGGTAATTCAGCAAACATGGTACTTGGATAAATTTTTTTTGCAGATCAAATCAAAGCATGCTGGATTAATCATTCGACAAGATGATTGCTATCATCTGCATGGATAGAACAAGGGAATGAGCTGAAAAACTTAAGGAAAAAAAGTGTGGAGAGTCATCACTCTTGTGCTGTTGCTTGTGAAAGGTTTCAATGAACATTTGAATGCAGAACAGTTTAGATGTGAATTTGGTGCTGGATATTTTAGGCTTTAAATCCTTCCTTAAGTTTTACATTCCTATAAAAATGTACACTAAAAAGAGAAGAGACAGGAATATTAACTAATAACTAAATGAAAACGCAAGCTATAAAATATGATCATGTGTCTCTGAATTCTAGCCCTTCCTCAGATGAAGTTCAGCAATATCCAGTAGCTCCTGGTAGTGAAGGACCACCCAAGCCATTGAATACTTTTTTCTTGGATTCACATACTCTTATGCTGCTTTTTGTTCAGAAACAAAGCAGGAATAAGTCTTATTCTTAGTAAATAAACTCTTGGAATAAGTGAGGAAAAGTTATTCTGGTGATACCTGCTTGATCCTCATGAAAATAACCATTCCAAATGTGACAAGGAATGGCATTATTCCCAGAGTAAGACATCTTTTTACAAACAAAAATATCCTCACTGAAAGTTATTCTAGAGACAAGTTAAAAAAATCGCCAAACGAAGGCCAAAAAATAAGTTGCAGAAAACTATTTCAAGAGGAATAAATGTTTCTATTCCACTTCTTACCGAAACAAAACCTCGCACAAAGAGGGAGTTTTAGGCTTATCCATTGGCTAATGGTTCTAGAAGCATAAAGGATATGGGGCTAACCATGTGGTGATCTTCCAAATATTTAGACTGTAAAAAGACATGGAAAGACGCATGGAGACAGGAACCTTCAGAGGTTTCTTCATGCTTTCATTTCAAGAATTAAGTGGGATTAAAGCTTGGAATAAGCTTTATTTATGTTATGAGAGTGGGAACAATGGTGGAATTACTATTTTGTCAAACCTCCTTATGTCTGAAATAACTATTTTGAAGAGGGCTAAAATAAATTTATTTGTGAAATAAGGCCTTATGTTATTCGTTCCAATCTTTTCAAGAATTAAAAAGGAAATAATTGTTTCTATTTTACTTTTTCTTGGCATGGGTTTATCTATTGTTAGATTTTGTTAATGGGAGCTTTGGTCGAAAATTAACAATATTCCTAAAATAACCTCAAAATCTTGCTAAATTTGATGCCAAATAAATTTAAGAGCTCAACTCCCTATCTCCATATTGTTAGGGGTGTTTTAATTATTTCATTAAATTGTTGCTGATAAAGAATCAAGTAATAAAAGCCTTCACTAGTACAAAAGGAAAGAAGGATATTGCTATTCAAAAGTTGTATCCGATCTATCTTGTATGGCAAATATCACAATTAATCTTCAATAAATTTTATCTCTAACAAAACCAACAACATAAATCAAACTCATCACCCATAAGCTATAGTTAAAACTGCAGGAAATCCTAAGGTAACAACTTACTTGCAAATATCTAACTTAGGGGGTGTTTGTAAGAGAACTTATAAGATTGATGCATAAAAAAATAAAGAAAAGCAACAGATTGTCTCATAACACATCAACGCTAGTTTAGAATATAAACTTTCTATGGTTGAGTTTATCACATCATGCCAAGTTTCATATTCCAACACTCAGTTCACTATCAAAGTTGACAAAAGAAGGGAAAAAATAACTAATGTAAATAGCTTTATTTAAAATATTTATATAGAATACCTTTTGAATTCTTATTACACAAATATGCTATTAAATCATAGTTGCTATTTTGGATTATTAAAAAAATTATATATGATAGACTTGGTTACATTCGAATGTAATCAAGCCTAAATCTGGTTACTTTCTCAATCTTTATATCTATATAATTCACGAATCCAAAAGATAAAAAAAATAAAAAAAAGATGGTTTCAGAACCTGTATAAATTTAAGAACAGAGGAAATGAGTAGATCATAAATTTGACTGCATTCGAATATAGTCAAGTTTAAAATCTAATCATTTCTCTTATTCTTAAATTCATACAGTTCTAGAATTCTAAGATAAAAAAAATAAAAAAGATGAAATTGCTCTATATCCAAGGATAAAAAAAATAATCGAGTACTGAACTTAGCTATATTCCGCCCTCCCTCTCTCTCTCTCTCTCTCTCTCTCTCTCTCTCTCTCTCTATATATATATATATATATATATATATATATATATATATATATATATATAAAGCATTAACAATCTAAACCCTTTTAAAAAAAAAGAAGAAAACCTTCTATCATATATTATTTGTCTAACTAAAGGCTATTACGAGGCCAACAAATTCTCCGGTCAAATTAGCTAACACCCATCCATGGGAGATCAAAACAATCTCATAAATCCGGGGCACAAAAAGAAAGCAGCCAAATTAACCCAACGGTCAAAAGAGCAGTGCTAATAATAGCCCTACCACCCCCTTTGTTTTTTTATTCCAAGCCCGTCCTCAACATTTTCTTTTATTACAATTAGCCGCCTCCGTCAAACTAAAAACCGCCCGTGTCGTGAGCCCGGAGAGGCACGGAGGGAGGCTACGTTGGCTCCCTTTTCTTTCGGACAGCAGAGGACGGAGGCTGAAAGCTCTCTGCTTTCGTCCCTTCTCCTTCTCGCTTCCCTTTTTCTCTCCCGCTTCCTACCCTCCAGGGCGGAGGAGTGACCCCGAGAGAGCCACCCTCCATGCCCATCCCTCAAAAATCAAAGCTTTCCCTCCCTTTTGCCCGGTTTTCTGCTTTTCTCTAGTGTCTTTTTGCGGCCAGAACGGTGGGGAATTCGTGAGTTTGGGGTGATTCGGGTCTGGTGGCCCTGTTCTGTGATCGGGATCCCTTTTTAAGTGTTCCGTTCTCTCCAAAACTGTATCTTTCGTCTTGTCCTTCGTTTTTTTTTTTTTTTGTGGGTATTTTTTGGGCTAGAATGTTTGGGGAATGGTGAATTTGGTGTGATTTGGGCAAGCGTGTCTGTTCTTTGATTGGGGTTTGTTTTTGGGTGGATTTCTTTGGGAGGGGATGGCGTCCGATGGGATTCTTTCTTTATCGGTGGCTTCGGTGGTGGAGGATGTGCTTAAGCAGCATGGGTCGAGGCTGAGTGACATCGATTTGGCTTCGAGGAAGGAAGAGGAAGCGGGTGGGTTGATTTCCATTTCTTCTTTGTCTCAACTTTTGGGGAAGAAAAAATTAGTTTTTGATCATCTTGTCAGTATCTTCTACAATGCTCTGTTTTTTTTTTTTTGGGGTTGTAAAATTTGTTGTTTATTTATTTTTCCTGCAAATGATTTGTATTTGCCGATTGGTTGAGTTGCATGACAATGTATGCTGATTTATAGCTATTCTTGACCAAGAATTTTGAATTTTTTTCATCTGTCAAAGGATCAATTATAGTGAAAGAATTTTTCCAGCGCTTTTGGTTATTTAATGAAATTATCTGTAGACCTTGTGTCCTTTAGTTTAATCCTAGAAGTACTTCTGTTGATATTTTTAAATAAATTCCGAGGAAGCATTGATGAAGAATGGAGGAATAAAATTCGTTGGTTATAATTTATAATGGCAGCGATGAGAAGGTATGAGGCAGCTGGTTGGCTGAGAAAGATGGTTGGGGTCATTGGTGGTGCTAAAGATTTACCTGAAGAGCCTTCCGAGGAGGAATTCAGAATCGGTTTGAGAAATGGGATAATTCTTTGCAATGCTCTTAACAAGGTTCAACCTGGTGCAGTGCCAAAGGTTGGTTCTATGGACGGGCATACTAGATTATTGCTATACTTCTTTTTTATCCCTTTATTTTATTTTTTTCATTGCTTCTTAATGATGTGATTGGTATCACTTAATGATTCATTGTGTTCAGGTTGTAGAAGCTCCTGCTGATTTTGCTGTTCTCCAGGATGGAGCAGCTTTGTCAGCATATCAGCACTTTGAAAATTTGAGGAACTTTCTTTGTGCACTCGAAGAGATGGGTCTCCCCACATTCGAGGCATCTGATCTAGAGAAGGTGGGCTTTCTAGTTTTTAAGCTAATCAGTGTAATTTGTTGTTGTTATATCTAAGTTATGAACTTCTTCTGTTTATCCAATAAAGATAAATATTAATAACTGATCTTTTGTTTTCTCATCTCAATCAATTGCAATGCATTCTTGAACTTCATGAAATTAGGAACCTCTGCCTAACTTTTCTCTTCAATTGAAAGAAGTGTGCCTACTTTATTTTATTTTATTTGCCTCCAAATATGATCTTCATATTTTCCTTTATGCTTTTGATGGAATTATAGGGAGGTAAAGGCTCAAGGGTTGTTAACAGTGTCCTGGCTCTTAAGTCCTACCACGAATGTAAACAAACAGGCAGAAATTTTTCCTGGAAATATGGTGGAATATTGAAACCTGCAAGCACAGGGAAATATTTTGTAAGGAAAAACTCCGAGCCTTTCATGAATTCGTTGTCTAGGACCCTATCAGGTGACAAATTCCAGGATGGCTTGTCACTGGAGCAGAACTTAAGTGTTGACTTTTCAATAGATTCTACTGAAATGGTTGGTAAACTGAATCTTTTTGGATTTATTGCACTAATTTGTTCACTCCCAGCTCAGCTAAGCAATATCTGTTTGGCTTACAGTCAACTTCACAGTCCCTGAATGTGCTTGTCCGGACAATTCTATCAGATAAGAAGCCTGAAGAAGTTCCAATGGTAAGGATATGGTCGAAATGTTGTTGGGTTGAAATTACCACCGGATACAACTGAACTAAGATTACTCCTTTTTTTCTTAATGGAAAAACTTCTCTTTTGTAGCTTGTGGAATCAATGTTAAATAAAATCATGAAAGAATTTGAGCATCGTATTGCAAGCCAAACTGAGGTGGTAGGCTCTTACTTGCATTGTTATTTTATTCATTTGTACTTCAATTTTAAAATGTGTTTTGTACTTTATGACTAGTTGAGCTCCACTGATAACTACATTTATCTATAGTGATGCTGCTAACTTGACAGGTGAAAACAGATATGAAGGATCTGGCAGATGGTAATAATTCCAATGATTTTCTCTCGAAACCAGACATTTTGACAGAGGACTCATATGCTTCTGATGAAACAAAGGTACTTTTTGGATCTTCGCTTCAAGAAATACATCATCTTGATGCTTAATTATGAAAAATATAATCAGCTCTGATGCAATTAACCTTAGGGTTTGACTGATGACAACACTAATGACGACACTGATGACAATAATTCCTTCTCTGAACCAAATGGTTTAATGGAGGGCTCTTCTGCTTCTGATGAAATGAAGGTATATTCTAGATCTTTACTCAACAAAGCTATCCTCTAGATGCTATAATATGAGAAACACAATTTCATTCCATAATTCAATTTCAAGCTTGTCTTGAATATTTTCAGTAGTGTAGAGTGTCCTTCGGAATACTTTTTATTAGGTGTTAGATAGCTATGTGACTATTGACAGCTATATATCTAGATGAATTTGGATGCAATTTAAATATTTAGTAATTTTATTATGTATTAGATTGAGAAGGTAGAGAGCATTCGTGTGAGCTTGAAAGATGAAGATGCTCTAAGTGAGAGACCCATAAAGCAACATGCAATTGTTGATCAACAACAAAGAGAGATTCAGGTATAATCTACTAAAATATTGTTCTCTTGAAGACGGCTTTGATAATTAGATCTGTTTTTTAATATTGATTCCTGATGATGCTATTTACAGGAACTGAAACATACCCTTCACAAGGCAAGAGCTGGTATGGAGTTCATGAAATTGCAGTATTCTGAAGAGTTTAGCAGTCTTGGTAAGATTGGGCATCATGTTCAGGCCTTTATTGTTAAACCTACTCTCATGGCTTTTTCTTTTCATAATAGGCAAGCATTTGCAGATCCTTGCTCATGCTGCTTCAGGTTATCATAAAGTTCTTGAGGAAAATAGAAAGTTATACAATCAAGTGCAAGATCTTAGAGGTGACATTGCCATCTTCTTAACTTTTATATTTCTTTATGAACAATTGGATTTCTATGCTAAATTTAAAATGAATTCTTTATTAGGAAATATTAGGGTTTACTGCCGTGTGAGACCCTTTCTCCCTGGACAATTTACTGGCATGAGCACTGTCAGTCGTATTGATGATGGAAATATTAAAGTCATCACCCCTGCAAAGTACTGCAAAGAAGGGCATAAATTTTTTACCTTCAATAAAGTCTTTGGCCCAAATGCCACGCAAGGTTTTTGAAGACTATTGTTCATTTCTACTTAGACATTCTGATCATATTTTTTAACCACCAAACACTCTTCTTCTATCAATGCAGAAGAGGTATTTTTGGACACCCAACCTCTTATTCGGTCAGTTCTTGATGGTTACAATGTCTGTATTTTTGCATATGGCCAAACAGGATCTGGAAAAACTTATACCATGGTGAGGACTGACAGAACCCATACCCTGGGCATTAAAATTTTGATCAGATGAAACTTTGAGCATACAAATGAATCTAGATTGATTTAATTTAATTCTGTTATGCAGAGTGGACCTAAAGAACTTACTGAGGAAGGCCTTGGTGTAAATTATAGGGCATTAAATGACCTGTTTCATATCTCAGAACAAAGAAGGGACACATTCTGTTATGAAATTGCTGTTCAGATGATTGAGATATATAATGAACAAGTGAAAGATCTCCTTGCAAATGATGGGGGTAACAGAAGATATCCTTTTCAACCATCTTGTTCAATTTAATATGTAAATGCATTGTATATTCTTATTTCTTAAAATAGTGTTGTATGATATCATTTACATAATCGCAAATGCTTAATAGCACCTTCCTCCACAATATTCATACATGCTAGATTTCCTTTACATTTAAATACATTAGAAATTCGTAACAGCTCACAAAAAGGACTTAATGTACCTGATGCAAACTTGGTCCCTGTTGCATCAACTTCAGATGTTATGGAATTGATGAACCTTGGCCAAAAAAATAGGGCAATGTGTTCAACAGCCATGAATGATCGCAGCAGTCGCTCTCATAGGTTTGGATTTGAGTTCAATTTTTCTTGTTCCAATAGTAATTAGACATGATCACTCTTTCATATGCATTACTGATCAATTTATTTGCAGTTGCCTGACCATTCATGTTCAAGGAAGAGACTTGACATCTGGGAATGTTGTTCGAGGATGCTTGCATCTAGTTGATTTGGCAGGGAGTGAAAGAGTAGATAAATCTGAGGTCAAAGGAGACAGGCTGAAGGAGGCGCAACATATAAACAAATCTCTTGCAGCATTAGGAGATGTAATATCTGCTCTTGCCCAAAAGAACACACATGTACCTTATAGAAATAGTAAACTCACACAATTACTCCAAGACTCTCTTGGTAAGACATGATATTTTAGATCTTGTCAGATGAACTTATCATATTGCTATTGTGATAGGATTAAATGTTCAGCTTTTGCCATTCAGGAGGGCAGGCCAAAACACTGATGTTTGTCCACATAAGCCCTGAGATGGATGCCATTGGTGAGACCATAAGCACTCTCAAATTTGCTGAGCGGGTTGCCACTGTTGAGCTCGGTGCTGCCAAGAAGAACAAAGATAACGGAGAAGTCAAAGAGCTCAGAGAGCAGGTTTCCTCTTCATATTTCTTGAGCTGTGTTGCTTGATACACCCTGCATATTGTTTTATTTACACTGCTTTGTAGCTTTTCTGAATGATATGCCTCCTCCCCTCTTAATTTCAGATAGCTAGTCTTAAGGTGGCATTAGCTAGGAGAGGAGAGACTGAACACCTAAGAAGTACAATGTCTAGCCCTGATATTTATAGGATGACTTCTGGTGCAACCTCACCACCATATCCAAGCTTCAGTCAGCCAATGGAGGATGTTGGAAACATAGAGGTAATCATACTCTTAGAATGCTAATTCTTTAGCAGTGAATTGGAATTGGTAATTCTTGCATGATCATCAGATGCTAAATCCTCTATGACTGCATTTTCTGTTAATTACAATGCACAGTGGACTTCCATTATTCTGTCAGAATGGAAGGCTTAATGTTAGTCTTTATGTGTTCTTAACATTGCACTGATGTCATCGGTAGAGGAGACACTACACACATTTCAAGGAAAAATCATGATGTAGAATTGACTTGACAAGCTTTCAAACAGACAGTGCATCTGCAATTTTTTTAAAGAGGACAACCCAATAATAAATCTTGCATGTAGAAACAGATTTTGGTTATGGAATTTTTTGAGAGAATTTCCTTTATCCTTTCCATTCAGAGAGTTGAAAATGTAATCATTCTCCCTGGCCTTCTTATCTTGGTCTAAAATTTGTGGAGGTTACTACTATTTGTAATGGCTAGAAAGTGGATGCCTGCTCACCATACTCATTTTTACAAATGTTGTAAGTCTTATAGAAACTTCCTCATTTTGGCAATCATATGATTTCAAATCCTGGTGGGATATCCCATGGGATGCTGAGATGAGTTGCCATCCTAAGTGTTGGAACGGGTCCATCCTACCGTCCTCCCAACGTTCCAATTGACATGTCTTGGGACACCCTGTCTCAAGTATCGGGATGAGATGGGATAGTTATGCATCCCATTCCATAGAAAAATCAGGACAGCCCTGTCTTATGAGATTTAAAAGCTTAGGCAATTATATCTAATCATATAAATTGTAGATATATACATATACATGTATACTAGCAGTTAAATGATGGTAACATCTGTCAGCTTAGTGATTTGTGAAGAAGGTTGATAAATTACTGTTGACAATTCCTTTTGTGCATATTATCTAGCTTACCGTTCACTTGCAAATAGGTAACAGTAAGTAGATTACTTTCTGATGAAGTTTTTGTGTTGAGTGTAGATTACACAATCTTTTCAGTTATTCATATCACTGCTTTTGAATGTAAACAACTGCCTAATTCCTGTTTATTTCCTTCTAATTATTGCCATTTGCATGTTGATGGTCATGAAATTTAAATATATCACCAGTTATTGAGCTTGATGTTGGAAATTTTGCTGTATGACATGGTGTCAATATTCGGTCTGATTGGTGTTCTTGCTTCTTCTCATGTTCCTTTTGTTTTGCTTTTGTTTGTACCTGAGTTAGATCCAGAGCAATTATGCACGGATGCAAAAGAAGGCAAACTATGATATCCAAGAGTTATTGATGGAAACTGATCCTTCTCCATGGCTGGAGAGCTATGCTGGACTCCAGAAGACAGATGACAAGGAAACAAGTTCCGGAGAATTGGCTGACAAGGTCATAATTAACAAGCACAGAGCTGTTGTGAGAGATGAAGATTCCCTAAGAGATTGGGAAGGAGATGGCATGCAACTCCCTGCTTCTTTTTATCAAGGATACATTCCTGATGTAAGACTCTACAGGGATCAGCCTAGAAGTCGAGCTGAGTCTGTGGCTACTGATGATTCGGATGATCTGGATTTGACAACCAGTGATTCTTCAGAACCAGGCATGTCATGGCAGTTCAATCTTCCAAAACCCACTGCTGCAGTCAGTGTGGCAGGATCAAGGATCAAGAAGCCTCAAACAAAGCCAATAAAGAGTCTGGATATCAGGCAATCTAATTGTTATAAAGTTACTGCACTATATTTATGAATCTGAAATGACTATATATAAGATAGAATCTGATTTCGAATCTGAAATTGATAAACTTGTTCCTAACATATTGCTCTTATTGGCATAACTGGTCATTCTAAAGAAGCAAGTTATAATTCAATCTATTTCTACTTATTTTGGCTTATACTCCAAGATGGTACAAGGAGAACATCTTCCATAGACTGAGAGCTTCCTAAAAATTGCTTAGTTCATATAGCAGATGTTTCTGTTTGTTAGGGACTGTTTCAATGAAATCTGTTGATCTACCTCTAGTAATGCAAAAAGGCAGACTGATATAACTTTAATTAACCAGACATTGTTATCAATGGCTGCGCTAGGTGATGCTGCCAGCTTTCATAAATACTTGATTAGGACTTCCATCCATTTTTCGGTTTAGATCTTCATTCCATCTTTTGATGCATTTGCATAAATTTGAGCCACTTTACTTACTGGGATCTTCTCCATGAGTTCCATTATGCATGCCATCTCCATGAGTTCTTAGCTGCTAGATTCTCCACCATTGCTCTGATGCTTTTTTGAGTACTCAACTTGTTCTTCTTAACTTTTTTACCACATCATTCTCAATCAGGAGTTCTGGACCAGCACATTTTAAGAAATTAGATTGATCCATGTATCTGAATCCTTAGACTGCATTGTGTAAGAGCAGCCTAAAATTTTTCTTCTGCTTCTCTCTTCTTTATTGGCAGCTCATCATTACGACACAGTACCTATCACAACATCCATTTTCCTTGGTATAATCTTAACTAAGCCATTTGCTCTTCTGATTTGCAGGATTTAACTATTTGATTATCACTCAATATTCATTTCGCAATGGTTGGATTTCCCTATTTTTGCATCTTAAGCACGATTTTATTTTTTTAATTAATTAATTAATTATCCCACACAAAGTTTGAAACTTGAGGTGCATGTCTTTACTTAACTTGGAACTATTAATGTTCAAATGTTCTAATGATTTTCTTTCCTCATCCAATTCCAGGACTTCCCTCATCCCATCTCCATCGCGGAAAGTATCAAATGGGCCTGGACAAACAATCAGCCGGCCAGGTAAGAATCCTGTCTCTGGTGGCATAGGTGGAAAGAGGTCAGTTAGCGCAAAGGTGGGAAGTGGGAAGTAAGTTTTATGTTAGCAAGGTGTGAGATTTCCAGGCTTGCTTTTTATGACATGCCACAAGAGATTGAGGGACTTGTTCCCCCATAATGAGTGAAAATAATGCTAGTTGCTTGTGTTTGTACTCATGGAGAATGATCCTGATCGGCGCCAAAGAGGAGGATTCTCTCACCCTTCTGCTTTGCTTTCAGGCCGGTCCACAAGTGTCAATAATTCATAAGTTAATTCATTGTTTGTATTATTTACACTTCAGAAAGAAAAGAAAATAGAGAAAGGAATACAGAAAGATGAAAAAGGGAAAGCAAAACTCCAAAGCTCAGATGTAATGTTTATCAGAGAGCTATGACTACAATTTTTTTTTCCACAGAATTTCTGTTTAATTATGTGATCTTTATCTTCAACTCGAGTTCCTGAACCCTTATGCTTCTCTAGTTTTACTTAATTTTCGGTGACCTGCTTAGGCTCAGTTCCAAATCGAAGACCAAGGAAGCAAGAACAACCCAGGAGGCTGATACATAAGCCAAGCTGGAACTTATGTAGGCTGAACAGGATTACAAAATGGGAAAAAAAAAAAAAAAAAAAGCCTGCCATGTAACAGCTTTGGAGGAAGACAGGCTCAGGTCAATCTAACTTATGAAATCAGGTCCAACTCTAACGATCATGACATCTGAGTTGAATTAGTCCGCATCAATCCATGATTGACAGAGAGTTCTAGCAGGACTAATTGGAATATCTAAGTTCCTAATACTGACAAGATTCTAGCATCTGTAGAAGACATGCATGTTACCATGCAAAGCCAAAATGAGGGAAGCCCAATACACCTCTAATCCCACGGTTACAACTGCTTCAAGAATGATTTTTCTGCACATTATGTGCGAGGAGAATGTGAAGAGTGTGAAATAGATCCATAATCTTTCACCATGTGAGTTGGTCTGGCTTTCATCTCCCATATGCTGGCTATGTATCAGCATGTTATGCAGGGACTGGCAAGACTAATTAGCAGGTCATGAATAAAGTGGACAGATGGGAGTAGAGCAAACTTGTTACCACATCCAATGCTCTGACATGCATAACCGCCGTAGCAAACATGTTGAACTCCCTTCAGATAAGTTGGTACATGGCAAACAAAGCTTCAGAAGAGGCAGGTACTTTGTACAAGAGAAGAGACCAGATGAAACTGAAAGGATGCTGATAAAAAAGAATGAGCCATCAAATCTTAAGTCGCACACAATTTATATAAGCATACACCATTCCAAATTGCACACTTTGTCCCCTTCCATTTACTGTTTTGGTACTAGAAAGCAGAAACAACCTGACATATGGAAAGAGTTTCAGTCTTGTAACAACAAACAAATCACTACCAATTTCAACTTTAGTTACATGCAAATACCATTTAATTACAGTAAATCTTTCCATCCCCTTCTTGATTCCTCCATTGGATATCATTCTAAGCTCTCACCACCCTGCACCAAGTGTGCTCAGACAACTGCTTGGCATTACTGGTTGGACACTCAGATGCACAATTCCAGTCCTTGCACCCATGTACCTGCTAATTAAAATCCCACACTTGAGGCCAGCAATCAGCTCAATCCACTTTCTGAGGGGATGTTGGGAAACCTTTAGTAGGCAAACTAGCCTGCTAATATTCCAGGATCATTGCCTTGCACTCATGATCAGGCATGCATCCATCCACTCTAGTACATGACTCTTCTGAACAAGTGCTCATCAAAAATGTCATTCATGTGGAATCTATTTCCTTGAAAGGAAGAAGAATGTTGAATTAGATGGACATATCGCTCATTGGAAATGCCCTGAAGATGTTGCTGGAAATCCATGCGTGCAGCCGGTTCATCTGTCAGAAGTTTCAACATCAATAAGAGTCAGTCTGGGAGATAATGGCAACTAGTGAATGATATTGCATGCCAGGTTTTCTGGACAAACAATAAGCAACTAAAATGTTGGCGATTAGTTTTATTTACACTTGGATTGAGAGAGTTTGAAGCTCAATTCAGTTCTTGAGAAGGTTAATAACAACAATTCCCTGCTGTTATTCATCTTCAGTTCCATTCCTAAAATTCTTAGTAATCTGCTTGGTCTCAGTTCAAAATTAAAGACCAAAGAACCCAGGACAATTGAAGAGGCCTTCTTAATATCAAGGCAAACCTAGGCTTATGTTGGTTAAAAATGGAAACATAAGCTTGCTATGCAATAATAGCTTTCGAGGGTCAAGACAGGTTCTGGTCAATCAAACTTATGGAATCAAGTCTGTTTCCAGCATCGATGACAACCAAGGTCATTCATCTAGCAGGATTCATTGGAATATCAAAATTTTCCGCAGCAATGGAATTCTATCAGCTATAAAAGTGATTCATGTTGGCATGTACAACGAATGTTGAATGAAGCCTCATTGCTGACACCTAGTTTAGCAAGCTGTCCCTCTCTTCCTTTTCTGTTCAACAAATACACCTTCAATTCCACAATCACAATTACTCTAAAGGCAGGTTCTTACATACATCATGTGCAAATATTATGTCCAGATTATTAGGTAGATGTCAGGATCCTTCATGCGATTGGGTCTAGCTTTTACCTTTCATATGCTGGCTATATATCAAGAGAATCGAAATAAAGTCAGAACTGGCACGTCCATCAACCAGCAATGAAAACTATATGTAGGAGCAAACTAGCTAGTAACATCACTGCCCTGGAATGCATAATGTTCGTGGCCAACAATTTCAAACACCATGTTCAGCTAAGCTGGTACAACTATATATAATATAAAGCGGAAGCAAAGAGAGAGATTTTCTCTGCTTCCATGTAGCATAAAGAGAAAAAAGTAGAAAGAAGAAAGAAAAATTTTTTTATTTTCAAAAATAATGCATTCATTTTTGATAAACCACTTTGACTGCTCTCCACAAAAGAAGGCTGAGATTTGATTTTTTTTTTTTATTTATTCTTTAGGAAGTTTCCGTTTCTTATTATTTCATCTTAATTCTTCCCTCCAAACCTAGATCTTCTCTTGCTAACGCTCTCTCAAGAACTCTTCTTTCCCTCCTCCATATGCTATTACTTTCAAGTTTGGTTCGGTTGAGAGAACTCTCTCGCTTCAGTGATAGCGCTGATCTCCGCTCTTGCAAAGTATTCTTAGGGATCAGTTGGTGAGGAAGCTCAGCATCATCAACAGATTTATGTACGACAAGTTTGATAATATTATATATATATATATATATATTTTGTTATTTTTTTTTGCTATATAGAAGCGTAGATGTTATGACTTTTTTTTTCTCCCTCAAAATAAAGAACTTAGTAATAGCGATTGATGTTTTTTTATAAAAGTTAGATCGAGTTTGATCAGTTATATTTTGATCTACGGTTTACCTAATTAATTATAGTTGGATTTGTTCAAGTATCTTAGATATTGTTTCGAGACCATTATATCATTTATCTTGGGGTGGCATCAGTTTTGGTTTTATTTTTTTTCGCTCATATTTTTTTAAGCCGAGGTGTTTCCTTTTTTTTTTTTTTTTTCTTTTTCAACACAAAGACTGTACGATTTTTTTCTTTCTTTTTTTTTTTACTTTGTTTTTGTTATTTCATTACGATGTCAAAAATTTTTATCGTTCTTATGTTTGACTTTTCAGTGAGGCTAAGACGTGAAAAGGTCCCCTTCTTGAAGTCGGAGGCTTTCTCTGACTTTTTTTTAAAAAAAAAATTATACCTTGAGATCTGAAGTGGCTTCGTCGCCAAGTAAGTCAAGATTTTAAATACTTTTTTCCTTCTACCTCTGACATCTAAAGCCATTACACCAGAGGAGGCTTGGTTGGTTTCAGGGTGTTCCAAGGGAACGTATATAGCAAGGAGAAAAAAATAAAATAAAATAAAATTGTTAGGTTTAAATTAGTAATCCTCTCTTTTGCATGCATAACTGATAGGATCCTATCACCGCACTTCAGGCCAAAATAACCTCCTCCGATTGTTTATTTTTTCAAAAAATAAATATAGGCCTCACCTTCTCTTCTTACTTTTCCTTCGTTTTTTTTTTTATGTAAAATAGAGGAGGGCGTAAGAAAACTCTGTCAAAATCTCTTTACATTTTCATTTGTAAACCTATCTAAGAGAAACTTTATTTTATTTAGATTAGTTATAAAATTTAAAAAATTATATCTTATTTTTATTTTTAGAATTTAAATTAAAATGGTGCCATGCATCCCACGGGTAGGCGACTGGTTACATATAAAGCTCAAAAGAGAGAAGCATTTCTATAGGAAAGATAATAGGCAAGAAACATACAGGCTATATTGGAGGATGATCTGTTAGCACACTGAAGAAAAAAAGGTTCAAGAGTACCTGAGATGGAATTGAATGGATGCCAATAACTAAAATGAAGGCATTAAAATTGAAGGAACATACAAGTTATATATAATCAACATTTCAAATTACATAAATTTTTTCTCCCTTACATCCCCATAAATTGACTGTTATTGCCATAGAAACAAACCTGACATATAGCAATAATTTCACATATATGAAGAGAAACTGAAAATACTGCAGCATGATGACTACCGTTTCCGACTTTTCCACTCTAATAACCAGCAAATATAGTGTAATTACAAAAGATAAATCATTAGTATTCCTTCTTGCATCCTTGGTATAATGTAGTTTCAGCTCTCACCAGTTTCTGCTCCAGGTGCATCAAGGGAAGTGCTTGGATCTATGTTTGGACACTTCAACTGCCCAACTCCTGTCCTTCTGCAATCCTTGAGCTTGCTCATTAAATTCCGAGACCTGAGGATAGAGCGCAGTCTGATCCAATTTTTATATTTTGGGACAACCTCATGAGTCGGGAAACTGTAGAACATTGTTGCACTGACATCGAAGTCCTCATCAGGCAAGAAACTGTAGACCATTGCACTGACATCGAAGTCCTTATCATCCATATTCCTATACATTCCGCTGGAACCTGAGCTAGTTCCGAATAGATCCTCATCAGAAATGTCAATTGGGTGAAGTCCATTTGTTTGCAAGGAAACAGGCTGTTGAAGCTGATGGATTCCCTGCTCATCATTGGAGTCTTGACAAAGACCCTGGAAATCCCCATGGACGGCTGGTTCATCTGTCAAAATTTCAACATTAATCAAACAGCAGTCTGGGAGATTACAGAAAGTAATGATGTTGCATAACAGAAGTCAAACATCAACTACCATAATGTGCGGTTGGGTATGCAGGATACGGTGGCACTTGTGGGTTTGGTTGTGGAATGGGAATGCAGGATACGGTGGCACTTGCTGGAGTTGAGGGCATGGGAATGCTGCCAATTGGTGGTAAACCACCCATCTGAATTGAAAGATCCTGCAAAATGGGGATAGCATTATTTAGATGAACTATAGTAGCTCTTTATAATCTATAAAACAAAATAAACATATACTGAACGCAAGTGTGGATATTAGCACAATTGAAACAAATTCAGCAAACTCTCTGTGATGCACCATATTACCAATTAGCACTGTATTACAGATTTATTGGTAAAGAGCCAGCTTTAATTATATGTATATATTTATCAATTTTCAGATAATATAATCAATTATTGCCGAATTTAAATTTCAGATGTTTGCCTGATCCTGAGTGCTTTGACTTGGTGATCAAGGAATTCACTGTGCCTAAAAAGCCTGGGTCCATAGAAATCAATTTGCTTCAAATTCTCAATTATTTACTTTTTTCTAATACATTTATCTGGAAAAAAACACTGTTCTCCTCTTTTGTTGTTTCACAGCAAGTTGAAAATTAGAAATTCACAAGATCAGACTTGAGATACAACTCCTCAAACCATATAACTGGCATGCTTGTCCTTCAACTAAAATTCAATATTCCATCAAATATTAACATTCCTTACCCAATGAAACTCTTAAGAATGTTTCCGTTGCGATAGTACCTTTTCTGTATTGTTTGCATGTAATCTTGAAGAAAACTAGGAGAGCCTGTTAACACATTATTTGTAGTCCTTCAATATTGTTAACCTTTATGTCCATAACCAAGGTAACATCAGAACCTCAACTCAGATGACTGGTAGAAAAGTTCTCTGACATAATGTAAATTATGCTTTAAATAGTTTGCGGTGTGCTGTATCATTTTAGAATACCAGTCTTTGTCACATGCAATTCACACGATAAATCTAATACTTGTGAGGACTGTGAGAGATTTTAACACAGCTCTTATATGCTGTGCTGGGAAATAGTAATTATTAGATGGAGGCTCACTTTTGGCATGTTTTGGTTTAATCTGATATCATTCAATATTATAAAATTATAGTGCATCCACTGATTTTCTTGATTAGATATGGATAAAAAGGTTATATATATCGAAATTGTGATGTGAAACAAGGTTAGAGCTACACTAATAGCAAGCTCAAACAGTGAAGTATAAAAGCGAATCTGCATGAGGATCTTTTCATTGATAACCCGCATGCATTATTCCAATCTTTTAGCTATCAGGTAGGTGCTTGATAAATGACACTCGTGAAAAGAAATAAAGATAAAACTGCAATACTAACAATATTAAGAAATAGCTGCTATGATGATGCCTGCCCCGTAGTCAAAAGGCAATGCAACAACCCTAAAATAAATCAGTGAAAAACATCACTTACATTGGAAATGTTTGTTTCTTGGAAGGAAGAATGCTCTTGAACTGAATGACTATCTTGGAATTTGAAGGGAACATTTGAAAGTTCATCATTTTGTGCATTAGGTTGCCAATATGAATGCTCTTGAACTGAATGTCTATTTGGAAATTTGAACAGAACTTTTGAAAGCTCATCATAACCCGCTTGGATAGTTGCCCCATCTGCCAGCAATTTCAACATTATAGAAGTTAACTAATTACAGTATAATGCACTTTAATTTTATAAAAATTCTGCTCAATCAGTGGTCCACAATCTACCTACCTTGAGGTCTATTGCAATGATATGGGACTTGTGGATCTGGTGAGCTTGATTCAGGAATTGAAGTAACATTCATTGGAGCAAGGTGGCTGGGAAGCTTTGGATTCTTGGAGGCAGGCCTTTTCCCATTATCCACTGAGTTCTGCAAGAAAATTAATGACAATTTCAAATGGATACAGCAATCTCCTAGAAACTGCAAACTGGGTGATGGGTATAGGCCCATGATGCTTTCTCCGTTTGGATCTCAGAAGGTGTTCCCAAGGGTTGAACTCAGGTAATTCCAATTGGTAGTTTCAAAAATAAGAACAATCTACTAGAAACCAGAGCATAAATAGGATACAAATGGTGTAAGGTCAATATACAATTGATAAGATTCCATTTTGCTTTTTGTCTTGCCAGACAAACGTACTACTCTCACCCCCATTGACAAATTAGCCCATTTTATTTTGTGAACCCACTGAGCCTGACCTCTCCTCCTCCCACACTCCCTTCTTCAGCCCAACTCCATCTGCACCATTGTCTCCACTATCCCTGCTTAAATGATGCCAGAGACACTCAAGAGAAGATATGCATTGGGAGGTAAAGGGTTGAAATGATATAGTTCGGATGTTTATGCAATTGCTGAGAGAAAGGGAAGAGGGAAAAGATTGGACATTAGGACTGCAATTTGTTGCAGAGGGTAGGGAGGAGGCAAGCCATGACATGAGGGTAGTGGAGGCAAAGAGATATATGGGAGATGTGGAATTTCCTAGAAGAAAAGAGAAGCTTTCTACCATCCCATCTAAAGGACTTCTACTAAATGCTTTTCAGAAACTATTTATCCTATTTTGCTCCCTGGCAATGTGTGAGATAAGGAGGATTCCAGCAGCCATCCAGCGACAACATCCAAGTTGAACGATTCTCTTGCAGTGCCACCTTTCCAATGAAGCAAACAGGTTTTTGTGAAGATCCACATAGCATGGAACAGAAAATATCGTGCTTCAAGAAATGTTAAACTGAGCTATGAAGGCTATACAGAATGTACACTGAGAAATAAATTTCTGAAAATCCAAACATGGAGGTTTGAGTGCAGGTTCATATGCAGTGTCAGAAAGATAAAATGATTTTTGTTACCAGCTTTTCCCCTCTTGAATGTAGTTTCCAGTACTTCTCAACCAGAAATCCCACAATAACTTATTAAATTTAATTAGTTCAGCAAACAGTATAATGAAATATGAAAGAGAGACATGTCTGAATCCTGATAAATCAACTTCCTGGATTTGTTTCTGAATCAAAATACACACCTGCGAAGATGCAGATAAGTCACCCATGTGCTGCCCTGCAAGATTATAAGAACAAAGATCCTCGCCTTGGTGACACTCCTTAGCATGTGCAATAATTGCATCCCACCTCTTGTCTGAAATTCCTTTCTTCGATGCTTCATCGCCAAGTAACTAAATATTGGCAGAAAAGATGTGAAATTCTATAAGTTTGTGATCTAACAGAATATCTTAGCTAAAATATTTACAGAAAGCTTGCTTACACTTCGCAGTCTTTCAGGGCCCATAGTTAAGGCTTGCAAGAACTGCTGCACATTATGGATCCCACTTTTCTCAAGCCTCTTGTGTAAGACACCGTTTTTCATTATCCACTCCAAACGCCACACTTCATCAGTCAACAATGGAGGATGATGCTTTTGATTTGCTGCAATTATCACAAGATAGCCTCAGTGTGAGAATATGTGCAGCCAACGGTTTGTTTAACTATATTATAGAGATATATTTACCATGTTCTTATTTGTCTCTGTTCATTTAAGTTTGTTATGGATTGCATATTGCAGACAAGGCACATGGATTTCAAACTGTATAAGACAAAATTCCACATCTATCTGCATGTATCATATGTATGAACTCCTTGCACTGATTATGTGCATGGAATCCAGTTTATTTGAAGACATTTTCCAAGACAGAACAATCATGTTACTGAGCCATTTACTAAGCACATAGAGAAACAAAGAAGCAATTACTTGTACACTTAAAAGTTGCATAAACTTTCATCATGCTTAATTGTCCATGCAGGTTTCAAACCAATATCATAACAAAATGACTGTGCGCTGATCATATGGGAAAAACACATATTAAATGGAAACAGTGGTGCATTTGATATTTCATAGAAATCAGTGATGATAGGAATTGCAAGTGATGCACACCTTTAGGACCTTCTTTTGTCTTAAATTCTAGATGGTAGTTTTGTAGAAAATGACTGCATGCTGCTGACAAAGTCCTCACCTGTTTGATACTTTCATTCAATTGTAGGATCTTCCCTTTAAATAATGGCTGAAAAAAAAAACTAATGCCAAGAATACTGTTGGGAAAAAAATGTAACTGTATCTTAAAATAATGTGGAACAGAGCACGTGGGATGCCACGTAGGCCATCCCAGCTTTTTTTTAAAAACAACATGTCATGGGGTGAAATCGTCTATTGGATAGATGATTTTAAAATCATCTAATCGTCTATCCAAAAGATGATTTATGGCCATACCGGGCTTTCCTTCATTTTAAAATTTAGTTAAAAGGGTTTTATTTTGAAATCATTTATTGAAGAGACAATTTTTAAAATCGTCTCTTCAACGGATGATTTAGATGAGTTCAGGTTGAAATCATCTCTTCAATAGACAATTTCTGTATACAATTTCATCTTGACATCATTTTTTTAATAGACGATTTCAAAGCAAAATTTTCTTAGCCAAATTTTAGAATGAAGAAAGCCTAGCATAGTCATAAATCATCCAATAGATGATTTCACTTTGATGACATGTTTAAAAAAAATCTAGGATGGCATATATGGCATTTCACATGGCCTGTTTCACATTATTTTAAGAAATAGTTTTTTTTTTTTTGGGACATTATTTAAAGGAAAGATCCTCAATTGTACAACACAAAATTACAAACAAATTACTACTACTACTTCTATTCATGGGTAAATAGAAAGAGGATGTTAGCTTGTTAGTAACAATACCTTATTTGCATGTGTGGTATCATAAGATGTTCATTAGAAACAAAGTATCTATGGTGCATCTTGTCATTTATTTTAACATAGCGATTAATCTGTTATGGTGAATCATACAGATGAATTTATCTTTCTTCTTAGCCTTTAGAAATATTTCAAAAAAAAAAAAGTAAAAAAACTAAGAAGAGATGAACTTACCCTCCACGCGGCGATCCTTTACCCTAAAGGGCTCACTTATTCCTTCTAGAACTCTTTCTTGAATGTGCTCACTTGGAGAGAGTTTCATGGCTAGGCTGAACTCCTGAGTTTTTGTCCAACTGGAGTTATCCGTAAACTTGGCAGAAGCAAGATAACCGATTCCATTAGTCAGCTTAATTTCCAGTTGTCCTGTCAACAATGGTCCTTTGTCTTTTCTTTGAGATACCACACAAGCTTTAAACTCTTCCTTAGTCCAAACTTTTTTGTCATCACCCCCAAAATCACCTTTGACAACAACAATCTCAACCTTAACTGAGGACCAGGGATCAGAAGTGATAACCTCCCTCAAATTAGAATCCATTATAGCTATACGAAGTTTTGTACCATCTGCTGCTACAATTCTGCTGTATGTGAAAAGCTCCCGAGCGGGTGTGTTCTGAAAATGCAGACGATACTTGATTTCCTTGTCCTGGTTTGTGAGCAGTCTGTAAAACAGGCATTAGATAATAATATTCCGTTCGTTGATCCATATGAAGGCATCAGATATTATTCTTAAACTACTATACATTCCCTGAGATTTCTGAGTACAATGGGAAAAAAAATGTCATCATGCTGCCAGCAATCTTATTCAAAGTCTTAAGCTTGAAGGATGAAACCTCAAGAAGGGTGATTTTGGAAAGCAGGGGGGAGAATGGAGCGAAATGGACAGCTGAGGGACATCTGGCTCTGATACTGCGTTACCAGTCCTGTACAAAAGCTTAAGCTAATAGGAGGATGGGCCTATGTGTATCTAAGAACACCTAAAGTCATTTGCTTATCTGATGTGGGACCATCCCACTCTGCAACAAAAGCATCACAGCATGGTTTCTATACAGTAATGCACTTGTGAAATAAATGCACATACATGTGCCACAAAAGATGATAAACACACTGATATTATAATGACACCAGAGGACTGAATGCATCATAAAGAGCTAATGTGTATAAACTTTAGCAAACTAACATTACATCTTCCAAGAAAAAAGGTGTTTGTGTTTTGTTTTATTGAAGAAAACTATTTAAAAGTAAAATTATCCAAAAAAAAAACTCAAGAACATATTATTCACATAAATCTACCATTTCATTTTTTATTTGAAGCACAAGGCATTATGAAAAATGCACAGCACAATTCAGATGCAAGAGGATACAAATGAAAAATGTATGGCAGGAAAAGGGTGTGTCATTCCTCAAGCTATAACATTTATATCCCTAGGAGCAACATCATAAATAGCATAAACTTTGAGACAAGTACCTGGAAGCCAGCGTGGTATGGTTGGCAATTAATTGCAGTTGTTCTTGAACCTGATTAGAAGCAAAGTGATTTGTCAGAAGCTAATGAGGGAAGTGAACTCCTTTAAACTCAATCTTTATATTAAGGACCTCAATTTCCAAATAAATTTTTAATTTGTGCATCAACTTCCAGATATTATTAGATGAGTGCTTTTTTCAACCCCATCTTGTTATATTGCATGCGCTGGTACTTTCAGCATGTTGAAATAATTTAACATTTTGAGTTGAAGGACTGGGATATGCATGAATGAGCCTGACACTGTTTTAAACCTTTCTTGCCACATATTTCAAGCAAACCCATATGATCTTGCTACATATTCATAAACTCTACACGATTACATTAACATGTGGTTGAGAGCTTTTGAAGGGGATTGGGAACTCCAACTCAAGATTTCCATATGAAAAATTAACAGTAGTTATAGCAAAAGCCACAACATATGTGTTCCATATAATTTAGTATGTTGTTTTTTCCTTTGAAAATTCTGTGCTTTAGTTTCACTTAAATGTCTTCATAAATTGAGGGAGGCGACTGTTGGATTATTGAGGCAGCTGCACCTCATTTAAGTGGTCATGCGCTTGTAGGATGAGGACTTAGTTTGTATTCTAAATATGAATTTCAATGCAAAGTTATCTGAAACTACATTCATCTTCTAAAATCTAATTATCATATCCAGATTGAAATAGAAACACAACCCCCAAATATATATCAAGCTATCTAAACCTAAACACATTCAAAAAATATATAAAAGTATAAAGAACATGTGCGAACAAAAGGAATATTTGAAAAGAAGATCATTGTAAGGAAAAAAATCACAAAGTTGCCCTGCAAACAGAATTAAACATGAAAATTAGCATCCTGTCAGCATAAATAACCAAGAGAACAACCTCTTTCTAAGAATTCACTACCAACAATTTGTTGGAATTCAAATTAAAACACAACCTCAAATTATATTCTAACTCCCTAGTTTACTCATTTCAAACACAGTTCCTTCACTTTAACTTCAGTGTAAAGGATATTAAACATGGAACATGTAATGAAGAAAAGAATAGTTCAAAAGAACAAATATAATCAATAACATAAAACATCAAGAGATCAACCCCTTTCTATGAAACTCAAGTAGAGGTGACCCACAACCCGATCCTATCCTATCAAAAAAATAGAGTTAGAATTTTACTTTTTTTTTTGACCCAAATCCAAAATGATCCGAACCCGAAATGACCCAAAAATTTTAGGGTCGCATTGGGTTGGGTTATGGGTAACTCAAATGACTGAAAATGATTTTGGATAAGATATATTTTTAATTTTATTTGTTTTAAATTTTAAAATTTTATCTAGATGATATTATATAATTTTATGATTTATCAATTAGATTGTTTTCATGGCTAATATTTTAATATTTTATATTTTTTGATATATAATACAGTTCATGCTAATGTGACTCAACAAATAATAGGATTAAAAGTATACTTTTTCAAATTGACTATTATTGAATGATCGACATCAGTAGCTTCAAACACCTTGAAAAGGAGATAAAAGAGCAAAATTAAGCATAACTTTGCTCCTTTTTTTTATACAAGATTAAGCATATTTACAACATTTGCCTATTTTGTTTTGTAATCTTATTAATAATTTGATATTAATATTTATTTACTTTTAAAAATAACACTTTTTATAAACTCTTGCTTAATTATATTATGTTTATATTTTATAATTTTATAACTATTATTTCTATTAGTGCCTAATCATGCTACAATTTTGTATCTATCGAATAATATATGGGTAAAAAGAACAAAAAAGATTGAGTTAATTATTGATAAATTATTTTAAAAAGAATAGGAAAGAAATATGTACTAACTTCTTAAAAAAAAAAAAAAAAGCTAATCTGAAATATGTCATAAGATGACCTTAAACTCATCATTTAGGGTTAGGATTTAGCTTCAATAATCTGAACCTAAATTAACCTGATCCGAACTGACCCAACCTGAAATGACTGGACTGCCACCTCTAAACTCAAGCTCAGTTACATGTCATTTCTTGGAAATTAGAAATTAAAATGCAACACTAAATTACACCCAAACTGGTTATTTTAGGTTATTTAAAATTTCAAACAAAAACCTAGGTATTTTAAACTAACCACGATCTAAATTATAAAAAGGAAAATCTAAAAGAATAAAAAGCAATCAGACTAAATTACGAAGATTGCTTGTCATCTCTTCTATTTCATCAAACAAGTTATGAAGATTCAAGACCCAATTTATACCACTCTGCGTATCACCGCCTCGAGCTCCACCGGAAGCCGCCGCAGGAGCTCAGCAATGGCCTCTCTGAAGTCAACTCGGTGCGATATCTCTCTGAAGTCAACAAAATAGTATAGATATCAACAACCCCAGCTGTAAATTGAAGAGAGAAAAACTTCCACTCAGCACTCACTGGACTAGGAGCGCACGCCATCGCTTCGCCACCCGAGATCCACTGCCGTCCTCCGCCGCCTCGGCCGGAGGAGGCAAGCGCCTCTTTCGATCCATGGTGGAGAGGACGGAGAATGGATGCCTTTATATAGGGGATGGCAGGGAAATAACGTCGGAAAGTACCAGGCGCCACAAAAGTCAGCCATTTATTTGTTTTTAAATTAGGGTTATTGGAACGTTCCAAAGGCCAAGATATATTCCAACGGTTAAAGTTCATGGAACGGGTATCTACAATAATAAATCTATGTAAGCTCACCTTTTGAGTGCGCTGCCCGTTGACTGACCGTGTTTCCCGTTATGCCGCTTTCGAGCTTATCTGCAAGAATATATCTATTGAAAGCTTACCTTTTGAGTGCGCTGCCCGTTAACTGCCCGCGCTGCCCGTTATGCTGGCCACCGTTTTCCCCGTTACGCTGCCCATTCCCTACCGCCCAAAACGCGTGGGGTCCAACATGATGATGCGTGGAAAAACGCGTGAGACTTGACAACCGAAAGAATGATAACCAATGGCTTCAGAGGCGTATCTGAATTCATGATGATGTTAAACACTAATAAAGATACAGCTAGAAAAATCAGTAAAGTATGTAGTCATATCGTCCATCCACAGCCATGACTATCAGACAACATGTTAAGTCTGATCTTATGATGATTCCATCCGTCGTCAAGTTTCTCCTCGTGAAAATTGTTTTGTCAACTAGACCTAAATCTAGTCCATTAATATGTCTATTTACTTAAGTCAGGTGCATGCAATGCCAGGAAAAGGTATCATGGATTGCCACAACCCCTCAACATTACTAAAATATATTTTAGTAGCACACTAGATTTTGATAGACATACTCCTCTTGGCTTTACCTCAAATTAAGAACTAAACTAAGTAAGAAATGATGAGAGAAGATACGGTGAGATGGATACGGATGACTACAAAACATCAGCCTTTGGAGTCGGTATGGGTGGTTCTGATTGAAATGGATAGGAGACAGACATCTCTCTCATCATGCTCATCAAGAATCCTAACCATAACAACATCCCAACATGTATGCTTTGACTATTGTAATGGTAACAAGAGGGTCTAAGCCCAAGATCGACAAATAAAAGGATAACAGCTACAGATCACATCAGCAAGGCAAAATGGTTGGAGGAAATTACCTACCTGAGAAGAGAAGCAACCGTATATCAAATTACTGTTAACTCTTTATAGAGGATTATCGTTAAGCACTCCAATAGAACGGACTCTATATCCATTGAATTAGACCTTCTTTTACCAGCTTGCATGCTATTATATCAGACATCAATGTCATTCAATCCATGCACCTTAACAACCATACACCATGGCTAATACCTTTCCTGACAGATGATGATTAGCCTCATCCAATCTCCCAAGCGAGCAGGTTGACAGCCTCTCCGACACCACTAAACCAAGCTCATATTTCTCACCACTCCCCTAACACATCAATCTTAAGCATTACACCACAGCTCTCCAGCCACAACACACGGTTTCGTAGAAAATAGCTTAATTCGCACTAGAATCAATACGCCTGACAGGTAAGATTAACGCATGCAGCATAAAGCTCAGATGCAAGAATCAACAGAATGACAAGCTTAGTCCAATAAATCGAGAAGACATGTCTTAAACTTTATTTTATGGAAAAATAGAAAAAGATGTTTGACCAAGCTCTATTTGAGTGGTTTTCCATATATGGACAAATATGCCCCCTGGAGGGAGAATTAAGAATCCCTCCAAATCTAGATACTAATATATATATATATATAATAAAATACATTCCATCCCCTCTTCCCTCTGCAGTAATAAGATAGATTAAATATACACCCCACCAATAACTCTCATGTGGCAAGTGGCCAGCGTGCCATGATAATAACAATGCAGCTGCCTAGGGACCATCTTTGAGCTTTCTTATCATTATCTTTCACATCATCATCATTAACTGCTGCTACTAGCGTTGTCATCACAAACGAAGGTTCCCCCTCATAAGAAATCATCAATTACTGTGGACAACACAAGCTCCTGTACAAACTTACTCCTTTGAGCTCTCTCCTCTTGATCTTTTTCAGATAGAGATGGCTCAACCCTGGCAGAGAAGCGAACAACAGTCAGGCAAATAAAGTGAAGATTTCTTTTACAAGCAAATAGGGTAATCAGGAGCATTGAAAAAACAGACCTTTTTGCCTGAGTCTAGGCATGGTAATGGTTCAACAGCAGATAATTCAAGTTTCAATATTTCCTAAACTCTCATTCAGCACATGCAAGCATCAGTTCCAATTTTCCTTCCAAGTGCATAGCAGATTGAAAGGCTAAATGCACATTAAAAAAGTTCCCATTTTCCAAGTGCTTAGCAGATGGAAAGGCTAAATGCACTTTAAAAAATATCTAGTGCGGGGTGCTGGGCCTCTTGCATGGTTTCTTTTGGTCATGGGAAGTTTCTTTTCCTCCCCTGGAAAGCATGAGCAGTGTGTGGGGCGTAGGTTAGATGCATGGGCAGTATTGGCTAGAAAATAAGAGGTAGCACTCTCTTAATACCCTGAAACATCTCAGACCTAAGAAAGGTTGTATAATCTTTCATAGGATTTTCATCAGATCTGCACATTCCAGCCAACAAAGGTTTTTGTCAACGTTCGGTTGTCGACTGCTTGTTCTGCCTCAAATCCATTTGTCAATTTGAGATACATGGATGACTCACTTGTATCAATGACTATGACGCATGAGATAAAGAATTTGATAGAAATGAAATCCTTATTATTCTAATTTGATAAAGGTACTGGTTTAAAATAGAATGATCACAAAGATAAATTTATCTGAAATCTGAAAGAATGACAGCAGAGTAGCTCTATAGGAAGATTTAGAGAATTCCAGAGGACAAAGCTGTTCAATTTAATATTTGTGTTGCTACAAGAAAAAATAAACGTGCTTGGGACCAAGGCTTTAAAATGCACTGGAATGGGATCGTAGAAGCAGTACTATATTGTCCTGGAAGAAAACTGGCACTAGTACATAATGTCAGTACAGAGTGCAGTCCTGTAGCTTGTGTCCATACCCGGTACCCAGTTTTTAAAACCATGCTTGGGGTTTTGTTGCAAGGAAAAGATGGGCAGATAACTTGCAAGATACTGTGAAGGCCATTGTCGCTTGCATTCTATTACCATGTGTAGTTGTTTAGGGAAGAACAAAACCCATTGCCATGTTCAATTGAGTCAATTGATAACGAAGAGGCAGTTAGCTATTCAGGGATTTCAGGATCTGAGAAGGGCATTTTAATATCAAAACTGTCAGTGGGAGAAGAATGAGATGTTCTACAGGGCTTGCAATCACTGGATCACCATGATTAATCCTAGTGCAACTGCAGTGGTGGGAAATGCTTAGGAATGTGAAACTATTTTCTGAAGTGGAAGATGAATATGAGTAACAGGAAGATGATTTCTGATACTATTATCATATGGATTAAGTTGGGCAGAGAGAGAACACTGCAAGGATGGAATAATTTGCAATTGACAATCAAAAACCTTGTCTATGTTTGAGCATTGTTGTCCAAATAAATATGGAAAAATCCACTGTACAGGAATAAAAGGACTCTACATTGTATGGAAAAAAAAGAGTATGCTTTGTCATAAGTTCACATCAGAAGAACTAGTCCCACTGCCAAAACCAAACTGTAGTACTCCTATTAGCTGTATAAAATGTGCAGACTGAGCAAAAGAAGACCTAAGAAAAGTAAAAAAAAAAAAAAAACATGATGTGATAGGAAAAAAAAGAGTGCATGGAAAAAAAAAAGAATTTGATAAGCTTAAGATCAAATGCAATAAAAATGTTCTTTTTCTTTATATTTTTCATCTTGTATAGAGAAAAAAGATAAGATCATTATATGGTTTTCATTAATTTAAAGAAAGCATATTATAGAGTTTCTAGAAAAATCTTATAATAGGTGTTAGAAAAGAAAGAAGTATCCATTAAATATATTAACATAATAAAAGATATATATAATGAAGCAGTTACCAGTGTAAGAACTGTCGATGGTAATACTAATGAATTTTCTATTAGTAGGTTTACATCAGGAATTTGCTCTTAGTTTCCATCTTTTTGCTTTGGTTATATATGAGCTTACTAGATATATTTAGAATAATATTTTATGGTGCATATTATTTACAGATGATATAATATTAGTGAATGCAACTAAAACTAAGATTAATCGTAAGCTAGAAATATGAAGAAATGCATTAGAATCTAAAGATTTGGGTTAAATAGGATAAAGACAACATACATACAATGTAATTTTAATATAATTAAAAATGAAGATGAATGTAGAGTAAAAATTGAGGGCTATGAAGTTCCTAAAAATAATCATTTTCAATATTAGGATCGATTATTCATAAGGAAGGAGAGATTGAGGATGATGTTGTCAATAAGATTAAAGCAGGTTGGATGAAATATAGAAGTGTAACTGGAATATTATGTGATCATCGAGTACTTGCCAAGTTGAAAAGAAAATTTTATACAAAGGTCGTAAGACCAGCTATACTTTATAGTATGAAATATTGAACAGTTAGAAAAATATACGCACACAAGATGAATATAGCTAAAAAGAGAATGTTGAGATGGATGTTTGGTAATACAAGAAGAGATGGAATAATAAATGAAATTATTCATAAAAGGGTAGCACCAAACAAGGTCAAAATAAAGAAAGAATGATTTAAATGGTTTGGACATGTGCAATATAAACCTAGAGATGCACTTGAGCAAAGGAATTGCTTGATACATGTAAAAGAAAAAATAGGCAGAGATAGATCAAAAATTATATGAAAGAAAGTAATAAAGAAAAATTTAAAAATCTTTACATCTTGAAAAGAAATATGACTCAAAACCGAACTGAATGAAGAAAAAGAATTTATATAGCTGTATCCAACTAGTTTGGAATTAAGGCTTTATTGCTGTTGCTACTGTTGTTTTTGTAGTAGGGGGACTGAGAGGAAAGATGTTTGCTAGACCTGAGGACATTAATTTTTCTTTACTGGTATTCTCTTGGTCTCTATAAGTGAGCTTACTTTTCTAAATCAAACCTTATTAAAATTTACAACTATAATGAACACAACACACCTAATTCCATACTCAGTCCTTTTAAGTTGGTTTCGCCAAATGAGAATGACAAAGGTGGTAAAACAATAAATTCACTACCAACATTATAAGATAAACTTTTACGTTTGCAAACCTTTCCAGCTAAAAGTTACTCACAAGAAACATTTTCTGCTGTTTGCTCAGTCTTTTCGCCCATCCTCTTTTTGCTTTCTTACCTTCTGTGTGGACAACTCTGTGACAGATTGAAACCCCTGATCTATTCTGTAAATACACCTGATCATACTGAGAGATGACATCTCATTTCATCCCTATTTAGACAGAACCTTCATACACTAACTAGACCTTCAAATCCTAGGTTTTGATCATTATCTTCATCACATCTCTTTTTTTCATCATATTTGATATAACAGCAAGTCCTTTACCTCAAATACCTGAGTCTGTTGAGTCACTGATGTCCTTTTATCCCTAGAAGCCTCGACGACCATGAAATCTCCTCTCTATCCTCTGTTATTTAACCTAATTTCAATCAAACCTTCTGCAGAAAGTAGGATATTATGTTTCTCATCTTCTATGTATTCCTGACCCTCAGGACTACATCAAGGTCTTCATGAGCTATTCCAGAACTCCAAATGGATGATCTAAAAATCAGAGAATTATTTTGTATCAAAAAGTTTTACTTTGTTTATCAGTACCTTGTATTTCCCAAATGAAAGCCTAGCAGATGATCCAGCCAACCAACTCTAGTTTACTTATTCCACTTTGTAAAACTTTGATTTGGCTTCCTCATAAAGTACAGATGTCTCCTGTTGGCATAAACTAGCTGAGGTCCAAACATAATGAAAAATGAAGGACATGTACCTAGTGGAGGCAATTGTACCAAAGTCCACTGACACAATAGTCTCCAAAATGTATGAGGATAATTTTCTTGTGATCTTTGGAAAAAAGCACATTCCACATGCACTTTGAATCCTGATTTGAATTTTCTCTCACTTCAATTTTACTTTAGAAAGAACACAAAGTTACAAACCATAACACTTGATGATAGCGAAAGATTTGCTAGTTACAAGAGAGAAAAATTAATCTATTCGACAATAAAAGATGATTAGAAACCCTAACAGCATCTCTGGAAGCGACATTAAAAATGTATCTGTATTTTTGGAATCTAAAGACACTTGTAAATAAGAATATTACATTTCTCCCCTCATAAACCAATTTATATCAACGAAGATATTATGCCATGCCTTTATACAAACAAATGATTCACCTGAGACAGTAGAGTAATTCTAAACCATTTTTCTAATCATCTTACAAAAAACACATTGTTTTTTTAAAGTAATTATGTGGAAATCAGTGAAGTTCTGAAGGAAGGCAATTACCCATCATGCAATCATTGGAAAAGCAAGGGGAATTAACAAAATAGTGAGGAAAACGAAAATATAATTGAGGGGAAATGACAAAGCTTCATACCTGTCCACCTTTTTTACCTCTGAAGTCTTGTTAACCAAATTTCCTTCATCCAGGGATTTGGGCTTTACATCTTTCAATGAATCAGCCACAGTAAAATTCAGAATGAATGATGACAGTAATGGATCAGGTGCAGCATTTGAGGGAGCAACTCTATAGGAAGACCCGCCAAAAAGGGATTGCAAATTTCCTTCTCGCAGATCCTTTCTCAACAAAGAAAGTGTAGAATGGGATCCTGATGAACCCTTATGGAATCTCCTCCTGCGCTGCATGTGAGTTATTATTAAGGAACTCAAAGCCTACTACTCTATCAAACATGACATTTTGCACAAAATAAACAAAGTAAAGATAACTTTACAATTTAACAGTTCATTTTGTAAAGGAGGGTTTAGTGCACCAAAGTCAACTACAGTACAACTACAGAAAAGAAAAAAAATAAAGAGAAAAACACAATCATTGATCCACATATCAAAGTAGAGAAGAAAGGATATCTTAAAAAAATTCGCATGCTGCATTGTTATGTGTCCAACCATGTCCACCCCCACTGTAGCTGCACAAACGGGACATACCTGCAAGAGGAAACAAGACCCAATTCTAAGCAACAATAAGCACTGCTCCACATATCTAGAATTAAAAACATAAATAGACAACAATACCATGATTGGCTAAGTAAAAATTGCTATCTCAGCATCCAAAGATCCTGGTCCTTTTAACTAATCATAAACAGAAAAAAAAAGGAAAGGAGTAAAAATGATTTTTTTTTTCCAAATCCCTAGCAAAAAAAATAAGAACACAAAAGAAACAAAATAACCTAAAAATGTCAAAACAGATTAAAAGAGCAACCATCTTAAACCCAAAGCAACTTTTAAAACACAGCAAGTTCATATTAAATGTTACCAGCATTTTACTTGATTTTCTAGCTTGTAGGATACAATAAAATTTGATGACTCCATACCTGCAAATTGAAATTCTGAGTATTGGTTTTTTTTGTTTTTTGGAAAGGGGAGGGGGGGAGGCCTTTAATGCACAACTACTAAATCTGATTTGCTACATACTAAAGAAGGTGATGAAGACTTTATGGCTTAAAAATTTTTAGCTTGAGTCATATAATAAAATACAATAGATCAATTCAATTCACTCACTTAAACCAATAGAACTGTGCCTTTTTGTTTTCCTTTCACATGGTAAACAACATATAGAGTGAGTCTAGATATCCAATGATCTCAGACATATAAATCCAGGTCTTTCAGATTTACTACTAAGCACCTAGACCAACTCAAAATGCTTAACAGGAGAAGGAAAGAACACCAAAGAGTCTTGGAAATGACAACACATAATCTACTGTATTAGCATTAAAAACTGGAATAAAGCAGATGCTATGCACGTCAGAAAGCAAAGTAGGCTGTGTTCCGTAAATTTTGTCAAAACAGAGGCAAAATCTTCATTTTCTCTGCCTTGTTTACTTCCTACTACACCATTACAATTATCTCCACCTTCCAGGTGCATGACACATGATGGATATTGTTGAATGTCCCTTTTGGTCGTCCAACAAATGTCCAGTGGTTGCTTCTGTAATATATTAGAATGATCTTAAAGAAATGAGGCAAACTAGTGGCCCAATGGAAAGATATTATTTCAATGACTAACAAGGGGAATTTACTTTTTGATGAATTTTAAAGCAAATACAATTTGTGTAGTAGTCTTTTATATCCAAACATGTTTTACTAAATAAGAATGCCCTTTAATTTATAGCAGCAATCTATAAAATCTAAGTAGCAACATTTTAGTTTACGGTTTAAGATTGTTCCACACTGCTTATCCAGCAAATTCTTTGAGCAGCATGGACATTCTAGAGTCTAGACCATTACTAACAACAACCCAACACATGTTTTCTTGTCTGTATGCACTTCAAGGCAACTGTCAAAGAGGGGGAAAAGGACAACAGAATCTACCATACATGCCTATTAAATTTCTACGAAAGCAAGCAAGAGACACTGCTGAGATGATGCTATACAAGACTAGACCTTGAATCCATAATTTACCTAAAAGGTCAGAAAAGAAAGATCTTTAAATCTCATTAATTCTATTAGAGAAAACCAAAATCATTGCAAGTTAGTGTCATGATGAAGGGGAAACATCAGTATCCATTCATAATGAATGCATAGAAAACTGCTTTCACTAAATCAGCGAATAGAACTTCAGCAGACAATGCACTCAGACAGGATATCCTAAATAATCAATTTGTCAGACATGGATAGAAAAATAAAACCATTCACAACTAAGCAATGAGCTATATCACAAAAGTTTTAGTATCGCTGGAGAATAAGTACAGAAAAAGAACAAAAATCCAATCACTAAGTAAATTGAAACGAGAACTTCAGAATCAGACAAGAGGAAAACCTTAGAAAAACCTAGCCATCTTGCAAAAAATCATTTCCAGACACTTAAAAATCGAATCTTTTTTCATGAAGTTCTGTTCATCTCATCGAGAAGATATTTATCTAACTTTCCCAGTAAAACCCTATGAATCCAGTTTTGATTAAATTTTTACGCTAAAATCCCAAAAAAATATTTTTCCCCTAATATGTGAAAACACAAGCAGCTCTAGTGCATCTTCAAGCGACCAGAAACGAGACAATACCCCATTTTTGGCCTCAACCGCGTGCTCGTCGTCGATGTGGCAACACAGCCCCACTATATCAAAATCCTCGGAGCAGAACGGACACGGGAACTCTGCTTTCGAGTCTTCATCCCCTCCATCGATCTCCTCATACCCAAGGTACAGATCTACCAACCAAAACACCCAATCAAACCTCACTCTCAAGAAAGAATAATAAAACCCAAACCCAAACAATCAACAACCAGATACTCAATACTCACCGAATCGGGACTGAAGGGCAGACTGGTGGCGCTTCGAGGCATCTGAGAAGCGGCTCCACAAATCGGCCTCCATGGCTTCCTCCTCCCTCCGTAACTGCCCCAATCCAAGCCTCTAGTCCCCTGGAGCGCGGGTACAAACCCTAGAATCCGAGCAAGATACCACTCATCCCTCGCACTCTCGTATAAGTTTACAAGTGCCGTATGAGAGAGAGATCCCTCTGAAGAGAGAGAGGGGCAAAAGAGCTCGCTGATGACTTCGTGAGGGAAGAAGAAGGGAAGAAGGCGACAGACAGGAGGAGAAAGCGAAATGCGACCCTCCAAGTTTAGAGCTCTACAGCATCCGCACGATAAATAGCCCTGATCGTCCTCAAAATAACGATAGCGCCACCATATCTCGTACACGTGGTGAAATATGGGTCGTCAAAAAGAATCTCCGTGGATGTTTCATGTGTAGCTGATCTAAAGGGTGTCGATTCCGTTGAGTCGGATTGAGTCGGAACCGAGGCGGGAAACGGATCGTTAGCATGGTACCCATTGTTTCCGTATAGAGATTATATAGGCTAACTGGTGGTTTAAATACGAATTGGATGGGGGACACGGAAGGACCGTTGGGGAAACGTGCGAATAGAGTTAACCAAGTACTCCGGGTTCTGAGCGTTTGCCAACGCATCCCTCTGATGACATCCACCCCGGAAACGCGTTTCCCATCAATTGCCCCAGGTTCTCTTTGCCGTTGATTGATGGGCCACGGGGAGTAGGTGGCCGGTCCGATTGGAAGTTGTTACCTTCCTCCCGCACAAAAATTCATGTAGGAACCAACGTCTTCCGTCAATGCCGACGACTGGGTAAAATCCGGCGGTAGAGAAGTATTCGCATATTAGTTTCTATGCACACGCTAGTAAACTAGGGATTCCATCATTTTTACCTCGGGGTCCGAAGGCACGCCACGTGGAACATTGCAGTGATTCCGACCGCAAGCTTGCGGGGCAAGCTGTCTACATGCCGGTTTTTCCCCTGCGACGCGGGAATGATTGGGCACGAGTTTAATCACAGAAGACAGCTGATCCAGTCGATAGAAATACACCCAAAGGCCAAGGCCGTTTGAGCTGATTATGTTTCGGACGACGATTTGCTAGATGGGCTATTCTCTGCTCTCGACTTTACAGCGTATGTTCTCGAAGCGTGCCCATTGTGCGGCAAGGAAGAAGCCACGTGCCGCAGGTGGAACAGGCGAGGGCTTGCGTTCGGATTTGTCAGAGGAAGTAAATGCACTAATTGTTGCACCCAGAAAAGCACCTTTACGATGTAGCCGGGTCCCACAATAGCATTGCTGTAAAAAGGACCAATCATAATAATTCTAACTCACTCTTAGAACTCATGACAGCACCCGTTTACTGAGCGGGAGGTCTTGAGTTCGACTCTCAACGAACGCATAGGTTTGAAATTGTCATCTAAATTAATACATTCTTGTAGCGTTTCTCTTGGATCTGAAAATTAAGATTAATAATTCTATTAAAATTAAAAATCATAGATTTTACTCTGACACCATAGATTAATACATAAAAAAAATACAAAGCAAAATAAATAAATATATATATATAATTTATGTAATTAGCTAAGGAGCTAGAGGGTTAATAGATCTATAGTAGCGTGTGATAATTATATGAAGATACTTTTTAAAAGAAAGTTAAATAAAATGATCAGATTTATCTATTTTGAAAGTTATGAAGATAATTTATTTTTTTAAAAAAAAAAAAAAGGGTTTGTATGATTATGAATGAAACTTTAAAAGGGTGTGAATAAATTTAAGGCGTATATCATCTACAATAAATCTCATCATATCAGTCATAAATTTTGTTCTCACTTGCATCGCACGTGCCACAACCAAGCATCAATCATGATATAAGAGAGATCCTTTGGAACCGTTGTAATGGCCGTTATAATGAACCGGTGATTTTAAAACCGACCCGGTTCGACCGCACGTTCGCGGTCCGGCCAATTAACCGCCCCCAGAGATTTATTAGGAAAGCAGCTTCGCTTGGACGGACTCGCTGACCCCTCCTTCCCGCTTCTCTCTCTCTCGATTTCGTCCACTGGGTTCTCTTTGAGCCCTTCTCGGCTTCCATTTGGATTCCCTTTTCACCCATTTCGATCGCTCGTGGCCCCCTTTCGCCTTCAACCTCTCAATGGGCGCAGAGAAATCGATTCTGTTTTGGAGTCGGCTGGTTTCTAATATCCGGGTCTGGTGATTTCCTTCTCGACTTCGTTGGAATTACTGTTGCATTAATAGATATAAAAATCGGATATCTATGGGGATCTCCTCGTGGAGATGCCAATTGGGTTGTTCTGACTCGATTCTTGTAATCAAAATTGGATTTTGAGGTTCAAGGCTTTGATTCCAGCGTCTATATACTCTCGTACGAGCTCTGGAGAAATTCCTCAAAGAAAGATGGATTCTTTAAAGGATTTTCAATAATTTAAAAGGAAGAGGATTGGAAGAAAATTTAGGGCATTGCCGCTGGTGATCACAGGATGGGGAGGGTGAAACTAAAGATCAAGAAATTGGAGAATAGCAGCGGTCGGCAGGTCACTTACTCGAAACGGAGGGCTGGAATATTGAAAAAGGCTAAGGAGCTCTCGATATTGTGTGACATAGACCTCGTCCTTCTCATGTTCTCACCCACTGGAAAGCCGACATTATGCGTTGGAGACCGGAGGTATTTGTTAATCCTTCATCTTTATTTCTACTATTTTTAGTTTTTCAAATGCAATCATCTAATAATTAACTGGCCATGGAAATGAAATGAATTAGAACACCATATTTAGGCGATAGACCATAAGCAATTTCTAAGAGATCCTGAGGATTGGTTGTTTAATTGTTCCTTGTAGTCTTCTCTGGAGAATGGATTAGTAAGAACAATTCTCAGTTGTCATAATTGAGAACCATCGGCATCTTTAAAAAACGAAAAAAGAATCATTCGCTTTCTAGCTCAGTCAACTTTTTCTACCAATATTTCAGCTTGATTATATTATCAACACAATTTTCTTTCCACTTCGACATTTATTCTTTGCTTTATGACAGCACAATGGAGGAGGTTGTTGCAAAGTTTGCCCAACTAACTCCACAAGAAAGAGCCAAAAGGTACAATCAAACTCCTTTGACCTGTGTGCTCTTGCATTCAGACTAAATGTTTATAACATTTCTGATGAATGCTCCTGCATGATTTGAACAGGAAGTTGGAGAGCCTCGAAGTAAGTCCACCATCATTGAGCTATTTTCTGAACAACAGTTTGCACTTTTCTTTTTATTCTCCTTCAGCGGAACACGGTTTCATACTTCAGTATAACTTCAAGCAACCCTTGATCTATAATATGCATTTTTTAAAATTATATTCTTTTTTTCTTGTTGAGAATACAGGCACTGAAGAAGACATTCAAGAAACTAGACCATGATGTTAATATTCAAGATTTCATGGGTTCAAGGTAATGATAATCTTAAATTTATTTGGATAGCAGAACCCATGTTCTGAAATTTTGATATTCTTCCTTTGATTTTGTTGCAGCAGCCAAACAGTTGAGGTGCCCATCACAAAGATCACATTTAGAAATGCAGCATTCTATTTTGTAAGCATTTCCTTTTCTCTCTTTGTATATTTGGTTTTGATTAAATCCCTTGTACAGGACTTGACAAATCACTTAAGGTCATTGCAAGCTCAACTATTGGATGTACAAAAGAGACTGAGGTAATATTTTGAACTTTGACCTGCATCTTTCTTTTCTTGGATATTAAAAAAATGCCCAAGGATTATGAGATGAAAGATCATGTTATAAGATAGGATGATGGAACAAAGACTAAGATAAATGACAATAATTTGGAACATAGACTGAGGTAAATGACAACAATTTTGGAGATCAATTTGGATTTAAATTAGGATGATCAAATATGAAGGATGTTCTGTTTGGAAACAAATTAGAAGATTATGGACTAAAAGAGTTAGCACTTGGTTTTCATTTACTTATAGAAATGATATGACAGAATTCCATGAGAAGTAAATTGGCGAGGCATTAAGAGAAACTTATATAATTAGAAGGTCACTTGTTAAAGACATGCTACAGAAGGAACAAGTGCAAAAAATAGTTGTGTTGGGACAGGTTTCTATCCTGATAGGTCTGTTGCAGGCGTCAACATCAAACACATATAATTTCACACAATTTAGATGAATTTATGGCTGCTATCCAGAAGGTGTATTATTGAACTCAAGTTATGCTCAAACGCCAAATGAGAGTCACAGAAGAAATCATTAGAGGTCACAATCACAACAATCAATTAAATAAGAATGGAGTTTCAGTAGAATAGGGAATTAAAATAAAAGCCTGGTTAAAATTGATTTTCAAGAGGGACAATAATGACATGAATTTCTTTAGGCTAGACTTCTAAAATGACTGAAGAGATAGTTGAGTGCATATCAATTACAATTAAAGCTAGGAAGTAGAAATTTTCTCAACATATGCTGACTTAAGATAAATTTCTAAGTCACAGCTTGACATGTTTGGCAATAAGAGGGTCCAAGCAAAGTAAATGAAAGTAGCAGAAATAAGAATGTTAACATGAATGGTGGTAGAACTAGAAAAAGTAGCTATGCAAAGAGTATGATAGAGGAGGATTGGGAGTTGCATGGTCAAGGACTAGTGGCAGAGAACTGACTGAGATGGTGTGGATGTGTGTAGAAGATCTGAAGCGATTCCTCTAAGGAAGTTGCTTAGATTTGAATTGAGCTTAGAAGAAGGATGAAAGGATCGAAGACAACACAGACATTAGTTGTGATAAAGGATCTGGAAAGCCTACACTGACATCAAAGGAACAAGATCACATGCTGCAAATTATATTGGTTGTTGCGAATAAGAAAAGAGCAAATGGTGCAAGAGCTAGCTTGCAGACAGCAGAAGCATCTATTCTCCCTGCAACGCCCTAAATAAGAGAATATAGACTGTGAACCAGCACTTTAATATCATGTAATTTCTTTCTTTCTTTCTATCTGTTTGTCCGTTTGTCTGCTTGATGAAGCAGAATCATGTAATTTCAACAGACACTTTAGCAACATTCGGAAGTGGATGTAAAAGGAGAAAGAAAGGAGAGATGTTACAAAGAAAGGGGAAGAGAAGCAACGTAGTGTCACAATGCCTTTGAATCGTAGGACTATCTCTTTGTATTTGTTAATTGTGGCATGAGCATGGGGTGCAGACAGATAATTGAAGCACTCCTAAATTAGATAGTTTTCCAAAATGAAATAAATCTGTATTGACAAGCACTTTCCCTTTAAATACAAAAATGAAAAAAATATTTACCTTCACATTTCATTGCATAAACTAGAAGGTGCACATCTTCTTTCTTTTTCCTCCCTTTCTAGATCCTTATATGGCATTGGAACAAGTATGTCTCTGAGTTGCTCTAAATTTCCATTACTTAATTTATTACATCAGTGATTTTTGTTATATTTAACATTCGGCTGTTCCTTGTCAGTTATTGGACCGATCCTGATAAGATTGATAACATAGACCATATTAGGGCTATGGAACAATCTCTCAAGGAATCGCTCGGCAGCATTCAGTTGCATAAGGTAAGCATTCTGGACATTTAGTTTTTGTCTACTAAATGATCTATTTATTAACATTTCTTAGATTAGTTGTATAGTGACTTTGTCTAGATAATGATTCTTAATGGCATATAGTAATATAACTTAGATGCACAAGTTTATACAACCTTAGGCCCCATTAACCTGAAACAGCTGGTCCATAGGAGCTAGCTTGTTTAACTTTTGTTTCTGCATTGTAGCAAGGCCAGTTAGAAAACTTAGTTCTCAAACATCTAATACATCTAGAAGTTTTTCATTCACCTCTTGCCATGACATACTGTTCCATGAATCAGGGGGGTGCATAGTTTAGGTTATTTCTACAGGTCATTTTCTTGCATATGTTTGTATGTATATATTTATGTGTTATGTACGTTTGCAATATACATAGATATATGCATATACATATCAACACATACATAAATATGTGTATATCACTTATCCATTCACCTCTTGCCATGGCATCCTGTTCTCTGACGAATCTGGGGGATACATGGTTTAGGTTGTCTCTACAGGTTATTATCCTGCATATGTTTGTAGTGCTAGATAATTCATTCCATAGATAATATAGGACCATTTTTTATTTCTAATTTCAAACATAAAATATGTTTAGTAAGTGATATATATACATCTTTATGGATGTGTCAGTATTATACATATATCTATTTATATTACAAACATACATGGTTACATAAATACATACAATATATATATACATAATATATGGTAGAGTTGTCATTACTTCCAAGATGGAAAGAGAATATTTTATGTCTACCATAAAACCTCAGAATGGGAGTTGTAAAATAAGAATATAAACCATAAATAACGATTTTCAAGTTCTAAAATGTTGATAAATTAAAAAGAAAAAGAACACACACACACACATACATTTTGGAGACCCTAGCCCATGCATGATGTAATACCAAAGATAAAACACTACAAGATACCATTTAAATTATTAGTTTGAGATAACTTGATGCAAGAGCAAGGGATACTTTTGTTTATAGGCATTTTAGATGTTGTAAATCATATCCAATGGTTAAATTTTCATTTTGCAGTCCATTTTTTAATTTGGCAATGTGTGCTCTATCTTCCACCTACATTATAACTGAACCCCCATTTATACATTACATCATGGACTCATGTCATCATAGTTGTTTAGTTGCTAATAAAATCACTAGTGATTGTCTTATCACTAGTTACAATCTAAACTTATGGTAAATGATAATTTATGCTTTAATACATACACATATTCCTTTCACTTATTGAGTAGATGCTAGATGCTAGATACTGCAATCGGAGGTCTGATTTTGTTTTATTTTTTTCTAATATATAAGGTTGGCATCAAGAATTTAAATACCAATGCATACTGGTCATCTTAGCCATATCAGACACAGTAAGGTTTTTGTACTAGTATGCCCCTTGTTACAGTACCATGCAAATATATAGTTCACACTTGTTGTTGTGCCAACACTGATAGGTGTACCATTGATCAATATGGTACTATATTGGGAAAATACTGGTACTTCAACCCTTGGTTGGCATGCTTATCCAACTCATTTTGCTATTGGTTTTTCATGATTGTACTATATATAAAATAATTCCTATATTTGTAGAACGGGCTCCTAGTTGGTAATTTTAGTGCTCATTCATCATCATATGCTTAGCTTCAAGACCAAGTTATCACACATGGGCATGGTGGGGAAGGGAATTAGAACGTTTGGAGCCACTTGGTCTTGAGGTTTGTTGTATTGGTTCCCTTATTGATATTGGTATGCTATGGTAGTCCCGATACTATACAGTATAGTTCCTATACTGGCATAAGGTCAGGAGATCATTTTCTCATGCTCAACTATGTTAAAGCCCAAAACTAGGAGAACCAGTTGATTCTATCCAGTATGAGTTAGTTCAATTCATGTGTCGTACTGAACCTTGGTATTGTACTATTATGGTAAAATACACCCATTACAGGGTGGTATGTTAAAACATGGCTAACCGTGGTTTTGCCTATATATTTTTAGTAGTTCCATAAATTTATACTTAGCTATAGGTAAGTTTCCATCATCTATATAAATCTACTTTGCTCTATGATAGTGTTGCATTGATATTAGCAATCTTGTTAATACCTTCACAATAATATTTCATAACCAGCTAATACCTCCCAATATATGAAATGAAAGAGTCAAAGAGCACTTCGTCTGATAGATATGCATTGCCACCGAACTTAGTGATCACTTTTTGAGACCCAAAAGTAATGTACAGCTTTGAGGCTGCACATCTTGTAGACCAAAAAAATAACGCTCTCAGGATTTTAGAGAGCTGAGACCAAAAAGATAATGCTTTCAGGATTTTAGAGAGCTGACCTTTTTAGGTTAGATGGCTGAATTACTCATGTAATATGCAAATACTTTCTTCCTGTAATCTATCAAACAACAGTGCAGATATCTGAAGCAGCTCCTCGATAGAAATTTAACATTATAGACAAGACATTGATTGGGGGAAGAAAATATTAAATTGTATAAAATAGCAGAGCTTGTAACAGTTTTTGATTTAGCTTTTTCCCATCTTAAGTTGATCCTCTGCTCTTTGTAATAACAGGAAAACCTTGAAAAGCAACTTATGTCTCTAGATTGCAGTAGCCAGGTAAAAGCACTTTTAGTGGAGTATATGTCTGCTTCCAGCCATTTGCTGCCTTAAATTAGGAAAAAAATTTCATGTTTCTTTGTCAATGGCAACTATCTAATGACATCACATTGATTTTTTAGTTTCAAAATGGCATCCATCTACCCTTGGGATTGGGCGGTGAGCACGGTCCCTTACCTGTAGGATGGCTTCATAACAATGATGGCCCACAAATGGTGCTTCCAGAGGACCCTAATTTACTACCTCAGAGGTGAGTAGGAAACTTACTACCTAAGAGGTGAACAAGATCATTTTTTTTTTCCTGTGATGTGTAAACTATTTATTTCCTATTTTCTCAGTCAAAATAGGGTCTCCTGATTGTTATAATAATTATTATCTTAGCACTTATCATAAACAGTAATTACGAGTCCTTTTGTTTATGAATGGCTGAAGATGTAGCAACTCAACTATTTCTGGCTCATACCACCGTGGACCAAAGTTTTGGTTAGATCAATCTCTTGTTGACTTATTTGACTCTGGTGCGTTGACTTGTTCCTTTAGTCAAAACATGGATGGAACCTTTTTTGTAAAAGGTTCCACCCACATTTATATGTTGCTTAAAACCTGCAACATGGTAACATGTGATTTCTTAATTTGCAATGCTAACTTTAGATTAGGAGAGCTCATTTGTTTTGCTTTGTTGGAATCCTTTCTGAAAATGGATAATATGCAAAAAAAAATTGTACTCCCAAACTCTAATAATCTTTTCAGCATATCACGGTTCCCAGCACCTTTAATTGGTGAAATGGTTTGTCCAGTATGTTTGCTAAAATGATGGATGTGGTTGTTTTGTCTTGTAGAGATATCGGATGCTCCACAGATACATCTATTCAAAGTTATTCTGGTTACTTCAACACAGGTAAACAAGCAGAGGTCAGTGAGCGATTACAAGAGGATTCTTTGCATGAGTTTAGCCAAAACGCATTCCTGAGGCTGCAGTTAGGAGGCCAATACCCTTACCAGACCTATTGTCAGAATTTAATCAGCGAGAACTCATTCAAGCCCGATACAGAAAATAGCTTACCAGAAAGCACTATAGATTATCAAGTTAATCACTTTGAGGCATCCAGGCCTGGATATGATGCAAGCTTTCAGAATTGGGCTTCAACGTCTGGGACATGTGGTGTTGCCATATATGACAACCAGTCATACTCTCGAGTAAGTTCTTCAGATATTCTTTTTGTTCACTTTTAATGAGATTAGAACTTTACTGGTAGGCTTCATAACCAGAATCAGTGATAAGTATACCAAAAGGCAACATAAAATGAGGAAGATATTTTAATATCTCAGGAAGACTAATTGCACGATTCATGAAAACCTTACAAGCCATGTGCTGCATTTTAAACTTTAATATCCAGCTTTCCATGAATAAATTAGAAACCCATTTCATAATTCATCTCTCCCAAATTTATTTCCAGTTAAGTGTCCTACAGCTACTGTTTTTTCTGCCCAACTCTGCTATTGCTTTAAGAGATTGGAGGCCGTGGAAGAGTACCATATTTTCTAAATATCATTTTTGGCATTCTCTTGATTTTGTATCTTTTGGCAATTTAAAGTTTCTGATGTTATTGTTCCTTCTGATGCTTGTTTGGTTGCATATGTAATTTAAACATGCATATTTTGTTACTCTGAACCTCTGGAATTACTATGATACTGAACATATTTTTTCTGAAACTTTAAATGAAAACTAAAATAGAAATTGGCATCATAATTCCATGTAAGATTAAAGATTATGCTATCAACTCTAAAATTCATTATTTACACAGCTCGCTTGCTAATTTCTTCTTACTTAGGTTTTAACAATATTTCAATAGGACCTGATTGATGAATATTAAGATTTTGGGTGAATACAAAATGGGTTTCCTTAAGACCCTTTTACTGATATGATCAGCATTTGCGCTATAATATTTTTCAGCTTGTGCTGAAGCTCTTCAATTGTTTCTTGCAGCAACCAAACTAAGACTACACCAATCATGTTGCTTATCAGTCCCTCGAGTTGGCTTCTCAGTCGTTTGGTGGCCTTCATCTCATAGAACATTTACCACAGAAGCTACAAACTTGTGTGGATCTTCAGCAGGCATTGACATGATTTCCTTAGTACATACTCAAAGATTATTTGCAATATAAAGATGTGATGTATACTCTAACCTTCACACAAAATAGTTTTAGTTATCAAATATGCCATACAGAAAATTTTCTTGTAGATATAATGGTCAATGGGTACCACCTCTGCCATTATGTTCAGGCCAGTTGTAAAAATTCACCTTGTAAATTTCATTGGAACATTGTTCATTTATCCCCATCACTCTTTCCAACAATGGCCGATGGGCCAACCTTGCATGGAGCATATGTTATCCTATCAGCATTGTCCCATCTCCATCTGGAAAGAAAAATCAGGTAGCAAATCCTTGCAAACGCTGTCATTGTTGCAGAAGGTCAAGCCACAGTTTTCTGTTAGGCATTCATTGCTCCAATATATAAAAAATTCAGCTTTTACTTTCTTGGACAATACGGCCTAATATATTCCTATACATCAGTTGATGGTGTGGTATTAAATGTTATCAAGACTAATTTGATTTTATTTTTTTTAATATTGTTTCATTAGCTTTTTTCCCTTCACCAAATACTAAAGATCAGTGTGCTTGTGGGTAGTTACTCTTTTTACACTATATTGGCCAATATTTCAATATCTTACATGCCACATGAAATATTTTGATATCGAAATATTTTTTACAATTCCAACCTTTCATCTCAATCGCGATAGACCAAGATGTTGGATGATCTTTATATGGATTTTCTCCCAAGATTGCTGAGACATCCAAGTTGAAAGCCTTGAGCAAAAAACAACACCATCAATAATGACAATAATAATAAAGCATTAATTCTAAACTTATTGGAGACTTATGTTAAGAGTCAATTTCTCATATAGGTTGTCCCAATTTGCACCGTCATCTGCCTTCAAATTTCTTCTGAAAAAATTGACCCGATCAATGCCAAGATCTTCAATCTATATCTTTTAGATTAACATCACACATCCATGATTGATATCAGATGATAAAGGCAGCCTGATTAACTAAGATTGAGCATAATCGTGACACTGACAATCTTCATCCTCTTTTGACATCTTGATTATTAAAGCTCTTTCCATTGCTTTCTTCAACGAACTTAGCCTCGGTTTGAATTTTGTGCACCTATTTGTGAGATATATTGAAGCTATTTAACTTAAGAGCAATATGTTGTGAAAAAAAGAAACCGAGCTTGCACGCAAATTTCTTTGGGATACACCATGGAATTTCATTGATGCCTCCTCCTGTCCAACTTTCCTTCCAGCCAGCAACCGTTGTTTTTTTTGGTGGCATGAGACTAGACCAAACTTCAACCTCAATATTCAAATATAATAAGTTTCCTCTTTCCAAGAGCTTTGCATGGGGGCTGGAACAAAATCACCTTCCATTTTGCTTGGTTTTGATACCAACAGGATACAAGGGAATAGGGGACTCAGGAAAAATAATAATACAATCAATCTGCTATGTTGTCAGAGAGTTTTCTTCTCTACCAAACTTGTCAGACATTCTTGAATATTATCAGAGAATGGGAAAAAAAAAAAAAAGAAGAAGAAAGAAAGAAAGAAAGAAGAATCTATTTACGTTGGGACTAAACAGTGGAGAAACCAGTTTGAGTAGCGATCTCAAACTGTTAATGGCGGCAAAATTCAGTGCAGAATATTTCAGCTGTAATATGAGGAGAATATGCCATATTTTCCACAATGAAGAAGTGCTGTAGTAAATAATCTATAACATTGGTTCACTGACATGCATGCAGGCCTATGAACTATGTCCAGCTGCAACATCAATCCCCTTACAGCAATTCCATACTAAATATTTCTTCTTCCATGTTCTCAGTTATCTCTTAGTAACACTGAACCCTATCATGCCATTTACATCAATTTTATCATTCCATCTTCAGTTTGCATATCATTCTTGTATGTCTTCCTCTCATCAGGGGAATTATGTGGTGCTGCTCTACCCATTCTTCTACAATATAATAGTAGGATGCTGCTTTAGAAGGGCATCAAGCAATGCTCAAGTTCTTCATTATGGAAAGTTTTTTTTTTTTTTCTTTTCTTTTATCCTGTGTAGTTTTCCAGCATGAATACATCTACTCAAAATTAACTCTCTCTTGAAGATGGAAGCATGAATAAGCATATGTCTAAATGAGGCCAAAAATAATGCCATTCACAAATTGAAATGAGGTAGTGGTAGAGACTCGTCACCAGATACGTTTGAAGTCATGAAAAATAAGACAACTTATACAATATACTAAATATCGATGTCAGGATATTTCATATTAATGCATATCATCTTATATTGGGCATATCATACCGTATCAATGCCAACTCATAACTCGATATAAAAAATGTATCAAGTCTTGATATATTGAACTAACCCATTTCAAATATACCGACACTATACTAGTATGATAGTAATATAGAGTTCAATACTAGAATTGCAAACTTTGTTCCTACATGTTTTATTCTTGATGTTTAAAATTAGGTTGTGATTCTGGTTTTGATAGAATGCGCGCTCTTATTGCAGAAGTAAGAATAGTCTCTATTGTTTTTTATTTTAGTTATTTTTTAAAAAAAAAATATATAAAAGGAAAAAAGAAAATAAGTCAAAGAGGATGTGGTGCATATTATTTTAGTATATATTCTGTTTGAAAGCAAAACTATGTATGGATGGTTTGTAAGCTTATAAAAACTATTAAAAATTTTAACATAATAAAAATATAAGGTATTAATATATATATACACACACATACATATGAATTTCATACAATAAAATTTATAGCAAAAATTGCGTTCATCATATGTTTCTCATCGTGAATTTGGATATGCAGGGTGATCCGAGCAAGATATGTCTGACTTGAATGTTTCGGAAAAGCAAAGTTTATTTTTTTTATTTGAAGGAAGTAAAAGCAAAGTTTGCACATGAATACTCTTACCTATCATTGAGAAAGAAGGTAGCATTCATTTAGAAGATCAATGCAGATTCCTACTTCTTCCAAAGCAAACATCAACATACTTCATCCTCTGGAAACTTAACAAGTCATTTGTAATCTAATATTGGACAGTAGGGAAAAAAATGCAAGTTGATTACTTAATTTATTTTTTAAAAAAAAAATTGTTTTACACACTCCAGCAGGCATGTAGCTTTGCTAGACCTCTAGGGGCAAAATGGACATCAAAGTCATGGATAAAGGCATTTGGACAAACTACTTTATTGATTAAAATTATTTTACTTTCAAAGGTATATATATTTATTTATAAAGAATTGCAGGGCTTCTACACCTTGTTCCGTTTTGTATAAGACGCACATGGCACGTAAAATCCAACGGCTCGTGATTGCTCTTTATTGTCCTCGCCGGCCAAATTCAAACCGGCTGCCTCCATAACTCTAGCGACCGTTGCCATCATTCCATAGCCGTTGGATTCCCATAAATGGACCGTCCGGATTAGTCCATGCCTTCGAATTGCCACGTAGTCACATCCGACCGTTGAGAGATAGCACAGCTTTGAATCATCCCGTCTCCCCCTCCAACGGCTCCAAAATTTCAAGATCTTCTCAAAATCCCCGAAGCTCGCTCGCTCGCTCGCTCTCTCTCTCTCTCTCTCTCTCTCTCTCTCTCTCTCTGTTCTCATCTCTTGAGGTTTTCTTGGCATCTTCTTCTGCTCGTTTGAAAAGAAATGGCTCGAAGGGCTTCGTCCCCTGCTTGTCCCGTGGCCATAATGGTCTCTTCTGGAGGAAAGGGCTCAGGGGATGGCGCTCTCAGGAGGAGCATCGGATTGACGAGCCCAGTCCCACGCCATTCCTCGCCCAACAACAACCCGCACTCCCCGGCCGCTGCAAGGCCGAGCAGCCAGGCGTCGAGCGGCCGCGGTGCGAGGTACTGCTCGGCGTCCAAGGATGAGATCGAAGAGACGGGCTCCGAATTCGTCCGGTACACCATCCACATTCCCCCAACACCCGACCAGCCCGTGGCGTCCGAATCGGACACTCGACCTGAGAGGAGTTACATCTCCGGCACGATCTTTACCGGTGGGTTCAATTGCGTGACCCGCGGCCACGTCATGGAGTGCTCGGCCGATAGCCCGCCGACGGCGAAGTCCGCGGGAATGGTTTGCAGGATGAAGGGCTGCGACGGAGCTGCGTTTCTGAAGGGGTCGAAGTTGCCGTGCGAGTGCGGGTTTATGATCTGCAACGACTGCTATTTGGAGTGCGTGGGGAGCGGAGGGCAGTGTCCGGGGTGTAAGGAGCCTTACGGAGGTATGAGTGACGAAGAGGACTCGGCGTCGGAGGCCGAGGAGAAGGCCCTTCCGTTGACGTCGATGAAGGATTTCAGAGCGGGGAGGAGGCTTTCGATGATAAAGTCGACCAAGGCCCCAAACCAGCCGGCGGATTTTGATCACAACCGCTGGCTCTTTGAGACGAAGGGAACGTATGGGTATGGGAACGCTGTGTGGCCGAAGGATGGGCATGGTGGTGAGGCTGGATTCAAGGAGTTCGGAGAGCCACCCAACTTTGGGGGGAGATGCCGGAGGCCATTGACGAGGAAGGTGGGGGTATCTCAAGCAATTCTCAGCCCCTACAGGTAAAAAAGAACATAAGTTTCAAATATCCTGTTGGTTGAATCCAAGATTTTCTTTTTCTTTAGATGCTTTGTTTCATATCATATGTGATTTATTCTAATTGCATGGTGGAAATCATTCTTTTTTGTATTGAAATTATTGAAATGTGGTTCTTAGTTTGAATATGTTTATCCTTATTTAGAGGATTAATTATTACTTAACATATCTAACGCAACCCAAATTTATAACTAAATTGAGTTGCCATCTTTATATTACTTATATTTCAATCACAGTGGATTTGGGCTCATTGATGAGCTCTGTCATGATCAACTCCCTTTCTATGGGGATTTTTAGAAGCAAAGTGCACTCAAGATTCTCCAAGAGCAAAACATTTCTTCATATATCTATGAACAGACAAATAACTACAACATATGCTCTTCGTATTAATGAGCTAGTTCTCTTTTCTTCAATCATGGTATAATAGATTTTTCAACAGTTTTCAAGTGTATGAACATACCATTTAGAAGCTCTATGAAATATATTGGCTTTTATACAATTACAACATGCTAGACTGTATGACTCCAATGTTCTACGTGTTACTTTCTGGACCCTCACTAAATTCTCAAAAGAAATGCAGTATTTTTACTACTTGTTTTAACTTCATTCGATTGTACTCCACATTTGTGTCTTGTTAATCTGGAGCATCGCAGAATCTTTAAAGAGCCTTTTAGATTGTACTTCTTGTACCTTTTGTTGAAATGCAAAGAGAAAGAAAGATATACTTGTTCGGTGAGATTTCCATTGTTTCAGAAAAGGACTTGATGTTTTGAGAACATTCAAACTTTTCTTTTTTCAGATTGCTGATAATTATTCGCCTTGTCGCCCTTGGCTTCTTTCTTGCTTGGAGAGTTCGGCATCCCAACAATGAAGCAATGTGGCTCTGGGGTATGTCTGTAGCCTGCGAGCTTTGGTTCGCATTCTCATGGCTTCTTGACCAGCTCCCCAAGCTCTACCCTGTTAACAGAGCAACAGACCTCACTGTTCTGAAAGAGCGCTTCGAGTCACCAAGCATTCGAAACCCCAAAGGTCGATCTGATCTCCCAGGTATTGATGTATTTGTCTCCACCGCAGACCCTGACAAAGAACCCCCTCTTGTCACTGCAAACACCATCCTCTCCATTCTCGCAGTTGATTACCCTGTTGAGAAGTTAGCTTGCTACCTATCCGATGATGGAGGATCTCTTCTAACCTTTGAGGCTCTAGCTGAGACTGCAAGTTTTGCAAGGATCTGGGTTCCCTTCTGCCGAAAACATGACATAGAGCCAAGAAATCCCGAGGCCTATTTCAGTCAGAAGCGTGACCCTCTAAAGAACAAAGTCAGGCTAGATTTTGTCAGGGAGAGGAGGAAGGTTAAAAGAGAGTATGATGAGTTCAAAGTGAGGATAAATTCTTTGCCTGAGTCCATTAGGCGGCGATCAGATGCATACAATGCCCATGAAGAGTTGCGGGCTAAAAAGAAGCAGGAGGAAATGGGAGGCAACCTTTCTGAACCTATTAAGCTTGTGAAAGCTACTTGGATGTCAGATGGATCACATTGGCCTGGGACTTGGTTCTCACCCGAAACTGATCATTCTAGAGGCGATCATGCTGGTATAATTCAGGTATCCTCTCTCTTCTTATTGCTTTCAATCGAGTAGAGTTCAGGTACCATGCTGGTATACTTTAGAGCTAACTGGTTTCTATTGAGTTTTAAGTGTGTAGAACGTATATGAAACATATGTATATTTCTTTTAACAGGCAATGCTTGCTCCTCCAAACTCGGAACCAGTCATGGGTACCGAGGTCAATGAAAACAATCTCATTGATACCATTGGCGTGGACATTAGACTGCCAATGCTAGTCTATGTCTCTCGTGAAAAAAGGCCTGGATATGATCACAACAAGAAGGCTGGTGCTATGAATGCTCTTGTCAGAACCAGTGCTATAATGTCGAACGGCCCCTTCATTCTGAATCTAGACTGTGATCACTACATCTACAACTCCTTGGCTCTCAGAGAAGGGATATGCTTCATGCTTGACAGAGGTGGTGACAGGATATGTTATGTTCAATTCCCTCAAAGGTTTGAGGGGATTGATCCAAGTGACAGGTACGCAAACCACAACTTGGTCTTCTTTGATGTCACCATGAGGGCTATGGATGGACTGCAGGGTCCAATGTATGTTGGAACTGGCTGCATCTTTCGAAGAACTGCCCTTTATGGCTTTAGTCCTCCTCGTGCCACTGAGCACCATGGGTGGTTTGGAAGGAAGAAGATTAAGCTTTTCCCAAGGAAACCCACAATGGGGAAGAAGAGCGACCGGGAGAATGAAATCATGCTGCCAAGCATAGGGGATGAAGAGAATGAAGGAGATATCGAATCATCATCGCTCCTACCTAAGAGGTTTGGAAACTCAGTTACTTTAGTAGCCTCCATCCCAGTTGCAGAATACCAAGGAAGACTACTTCAAGACCTGCCTGATGTGAGGCAAGGCCGCCCTGCGGGTTCTCTGGCAGTCCCTCGAGAGCCATTGGATGCTGCAACAGTTGCTGAGGCAATCAGTGTTATATCCTGCTTTTATGAGGAGAAAACCGAATGGGGCCAGAGAGTAGGTTGGATCTATGGATCTGTGACTGAAGATGTTGTGACTGGTTATCGGATGCACAACAGAGGGTGGCGGTCCATCTACTGTGTCACCAAGCGAGATGCATTTAGAGGGACAGCCCCCATCAATCTGACCGACCGACTGCACCAAGTCCTCCGTTGGGCTACTGGTTCTGTCGAGATCTTCTTCTCCCGGAACAATGCGTTCTTTGCCTCAAGGAGGATGAAGTTCTTGCAAAGGGTGGCCTATTCCAATGTGGGGATGTATCCCTTCACATCGATCTTTCTGCTGGTCTACTGCATCCTACCTGCTGTTTCCCTCTTCTCTGGACAGTTTATAGTCCAATCTCTAAGTGTAACATTTTTGATATTCCTGTTGGCCATTACTATAACACTCTGCTTGCTTGCACTGCTGGAGATCAAATGGTCTGGGATAACATTGCATGAGTGGTGGAGGAATGAGCAGTTTTGGTTGATTGGAGGGACTAGTGCTCACCCAGCCGCTGTGCTGCAAGGGCTACTGAAGGTTATTGCCGGTGTTGATATCTCCTTTACTCTGACATCAAAGCCTGCAACTGATGACAATGATGATGCGTATGCCGAGCTCTATGCGGTGAAGTGGAGCTTCCTGATGGTGCCCCCAATCACAATTATGATGATCAACATGATAGCTATTGCAGTTGGGGTGGCAAGGACCATGTACAGTGAATTCCCCCAGTGGAGCAAGCTCTTCGGAGGAGTGTTCTTTAGCTTCTGGGTGCTATGCCATCTTTACCCATTTGCTAAAGGGTTGATGGGAAGGAGGGGGAAGGTGCCAACAATTGTGTTCGTGTGGTCAGGCCTCCTTTCAACAGTCATTTCTGTGCTTTGGGTGTACATTAGCCCACCTAAAGGAAGTAGGAAGGACTACATGAGCTTCCAGTTCCCATGAGGAGAATGCAAGGCAGTAGCAGCTTCCATGTTCGACAACCATGAAGGAACCTTGTAGTATATACTTCCATTTCATGTTTGGATGATGCAAAAAACAAGTACCTCTAAGTAGAAGTAGCTGCAGAAACACTTGAAGATTTCTAATACGTACATGATGATTGATTCATGTGATGTCCATACTTCTTTCTGTATCTTGTTAGTTTTAATTAGATGTCTTCTTTATTTGCATGGAATGTATTAATTTTCTTCGCTCTATATGATGGGATTTTTAAGATCCTTGGACATGAAGCTCTGCAGTGCCCATTTTCCTTGTTTTAATGTTTGATTAATTAATCTTCTTCAAATAGGTTGGCATGGTGAAAATTAAGCCATGATAGGTAAATTTTCAGATCTTTTTGTGCAGAAATATTAGAAACAGACATGGTATCTGATTTTTTTTCCTCCTCTATTCCAATCCGTTTCATCACACCAATTCTGTAAACAATGATCTGGTGAACTTTTTTATAGTGTGAATAGCACAACTGGGACCTGAAATATATCATGCATTACCGTCATAAAGTTTTGATAGTGTAGCTTCTTCTTCAGCAAATATGGATTTCTTTATTCATTAAATTGCACCTCTGCTAAAGATTTTGCTTGTGTGTAACAAGGGAATTGTAGAATAGGTCAAACAGCATTATAGAAATGTCTGTCTGCCAAGTTACCTGAAGCTTCTTCAGCAAATATGGATTCCATTATTGATTAAATTGAACCTCTGTTAAGGATTTTGCTTGCGTGTAGCAAGGGAATTGTAGTAGAGGTGCAACAGCATTATAGAAATGTCTGCCTGCCAAGTCACCTGAACCTTCTTCCTCATCAAATATGGATTTCTTTATTGATTAAATTGAACCTCTGTTAAGGATTATAGAAATGTCTCTCTGCCAAGTCACCTGAACAAACACTTCCACATAGTATTATTGGACTTGATCTCAAGTCAAAATTTCTAGCATTACTTTCACTTTGCTTCCTTGCCATCAGTTCCTAGACAGGGGGCAAATATCATACTTCTCTTTAAATCACACCCCTCAAACCTTGCAGCTTATTGTTTTTCTCACAAAAGGTTATGAAGACTGTTTTCATTTTTCAATGATCCAAGTTTTGTCAAGATGTTGGGTAGTTATCACATCATACTCCCACATTTTAGGAATTGACCAAGGATGAGGGAAACGCTAATGTTCTCACAATTTCATGATTTTTCAGATTTTTCAATCCAACTAAAGATCAAAAAGTGATCAAAAATCACTTACAAGACCAAGTTGGAGAGCATGCAAAATTGTTCTTTGCCAGAAGTAGGATCTCTTTGTCATTCGAGTGTAAGAGTTGATGTCATTTTATGCAAATAGCATTTAACTCCAAGTGATATATTACATGCCTTCTCATGAATCCAAGTCATGTTGTCCTTTTAAGAGTGTTATGATCAACAAAGTGCAACTCTGCAGCAGTGTTTACATGGCTCACCATCTGCAATGCATTCATCTAATTCTACATTCTTTCAAATAAACTCAAGATGTTGCACAGTTGCACAACCTGTGTGAAGAGTGACAAATGGGATTTTCACATAATAAAATTCTGTTTCAGTTTGCTAGAATTACCACAAGAAAGAAAAGAACAACAAGATATAAACAAATATAAAACTCGTATAGCATTGTTGAAGTACATAGGCATGTACATAAACATGGGCTCAATTAGCAGTTCATTGTGTGCTTCTGTGAACAAAATAAGAACATGCATTCATAAAAAATTACAAAGGAGAAAACCCTCAATCCGAGCACATATGCAATCTCTCTCTCTCTCTCTCTCTCTAAGCCTAAGCACTGGATCTTCTCGAGGTAAGTACAATTCTCCTCTACAAAAAATAAAAAAATAAAAATAAAAAAATAAAAGGAATGAAGCCAAAAGTTTCAGAAAAATGGGAACAAACTTGGAAGGGGAACGTCAACATCATGCCGCTGGGCGACGCCGCCTCCGACGGGATTGGGATGATGCATGCCAGCGGCGGCCTTCGCGTCGGACTCTTTAGGCTCCGGAGCCCCTCCGGCAACGTCGGCGGCCCTCGACTTGGGGACCCGGTTCGTCACCCGAAAGAACGCGTCCTTGATCTGGTTCATCACCCGCCGGCGCCTCCCACCGGCGCCCAGCTCCGCCCGCCGGCACTCCCTCTTCCGGCGCCGCTGTTGGTAATGCGGGCCGTCCAGCCCCTCGTCGGCGCCCCTCGTCCGCCAGTAGGCCGTCAGGCTACAATTTCTTCCGCCGCCGACGCTCCGGACCCCCATCTCGCCGGCCGAATCTTCGCGTCCGAGGTGTGGGTGAGGGAGAGAGACGGAGAGGGCTGCGACCAGGTTGGAGGGGAGGGAGAGTATTCAGAGGGAGGGAAAAAATATACGTATTAAAAAAATAAAAATAAATAAAAAAAGAAAGAAAGAAAGGAAGAAAGAAGCCGTGATTCGCTCACCCTCCCTCCTTTAATTAGGGACAAGGGAGGGCCTTTTGTTCCATCTCTTTCTCCTCCTCTTCTTCTTCTTTTCAAAATTTCTTTTCTTTCTCCACGCGTTGCAGGCCTCTCTTTGCCCGTTTCTTGCAGTTACCCAAACTTCCCATTCATGTGGAGTTTATAATGTTGTTATAAATTTATGGCAAGTAATGTTTGTGAAACACATACCTATACTTGTATGTATGTTCACATGCATGCATACGTACGTATATCCACACACATGCATAATCACTTGAATTGCATCCATCAGTTGAAAATTCTTTGCTATTTGTATGGTTTGCACGTATCTTCATTTGTTCACAAACTAGAATGGTCATGTTTAAATATTTTTATTATCGAAAAAGTAATAAACCCTAAGATCACACAATGTGATCAAGTTCAAAGTTGCTTATCTCATATTAAAAAAATAAGTATTAATTACACAAAAATATATATAGATATAGTTTATATTGATTTTTTTATTATATAAGATGCACCAATTAAAATATCAAAAGGAATTTTTAACTTAGTAATTTTGAGTAAATTAAAATGAGTTCATGTTAAAGGCAAATTTGAATCGATTTAGAATCAAGAAGTGCTATTTGATAGCAATTTTTAGAATTAAAAATTTGTTTTAGTAAACTAAATATTCTTTTCCTTTCTTTTTTTTTTTTTTGAAAGCATGGGTAAAGCTTTTTAATTAATCGAAAAGAGTCAAAGAGATAATTTTATTGCCTGCACATTCAATGTTGGTCTGCCATTAAATTAAAAATAATTATTTTTGAGGTTTTTAATTTAACTCAAAAGTTACATTCAAAAATTGTGCAACTCCAAAATTAATTTAGGAAAAGATCAATACTGAAACCGTACATGTTGTTGTGTCCATGCATATCCATCGTTCTTGTGGGTACGATGAGCATGGATTCTTCATGCATAATATAAGTGCGTTATCAACCCTGCTATGTCCATAGGGTTGGTGTATGCATCAACCATATGCCGTGCATGAGTGGATCCATCACCCACATGTGAGAAGGGCATGCAGGTGTCTACATGCAATCGAACCATGCATGTGTGACAATGATTCATGGGCAAAGAGATCATTCTTTAGTTATGATTGGCTTTTTTTTTTCCAACCAAGATATGGATGTTTAAAATCAAGGATTCTTTATAATTTTTAAAATATTATATATTCAAATATTATAAATATATTATATTTATTAATATTTAAATAATATAATTTATTTAACACATATTATATTATTTAAATATAGTAATTCAATATATAATTAGATCATAAATATTAATAAGTTTAAATTTAATATTTATATAAGATATTATATTATATATTTAATATGAGATATATAATATTAAAGATTTAAATATTATCAAGTGTATATAAAATATATAATTAAATTTAATATTATTAAATATTTACATCGAAGTTAAGAGTGTACGCTCATATTACTAAATTTTAGTAATATCATATATTTATTTTTTAGATAAAATTATCATAATTTATAATAACCTTAGGTCATTTAAAAGTAAATATTATTATTCAAATTATTATACATGACTTACACAGTAATCTCATATTGTTAAATCGATTACCACCGATCAATACCACTGATCAAACCGGGGATCTGAGTTTCGTCATGGTATTTATTAGTGATCATCATCATCGTGCATTCTCCGATGCTTCCTTCTATCCACCGAGGAATGTTGTATTAGCACTGAATCACGACCGTTGCTTCCTTAAATGCAGGTTGATCATGGTCCATCCACTGTACCCACCATCGTGTATCGTAAAACTGACCCTTTTCCTTGGATCACTAAAACTTTGTTGGAAATGGAGAACTTAGAAGCCAGCAGCATCTCGCATGTGCCAACCCGGCCTCGGGACCTCCCAACACGTGCCAGTCGCGGCACCCGTACGCAGGCGTCACCCAAAAGCATTCACACGTGTCACCTTTATTACGTCCTCTTCTTTACGTTATTCATTATTTTAATATTTTATTCTCCCGCTTACGTCAACCCCACCCCCCCCCCCATCCACGTATAATAAACGAGCCCGACGAGCTCAAATCTCTCCGATCCCCCAGCGATGGCGACACCTCCCATATTCTCGCCGGCGCACCTCCGCCGTCTCGGTCTCGTCATCCTCCCCGTCTTCCTCGTCGCCTCTTCGCCGTCGTTCTCGTCGGCGACGGCCGTGATCAAAGACGGGGACCCGTGGGCCACCACCCCGCCTCCCCCGGACGGCGTCGCATGCAGCGCGTGCGCCTCCTGCGCCAACCCTTGCCAGCCCCTCCCCTACTCTCCTCCTCCTCCTCCATCGCCGCCGCCGCCCTCCGAGTGCCCTCCACCGCCGTCTCCTCCGGCTGAGGTCTACTACTACTACTCCCCTCCGCCGCCGTCTACTCCGGCCTTCTACTACTACTCCCCTCCTCCTCCCTCCTCCGGCGGCTACCGCCTTCCGCCGCCGCCGCCCAGCAATATAGTCCCCTACTTCCCTTATTACACCCCTTCGGAGTTCCCGTCTGAGTCCCACCAGCTGGGGCCTCTCGGTCTCCTTCCTTCTCTTCTTCTCTCCTCCTTCTTCCTTTATCTTCTGTCGTAAAACTCTTGGCTGCTCCCAAAACGGTCTCCTGTGGTTCCCAATATGCTCCTCTATTTCTATCCTTTTGGAGGCGATCTTCTCGTAGCATTGCTTCCTCTTGTAACTCGTGAGCATTCCCAAAAAGGCTTCCTTGGTTCGGAGTAAAATATTTGGAAGCTGCCGCTGCTTCATAATTCTTCTGGGTTTATTTTTATTTGGATTGTCCTGTCCACTGACCGAGGGTGATAAGTGAACTTTGTAATAAGTGGGATATTGTTTAGAATAAAACAGAGAGGTGAGGAATGGAACATTGTGATTGTGAAAGCCTTGGAACTATTTTCTTACTTATAATAATGTAGTTATAATTGCTAGATGAGCACTTGTCTCGTGGATACTGTTTTGTACTTGTTTCTTAGACCTGTATTTATATACCATTGACTCTAGCTCATGCCGCAAGTTGGCTCAGCTTGGACCATGACCATGGTATATCATGGGTTGCATCTATCATTTATTACTTGCCATGGCTTGGGTCTTTTTTGGTCATCATGCATCCTTTTGGTATATGAGAGAATTGAAAGAGGTTACGACAACCCATTAAACATTGCTTCATGTCACATGTGAGGCATGGCTACCACTGATGTTTTATGGTTTCATCATTCCAATTTTTTAATGCAAATATGATTAATATTTCGTTTCATTTCATATGCTGGGTATTGTCATTAGTCCGGTTAGATTCAGCTTCCATGATACCATCCACGCACCTGGTCTTTTGAGAGGCATTCCCTTCTCCAAGTTTGCCGGCGGGCTCAGCCCATCATGGATCCTACTATGTTCAGATTATTCGCATTTTTATGCCCTTGGCATATGATTTTACTGATAGTGCCATGCATGTAAGTTTTTGCCATAACTTGGCTAAGCCTAGCTAGCTTGGCTTATTAAAATGCTACATAATACTTCGCATGTGCTACTGCTGTTACTTGGCTTTGGCCAAGGTGCTAACTTATCAAATTGGCAAAAGTTCATATATATAAATATATATATATATGTATGTATGTATGTATCTTCTACCGGAGATATATTGATGGATCTAAATATAGTTAAAGAAATATTTAGAAACATAAAAATAATTAATCATTTAGCTCACTCTATAGTTTATATTTAGAAAGGTAAACAACAGGCATAAATATAATTAAAGAAATTATGAAATTTTATTTAAATTTTCATTCTTGATGTGATCAGATTTGAAAGGTGCTTTATCATGTGTGCGAAGGCACATCTCATTTGTTGGCATATAAAAATCAATCATGAATGCTAATGATTAAAGTTGTTTGTAAAAATTAAGAAGAAGCACTTAGCCATGCCACCTAAGAGAAAAGATTAAGAAGCAAGTAACTTTCAACAATATGAGCCATATTTAGGTTGGCCGAGAGCAGTCATGAAGCACGCTCGAGGCAAAAGGTAAACCTATCAAAAGATTTGAAGAGTTATAGCTTATGATCTAAATCAGCTGAACTAAACACCTATGGTTAATGATATAAATTAGCTAACTGAAGAGTTATGATTAGTGGTCTAAAATTGTTCAACTTGAAAAATAATGCTAGTAATCCAAAATTTACCTCCAAAGATCAGTATAAATAAAATTGGCTTCAACTTATTAGAAGAAGAAAATGATTGAAAAGAAATTAATCGTCAAAACTAGCATATTAAAGTCCTAGCATGGCCTAGGCTCGCAAAAGAGTGGTAATGCCCATCCTGATCACTCGGCCAAATAACTACTGACAACTCTATCAAAACAACTCAGATTAGCTCCGAATCTGATTGGCTTTTCTCCACTTGAATATCTAAAGGGCAAGTCGATCGAAGGCCTTATAGAGCATCTTGAAAACTAGACTAATTGAAAACAGATTAGAGCTCGATTAAGGGATATCCCATAACGTATAAGTCCCAAGCTAACTTGAGTAATATCCTCAGAGTGTTCCAACCACTCTTGAAGCCAACCTTGATTAGCAGAACTTTCTCAAGTTCAAGTATCGACCTTAATTGATAAAACTTTCTTAAGGTCAAGCACCGACTTTAATCAGCAAAATTTGGAGAAAATATTAGAATCCACTGCAACAATAATTTAAAAATAGTTAAACTCCAAGATTGAGCAACACCCACAAGTTGTTGAGCTCAATCTAAGTAAACCCGGTAGACCAACATCCATGAGTCGTTGAACTTAGTCTAAGTTGGCAATCCAAGCTAATTAAACTAACCAATATTTAATCGCTAAGCTCAATTTGAAGATAACATAGATGAGATTATTGGATCATTGAAGAGAAGCTAAATGAGATTGAGATAAATCGGACACAAAGGTTTGAACTACTTTCATGACTTTAGCACGGACTTATGCTCAACCCTCAAAAAATAAAGGAGATAGTGATGTGGTCAGATTTGATTAACTAATCTTATAATAATATATGGTAGAATCAAATACCAACACGAAGAAAAGAAGCCCTAATGAGAAAAAGGACTTCCTTCATAATAACCGACCTATTCTAATTTGATCAAAACTCTCTTTATTTGGCATAACTTCACTTCAAAAAGGAATTAGCCCATCTATTCAGGAATTACTCCTTCATGTGTGGCACTTTTTTCATGACTAGGATTAAAAAGAGCCATTCGATGTAAAAGTTTAGCTTTAAAAATAACTCTTCTAAACATCTATAAAAATAGCCATAATCATCCTAAATAAATAAGTTCCATTCATTTCTTGTTTAGGTTCCGAGTAGCTTGTCCAAGAGTCATAGGATCCTTTCTCATCTAATACGACTAACTTGAGTTTTTGAAAGGAAAAAAGGGGGACTCCTAATGCTCTGTCTTCTTTTTTTGTACAAAAAGATGGATGGATTGATTGGGAGGTGCTTTACTATGCATGTGAAGGTACATTTTGTCTATTAGCATGCAGAGGCCACTTGCGGACATCAATAATTCTTATATGAATTTATGGTCAAGTTGTAAGTAACATGTTAATTACATCTAGACATAATTTTGCAAAAAGTGAAGGGTTTGTTCTGAAAATTTGATTTCATATTATTTTTATAGTTCAAAAATATGAGTAGGGTGGAGCAATGAATTAGGGTATAACCTAAGAATTAGCACTAATTCTGTTTAATAGTATTCCTTTTTTTTCTTAGTAGAATTTAAAAAATTAAGATAACTTAAGAATCGGCATCAATCTAATTAAATAAGGTTTTTTAGTAAAATTAAAAAATAAAGCATTCTTAAAAATTAAATCTGAAGCATAAGTTAGACTTTATGAATTGTCTATGATCTTTATTAAGAGAACTTTAATATTAAATTAATCAAAAAAATATATATTTTTTATTAAATATAATTTAAAAAAATCATCATGTATCATTTTCGGAAAGAAAGAAAGAAAGAAAAATTACACCTTGAAATTGACTCAAAATCGGATTGTTCTGATCGGTCGCTTATAGGTTCGCCCTTTGAAAATCGATCTGATCCATGTCCGCCCCTACAAATGTGGGCTAAAATTATTACATAACTCTCAGCAATTTCTCAGGTCCACGGCTCGTAGGTCCACGGCATGTGGCAGTCCATCTTTTCGATGTGCGGACCTCGGTACCCATTCCTCCTCCGACCGCCGCCAGCCATCGAGGATGCTCACCACATCAGCTCTTTCTCTCTCTCCCGCGCGCGTCCGCTTGCCTTGAGACGTTCTAATCCGTTGACAGGTACTGCAATCTCTTCTCAAAATCCAATCTTTTTCTACTTGTTTCCATAAAACTAGGATTTTGTTCTGAAAATACCGTCTCCCAGCCCTACTTTCATTCTGCCAAGGCCTCATCCTCTATTAGCTTGATTTATTTATTTGGTCTCCTATCATGGGGTTGAATTTGTCAGAGCGAGGTCTCTCGTCTCATTTTTGTTAATATTTGGTTCTTCATATAAATGTACTCAATTCCCACAAATATATATATATATATATATGTGTGTGTGTTAAAAAATGCAGACTTGATTCTATCAGATGCTACATTCATTGCCAGCAATTGTTTAAATTCTTTTTCAATGATCTCTAATTGGGTTACATGAGCTTTCTTTCGTATACTTCATGACATTATATTTTGGGTGTTTTTCTTTTCTTATCCCTCCCTTTAGCTTAAAAGAGGGATTTCATTTCTGTTTGGTTGCAGCATCCTTAATTTCCAATTTATTTAGTTCTTTATTGTCTTTCTTTCATTATTTTCACCCTTCATGATAATGTCTCAGAGGATTCTAAACTTCTGGTTGATTGATGAATTGGAGCACAAATTCATGATTAACACCATTGTAATGTAATCCATCTTTGGCATCTTCTTTCTGATATAGATCTTCAATCCTGCACTTCACCTTATCTTTACTGATGCACTTATACTTCAGTAATCTGGTGTTCATTGAGCTTACCAAGAAGATCAATGCTAACTTTAACACTTTACTTGAACCTAGTTGCTCCCATGCTCTGTAATGAGTTTGTAATTTTAATCTAGATTCTTTATGTTAGATTTTTGGAGGTGGGTTTCTAAGCATACATGTGCTGGTGTTATAGATATCTTGCATATATTGTTTTTCTATCTTCTTTCTTCATCATTTTGCTTCAGATGTGTCATTGGTTTCATTATGCAAAATGACTGACTGCAACATTCATTTTCTTCCAATCTTTTGTCATTAAACCAAAATTAGAAGATGTAAGTTTTATTAGAAATTAAGATATTAGCAATCAATCATAGATTGCACCACAGAAATTGGAATAAATTAACAAGAAATAAAACTAGCTTTGGAGGAGGTGTATGAGAATGCTGCCTTGAAATCATTGTCACCTCCCCTTCATATAAGTATTGGTGGTTGGCAGCTGTCCTAATATACAATTCCCCAAATGCTCTCCCAGGACAACTCTTCTGTGTGCACAAACATAAAGGCAATGGAACTACCCTTTTGGCCCAGAAAAGAAGGAAAGAGATTTTGGAGAGGAGAGAAAACTAGATGGAAATGGGACACAAGAAATAGAGTGTGGGAGTTTAGGAGACTTCAAGTCTTTTTGTGATCGTATTCCACCCACAAAACAACTCTTACATAGACCAATGTATTGTAATGTTGGGCCTCAATAACATGGAGAAAGTTTTTCTCCAACTGATCTCAGGTTTCACAACAGATGCACAAATCTCTGAATGACCCACCAATAATAAAAACAATAACCCACGAAATAGATATGAGAAAAAGATACGCACGCACATACACACATATCTTTAAAGCTTTAGGGATTTTTTTTAAAAAAAATCAGAATAAATAAATAAATAGTTAATTACAAAAGGTCAAATTCCAATAATTTTTTTCTCCCTGGTTCATGAAACCCAAGAGTAATAAACTGGAGATACTTCAAACATAATTCTTCAATGAAAAAAGTGAATATCTAATATCAGTTCATGGAACTGGCACATGACACCCTGGCCAAAGTTAGAAATTTGAGAAATCTATATAGACTTAGATTACATATTATTCAAACTACAATTTTTCATAAAAAAAATGGTGATACCTAACATATCTGGATCACTTCAATTTTTGTATGTGTTTGTTTTCATGCATGTATGAACTCATACACTGTATGGTCTTAGATTTAATATAATTCAAACTGCAATATTTCATAAGAAAAATGGTGATACCCAATTTACTAGATTACATCAATTTTTATTTCGCTTTGAACCAAGTATAGCTTGTATATATGTTTGTCTTCATGCATGTACAAACATATACATTCACAGACATGATTCTGGAACTGAGCTTAGTCTTAATCAACAAAAAGAGATGTTTCTAGGATCTCAAATAACCATTGATGGTATATCAGATTGCATTGTTTCTACCTTAATGATGATCAGTTCATTGATTATGTAAGGAGAAATGACTCTTTTTAGCGCATTTCGAATGAAAATTTTTTGGGCATGTGCAATTCAATATAGATGTCAGTTGTATCAACCTTTTACACCATGTAAACGAATTGGCCTCCATGTTCTTTACTGGCCAATGTAAGTCTATGCATAGCTGCCCACATAGCATGTCAATATAAGCCTTGATTTTATCTTCATGACACTCATCATATTTGTATGAACCCTTGTTCAGCATTCTTCTGCAAAATCATACAGCATTCTAAACCTTGGTACATGTTATGTCATATGACACCGCAGAAGAACCTCATCGTTTTAATTATTCTGCTCTACTTTGTTGGATGTGTTTATCTCTTTTTCCATTCTCTTTAATAATTACATCAAATTATCACTGTCAACCTAATTTCTTCTTTCATCTTGTCATCATATTTCTGTAATATGTTTACTTTATACTTTCATCTTAGCTGAAACTCAATTTGTCCTCTAGTGGGAAATACAAGTTCTTAAGCCCAATGATTTCTTAACTTGAATGGCTTTTATTCATTGTAATCTGTTTCCTGCTTCTATATTTTAGGCATAATGCTCTTTTCCTTTTTTTTTCATGTTTTCACTTAATAATTATGTTGAATTTGTTTCTTATCTTCAATCAATTGATGAAAATTGCATAGGACCTGGGGAGAAATAGATGAGCAGTGTTGGAGAAAGCTGGCATATGCTTGCTTAGTTTGTAATCCCTACTAGATCTAAATCTTCAAAGAATTTTGTTCCTGGTGGCTTTGGGAGTATCGTTGTTGTAAGCAGGTTTAAATCTGAAAAATATGACTTGGGAACAATTTTACGTCTGCATTAATCTCCTGGATAATATAATTTTTCAAATTTTTTGAAAGGTCAATAAATGAAGAAAGCCTGGCAAAATCAAAGGCTCAAAGGCACAGTGCTTATGTTCTTTTTTGCAAGAGTTAAATGGCACTGTTAAAGCCGAGTTTGTTGAGGAGTACCCTGAGACCTTAGTATAGACAGTTTTCTTTGTTTCTGCTCAGTTTACCTTTGCTATAGCAACTAATCTATATTGCCATTTTTATTACTGTATTATTTTATTGGTTCTTAAAAATTATTTTGATTGTTTTTATGAATAGTTGATTCGCTTGTGTATAAAACCTTATATATGGCTGGTCCCAAGCCTAGATAAAGAAGTAAGATTGTGGTAGATTGACAAGAGAAATAAAACTATAGTCACATCCTATGAACAGAAATTCTACAATGACTTTAAACCAAGCAAAATGAAGGAAAAGGATTCATGCAGCTAACCTCGATTTGTTTTTGATTAAGGCATATACTCTTTTTTTTGAATAATGAATAGTTGAACACATAACCTTGCACTTGCCTTGAGTGACATATGCAAATCATCCTTAAAAGAAGTTTGCATATTATAGCCATTAAGGTTGATAAAATTTGATTTGGTAAATGTGCTCATGAAGATTTGTTCTTTTTAATGAAGGATCAATGGAACTTGTTCGGTATAGTTGGTATTGAATTATCATTTTATCAAATGCTAATTTTTGACAAATATATATAAATAACATGGAAGGGAAGATACTTTTATCATGTGGAGACCCAAAATAAGTTTTAGGTTGTCTTTGTCTGCTTGATGAGAAAAGAAGATTCATTTGCATAAGGAAAAAAGAGGATTTTTTTTCAAGATGGATGAGAAGAGATGGAAACTATCTACAATTACTTAGTTGTGGATTAAAATGATGTCAAGTAGTTCTTCAGAAAAATATTAAGAGATCTTGCAGGATTTAAATTTGTCATTATTTATGAAGAATGATAGATAAAAATATCATTGGATGTATTTTCTTTGATTTTTTATAGAATACATAACAAGGTTGATGCTTAGAAGCCTCTAATAGGTGTTTTAAGTGTTTGATGTCCCATTAAGTATGCGTGGAAGTAGGGAAGGGTATTCGGGAAAGTGGGTGGAAAAATGCATTTTTATCATTACATATGACACTGAAGTGGTGTAAGAGGTCCAGGAATGCAGATTAGAGAATGACATGCACTCTAGTAGCTAATGTACTTATAGATAAGAAATCCTAGTTGGATGTTGCAGATAAACTTAACAGCTCAAAACAATACCTAGAAGTTATATGTGCTTTGTAGGATTACACAAAGACTTCATTTGGAGGTCTGAAGGAACTTGACACTAGTCGCAATCTTGATGGGATCTTGATGCTTCTCTCCACATTTATGTCAGAGTTCCTGATTGAAATGTGAGAAGGATGACAAAATTAAAGTCGTATTGTTAGGATGGGTACTAATAGGCATGATAATGCAGCCATATGGTCAATTCATGCAGTCTCTATTGAATGTCCGGACTTTGGCACAAAGGGAGTTCAACTTGGGCCACAGTCCTTGGCTTAATTCTCTTCCTGATTTTATTTGTAGGAATGTTTAGCCAGTTTTCAGGAGTATAGCTGTTTCTTTGCACTTAACTTTTTCTGGAAGCACTATCCTAAAATTTTAACCATTATTGGTTTGATTGCTGAGATTATGGATCTCAAGATTGTCTTTTTCTTGATGATTTCCTGTGGTAAATTGGAGGAGGCAATCCCATGGTTGAAGACTATTGCAGTTGGTATGTATAGTGACTTGGGATTCTATGGTCCAATACCATCCAAGGACCTAATCAATGAAATTTTCAGATATGGATGTGCCAATCTCCATGGTCACTGCCTTCATAGGAGGTGTAGCTTATTGGAAAGTGGTCAAAGTTTGTGGATTTTTAAGTTCTCTTGGCAATCTCATTTGCAAGAGTATTTATCAATTATTTCTCTGACTTGTTTAGAAAATGCCATTATCTAGGATCAGGGTATGCAAAACCAGTACCGAGACCTGTATCGATACTTTATCAGTTTGATATGGTGCGAGTCAGTATAATGCAGTACATACTCTGGATTAAGATAGAGTACCCATTCTTTTTTTACTTTTAACTATAATATCACTCATTATTGGGCAGTACGAAGTAGTTTAACTCAATTCGGATCCATTTGGTTCATACCGAATTGAAACTCGGTACTATACTAGTACGGTGTGGTATGGTTGATAAAGGTGTCAAACAGGCCGGGTTGGCCCCTTGAGGCCTGCAAGCTGTGCCAGCTTGTTAGGCACACTAGGCCCAGCACGTCGGGCCTGGCATGCCCAGCACAACACACCTAGCCCAATGGGTATTTTTCTAAAATATCCCCCAAAAAGACCAAAGACAGTTGGTTTGGGAGGTATTTTTATCTAATTTTCAAAACTCCTTTTCAACCGACATAAACAATAAGGGCATTTTGGTTTTTTGGTCAAGAAGACCCATTTGCCCTTTCCAACGGTCATAAATAGTTAGTTTTCAAGATTATATTTGGAAGCTTTTTAACCTTTATAAATAGGCTTCAACCCTTCTTCCTGATCCCACACTAAACCATAAGTTCTCTTAAGCCTTTCTTATCTTTCTATAAGCCCTTCTATCCTCTTAAGCTATCTTAATTTCTTTCTACTTTCTATTTAGCTGTCCTAATCTTTCTTTCTAATCTCTACTTTTACTTTTTATCCTCTACAATCGACAATGTATTGTGCTGATAGCTCTTGCCCATTCATGGCCAAGAGTTTAAGTTTAATGTCAATATGGTAGAGTATGGAGCACACTATTCACAAACTGAACCCAATATTCCTGAGCCCACTACTGCTATCGGTACCATATCAACCATCAGGTTCAGCCATTTAAGGCTAAATTTAGGATCTCTGGAGTCTGGCTACACTTCGATATTGAGAAAACATTGGTAAAAGGCTTCGTGCAGTTTATAAAGTGTGTAAAAAAGATTATAACTGCAATACTTTCGAGTAAATCGGTCATCTGGCCTGAGCTATCTCAGATAAAAGACGGAGATGAAAATTGAAGACTTTTTTCGAATGACTAGAGGATGAAAAAAAAGACCGAGTAAGAGAGCAATGAGATGATGTGACCACAACGACAAGCTACTTGCCTACTCACAAAGATATGTATATAATTTATTTTATTTAAATAATATTAAAAAAATTAGATGAACTGGTATGCAAGCCGGTACGTAGGCCTAGCTTGTAGGCTGGCATGTGGGCTAGTTCGTGTGCCGCTCGTAGGCCAGGCACGACCCACCCTGGGCTAAGCTGATCCCCCCGGTGTGGCACGGCCCATTATAGGAGCCGTGCTGGGCCGGACCGGCCCATTTGACACCTCTAATGGTTGATATAGGTTGGTATGATAAACCTTGTTTGAAATTTTTATATTTATGAAATTGATCAAAAGTAGCTAGTTTTAGCATCATAATCATAGGCTTTAACTAAAAAGGCATGGTAGTTTATCTTGTGGACAGGGAAACCCAAATCTTTTTAGCAGACTAAATTTTCCCATTGAATTTTTCTACACTGTACATGGTTTTTTTTTTTTTTAATCTTACATCCTCCTCTTTTGCTGGTAGGGCTGTTTACTGCATGTGGTGTTGCCTTACCTCAAGAAATTTTCATGTCTTACATGGCGAATGTCAGCAAACATAAAGTGATAATGTCAAATGGTTTTAAGAAGTTTTTTTTGTAGAATTCGTTGATTCATATGTTTGTTACAAGATGCTGCCAGTACCAAACATATGCTAACCACAACTTCATTTCAGAGGATTCATCTGCCAGGCACATCTACTTCCTATAGTTTGTGGAAGGAGGTGCGCAAGGTGACTGATATTTTTCCAAAAAAATCGTTCCCAGTTGTGTTGTTTCAAGTTCCATAGACTACTGCCTGCTTTCTGAGATATTGAACGGTAAGTTGATATCGTCGAGAATACAACTGATTGCCCATCTCAAATATGTCATGGCTCTGTTGAAATTGTGCTGACAAGCATGGATTTTTTTATTATTATTATTAATGATGTCTAGGTGCATTAAGCACACCTCAGCTCTCATTACGTGTTCTGCAGGTCTTGAAACAAATTGGTGAGTTCAGGGCTGTGCCCTTGGACAGATTCATGGTAGCTCATAACTTAGATTTTATGTAAAATTGAATTGAAATTCTTCATTTTAATGAGCTTTGAGCTTTGTTGTTTATTTATTTATTTTCTACACAGAGCCATTGGTCTTCTTAGAATGTGGGACTGGTTCGATTGTTTGCACTTCTTCAATTTCTTGTTATCTGTTTTTAGAAACAGAAATATAATATCAGGATTATTTTTTAAAAAAAAATTGCTGCAGTTTTCGCTATTTCTAAAAAAGATCCAAAATTTTAGGAAAAATTAAAGGGTGGCAGCAAGTGAAGAGGCTAATTCATATCAGCTAGTTTCATTTCTGAGTCAACAGCTGCCTTACCAAGGTCAGATAAACACTATAACTTGCATGAGCTTGACAGTGAATTGCATTTGAGGTTTATAGATTTTCTCCGATTTGATCTATTATTTATCCTTAGATTCTATCGCTCTGATGTAGCAATTGAATGCCTAGATACTAAATCAAAAATAGATTTTCCATCTTGAAATGAAATTTGATGAAATTGTGTTCACCTTCATCTCTCTATGTTCTTTTGTTTTGTAAGGAAAAAATTCTAAAATTTGGAAGAAAACTTATCTTTATAATTGACTATGAAAATATATGGGAAGCATTTGAACACAGACAAGGATGAGGAGTGATGCAGGGCGGCCTAATTGTATAACAATTTAACATAATTCAAAAGGCTAGAAAGTTGATGAACAAACACAGGAATTAGGAGGGATGTGGGGCATTATTATTGTATAACTGTTTAACATAATTTAGAGGCTTAAATTTATTTTAATCCCTCTCAATTTTATTCTCAATCATCCAGATCTCTCTTTATTTTTTTGAAACAATATTACCCTTGTAATTTTTAAAGTAGATTAATATGATTCTTTCATCATTTTTTTTTTTTTTTGCTAACAAGAGTTCATTGCATAATTATCACATATCAATATGGATCCATTAACTTTCCAGTTCCCTTGCATGCTATGCAAATATCATCTCTTTATGTAACTCTTGTATATATTTATTTATCACTATCATAAAAAAATGAGGGATATTTAGTTTTAATATTTTTTTTTATCTAACTGTTATTCCCAATTTTTGGATCAAAATAAGATGCCACAAAAAAGTATCAATTTAGATAAAAAAAAAAAAATGAAAGCTGTCGTTAGTGCCAACGATAGCACTTGCTATTCACATGCTAACTTTCCATCGTATTAAGTAATGAAAAGTTAATAAAAGGATCATATTTGTCGAGATAAAATTATTTCAAATAAAAATAAAAGGGATATGTGCTATTGGGAATAAAACTTGAAGAGGTGAAAATAAATTTAAACTAAATGCGAAAGACTATAATGTAATTTTAGTTAATTAATAAGTCATGTTGGGAGAGAAAAAAGGTTTTAAAATTTTAACATACTCCAAAAGGCTTTATAAAGTGGTGGTCTATTGGTTTATATAATTGTAACTTGATGAACTAAATCAAATCATTAAAAAATTATAGTTTATTGGTTTATATAAATTTAATTCAACTCTAAATTAAGTCTCTTCTTCATAATAATTTTTTATTTTATAGACTCCTCCATTTTTCCACGAATACAAATGCATGTAAGTAGGAGTGTATATTAAATAAACTTGCATAGGCACTTATGATTAATAGATATATTTTTGTTTTTTTGCTTATCTAACTTATTAAATTTTAACGTTAAATCTTTTAACTTAAAATTTCTCGATAAAAGTATAATTTTTTTCATTATATATAGAAAGAGCTTTACTTGAGTATACTCGAATAGATTGTTCACTTAAATCTAATCAGGTCAGCATCAAATCATGAAGGTCCCACATTGATAATTTAAACTAAAGATATAATCTATTATCTTTAAAATATTTATATATTAAAAGTTAGGTAATTTGCAAACCATAGTGCATACTTCAAGTAGTCAAAAAAAAATTGAATAATTTAAATAACATAAAATATTTTATATTTTTCTAATATATCAATGCATGGGGTGGAATCTCTAAATTGTATAATTTTTTATATATAAGCATTTTATAGATAGTCAACTACAACCAATGGTTTAGATTATTATTCCCATCATTTAAATTTAAATCTAACCAAATATGAGTGTAGCCAAATTAAACTATATGTTAAAGTCCAACTTTTCAGAGTTCATTTGTCATGTATACATCAGTACTATTGGCATGAGCTTCTATTCGATCATCATTAAAATTTGCTTGTTATCACTGCTGCATCCTGTTGAATTCCTATTTAAAGTATTGGAATATTATTAATCATTCAAATTCATTGGCTTGGAATTTAAAAAATCATGTCTTTCAATTATTTGAGTCTTGATTTAATACATTAAATTCAATACTTCTTGCATTGAAATTCAATTTTAGAAAAATTAAATTTAAGAAGTTATGTTATTTATCTAAGTCTTGATTCATTATATCAATTTCTATATTTCTTGCATTGAATTTATTTATATTTTTTTTCATTTTAAAATAGAACTATACCTCATGTTATCCATTTTAAATCGAATATTCTCTTTTCAAGCAAGTCTTTAACGGTCTGTTTAGAACCAATTCAAGTAGTAATAGAATTCGGATTCCATAACTTTAGTAGTTTTTATAGAAATTGGTATTTCAATTCTTATGTTTAAAATAAAATATAGAATTATGGAATTAAATTCTAATTTTTTTTATTTAAAATAATAATTTTAAAAGATATAAAAATTATAAGATAAAGAACTTAGGCTTTAATAATTCAAAACAATAAACATAAATAGCAATAATGCAGTTAGTTTATATAAGGAAATGAAACTATTTACTTATACCAAAAAAATAGACAACAGTAATTAATAAAGAATGATGATTTCATAAACTATAAGATAGAGAGTATCGGAGATTATCTAAACCTTTAGGAGATTGATAGTCTGAAAGAGATGAGAGATAAGAAATGAGCATGGCATCGAATGAGCTTAAAATTAACAATTTAAAAGAGATGAGAGAAGCAAACAAAGTCGAAGCATTTTGATCAAGAGGTTTGAAAGAGGTATTGTTTTAGTTTAATGAGTATTTTAAGAAATATAAAATATTTTATTATGGATCCTACCAATTTCAATTTCGCTCTCTTACAAATCTAATCATTTTTTATAGAATTTTTGATGTCATATTTTTTAAGAATTTAGAATATCAATTCTATAGATTTATTTCATGGATGAAACTAATAATTTCATGCATAGGTGAGAGTCTATCCCGCTTCTACTTTTACTGGGCGAGGGTGGCGCTTTAGATGTGCCTAAAAAAAATAAAAGAGAGAGAGAGAGAGACTCTCATCGTATAGCCCATATGTATGCAACTATATATATAACTTAGATCCTTGTTTCATTTTAAATATTGAAATTATTAAAGCTACGGTATTGAAATTCCGATTACATTGTTTTTTATGGCTTCAGAGAGGCCGCCGCGAGGGAAGGAATTGCCACCACAAAGGACAGCTGCCTCCTTCCCTCTAAAGAAAGGATGCAACAAAATTTATTAAAGATTAATCATCTATCAAATGGTCCACTGCTAGGAAATCATTTTCTTATGATTGCCATGCCGCCTTCATGGAGACAAGAGACGATCAAGACCCCTATCATGAACCAACTGGTCCATAACATGACATTCTTGGCAGAGATTCACAAATAAAGCACCCAATGATGGAGGCCATATCTTTGATGTTGATCCCCCCCAAAATCTTTTAAGCCCTTCTTCCAAAAATCCACCTGTCTGAAAAGGCTTTCCATGCTCTAAGCTTTCCATGCTCTAATCTTTGCAGCCCCTTCCAACAACAAATCCTCCATCACCATTTCTAATCAGAACAACCCATGTCCACCAATAAATCTTAGCAGCCAATCAATAGATATTTGATCATTCCTCTGATTGATTAAGCCATGCAGGAAAGCAGTGGCTTGAAGGAGTCAAGAAGTGAATCAAAGCAAAAGTGCAACACCAAGATGAAAACAACAAAAAAAAAAAGCAAACAAAATTCTTCATTTATGTTAACGTAATACATTAGATCATGGGTGAGATTAGAGTTGATTTATCGCCACCCCTCTTCTTAAACCAAAGAAAAGAAACAGAAAAAAGAACATCAACATCCAAAACTTCTCTTCTTCTTCTTCTTCTTCTAAGACTAATATAACAAAATAAAGCTAAGCATGGAGGAATCCAGAGGAGAGAGCCATCAAAAGCACAGCAGCCTGCTCGACTTCTCCCATCATCCTTCTCTTCTTCCTCTCAAGCATAGATCTCCTCTTCAATAACACCCGGCTTCCCAACCCCAACATCCTAAGCTTCAACGAGACCCCACCCAACTCTTTGGTGGTGGTGGTGGTGCTGCTGCTGCTGTTACCGCTACTTCTATCCTCTCTCTTCTGCTTCCTTTCTCTCCTTTCCCCTTCCTTGAGCCCCAGCACTGTCCTCCTGTTCTTCCGGTACCGAATCCCACACGCGTTGCAGAGCGACTGCCATCAGAAATAATATCACAGGCGAATAGCGACCGATCAGATCGAAAGCCGAATCAAAATCGAATTTTCTAAGTCGATTAGGGTTTAGATCGATCTGTACTACCCACCTTAGGTCCCGAGGGGCCACCTCGCCAAAGAGGCGTCTTGGTAGTCCGGCAATCCGCGCAGCTTTTCACCTCCCCTGAACTCTCTCTGCTACCACTCAGATCTATAGATCCAGTTTCCTGAAGCCAAATCAGGACAAGAAACATATAAGCACGCGTGAATTTGTTAAAGAAAAAAAGAAATCAGCCATCAAAATGGAATAAATCGATCCAAGTTCTCACCTTTTCTCCAGATAGATCCATCAATCGCTCCTTTCTCAACGAGCCGAAAACAGAGGCACTGCAAATCGAGCGAGAGAAGAAAAAAATTGGCTCCAAAATCGCTCCTTTCACCGAGATCTGATGCAGGGGATTGCGGCGGAACAACAACGCGTCACTCTAACTCACCCTCTTCGGGAGATCTTTGATCCCAGCCATCATGGTTGGAGAAGAATTAGAGAGAGAGAGAGAGAGAGAGAGAGAGAGAGAGAGAGAGAGAGAGAGAGAAGAGAAGAGATCGCCGGAAAAGAACAGAGCCTCACTAACCTCTGTGAGATCTTTGATCTCCTCTCGATTTGAAGAGAAGCAGGAGAGATCTTTGAAGCTTAGAGAGAGAGAGGAATGGAGGGAAACGGAAGAGATGGAGGGAAGGGGGAAAATAGGAGGAGGAATGAGCGAGGAGGGGATCCAATTTTTTTTATTTATAATAAAAATATAATTATTATAAATACCAATTAATTATATTTAATTAATGATTTATAATTACATTAAAGGCTTAGAGCCAAGCTTCTATGGGCGCGATACAGCTTTTATTTATTTATTTATTTATTTATTTATTTATTTACTCGTGCGGGCGTGAGTACCGTATCAACCGACATATAGTATCGGACACAAACTTCCAGGTCCCTGCACGCCCTCTAACAGTCTACAGCTTACAAATCTAACGTGTCTGCCACACATCACCTCTGAGGAGAGATACACGTGGGCCTCACCATGCAAAGTTAGCCGGATGATAGTTTTCTGTTTTGCATAAGACAGCCGATCGGTTGGCGGATGGTGGCGCGGCACCGCCGCAGAAGCCCTAAAGGTCGCGAAACCCTAGCGCTAGATATTTCGATGAAATGACGTTAATGCCCTTCTAGTTTTAAATTTTTGACCGTTGTCTCCGTGCCCGTTGGAGGCGGCGCCGGGGGCAAACCTCCCGTCCGGCGGACCGTGCGCGCGGGGTGACGCGTGGGGACATTTCGGTCATCTGGGAACGGTCTGATCGAGATCGGACGGTGGATGGCGTTGGAATCGACCCGGACCGAATCGGCCGGCAAAAGCCTTCGTATGGGAACCATTTAAGCAAATGATGAAACTTATGTTTGCAAAGGAACTAATACTTTATTTTACAAAGGTTCAAAACTTAGCAAGTCATATCAAATTCGAGGTTGCCTAAAAATCATTCATAAGTGAATTGGATTACACAAAAGTTGGTTAACTATCATTTTTTTTATTGTCCTAATTTCAATGGATTAGCCACATTTGTAGGATCCAAATTAAATTTAGTATTATTGTTTATATTTATCTTGATTTTTTGAAAAACTAATATCTACCATTCTTTGGTCTTAATGGAGCATCTTAATGGTGCATGAATAGTATTATATATATATATATATGTTTGCAAAATTTTTCTACCGAAGTGTCATATATCATGATTTATATTTCATCTATTTGCAAAAATTACAGTATATTCAAATATTGCATTCATGTTAAACTCAATTTGATTAAGCTTTAATTCCAAACTTATTTGGATCAGCTATTACATTCATATTCAATCTCATAAAATAGGTAAAATTTAAAAATAAAAGAAGTTTAAGTATTCATTATCATGGAAGAAAAGTAATCATGTAATCATTTAATACGATGATATATAATATTATATTGGTGGTTTGAATGTGTCCGTTATGTCAACAAAAAAGAATACACCTGCTCAGGTGGTTGAAGCCCTCGTTGAGACTTATTTTGAAACATCTGAATTAATTCCAAAGTTTTGAGGCTTCCAAGCCATGACACTGCGAATTTAGTACTGAAATTAAACAAATCTGTGACTTTCACATCATGCCTCTAGAAAATTGCGCTCATGTTCTTGAATCACGTAGTATCTTCGGTCAGTAGGAGATTTAATCACCATTAAAGATCAAGATCCAATAATGAACTGAGGAATAGTTTGCATCGATATCTCTTAAGAATGAAAGTTTAGAAATAAGAAGAATAAAGAGAGAACCAAAAATTAGAGAGAGAAGAAGAAAAAAGTAGCTAGAAGAATGCTCAGATTTGACTTAATAGCCATTTGATTGTCTGTTTCTTTTGTTTTTCTTTTCATTGGATTTGTTAGCCACTTAAAAAAAGTTGATTCTCGAGCGAGACAAGTATAAGCTAGTACTTAATTTTTCAAGCTTGCAAGCTGGGGCTGTTTTTTATTCTCCTCTCATTGATAAGCTAAAAACCTAAGTTTGGCTTGTTTGTTGGTCAAATGTAAATCTTAAGTTGCTGCGAACAACTTGACTCATCTAAAACTACTCCAAAACTCCCCTGCAAAGATTACATATGGATACCACAACAACTTACTCTAAGGGAGCAAATTTTGAATTTAATAGAAGTCCATATTTAGCTGCATGGATCTATAAAATAATTCACTTTGTTCGTCTCTCTTATAACAAGAATCTTGTGGCTTCTCTAGTGCTATTTAGATTGGAGGGAAATGTTGAAGTCCATCCCTATCATATTATGGATTCAGCATAATTGTTCAGGTAAACTATCTATTATGCTTTTCAACGTGTCATTGTAGCAACTAAGGTGCCCTTTGGAAATAATTTTGGTGGGGGCCAAAATATTTTTTCAAGACCAATAAGTGCTAGTTAAATTAGTTTTCTACCAAACGGCTTTAACTCAGAAGTTAAAAAAAGTATTTTTAACAAAAGATTCAATTTGGACACTCTTCCAAACTCGCTAAAAAATTTATTTTTATTTAACTTGAAGATCATTAGTTTAAAATAAAAGAATAATTAAATTTAATATCATAAAATCATAACATCATAATATAATAATATTTGTTAAATAATACTATAATATAACAAACTACTACGGTACTATTATATTATGTAACAATTGTATAATATTACTGTAATAATATACTATGCTATTATACTTTCTAAATAATATGTTATAATAGAATTAATAACTAATAAAAATATTGTATTGTATTAATATTATAATAATATATTATTACATTATTATATTTTATGTTATACTATAAATTATTATGTTATTATATTATATTATTTTAATAATTTAAAATTAAAAATAATTTGTAATAATAATTTTTGAAAGTATTATGTAATATTCTTTATATTGCTATTTTTTATTCTAAAGTATTTTTTTTTAATCTTGATCAGATATATGTTAAAGCTGCACAATGCTTTAAAATTTTGATTATTAAATAATAAATAGCTTTTGTTACCTAAAAAAATAAATATTTTCTTATGAAAATTTCAAATAACTCCCCATGGCGTAAGCCATGCACCTTTGATGTCCCTGAGGCAGTCTGGCATTGTGGTGAAGTAATCAAATCCTCCACAAGATGAAGGTATTATGTGATACTTGGAAAAGAAATGAAAGGTGGCAGAGGTCGGCATTCGGACAGGAGCCAGAGGGAGGGACAAAGCCCGGCCAAACGCTGTCTTTTTCTCTCTCCTTTTCTTGGTACGTGAGAATGATAGCATGTACCCAAAGTCCAAACCCGGACGAAACAATCCAAACAAAGGAGTGAAATTGCTCCATGTTCTTGTTTTGTTGTGTTTTCCCGGTGCTCGTTTGTATTTTCCCCAAAAAAATTAAAAAAAAAATCTAAAAAAAATTATCATATTTTGAAGAAAAAATTTTCTTTCTCTTCGAAAAGCACAATTTTTTTTTTTTTTCTCTTCTTGAGAAAAACAAAATATCATCCACCATTTAAAATTATACGGATTAAACTGAGTCATTTGTTTTATAAATAATCTTGCAGCACAGCTTCTCCAATGGAGAAGTTTATTCATCTAATTAACATGATTAGCATGAATAAAATGGTGCAACAAAATCATGCTTGATTTGCACCGTATATTTCTGATTTTAATTTAATATGCCGATGTACATAATCCAATACCATTGTCTATCAGTCTAGTAAATTCTGCTCATATAAAGTATGGAGCTTAAAAGAAACGGAATACCTATATATGCTCTCATGAATAAACCCCATCATATATCCATTACCATGGAATCATTCCATGGGTCGATGCTTTATTAGCCCTTATTTTTTGAATTGCTATTTGTGACAAGCATAGATCACCTAAAATGCACATGAATACATCATTCAAACATGTACTCTCCATGGCTTTCGAGGTAAGATCAAGAGCCAACATTGCAGTGAACCATGAAGTATCCCAATAAGCTTGGGCCTAACCCACTATATATAACAAACATTCTTTGTTCTTTTAGGGTTATACAAGCAAAAGATCTGTACATTACACAAGAATATATTATGAATTTTTACAAGCATAGGCTTTAAATGAAAATTTGATTTATGGATTAGGTGTAGTTTTAAAAACTAAATTTTATTTTTATATAAATCAAGTGTGGATCTAGCATTGTTATACCCCCTCATCATCAATTAAGATTTCTAGCTTAGCAAAGTGAAGATTCTAGATTTAAGTCTTGGATTGTGTATCTCTAAACATTTGAGCCTAGAAAATTTATTATAATAAAAATAGATCTTCATCTTTTTTTAAAAAAAATCTCAAGCTAGCATGAGCAAGAATAAATATGAATTTAATACTTGTATTTAAATTATTAAATAAAAGATTAAATAAAAGTTGACAAAAAATAAATTTTTAAATCATGAAAAAAAATATAATAGATCTTCAATAGAAGTAAGAAAAATATAAACTAATGTTCTTCCAAAACAAACTTTCAAACAAAGTTGGCTTTAGACAAGCAAGCAAATCAACTGACTTTAATATCTAGCAAATCAACACCACTATGACTCCATTAATTGAATTATCATCTAGTAACTCCTTTATTTTATTCTCACAGCCATCCCTCTTAACTTACGAATCTTGTAGGTATGTTGTTCTCAATGCATTTGGATTCGTCTCCCTAAAGTCTGTCTTCCCTTTCAAGGGGCACGATAAAAACAAGAGCAACGTCCTCAAAACGGAAGACTAATAGTTGGCCGTCAAATCTAAATCCTTTTCTATTGTCATCCCAAAATCCTATTATCTTATGTATCATGGCCCTTCCTTGGGTTATTAATGATAAATCCAACAAATAATAGAAAGAAATTGGATGTGGGCATCAGTCAATCTCTCTGAGATGCCCCTTATATACTCGATGTACGATTTCAAATACTAACAATAGTTTATTAATCAAAAGGAAGACTTTAATGGACATGAACTTGACAAAATAGAGCTATCAAATCATCTATTTTATCCACATTATAGGTTTTTAGTTTCTAAGCATAAGATCTCCGAATCCTTATAAAAAGTATGTTTGCTTGACCAAAGTAAAATAGGTACAAGCATTTTAAATCAATATCAAATTTCTAAAATGTATAACTTATACCGAAAAATGGTGTTACAAAGAAATTATAAGGATTCAGATTTCTGCTTGTAACTAGATTTGAGGCTTGGACCTCCTAAAGGGCAAGCATTTTCGGGTGACATGCCAACCAACTATAACAGCAATTATTATCCAAAAAATAATAAAAATAATAAAATAAAATAATACATAAATATAAAATGCTCTTTTTATGGTTGTTTCAGCTAAAAAAAAAAAAAAATCAGTTTAACAATTGTCATGTATGGTTGATAGGTACTGGTGGATGTTAATATTGCTATCTTCGAAAGATGGTGGGGAAACTTGTAATTCTTCTTTAAAGGGCATCATCAATTCTATCCACAAAGTCTTTCAGACTACTCGTCCTAAAACAAGTAAATATTTAGATTTAAAATCTAATTCGAAGGTGTAGAATGGATCTGACCTCTTTCTTCGTATTAGGAAAGATGTTTAAAGTATCGAAGTTGAAGAGTGGGCTCTCCTGGACATTTGCAGTCTTCATGTAAGAGGACTATTCAGAACTGGCAATCTTGTTAAATCTTTGCCTGTAAGAAACTAACATTTCTAAATCTTCACCGATCTTGTATCAAAAAAAAAAAATCTTCATCAATAATGCTGCAATGGTGAATATTTTGCTAGAATCTCAGCATTTATAAGGCTCAATGAAGACAAACACACGGATCCTTACCAAATCAAGAATCCTACCCATACCCATAGATCCATACGAACTACGAATGAATCCAAAAATAAAAAAAATGATTTAACTAAGCCAGGTCTAAACTCTCCACCCCACACCCCCAGCCCCCCCCCCCCACTCTCTCTCTCTCTCTCTCTCTCTCTCTCACATATATATATATATATATATATATATTTAAAAAAGTAAGATTATTAAGTTTCAGTCTGCTGGCGAAGCCTCAATTCCAGCAGGAAGAAACAGCAAACTCGAAAGTGCCCAACATACAATTTTGGATGAGAAACAGGCCGCAACCAACGTACCAAGCGGTACCACATCCATTGCTAGAAAGCATTTAGCAGCCTACTCCATATGCTCCAGCTAAACATATCGAAATACTCGCCGACTATAATACTAACATAGGAACAAAAGGATCAAAATACAAAAGGAACGAACGATCAAAACACCCTGGGCCCAAAAATTTCAATTTGTCCCGAGGAAAACAAAATAGCAAGCATCACAACGAAATACAAGGAAAACCAGCCCATATAAAACATGCATACAAGAGATGTATTAAAGAGGTAATTAAACATAAAACTTGATAGAATTATCTACAATTAGAGCACTATCTAAATTATTGTATCCTTAGAAAAACCACTGCCGCAAGTAACAAAGCATCAACACATTATTATAACTAGAATCCACAGCAAGCAAGATAATTTGACCATTTTGCAAATATAGAGAGAATACATCTAATTTGCACCAATAAAAGTAGACCCGAATAAAATACTACATTTCCTTTTCTCAAGGCATACTACATTATAATCTATTAGAAAGGTCATACAGACGACACTTTCATGAGAAACAAACCAAGAATGAATTCTATTGAACCTCACAAAGAGAACTCATGCTATACAGGAGGTAAAAGACTGTAACCGGTGCTTATAATCACCTGCAACAACACATATTTAAATGGGCCAAAATCATATCCTCTCCCTTTCCGGTACGCATTAACAGATAACTAACAAATGATTCCCACCTGGCTACCTCAGATCCACCGGCAGGAAGCCAGAGCAGCAAGACCATTAAACTCAGTCTTAGAACCAAAATGCATCCCGGTGTGATGTCTTACATAAAACCAGCTTTTGTTTATTTGGTACCACCTCGACCAACACTTTAGAATGGACCGACCGGACCTGACCAAACAACAACATGACTCCCCCAACTGACATTTGACTCAGCCCAATCAACATTGCTGGGCCACCACACTTCAATGTCTGCATAGTCTGCAAGTTGGGTTCAAGAAAAATATTGAACTTGGGCCATTCATCTGAGGCATTGGTGATGACATACAGGAGAAAAAATTCCAACCTACCTTTTAGCTGAAGCTGAATCCACCAGACGGAACTTGGAGCTGCTCGTTGTTCCCAAAACGGAATCCAGTTTGAGCAGCATCACCTGTAGGCATAGCTTCATCTTCCTCCTCCATCCAATATGTCTCAAGGATCTTCACAGCCTTCTCATAGATCTCAGTGTTGTCATGGCTCTGAAGGTTCTCAATCTTCTCCAAGCCCTCAGCTTCATCAATCATCTGTGCATACAAGTTCACACCCCCAGTTGTCCCCAGGTTCTTTTCAGCTTCACCAACCTTCAAGATGTTTTCAAGTCCTTCCAAACAAACTGTGACAATTCTCGGGTCAGGACAAACAAGGAGATCACACAAGGGCTTGATGCAGCCCTGGCTCACTAGAAACCTGCAGTCAGTTCATAACAACCAGCCATATTAAGTTGAAAGCTGCGAGAAACCACTAAACACGAAAAAGGAACAGAAAATCTTTTAGGATGGCAAGCACCTACTTTATTTGATCATGAGTACCACCAGAAGTTGCATTTGAGATGGCCCATGCTGCTTCTTTCTTGATATCAAATTCAGCATTCTGTAGCAGATGGACTAAAGGACCAATGATACCCGCAGCAATCACAGCCTGGGATTCAGTCATAACAACTGTTCTTAGAATGATAAAAGAATTTCAGCAGGATCGATGAAAAAGTTCGTAGCACAGCACTTGATATTTAACAATTCAGTCAAATTCAAAACTTCCACATGTTTTACTTAAAAGTTTCTTCAAGATATTTTGATCATGTTTAAACACAGGAAGTGGACTTTCCTCATGCCATCAAGCATAATGCTAACATATTTCGTGACAACTAAATGAAAATTGGTATCCAATTAAATGTGTCACACTTTCATCTTCCATACCTGTATCTGATCCTTATTCCCTGCTGTAATATTTGATATGGTCCAGCAAGCTTCCTTCTTGATGGATTTCTTATGATTGTGCGTCAAGAGGCTCAGAAGACAAGGAAGTGCTTGATGATTGATAACATACTGGGGAGGGGAAAAATATATTATATCACGACTAAGGATAGCAAAACTAAAAGGGAAAACTACGACAAGGCATATTATAAGAAAAAATTCTTTCGAAGCAAGGGTCCACACATCTGAATGCAGCAAGGTGAGGAAAAAAAAGCAGGCCACTTAATAGAGGTAAAACTCAAATTTGACAAAGACATATTCGGAGAAAGCTGATATGATATTGGCAGAAGAATGTGACATAATTACCATATAGAAACAACAACTTTTAGCCGACTAAAGCTAATCCTCAGTGAATAAATACTGTTTATGAAAATATATCAATAACATACTAGTGATATATTAAGAAAGTAAGCATAAAAGAAGGAATATGCACGAAAGTACGCAAAATATGCTTGCATTTTGACTCTCAGTTATCAGCAGACTAAAAATAGAAAATGTATAGAGATTAACAGATTAAACCATAATTTTTCTGCCACACATCCATCTAATTCCAACAAAGTGAAAACAATATCACCATCCCTTCTTGGTTACAAATAGACATCTTGATTTCCAGGATTCACTAATTTCATTGATCTTTCCAAAAGAACTTTTCAACTAAAGAAAAAGTGCCCTCGCATGACATAACATGCAGAAAAGATACAAAAACCACCACCCAGAGTTACTTCCAGTTGACTAAATCGAACCTAAAAGGTATACAATATTGACACAAGAAGGCATTCCAAGGCAATCTTTTACACATTTATGAATACCATCAAAAAATTCTACTACTGCTCCGGTTTTCAGCACAAAATAATTATCTAAAGTGCAGAAAAAAGTAACCCAAGCAGACAAAGATAATGCGACCACCAGAATTACACAATACTCAAACAATGCTTTCACTGAAAGCAAGATCATTATTCTGTGATTTTGCTCACAAGGACCACAAGATTTTAAAAGAGTTCTACTTTAAGACTTCTGAACATGTACAAATTTAACTCCACATTGATCTTGGTTATAATCTAACTTCCTCATCACATCAGCATCAGTGAATTCACTCCTCCTAAAGACATAATAAACAGTTCCTCAGATGCCCAACCATCTAACTAGACGACATCTGTACATTTATACAAAAACACACTTGGAATGCCACATACCACCCCTCCAAGGTGATCACTTAGGATTACCCAACCGCATTGGCAAATGGGATGCTGAGATGAATCCAAAAGGTGCCTGTAGAACAGTAATTTTAACATGCTTTCTGATTTAACCTACATCTCCCTTTCTCCAGCTCCTAACCCCTCAACTGAACAATCACCTTGTTTTTCGCAGAGGTAATATGACCAGGAAACTGCACATCTAAGGAGTCCAAATCTTGCATGTATCTTTCTTTGTATATTATCAATAATCTAATCGGTCCAAATGTAACTATACAGACCCACAGGGAAAATATAACACAAAAAAGTGCAAAACAAACAAGAAAATGATGCTACATAAATCCAACCAAGAGACCATGCATGGTGATCAAGAGCATTACAACTACCACTGGCAAGGGTGTTGTGACAACAACATCTTTTTTGACAACGAAGAAATATCATGAAAATGGTCGCAAATCATCATGAAAACATGCTGCAAGCATCGTTGTGAGGAATAGTGTATGTTTTATGCAGAATTTGACAACGAAGAAACAACAAAGGTACTTACATACATCTCAAATTCTACTTATCAATTTACAGAGTAAATGCTTGTCCATAGTCATCAAGCACAAGAAAGCATTACTATAATTACATAATTAATGCTTGTTAAGATACCTGTGTCTGCACATCATCTCCAGTGACAATGTTACCAACAGTTCGAAGAGCTGGAATAAGCACTGAAGGTGAAGGATGCCTGCAAAGGCAAGCAACTAAATTAAGAGGACATTCAGAACAAAGTAAAAATTCCATAGAAAGTTCTCAACAAATAACTAATACTAACAGAAGCAGCTCTACAAGCCGAGGGATGACACCAGATTCAATTACAGCTTGGATTTTGTCATTGGTACCATCAGACAAATATGAGAGTGCCCAGCATGCATCAGTCAGGACTTCCTCATCATTGGAATGAATGAGGCGCTCAAGTGCAGGAAGAGCTGGCTTGACCTAATCATCAAAATAATAATAATAATAACTACTAGCACTAGCACAGAACTCACTGCCAAATCATAACAACAGAATCATATAACTAACAGCCAAACCTGCTCAAAAACTGGTTGAGGCTTTCCCCTGCAGAAATTGGATAGAGTCCATGTGGCGTTCCTCAACATCGAGAGCTTGGCATGCTCGTTCAACTGAGCCAGCAGCGGCATCAATGCGCCATTGGCCAAAACAAGATCACGGCATCTTGGGGAATCACCAGCAACGTTTCCCAAAGCCCACACCGCCTAAAATTCGGTACAGTATCACATAATAGGTTAAACTAAAATCCAAAAAATTAACTTTTTTGAGAGTTATCAACAAGTATATTTATTCATTCACTAAATGTACAGATCCCTATGTACCTGTTCACGGACATCATCACTCGGAGAGCTGAGAAGTTTAACAAATATTGGAACAGCCCCGTGATCTATCACAACCTTGGTATTCTCCGAGGTCCCTGAGGCGATATTGGTCAGCGCCCAAGCTGCTTCAAACTGCCAAAATTATTCCGCACAAGCACAAGGATTAGAATAAATAAATCAATAAGCAGCACTAACAAGTATGACGAAATCAAATTCATTTCGATAGGGGAAAAAAAAAAAAAAAATTCTGACCTGAAGTTGGGGGAAATCTTCCCTTGTAAGAAATTCCACGAAGCGGGGAACCACTCCAGATTGGATAACCTCCTCAATTGGAGGGCTTCGTTCTAATTATTTAATATTAATACAATTAAAACGATCAATTCAATTTCTCAAATAAAAAATCATGAAGGAAAAATATATTGTAGAAGCAAAGGTACCATAAAACTGAGGAAAAAGAGAGATCTTTGATTAGTCCAATACCTATCGAAAGAAGCTTTCGGAACTGTGTGGTTGCCTCGAGCTGCAGCGTGCTTTCGTCCGAATAAACCCCCGCCACCATCGCCGGAAGGCTCTCCAACTGCGAATTTGAACACAATATAGAAAAACAAAGAAGAATCGTGAGCTCCAAATCCAAAACCCTAGCCCTGGAACTAGGAAAACCCTAGCAAACCCATCAACCGAGCCGATCTCGCGATCCAGGATCCTAGAACTACAGAACAAAAGGGGCAAGTGGATCACCTTCTTTTCGAGGGCGGAGGCGTGGATCGAGGCGGGAGGGAAGGGTTGGGGCTGCATGCCCTCGCGTCGCTTCTTCTGGAGGCTTTCCTCCCGGCGGCTCTTCCGGATCTCGACCATGTTATCCTCCCTCCGCCGGCGGCCCTCCTCCGCATCCACCGCTACCTTGTACTTGTTCCGGCGGACCTCCGCCCGCTCGCTCGGCCTCAGCGACATGGCTCCCGACGCCGGAGAACGAAGAAAAGAGACGAAAGGAGAAGAAGTCCTGCTCGAAGAAGTCGAGGGCCAAGGGCAAAAGCCCAACACTAACCCTAACCCTAGCGAAGCTCGAGAGAGAGAAAAAGAGAGAGAGAGAGAGAGAGAGAGAGAGAGAGAGAGAGAGAGGAGCGCATAGGAGAAAGGGGAAAGGGTGGTTGTTTTATAGGTTGAGAGGGGACGCGACGGGAGACGAAGAAACCCTAGGAAGTCTTTGAACATTGAGGTAATCTCAAGGCAACCCGACTCGAAAAATTAAACCTCGAAACGGAACTGGACTCAAATTAGTGTGGGTCCCGCTCTCTTTTTCATTATGGTGTCTCAGGTGAAGAAATGGGTTTTTCTGGAATGGTTTGCTAGGGATAATTTCTATACGACGGTGGATGTGGAAAGAATCGTGGTAACGTGTTCTCGAGGAACAGGACAACAAATCTAGACCCCGGAATGTGACCAGCTCGAATAAACGGTTATTCTAGATCACTATGAATCATGCCCACTACGGTGTGTGGGCCCCCCAGCATTACGCGCTAAAGTTTTTGGGTGATGAAGTGGGTGTTCGGGCGATAGGTTCGTGAACAATTGGCAGTGGATGTGGCAAGAATCGCGGTATGATGTTCCCTTCGAAGAGGAGAAGATAAACATGATCAGCTGACGTGGCGCATGTTGATAGGCTGAATTTTGATTCAAGGAGCAGTTCGAGATTGAGCGCTGGCGTGCCACCTACCCTAATTTGGCTGAATTAATCTTCTCCTCGGATTAGAGAAGTGATCACCGGCAGAGCCTGCGTGGGAGTCGGTAACACGGTACGAGATCGGGCTGTGCGAGGGGATACCAGGCTCCTTTCTTGAGAAGACCGGATGGACGTTTGAATCTTAGGACGGTCACACGGAGAACGCCAGGCGGTGACGGCAGTCTTACCGCCGAGTTTACTCGGACTATGACATTTTAGGCTGCGTTTGAATGCGGGTTAAATGGCGGATAAAGATGAATCTTTTTTGTTCGACCAGTCAAACACCATTAAAGAAATATTTAACCGGGATAACTTTGTCTTGCAGATTTATAGCTTTTTTTTTTCTTTATTTTTTCACAAACTTACCACGGTAACTAGGAAGTCAACAAGCAAACTATTATTATTTTATTGGCCGGTTACCTCCATGTAAGGGTGATTTGGTTTATCTCCGCAGGTGTGGCAGCATTTGGTCCATGATGGGATTAAAAAATAAAATAAAATAAAAAATAATATATGATAAAAAAAAATTAATTTTTATATTTAATAAAAAAATAAAATAATGAATCAAATAAAATAATTATATTTTTAAAAAATAATATTTATTTAATAAAAAAAATAAAATAGTAATCATATAGAATAAAAATAAAAATATTTATTTTAATCATTTAACTTATTTCTCTTCAACTGGAATCATTCTTTAGGATAAAACTTTGTCTGATTCTTTTAGGAAATAAACATGAAAAAATAAAAAAAATAATGAAATTTCTAAGCAGTTCTTAGCCATTAGGTTTGTATCTGTTTCTTTCTTATTTTTTCAAAGCCAGCTAAACTTTCATCTAAATCTTATTTATGATAAATAAAAGAGAGCCAGATATAAATAGTATGGCTTACACCTATAAAATTATACCTAAGTTTTATTTTTTAAAAAATCTTACTCTTTATACTTTAATATAGGAGTTTGTTACAGGTTAAACAAAATTCACGAAAGGAATAAGAATATAGGATTGTTTTTATCTCGATCGAACCAATAGCCTATTTATGTCATGGACCATGATCTAAAGTATAGTAGAACTGAGGAAAAAAAAAAAAAAAAGATCAATGCAACAAAAACTGTTTATTTTTATGAGAGTTCTATCCATTCAATTTTAAGGGAAAGTGATAACTTTAATTCTTCAGTAATTATTTGGTGATTTATTTTCAGTATTATTTGATGATTCCTGAATAACTACATCTTAATATGCAAATTATCACAAATTAGGATATTCTCTTCCTTGTTCGCTATCTAGAGATCCATAGTTTCTATAACTTTTTTTATGATGTATTTCTGAAAAATATAATAAGTAATTATAACATGCATGCATCTTTCTCTATTTGCCATAAAAAAAATAAATAAAAAAAAAGGTAAATCATTGGATCACGCTTTTAAGGAGCAAGTGGTGGTGTTTATTGCTATTAATTTCCATACTTGGATGGTAAGGATTTATTTGAAAGGATGCAATGGACGCAGCCTTATTTCTCCATAATTTAAATTAATAAAATTCATCGAGTTGGTCCATTAAAAGAATATTAAAAAAAAAAAAAAAAGGAAAAAGAATGCGATGGGTTACAACCCGGTCATTAATTGCATTAACCCAGGACATTTAATAGAACAACTCAAATTAGATCTCGACGAAAATCCAATTCAGTGAAGCATGAAGCTTTGCTCGGACTTAAGCTAAGGCTTAGATTTTAGGACTGCACTATTGTGAAACACTTGAAACTTCTAAATACATCCCCCAGGTTTATAATCACATCTTATATTTTTTCTGTACTTTGTTTTATTAAAAAAAAAAAGTTATTATTCAAACCGGAGATTAATGCATATGGCAAGGGTTTGAAAGTGATCAAACTGGGTTGGGTCAAGGCCATACAACTGGTCTATCCATGATGCGAAATTCTTTGTGCACCGCGTGCGATGCAGAAAATTCCCACCGCATACTCTCATTTGTCCACGTAATATTTTTCAGTATTGCTTATTCATGAGACCATTCAGTTTTTCTGTTTCCTTTTTATTTGTACTATAGAATTTGTCATTATATTATCATATAATTTTTATTTTGTTCTTTCCTTTATATGTTATAATTTTTGTTATTTTTATTATTTTAATATAATAAGTCTTTAATGATAATAATAAATTAAAATTATTTTGTGAATACAGTAATTAGCATTACTTAAAATTTACAAACACTAACTATCTATTAAAGCATTAATGTTGCTATCTATATTTCATAAATTAAATAACATTAATAACAATCTTTTTAATCAATTAATAGTAATAATAAAAAAAATTTAACAGTAATAAATAAAATATATTCATACTAATTATGCAAAATTTAATTTATTGAATAATATCACTAATCATAATCATAAATTTTCATAATTAAGCAATAATTAATCATAAATTATAATTAAACTATTTATTAAATAGACTAATTCTATTTACGTGCTCATCTACCTAATAAATTTTAATAATTGAGTTCCTTATTTTGGGTCCCCTAACCTCAACAACCATGCCAACCCTAAAATTGAATTGGTTCAAGATCCAATCTTATCTAAATTGGAGTAACAACCAAGTTCGCAATGGGTTGGATTGGCCCAAGAAATTGGCCCAAAATTCATGTCCCGTTCACTTGGTTGAACTGGTTATTATTATTATTATTATTATTATTATTTCTCTTTCTAAAAGAACTCTTCCTCCTTCCTCGTGGATCCTACTAACTCACCGACCGTTGGAGAGGATCTTCACTGGCCCTCCGGCCGGCCACGGCGCCGCCGGAACCAGCCCCAACCCCAGCCATAGTCGGAGCCTAGCCTAGGCAAGGTCCGGTGGGCTCCAAGCCTAGGATCGGCCACAATCCACATCCGTATGGACCGGTTTTCCCACAAATAGAGCGCGGTCGACCTTAGCTTGCTCACCTCCTTCCAGCGATCACCGGCGACTCACTCTAGGTCCTAAAGAAAAGGTCTTAGCTAAGGTTGAGATCTTACCTGCTAGACTTGTCGCCGGAGAAGAGGATGGCTGCCGGCAAGAAGAACTCAAAACTCTGTTTCAAGTTTCTGAAACATAGACAGCCAACTGGCTGTTCTAAGGCCCTAAATTCCCCAAAAAAACAGCAGAAAGCCCATAAAAAATCCAGCATAAATCAATCCCATAAAAAATCCAGCATAAATCTTTTCCTAACTACTCCGTGGGTCTAAGGAGAAGGAAGGAAAAGGATTTAGAGGCTTACTGGTTGAAGCTGGCAGCGCTCAAGGGAGGAACTCTTCTTCTCTGTTTCCGTTATCTTCTTAAACCACGGCTCAATCCCTTGGAAGGAAAGGTTAGACGAAAAGGTGAGAGAAGGGGAAGGGGACCCAAGATTCACAGGCCGGCCCACAACCCAACTAAACCTGTTCAAACTCAGAATGCAAGCCTCCCATATCTCGTTCCTGTTGATCAAAACCAACTCAGCTCTTCTGCTCCCTGTTCGAGATAACTCCATATCTAACAAAATCGATGAAGGATTTATGTAGTTGATTCAATTAATTTAGATTAAAAATTTATTATTATTATTATTATTGTTGTTGTTGTTGTTATTGTTATGTATATCTTTTGATGATTTTTTTTTTTTTTTTTTTCTGACACTAAACTATTTCCTATTGACTTCAAACCTGTGTTGTTAGTGTAAGAGATGGGTAGGGATTTTGAGATTTGGTCTATGACATAATAAACATAAGGCCCAAGAAAAGCCTTACTCTCCTCAGCCTACATATATAAGTTGCGATGGAATTTAGCTGCGTTCCATTTCAGCTTCCATGTTAGCACCGAATTGTGGTATAGAGAGCAAGAGGTGGGAGAGTGTCAGAAACAAATGCCTAAAAATTATCGATGTTGAAATACTAATAATCTCAATTTTTAGTAAAAAATATTAAAATAAAATAAAAAATAAATCTTACCTAAACTAAGACATGTTAAACACTGTCTTAGCAACTAGTTTTGTCCTTTGTATTGGTTGTAGGTAATTTATTTTTAAGATACAATGAAACGGTTCGATTCGAACCTGTTATTATGAGTACAATCACATTGAGATGCAATCTAATGACTTCTTTAGGTGCTCAGAAAAATTTAAAATTTAAATAAAAGAATAATATATTTATATATATATATATAAATAATGAAAAGAGAAAGAGGTTTTTCTTGGTAGAGCCTTCAATATTTTCTTGGAAGGGCCTCAATCTTTTCATGAGAAATTAAAATATGAATACTTCAATACAAATTTTGAATTGCCTTTGACTTTGAACCTTCAGTTGTGTGGCTAGATGGCTTTAGGTATGGTTTCAATGGAGCAAAATAGATTGATATGGCTAAAATGTATTATTAGCCCTTAAACATCTATGAAAAATTTATTTTGATCTTCAAATTTTCAGTTATTAATAAGAATATTGCATTTCTGATGTCTTGTTAATAAGATCGATTAAATTAACGAAATAATTGATGTATCGTCTTGATTCGAATAAATTAGATTCGAATATATAAATTGATTGACAAAATAAAATATTAATTATGTCATCAATTTTAACTATTTCTATATAACAAAATATTAAGTATATAATATTCTTAAAACATGAGAGACCAAACTACAATGATGAAAAGTTCAAGAGTTAAAATTAATTTTGAGTAAAAATTTGAGGATTAAAGGTTTATTTTTGCCAATTGATCAACTTGGGCCACATCCAAACAACCACTCGCCTCACGAGCTTGAGATGGGAGCTAGCAACACTGAAACCATATAAAGTATATCACCTCATGTTAGAATTTGTCTTGAATGCATGCAAGGCTAGGAATTTGAGAGAGTTTTTGGTAGAAAAGAAATCAAAGTAATTCTAAAATCTGGTGAGAAGCAATTTTTATAAACTCCAATTTATTTTTTAATAGTAAAATTTTTTATTCTTCTTTGCCTATGGATGTAGGTTAATGGTCGAATCATGTAAATCTCTCTGTCTACTCTCTTATTTTAATTTTACTCTACTGTTTTTCTCTTTAGTATTTGATTCTTAAAATGTTTTTGATATAACAAGTGATATCAAGAGTGTCTCCTGTCACAATACCTCAAGTGTTGTAGATTGAAGGCGCTAATGATGCATTTTTGATATATTTATTTTGACTACCATATTATGTCTGCCAATTTCACTGAGTTGCATCCTTCATCTTGGTTTTCTCTTGCCTTTATAAGCTGGGAAACAACAGACCTCCAACGCAGAGACAAAAATATCAAAATACAAAATATTGCATTGATTACAGGCGTGTAATCCTTTTTTTTTTTTTTTTTTTTATAAATCTAGTACTTGGTGAGAATGTATTTTATCGAAGCTTCTTATACACCCGCTAAATGTATTCATCCAATTGTCTTCCAATTTTTTTTTTCCAAAAATTCAAAAAGAAAAAAGAACTGTGACATGTCACTTCTCTTTTCAACTTGATTCTAAATGGTCCTGATGACTCAGCTAGTGATGGATTGGGTCGATTGCCATCTATTTAGCAATGATCATTTTTTTGTTAAATTTTATTATAAAATTTAAACTCTTTAAATAAAGGAAGCAAAGTGATCGAGTCATTCATATAAATATATCTTATAGTAAATTATATTTATAAAAGTATATATACAAAAAAATATAAAAAACTAAAAAAAATAAGGTATGATTATTGTTTAATGGATAATAACTGATCAAATCAATAATTTGTTGAATAATAAGAACTAACTTACTCTAGAAATTAAAAAATAATTGCTGCATGTATGTTTTTGGAGAAAATGGATCATTTCAAGATTGGATTGGAGAAAGAGGACCAACATGTCAAACTTCCAGATGAAAATAGAGCAATACTGAAACACATGTATAATGAGACTTTTTATTTTAAAAATTATTTATAAAATCTTGAGCATTTTTAGTAGCAAAGATTTATTGCATTCCAAAAGAGGGGAAAAAGCAAAGAAAATTAAAGGACTATTTGGAGTCTTGTAAGTGGAGCCATATACAACTCAAATTATAGATGTATAATAGTATACTTATTAATATACTTGCAACTCAAATTATGATATAAGTAGAGTTGCTGATTAAACTACAACTCAAGACAATCATGTAATAAGTTAACTTATTGTTAAATAACTACAGGATAAGTTGTGGCCCCTTAAGTAAATATCATAATTTTTTAATATATATATATATATATATTCTCTTTCTCTCTCCTTCTTCATCCATTCTTAAGTTCTTCATCCATTCTTAAGTTCCTTCTTCATTTTGCCCTTGATGATGCTGCCAACCTTTGCTATCTCTAAAAGGCCTATGACCACCTTCTCTACCTTGAACTTTACCATAACAAGCCTCTCTCCCCTCCATCCCTTCTTCTCTTCTCCCCCTTATTGCTCTTGAGTCCCTCAATGGCTACCCACTTTTGGTCTTTGCTCAACTCTCCCCCACCCCAAACCCTTCCTCTAGACTCCACTTCTTGACTCTGCCACTTTTCCCACCACCTACCTCCTTGTCTCAATGCCATTGTCTCTGGAACCTTAGCCCCTACCGTCTTTTTCTTATCTTTTCTATCTCATTCGCTTACACAATCGAGTTCTCAGTTACACAAGTTAGAATATGATATATAGTCAAAAAGAAAAGAAAGAAATGATTAAACACAAAATAGTTGAGTTGGTTTAAGACGATGTCTTTAATATAAAAGTTTTCAAATGAAACTACTGAAACGAAATCCCTACGATTACCCAAAACAAGTCAAGAGAGATCAAGAGATCAAAAGGAAAAGATTATGAAAATCTTGTTTGCTAGTAGTTCCACTTGTGATTTATGTTTCCAAATCAGCACCTTGATTTAAATTTTAAATCAATGCAGATCTAACTTTTTAAACCAGCACCCTAATTTAAATTTTTAAATCGATGCGGATTTCTGCCTTGATCTTCCCTTGCTATCCGCTTGCCTTGGAACGCTCATGAAATAGTAGCAATCCCACCCTCGATGCCCTCATCTTCTCACCAATCCTCTACACCGTTCCATATAAAATGCCTTAGCACAAGAGGATCTAGGTACTAAAAACTAAGGGCACTTACATGTGGGAAAAGGGGGGGCTCTCTCTTAGTCGAACCTTTCTCCCAACTCGCGGGGGCGGAGGGAGAGGGGGGGGGGAGAGAGGGAAGGAAGGAGACTCTAATTGATCTAGAAAAATGAAGCTCTAAGACAAGAGAGAGAGAAGAGGCTCCGAGGCATAATAGGAAGAGAGAGAGAGAGAGAGAGAGAAAGGATTAGAGGGTTTTAGTCATCCAAGAAAAAGGCTCTAAATGCATCTTCTTCATCCATTGTCTCCCTCTCCCATCTCTCTTTTTCCCCTTTCCTCTTACAAATAAAATAAAAAATAAAATAAGATTGAAGTTATCCCAAATAAAGCATTGCTCTAAAAATCAAATGTAGCATTACTTTAAAAATCGAATTTAACTCAAATAGAGCATTACTCTAAAAAAAAACAGATGGAGCATTGCTCAAAAATTATGAAGCATTGCTTCAAAAATCAAATTCAACCTAAATAGAGCATTGCTCTAAAAATCAAATAGAATATTGCTCCAAAATAATCAAATTCAACCTAAATAGAGCACCGCTCCATGATTCGGCTAGATCTAACTCAAATTAAGCCCAAATCAAATGCAATATGAAGCGTTGCTTCATGATTAGATCGGATCTAACTCTGATCAAGCCTAAATCAAATTCAATCTAAAGTGTTGCTCTATGATCGGGTTAGGTCTAACACAAATCAAGTTAAAATCAAATTCAATATAAAGTGTTGCTTTAAGATCGGGCCAGATCTAACCTAGATCAAGCCCAAATCAAGTTCAATATGGAGCATTGCTCCATGATCGGATCAGGTTTAACTTAGATAGAGTCCGAATCAAGATCAATTAAGCCTAAATGAAGTTTAATTTGGAACGTTGCTCGATGATTAGGCTAGATCTAGCACAAATCAAGCCCAAATCAAGATCAATTTAGAGCGTTGGTCCATGATCGAACCAAATCTAATTCAAATCAAGCCCAAATCAAGTTCAATCTAGAGCATTGCTCCATGATCGAGCTAGATATAACCTAAATCGAGCTTAAATCAAATGCAATCTGGAGCGTTGTTCCATAATCGGGCTAGATCTAACTTTGATTAAGCCTGAATTAAATTTAATCTGAAGCATTGCTCTATGACTGGAGTAGATTTAACTTTTATCAAGTCAAAATCAAATTCAATATAGAGCGTTGCTCCATGATCAGGCTAGATCTAACCTGGATCGAGCTCGAATCATGATCAATTTAGAGCATTGCTCTAAGATCATGCCATATCTACCCTATATCGAATTCGAATTAAGTTTAATCTGAAACATTGCTATAAGATTAGGAAACATTATACCAAGATCAAACTCAAATCAAGTTGAATCTGAAGAATTGCTCCAAAATTAGGATAGATTAAACTAGATTAAACCCAAATCAAGGTCAATCTATAGCGTTTCTCCTAGATCAGGTTAGATCAAACTAGATCAAACTTGATTCAAATTCAATCTAGAGCGTTGCACTAACATTGGGTTAGATCAAATGAAGATCAAATCCGAATCAAATTCAATTTAGAGCATTGCACCAAGATTGGGTTAGATCAAGCTAAAATCAAATTCGAATTAAGTTCAATTTAGAGCGTTGCTCTAAGATCAGATTTGATCAAAGCAAGATCAAACTTGAATCAAGTTCAGGATGGAGCATTGCTCCAAGATCGGATTAGATTATGCTAAGATCAAATTCGAATTAAATTGCTCATAGAATAGGTGAAATCGAACCTAGATCATGCCGAATCAAATTTAAACATAAGCCTTGGTCCTGATTCAAGCTTGTCTAGACCCAGTATAGAGTCTTATTCCTAATTTGAGTATAACTTGATTTAAAAAGGAGCCTTGCTCCTAATTCGAGTATAACTCGATCTAAAAAGCTCCTAATTCAAGTACAACTCGAATAAAAAATGGAGTTCAGCTCCTAATTCAAATTTGACTCGATTTAAAGAGGAGCTTTACTCCTAAATAAGATCAACTCAAAAAGAAGCCTTACTTCTAAAATTAAGCTCAAGTTGGCTTAAAAGAAAGTTTTGTTCCTATATCAAACCTAGGTTAGCCCAAGCTAACCCAAAGAGGAGCCATGATTTTAAGTTAAAAGGAGACATGCTTTTGAATCAAGCCAAAGAGCCATGCTCAACCAAAAAGGAGTCATGCTCCTAATTTAAGCCAAAAAGAAGATTTGTCAAAAATGGAGACATGCTCATGACTAAAGCAAAAGTGAAACATGGCTAACAATTCAATTCAATTCAAAAAAGAGCTATGCTCTTAATTCAAATCAAATAGGAGCCACACTCGTAATTCAAGTCAAAAAGAGCTATGTTTCTAGTTCAAATCAAAGAAAAACTATGCTCCTAAATCAAACCAAAGAGAAACTAAGCTCCTAAATCAAGTCAAATAAGAGCCATGCTTCTGATTCAAATCAAAGTGGAGCCTTGATCCATCAAAGACTCGAAGCTTTGTTCCATCAAAAATTAGAGTTTTGCTCTATTAAAATTTTGGAGTCTTATTCCACTAATGATAATGAATCATCTTCATGAAGACAATATGCACAAAACTTACCCGAACGAGGCTCAAACTTAGATCTAAAAAGAGGACAAACATGGAGGACAAATGAAGGACAAACATGGGCTGTTGTAATTCAAAAAAAGAAAGAAATATAAATGATAATTTTTTAATTTTTTTTCTTTTCATATGTCTATGTTTACACTATATGGCTAATTAGAACTGTGATCTTTTAATCGAAAGCTTCCCGGCTACTAAGGTGGCAGTAGATAATAGTGGGGGCTTGTGCTTACTGGAAATCCGAATATCACATTACCTAAAATGAAGTCATCATTAAGAATTAAGAATACAAAAAACATAAAATTAAAAACATTCTTACATCCCACATCATTTATACTAAGGCGATCCCATCAAGGAAAAGAACGGTGCAGAGGTCAATAGGATGATATGCTATTAATAGCTCCGTATCAAAGATTTTGGATAAACCCTTCCAAATGTCTCCCACTAACTAGTAATTTAATCATGCAAGAGAAGTGCTTACATTAATTTATATGAGCAAAATATGATAAGTACTTTTAATAAGGAGGCAACGGATTCTCTTATTGGCCAGTAATTAAGTGCTACCCTCAAGGCCCTAGCCTCTTCATATAATGAGGTCATTGTCGGGATGGCAATGGAGAACGGCGTGGTAGGGTCAAAGACCTTAATCTTCATCTTCTTCTTTACCAAAAAAAATAATTCTCATCTTCATCTTATAGCTAAAAATAAAGATTTTTTTTATCTTCATTCATATTCCATGAGACATGATAAATCTCTATCTTTACCTCATCCTCATTCTATCACCATCCCCACCTTACCTCTTCCCTCTTCACCTTTCTTCAGCCTTAATGACATATATGAATTTTTAATAAAAATTACGCATTTAATAATATAGCTAAAAAAATTCTCATTAATTAATTAATAAATTTAATACTTATTTTTTAAATTTATTTTTATCACTAAAAATATATAAAAGTACTGTAGTACTTAAATACGAGACCAATAGGGCGAGATAAGGATATATTTATTCCATCTGTTCCCACTAGCAAAAATAAAAATAATTCATATTTTTATTTTATAAAATATGAAGAATCTTCGTTTTAAATGAGATGAGGCTGGATCTTACTTTACGTGTTGAAATTGACATCCCTATCAATTCTCATTCTAGGTTGTCATGGTGTCGTTTGAATTGCTTGCTTTAATTGTAATCAATTGACCGGCACTTGAATTTCAAGCTGCAATAATCCTTGTACCCTACATGTTGTACGCTCATACACTCTCATGTGCTCCAATGAAAGATGTCCTCTCATGCACATGGCAGTGCATAAATTATTATTTTTTAAAAAGAAAATAAATGCAAGGGGGTGCCATCCCTCGTAGCCATGTAAATGTGCCCTTCATTCTTGCATTCAATACATTTCTGCTTAATATGCCTCTTATAATGAATGAATGTTTATTCATTTTCTCTCAATATTTTTTTTCTTTTTCTTTTTAGCACAGCTTTGGTCACAACCTAATCAATTTCATTTAGAAAATGAAAGATATATTTCTAACTATCTAGACTCTGGTGACCTAAGATAAATAGAAGCAGTGCTTTGCGGTCAATCATATTAACACAAAAAGAAAAGAACAAAATCATCAATACCGTGCATATGCTTATAGCATGAGTGATTGGTTGGAATAGATAAATGCAATTCATTCTTTTTTGATAGAACATGCAATTTATGGTCGAGTTCTAATACTAGACACAGATCCTCTTGTGTGGGATAGGCATAGCATGCTAGTGGAATATACTTTACACTCAACTTTAAGCATAAATTTGTCTACATGAATGACAGTACATGTCAAGCATCACTCATAATCATATTTACTTGTAACTCCAAGTTTGAACTCAAGGTTATCCCCATTATCACGGACCTCCACCAAACAACTATTGATTCTAGGTTCAAATGTTGGGTAGCATACCCTAAGCATTTAGACTTAGGTAATTAACTATAAATGGTTGTATCTTCATTTTTTTCCTAAAGAAAGTGAGAGAGAACTTCAGAAAAATCTTCAATCATCTCTTCTACGTAGACCTTAATTTTAAAAGGTACGACACTTTTAATTTAAGTTATTGACTTTAAAAACTAAAAAGAAATTAAAATAAATGAAAGAGATCATAGCGATCCATATTTCCACTCTCATGAATATATTTAAAACAATAATGGTCATTTGAACGCTTTTTCTTGCAAGCATGATTTAGCAAGGAATAACACGAGTTGTCTACTTTGAAAAAAGACACCATAGAAACTTTCATTTTTAAAAAATCAAAATCATATTGCTAATTGGACTTATTCTATCCAACTGGCATCTTGAAGGAATCTTGAATTAGTTAACTAAAAAAGGGGCCTTAAATTTAAACTGAAGATAGCGACACAACCACTACTCTTTGAAAATAAATGTAAAAAAAAAAAACAGAAACTAATGTGTGTATTTTATTTGATAGCCATTCTATATTTAGAGTTACTGTCAATTTTATATTTTAGCTCTTGCTATTGTAGCCCAACTTATTTTTAATCTCATCACCATTCTATATATAAGTGTGCATACTTTAGAACAAGACAAAAATATATGTAAAAGAGGGCATAAACTTGCTAAAATCGAGGTACAACCGTGTGAAAGGGACCCATCGTATAAATCACCGTTAATTAAACACCCGAATAAATTTCTCCTTAATGAAAAAAAAAAAAAAAAAAGAGCATATAAATACCTCTTCTGAAACTAGTCCTCTAAGCTGATGTGACTCTAAGACTAAAATGGTGATGGCCGCGCTCAGCATGCAAGAAAACATCATAGTTTGCAAAACAAAATAGTTTGTCGGTTGGTGTATATCTGACCTGGTGATGGGATGATTATATCTATCACTCCATATATATCTTGCGTTCAGACAACGACTTGACTATGGCTTGTCAAAACTTCTGACTCATGGGTGATGGGTCAGTCCCTTGCACATGCCTGCATTTAAACCCCATTAATGATCCTTACCTCCCATGGTGCAGCGGACGGTAGTTGCATCGATTCATTCTCAGGTTATTTAGTGAACGCTCCCCTCTCCCTTCCAACCCATCTCATTCCAATCTCTTCCATCCCTCTCCATACATCTCTTCTTACCCATCACTCTCTTCATGATAGTCTTTCCATCTCTTCGTATGCTCTCACCTTCACTACAAAGGCAGAAAGAGTTCCCTCATGTCACCTCTTCAACTTGTTTTTAACTCTAATACCTCTTGGATTATTTGAGCATTTAGCCCTTCAAAGGTGTTCCCAAAGAATCTCCTCACTATTCGCAAAACTTAGCCATGCCCAAGTTTGCGAAGCTCGGATACCATTACCTCATGTCATATCTCATGCCTCTGTCCCTTGTTCTTCTCATTGCTCATCTCTGGACGACGCCCTTCATGAGAGACTCTCAAGAGATAAGGAGTCACTTTCTGACCAAATTCCACACCATGGTCTTCTGCTCTGCTCTCTCCGTCAGCGTAGTCATAATTTACCTCATGGTCCGGCCAAGGCCAGTCTACTTGATAAACTTTTCATGCTACAAGCCTGACGATTCTTGCAAGTTTAGCCATGAGGCCTTCGTCGAGAGGAGCATAGTCTTAGGGACCTTCACCAAGGAGAACGTGGCATTCCAGAAGAAGATCCTCGAAAGGTCGGGGGTAGGCCAGTCGACGTACTTCCCCAAGGCCGTCGCCAGGCTTCCCCCCGATCTCCGGATCGTAGAGGCAAGGAAGGAGGCAGAGATGGTGATATTTGGAGCTGTGGAAGATCTCCTAGCAAAGACCCAACTCGAAGCCAAGGATATAGACATCCTAGTCGTGAACTGTAGCCTATTTAGTCCCACCCCTTCTCTTTCCACCATGATCATAAACCATTACAAGCTAAGGGAGGATGTGATCAGCTATAACCTCAGTGGGATGGGATGCAGCGCTGGCCTCATTTCCATGGACCTTGCCAAGCGTCTTCTCAAGGTAACTAGAAACAAGAACATCGATTTCCATCATCTATATTCATGTTTAAAACTTGAGCTCATGGTCATGACAACTAAAGGTTATGAACTTTTAGGTGCATCCAAACTCGTATGCATTGATAGTGAGCACGGAGAACCTTACACTAAATGGATACTATGGCAACCAGCGCTCCATGCTCGTCACCAATTGCCTTTTCCGCGTCGGCGGCGCTGCCATCCTTCTCTCCAACCGGAGGTCGGACGGCAACCGAGCCAAGTACAAGCTCACCTATGCGATTCGCACTCACAACGGCGCCGACGACAAGTCCTACAACTGTGTCCTCCAAGGGGAGGATGACGCCGGGAAGGTTGGCGTCGCTCTGTCGAAAGATCTCATGTCGGTGGCCGGCGAAGCACTCAAGGCTAATATCATGACGCTGGGGCCTAAAGTCCTCCCCATTTCCGAACAGCTTCTCTTCCTCCTCGCATTGGTACGTCGAAGGCTCTTCAAGATGAGGATTCATGCATACGTTCCTGATTTCAAGCGTGCATTCGAGCACTTCTGCATCCATGCCGGCGGGAGGGCTATACTTGACGAGCTGGAGAAGAGCCTTGGCTTGACCGAGTGGCACATGGAGCCTTCGAGGATGACCCTCTATAGGTTCGGCAACACTTCGAGCAGCTCGTTGTGGTATGAGCTAGCTTACTCCGAGGCTAAAGGTAGGATCAAGAGGGGTGACAGGGTGTGGCAGATTGCATTCGGTTCGGGGTTCAAGTGCAATAGCTTTGTTTGGAGAGCACTGGGGACCATCAAACCTGCGAAGAACTGCCCATGGCTCGATGAGATTGATGACTTCCCTGTTCATGTGCCTAAAGTGACACCTATCAACATATGATGTTCTGCTGCAATCCAAATTTTCTAGCTATATATTTTCTTAAGAAAAAGAATATTATATAGCATAAGCTTAACTAAAATTATATGCTTTTCTTTAGTATTAAAGTTGTCATTTAGGAGTTTGTGCTCCAGCTCGCTGCTGGATGGTTAAAAGGAGTTGAACTTTGCTGTATGGCGGAATTGAATGTGTAGATCTTATTTATGGTTGGGTCTCCTATGTAATGAAAAAGATGCGCTGTACTTGCGTGGGAATCTGACGCTAATGAAAGCCTGCGTTAAAGCTGCCACAATGTTGCCTCAGGTCGTTGAACTGCTTGTTGGGTGGCATTTATGCGTCCAGAACAGTGGGGACTAGCATGCTTTAAATTGCACTGGGCTATCTTCTCCACCATGGGACTTCCTCCACCACAAGACTTCGACAACCATATAACCACCCTCAAAATCAAAACTAGCAAACAAAATCTAAGGCGTGTTGTCAGAATTTTTTTTGCTGCCAAGGAACTTTAACTGAGATGGCAGTAATTCGGCCATGTGCCATCGCCGGGAGCCATTCTTGGGCCTCTCTGGATTGGCTGCTGAGATGCCTTGCAAGTAGAAGGCTATTTCCAGCCATTGTGGAGCTAGTCCTTGGATAGCTGGTAGACTAGATCAAGCATTAAACATTAATGGGAGGCATGACGCACTTAATTAATGTCTATCTAATTGGAGGCATGACAGGCCCAGTTAATGCCTATCTACTTGAATCATATGATTTATCAGCCATATGATACATCAGATCTATTTAAGAATGGCTCTGGCTCCACACTCATTTGTTTGGTTGCTTTCATACCATTGCCGATGGGCAGTGCGACATGATTCGTCCCGATTACCGACCAGGCCCGGAATCCGTCCGGAGAGCTTCCTTGTGGGTTCGGTTCGTGGACTTTCTTCTTGAAGGCTCTATTAGAGGTCATGCCAAGGTTTGTGTTACTAAAACCTTGAAACACGTCATTGAGGTCATCATCGAGAATTAAAGAGGCCCGGCGGCTTACCACCAGTGCTAAAAATCCACACTATATCCAGAAAAATCAAGTTCATATGGATACGAATCTATCAAAATGACCAAACTTCGAACTGGCGTCCAAAATTTATACCTTTAGTTTCAATTTTGCACCTGGATCAACTAGTCAAGAATCAACAATCTTCAAAATAAAAAGATTTTTATCATAATTGTAAGGCTTAAGCCAGTTTAATTAAACCAGTTAAAGCTTAGTAACTTAAACTCAAACCAACCAGTTTAACCTAATCTAAACCATTGTTTTAATCTCAATAAACTTGATTAGTGTTAAGAATTAGTTTGATTCCATCATCATTTTAACTTTTCCCTTCCATTCTTAGCAAACTCTAGAAGCTTCTCTCTAATTAACTAACAAACTCTAACAATTGAAGCCCCCTTTCCCCACCAACTATGAAAAGAAAAAAACTCTAGACCAGGTTCGATCTAGATCATGAACACTATCCTAAACCCAATTCTCTTCTCTTCCCTTCTGGTTTCTCCTTGGTTCCTAACCTTGGCAAGACCAGTTGGAGCTTGCAGTTGCCAATGGAGCAAGTCAAGAAGTTTTGAAGTTTAGTTCGTGAAGCTAAAATACTCGACATGGTTCATGGTGATGCCAACCAAGATCTGCATCCTAGGAAGAGAGTCACTTGGATCATTGCAGCGAGCTTCAAAGAACTAAGGTAGGAATTAAACGTGAGTGGTAACTCTGTTTTTCAAACCAGATCTCTATTCCTTTCTGATTCTGGTTTTTATGGCTTGCAGGATCTTCGGTTAGCCTGATTGGAAGGAAGGAAAGCTTCGTTGGAGCCTAGAAAATATTTTATTGATGTTTACTGTTAATATATGGTATTAGTTCTAGCAAGATTGACCTAAATCAGCGGTATTAGAAGAAGGTTGAAGGCCAAGAGTCGGTGTAGAACCAGTTATGATCTGTTGATTAAGTTTAATACGCTGAGCATTAATATGGAAACCAAACTGTGCATGTATGTATCACTAGGTTAGGTTGTTAGACACAAATTATTGACATAAAGTTTGTTAGTATATATCTTTAGTATACTAATATGTATGAGTGACTTAGTCCAATGCTATGAATGGTTGAGATTGTAGATCTGATGTTTGCTGTTGATATATGGTACTAGTTTTGTTAGGATTGGCCTAAATCAGCAGTACTAGAAGAGGGCTAAAGGGCGAGTAAGGTTTGAAGGCTAAGAGGCGATGTAGAACCAGTCATGATCTGTTGACTGATTTTAATACACTGGGCATTAGTATGGGAACCAACATGTGCATGTGTGCGTTGCCAGATTAAGTTGTTAGATATGGATTACTGGCACGAGGTTTGCCAGTATATATTTTCAGTAAGCGGATGATGTGATATATGGTATTGTTGGTGATTTTAGTATATGGTATGATTTATATTGGTATTAGGTTAGTTTTACGGTTTTATAGTTGATTTCATGGATATGTTATGATACTTTTTGTAATTTTTTTTTGATTTACAATTCATTCTAAATTTTCTTGGCATATTTATGATGGTATGTATAGAATTTCTATTGGACTTTTAACTCATTACTCCTTCTTACCATATTTTAGAGGATGATGATGATACTTATCTGTTGAATCCAGACTTAAGTATTGGGTACTAAGAGAGAGATTAGTGAATAGTTTTCCTTTATCATTTGATATTATAGATACCTAACATATACTTGAGATTAGCATCAAGATTCTTATGTACTAATATGATAACTTTTTGAGATATATGAGATTTAGTTTTTAAAAATATTTTCATGATATTGCTTATATTGAGGTTTAGTGGGCCTTGTGTGCTCTTAGGATTCACTTTAAAAATATATGGCTGTGTTGTGATGTCTCTAGACCAAGCTTCGAATCAGGGGTTGCGATAATAATAGTTAAATAGCAATACGAAAGAAGCATAGCATGAGAAGTGAATAAATAGTTTTAAAAAAATAATTTTTTTAAAAATAGATTAAATTTTTATTTATATTAAATTTATTATAATATAATAAGAATCTAAATACTAGTTGTAATTTGAGAACCAAAATTGCAGTTGGCGAGAGCTATGCAGAGAGAGAGAGAGAGAGAGAGAGAGAGAGAGAGAGAGAGAGAGAGAGAGAGAGAGAGAGAGAGAGAGAGAGAGAGAGAGAGAGAGAGAGAGAGAGAGAGAAGGACCAAAAGTGTAAATCTGAGTATATATATTAAAAAAAAAACCATACAAATCACATAGCCCTTTTTTATATTTTTCTATTCACGTATACCATATATATATATATATATATATATATATATATATTATTTTTCAGTATCCAAGCCGTTAGATTTTTGGATTTGAACATCGATAAATCCTTCTTCAATTTGATCAGAAATCAGATACTATGGTTATAGAATTCGAATTCAACCCAATAATAATTGTTATTAATAAAATAATTATGGTCCAACGATCAGGTTCAGCTATCATTTCACCGAGATGATGTTTTCAAAGCTAATCATCAAGAACATATACATATATATATATATATAGAGAGAGAGAGAGAGAGAGAGAGAGAGAGAGAGAGGTTTCATCAGGTTATACGTGGTATGGTCTAGCTGAAGAGCGTGCCTTATATTCATAGCTTAGATTTATTAGTTCAGTGCATAACAAAGCACAGGAGACAAGAGCATACACAAATTAAGTAAACACAAACACGCACACACAAAACCACAAGCCAAACACGAAGAAGGTGCCATTACTTTGGTGGAGTCAAGTACGCCGTGGCACCCACTGCAGCTCGATCCCATAGTTCCACAGGCTTGGGGGGTCGCTGGGGTTGATGTCCACCACGCTGGTGTAAGCACTGCACCCTCCAACCCTAATCCTGATCCTGTGAGAAGTCATCCTCGAGTCCTTCAGGTAGGTGCAGCAAAGCGTGTCACGGCACGCACACCCTCCGTCGGTCTCCTCGAACGTCCTACAGAGGCTGTTCGACGAGCAGTTCAACGGCGAGAGCAGTATGCTTTCGTCGCAGTTGAACAGCATCACCGTGTTACGGTTGGATATATTGAAGGGAGAGCTCTCATCGATCGTTAGACCGCCTTCAAAGAGGTCTGAAGAGTTGCACACGTTATCGATGGTAGGAACTTCAATGATAAGCCTGTAGCCTTTTGGATTGATGCTAAGGACTCGGTGAGGAGTCCCACCAACTGAAAGGAACTGGAGCACGTTGTTGTTGCAATATAGTTTGTAGTCGGGGTCACCACAGTTGGAGCTGGTGCTCAGAGGGTATGGGACCTTGGTGCCACCACAAGGAGGGCAGTTCCTTGAGCTGGCCCTGGGTAGAGTGGCGAGGATGGCAAGGGCAAGAAGGGCTACTAGTTTGGTTGCCATGGTGGGAGAAGCTTGAAGGAGGAGCTCTGTGACTTGTTAAGTCACGGAGACGGGACCCTATTTATAGTGTTAGCACCTCTGGGCCTACGAGACTGTAGCTTGGATTAATCCATTGAATGTTGTACGGACAAATAAGAAAGTTGAAGGAGTGGAGTGGGGGGAACGTTCCTTCTCAAAATGCCACATGACCCAACGCATGCCACCATTCCATAGAATACGGCATAAAACTTACAGTAATGCGTTGCATTTATATTCTATGCAATCTAATGGTAAGTTTAAAAAACTTGACTCCATCTCTCTAAAGAAAAATAACTATAGAGGTCAATTTCCACTCCATGCTAAAGATGAGAAGCTTAAGACACCGGGGTTTCAGTTCTCTCTCAAAAAGTTTTATGGAAAAGGAGGGACCTCACTCAAGATGTTGTTAAGAAGGATTTATATTACACTCCAATTACATAACAAATTTAGCAGCAAAGTAGAATCCAGCAACTTTGTCAATCACGTAGGGTTTTGATGTGGGCTAATTTAATCGACTAATTCTTTTGTGATTCAATCAAATCGCACACGAAGAGAAAAAACTCTAATTAAAAAATATTTTCCTTAACAATGATCATCTTATCCAAGTTTAATCGAAACTCTCCTTATATGTGATAAGACTAATCCTAAAAAAAAAATTAATCAACTAATTTTTATTAGAATATGATCTCCTTTGAAATTAAGATTTAATAAAAGTTATCCAATACAAAAGTAGCTCAAAATAAAACCGACATCTATAAAAGTAGTCCTAATCATTCAAAGTAAAACAATTTAACTCTCTTCTCTCTCATTATTTAAGCCTTAGCTAAGCTACTCGTTTAAGAGACCTAGGGCAGCTTTTTTGTACTTTTGATTGACTTAAATGTCACTCCAGAGGAAAACTTTGGAAAAGCTAACAAGGAAGACGAATGGATGGCTAAAACAGTACTCTATCGTGCAAGGAAAAAGAATATTTCATCCACATAATTTTATTATTCTATCTCATGAACTTTTTTGCTATTCAATTCAAGTTCTATGATGAAAAACTACTCTAACATTAGTTATGTAGTTAATTCTCTATTACTGATAAAGTATATACATTCTATTTCTTTTAAGATTCTCTTAAATATCAAATTATATTAGTGAAAAGAAATAAAAGATACAAGCCTAGTAGTTAGTAGTAACTGAACTGATTGACTAGTTACTTGGGTAACTAGTTCATTTTTCAGCATTCTGATTTGCATGACGGCATAGATGAACTGTAAATGTGATTGTCTCTTTCCATGGCCATGGGTTTGTGTGGCCCCATACACCAAATTCACTAGATATATAATATTAAAAGATATAGAGATTCGTTTCCTTGCCACCTTAGGAATGGAGGAATTAACAATGGAGATAATACCATGCCACTAGTTGACATGTGGAAGACAGGAAAAGCATGGTGCCATTTGGGGCTGTCGTAGTGATAAACAATCAGAAAATTCCAACCAAACGGCACTGGCACCGCCAGTAGATCCGAAAGGGATCACAGTGTTGCCATACCATGATGGACTTCTGTCTTCCACTATCCTTGTTTAGAATTTCTTGTTCCACTTTCCATGCTAAGAACGCCATTTGTCCAGTGATCATGGAGTTTATTGGGCGTTAATGCTTCACTTGTGCTATTGGATTCATTCTCTTATGCAGTTTATTGCAGGTTATAAAGCTCTTCCGCTGATGCGAGGTACTGGTTGTTGGGGCAAACAAAAGATAAAAAAAGGGCGATTGCCTTTGCCAGTACGTTGCTATTCTCGCCATTATCGTGAGAGTTAGTCATGTCAAGGGACGCCAACCTATCCACGCAAATGACGGGACTACGCAACCGAGCTTAGGATCCATCGCTGTATCCCTGGCACCTGAATCTATAGCTGGGTCAAAAGAAAGAAAAAAATTAGATCAAGTTGACCTAGGGAAGGGCGGAACATGCTTTTAGGGTAATCGGATGGGACTCAAGGTCATGTCACTTCACATATCGCTCTGGCATCATATTATTTAATTTTTATATCATCTCAAAATATTCTTGAAAAATATTGTTGATATGGCCTAAGAGAGCAAAAGAAGGCAAAAAAGGGTTTGATATGATTTGATCAATTGATCTGCGTTCACACCGATGACAGCAACATAAATTTTATTATAAAAAATTATAAAAATTATCTTATCATTAATTATCTCTTATAAACCTCATATCCATATATATATATACTTAATAAAACAAAAATTTAACATAGCTTTATCATGGACGGGTGTTCACGCTGATAATAATGACGCAAATTCTATTATAAAAAAAATATATGGATTATAAGAAACGTCATCTTATAAATTCTCTCTCACAAACCTCAGATCCATGTATATCCAATAAAATTAGAACATCTCTTCTAAACTCTTTCTCTCTTTTTTTCTCTTTTTTTTCTTTCAGAAAGAGTTACATATATAGAGAAGAGATTTGTTATCTCCTATTAGGATTAGAAGTAATGTTCAAGAATTAGAAGTAAACTTCTAAACGTTTTAATAGCCATGTTCTTACTTAGCATATATTAGGAATAATATTTTTATTAAATTTGTAAACTTCAAGGTAAACTCTAGCAAATATAATGATAATTTTTTTTAAAAAAAAATGAAGAACCATCCCAACATTTCGTTGATAACTGAAATAAAATATAAGTCAGAAAAAAAAAAAAAGAAAACAAAGAAGAGAGATAAAGAGAGGGACAATCCAAAGTCTAATTCAACATACAATCCAATATGGGCCCAGTCAATAATATTTGATGTAGACACAACAAATTAATAACTTCTAATCAAACCCAACATGAATGTAATTTAAATAAAATCCTTAATATGCTATGTAATTCGAACAACCCCTAGCTTAATTTAGATGGCTCATTCACACACACACATATATACATACATACATACATATATATACATATACATATATATATATATATATACACATACATATATACATACATACATATATACATACATACATATATACATACATACATATATTAAACTTCCAAACTTTTGACACTCATTACCTAACAATTAACCGATAGACTACCATGTTGATGAGTTTAGTCCCATTGAACCAAATTAAGTGTTGAACCAAGATCGCCAACTACTTTTAATTTGCATTGCCTTCTCTTTATTTAGGCTAGGATGACTTCATCTTTAGTGTAGCATGGCTCCATTACCGCTTGATTCTCCTCCATAGCATCTCTATTATGGTCTCCTTTAACTTTACTATCACTACCAGTAGTAAGTTCAATTATTGGCTACCCAACACTTTTACTTCAAATTCTATTTAATTAACTAATATATGGAGACCTCGTTGGCTTGCCAAGGCTATTGGTCTCTCTATAGTTGCTAAGGAAGACTTAATATGTAAGTTATTCTATTTAATTGGAAATGTTTAAATGTTTAAGTTGGCCGGCAATATTACTACATGTGTTGTAGTGTGTGTATATATATATATATGTGTCATACAAAGTAACTGGATCTAAAATAACAAAAAAAAAATAAAAGATACAAATTTATATGGTTTAGCCTTAGCTTATATTTACGAGTGCAAACAATCAAGAATATTTCACTAATGATGGTGAAAGTATAAAGAGGGAAGCATAGAATTCTTATACACGAGCTCTTCCAAAAAAATAAATACAAGCACATAAAAAATCTAGAAAATACAAAAGGTGTAATCCCTAAAACTGTAGGATAGGTGAATCTTATCCTTATATGGACATCTCAAAGGGCTGAGGGTTGGAGTAGAGAGAGAGAGATCTATTTAGTAGCCTACACTCCAAATAGAATTGGCACTATAATAAACATGTCATGGGAATATGAACAGTCTTCTTCATGAAGAAAAGCGGAATATAAGCAGCCTTGACCTTTTGTGAAGAGACAGAGATTGATCTTTTCTCTCAATGGGTTAGATGAGAGCTTGTTGGTAGATGGCTGCATGTGATTCAAGAGGAGGGCTTTGATATTTCAATATAACAACCCTTGACATGAAATAGTCAAGCCAAATTACAACAAATGAGTGACTATTAGAACAGAAATAAGTTTCTGGAAGATATAGAATCACAGAAGGGTGACTCAATTAACGATCCTTTCTTCCCACTTTCTGAGGTGTTTTAAAATTTTAATGCCGTTATAAACAAGAAGTAGAACTTGGTACTGTCAAGTTTATTTAATTGGAAGTTCGAGACTCAATCTTTGCTATTTTTTTAATGGGAATGCCACATCTCAAATGATCATGGCTTTGAATATAGATTTTTATTAAGGTGTAGGAATTGTTTTAGAATTAAAAATGAAGAGTAGGAAACTATTTTGAGTATGAAAGGATAACGAAGCAGAGAAGGAATTGGTTTGTCTTGTCACCTCCCACCAGAAAAAGTAGGAAAAATGGTGGACTCATGTGTCCCCCTTTTTACGTCCTCTCTAAAACGTGCCCCTTTTTTCAATTAAAAAAAAGAAAAAAAAGAAACCTTTTAGGTGCTTATTCTGGGCACGCGAAATATTCCTGAAACTTACTAGACTTTCAAGAACCTTTCATGTACCATGTCAATTTCTGTGAACTGCACCTATTTCTCGTGCCTTCTAGGATATATATATATAAGATAAACACTTCCTATCAACATATCTTACATCAAGTATGGGATGACAACCATCCATCAATATCTTTTTCCCCCCTTTTCTATTTTTCTCAGCAAACCAGTTACACGGTCACATTGGTTCGACCACTTCCTCATGCCAGTCCATGCAAAAAAATTATAAATAAAGCCAACAAAGAAGCCAGCACGCATTGAAGCGAAATGAATTAAATGCAAGGAAGCTCTGAAATTCTTATACAGCATTTGTTTGAGGAAATAAAACTAACTCAACATTGTTTTTCATGACCCAAAGTCTAACACAAAAGTTGATAGATGATATATATGTCATGCTACAACTTATAAATCATATGTATTATACTATATAGTGTCAAATATAATATATTCAATTTTTTAAAATACTCATGCAAATGTTATCAAAAAAAAAAAAAAAAAATGTAAAAGATTTTTATCTTACTTAAAAACAGGCCTTAGCCTACTAAATCGAGATTGACTCTTATTACCATCTATCTGTACTGATAATACTAGTTTTAAATAAAAACAATAAATTTAATTCATTAAAATTTAGAGGTTTAGGCCTAAGAGTAAGGGTTTGAGTTTAGGGTTAAAGACTTTTTTGGAATGGGTAAGCATTTAGAAATAAAGTGGGAAGAGGTCCCTGACGAAGCTAGGTTGTTAAGACCGACCACGTTTGAAGTAGTTAAACAAGGGAGATGGAAACCCTTTATAGGTCCCTCAAGATTTGGGGAGCCTGGACTAAAGTTGAGCCCATGGAATCATGAAAAACAAAAGAGGTTTCTCATGTGTATGACTCCATAACCGGTTGATGTTGGGTTGACCGATTTAGTGATGGCTGGCATGAGGCAGAGTTGAGGAAAAAAAGACATGGGGTTGTCAAAATGCGGTCGAGCTGTGTAGCTGTTGTTTGGTCAGAACCGAAGAGGCTTCTATTGCCATACTAGAAGGTTAACTATTGACTAATCAAATCATGAAAAAAAAAAAAAAAAGAAAAAAAAAAAAGAAAGAGGAGATGGAGGACCATGGTCCTCGTTAGGTATCGAATCCAGCCAATTACTAGCGGTAGCAATGGTGAAAAGAAAGATTATGATGTGGAATAGGGGTATGTTAGCCCCTATTTATAGCAATGCTAATCTAGTTGAACTTCATATTATCGAAGGTTTAGTAGGTCTTAAGGATATCCTGATGAGGTATGTTTATGGCATCAATGATCGATCAAGACGTCCATTCATCTCAATAAGAGAAAGAAATAATGATCATGATGATTTGAAAAATACAAAGAGATAAATCGTTACCCGCTAAACAATATCAAATCAATAAATATTTTCTTTGATTACTCTCATGAGGATTGTATCGTGAGAGAAGCAAGAAGGTTAATCTATTTTAAATATATAATATAGATTTTGATAATATAATAGAGTTGAATTCTTACGCTGATACGAAGGAATTAGGCTTTAAATAGAGGTAAATTATGAAGATAGCAAGTTATACGTACTATTATTTTGATGGGACGTGCAATTCTATTACTATTAAATTAACAAATAAAAAGAAAGTAGACAATGGTGGGGTTGCTATTGCATCAATACGGATGTTTTAACGCAAGCCGTCCCTATTTGCATCCCTTAAACCAGGTCTGCGATGCCAACCGTCCATCAATAGCTTTCTTTTTCCTTTTCTATTTTTCTAGGAAATCCAGTTGGACTGCAACTGAAAACCTAATGCAGCATTTCTTTGAGGTAATAAAACTAATTTCCAATTGGGTGCAATTGGTGCTGACCCTCTGTTTCACCGGGATTAGCTGGGCCGCTCCTTGCCGTCGGAACAAACGTTTCTCCTCTCCCTCCAGGTACGAGGCCCCGCTAACGGCTCTCTATTTTATCCTGCGGCTCTCCCCTCTTCCCGCCACTCTTTCCCGGGCCAAAGCCCAACCACCCTTCGTTCTGCACCCTTCCTCTTCTTTTGATAGAACACCTCTTCCTCTCTTTAAAACTAGGCCTCCATCCATCCTTCCAAAGGAACTCCCTCCTTGGTTCAAAAAACTCACCTCCAAAACCAGAACTAAATCATGGAAATCTTTTGACATCTAGCTCGATAGGGGAATTGAATTGGCCTTGCACTCAGAAGACCTTAAGAACCAGGTGAGGAGCTCCAACAAGAGCTCAACAAAGGATGGCCGCAGCAGGATATGGGCAAATCTCCGGTCCAACGACAAATGCAGGCCAAAGGAAGAAGAAGCTGGCCATCATCGGTGGCTCGGCGGTGATCCTCCTTTGCATGGTGGTCGGGGTTGCCGTAGGCGTCTCACGCCACAACTCTTCCAAGGATGGCTCCACCGACAGCGGTGGCCTCACCGCCACTTCGAAGGCGGTCAAGTCCATCTGCCAGCCGACCGACTACAAGGAGATATGCGAGAGCTCCCTCACCGAAGCAGCAGGCAACAAGACCGATCCAAAGGAGCTCGTAGAGGTTGCGTTTAACGTCACAATCAAATACATCCGAGCCGCCTTCGACCATTCGTCGGTGCTCCAGGCCGCTGCCAAGGATCCGCGCACCTCCGACGCGCTCGGCGATTGCAAGGATCTCCTCGACTACGCCATCGACGAGCTCAGGAGCTCATTCACCAAGGTTGGTGGGCTCGACATCACCAAGATCAATGACGTGATCGACGACCTCAAGGTCTGGCTCAGCGCTGCCGTCACGTACCAGGAGACATGCCTCGACGGCTTCGAAAACACGACCGGAGACGCCGCGCAGTCCATGAGGAAGGCATTGAACAGCTCCCAGGCCTTGACGAGCAACGCTCTGGCCATCATCGACGAGATCTCTTCCGTCCTCTCCACGTTCCAGATCCCATTGCTCACCAGGCGGCTGCTTTCGAATGAGGAAGAAGGTGGCGAGAACTACCCCTCGTGGGTGACGAGCGGGAAGAGGAGGCTCCTCGCGCTCCCCACGGATAAGGTGAAGCCCAATGTGGTCGTGGCTCAGGATGGGAGTGGAAAGTATAAGACCATCAAGGAAGCAGTTGCTGCCATCCCGAAGAATAGCAAGTCGATGTTTGTGATCTATATTAAGGCGGGCGTGTACAAGGAGCAAGTGTGGCTGGATAAGAGCATGACGAATGTGGTGATGATAGGGGATGGCCCAACCAAGACGAGGATTACTGGAAATTTGAACTACATTGATGGCACGACAACCTTCAAGACGGCGACCTTCGGTAAGCAACTTATAATATATATATATATATATGTGTGTGTGTGTGTAATTTAAAGGGTGCTACCATCATGCTTTTTTTTTAAAATTTTTATTTTATTTTATTTTATTTCAAAAACACGTCCAATTCTAATCATTTATTTTGAACGTACATAATTCTTATAGTCTTATATAAGAATTTAAAAGATATGCAAACAATTTGTATACTGATTTATTTTTCAAACTAATTACAAGAAAATCTTTTAACATGCATTATATATTATTTATGGAGCCAAAGATATCCTTCACATACATACGTACATGTATATATATATATACACACACTCATATAATGCCGCAACCAAGACGTTAATGGTTAGCATATCAAACTTTTTTAGATTAATAAGAAATATAATTGTGAAAATTCTAATTTTTCTCTTATCCATGACTTGTCAAGATTAGAGCTAATCAGATTAATGTTACGTTGAGTCGACCTCAAGCCGAGCTACACACTGAAGCACTGGTGGTTAGACTCAATAATCATGTGCAGGCTTAGTTTAGCTCTTCTTCTTAAGTAGGCTCAGGCTAATCTCAAAAAGCTAATTTGAAACTTGTCGATCAGGTTCAAATTCTCTTTTTTTTTTTTTTTTTTTTCTTCATTTAGGTTTTTTTTTTTTTTTAATATTCAAGTCCGTAAAATTCAAGTGGGATTGGGTTGCATGGGCAACGGTATCCTGTTATTTAACTATTTTAGGCCTAGCCTGATTTTTAAACCAATTTACTACTGCCTTTGTCTGAGCCCATCCCAATCCCACAGGCAAATTTTTAATATCCAAATCCACAGAATTTTGGACTAGATAGTGTGCCTCAAGTCAAGTCTAGAGAAATAGAAACCAAGACAATAATAAAGAATCCTTCATACCCGGTGAAAATAGAAAACTACAAATGCTTGTAAACTGACTTTTATATCTCCTGCACTTTTCTTCTTTTTCCTGTCTCTCTTATTTAGCTCCAAATTTTCCAAGATCATCTGATATTATTACATCATAAAGATCAATATTTATTGGAAAAGCTTGTTTCTAATGTCTTGCTAGAGTTCCCTTCCACGACAATGAATAGCTAGAATATAACAGTTAAACAACACTAACCATCGATTTTGTGACAATAAAGCCGCGGTCGGAGATGGGTTCATTGCCAAGAATATTGGGTTCGAGAACGCTGCCGGCCCGGAGAAGCACCAGGCCGTCGCCCTCCGGGTGCAATCCGACAAGTCCATCTTCTACAACTGCCGCATGGATGGCTACCAGGACACGCTCTACTGCCACACCAAGCGCCAGTTCTACCGGGACTGCACCATCACCGGCACCATCGACTTCATCTTCGGCGACTCCCCCTCCATCTTCCAAAACTGCCTCATCCAAGTGAGGAAGCCCATGGCCAACCAGCAGTGCATTGTGACGGCCAGCGGCCGGAAGGAGCGCCGGGAGGCCAGCGCCATCGTCCTCCACAACTGCACCATCAGCGCCGACCCAGCGTACCTTCCGTTCCACGTCAAAAATCCGTCGTTCCTCGGCCGGCCGTGGAAGCCGTACTCGAGGACTGTGATAATGCAGTCCCAGATCGATGACTTCATTCACCCGCAAGGGTGGCTGCCATGGCTGGGGGACGTCGGGCTCAACACTTGCTTCTACGCCGAGGTCGACAACCGCGGCCCGGGGGCGGCGACGGCCAAGAGGGTGACATGGAAGGGGTATAAGAAGATAGACTACAATCACGCGCAAAAGTTCACGGTGGAGCATTTCATTCAAGGGAGTTCATGGCTCAAGTCTTCCGGCGTGCCGTACATTCCCGGGCTGCTGCCGGAGACGCAGGCCGGCAGGGTGCATTAGTTTACAGTGTTGAGTACTGTATGGATTCTGGTGTAATTTTCTTTAAACCTATTGTAATATTTGCGGATTAATAAAATCTAGTAGGGGGGACATCTCTTCCCTCACTATTACCCTCAAAAAAATTTTTAAAAATTGCATGGATTCTGGAAGAGAGAAGGACATTGAGATTTTTTTTTTTTTTTTTTTTTTTTGGTTTTAGATATGTGGGAGTGATATCCCTGTCCATTTTTCTGTTTGTTGGATTAAAATGGATAAAGTGATAAGTTTAGGTGTGTAGATTTTTTTTTTTTTCTTCTTTGTTGTGGGAAAAAAAAGAGGAATAGGTATAATTTTCTTCCTCGTCTCTTGAATAAGTGAAAATTAACAAAAGAAATATTGCATTCTTTTTATTTGTACATCTATGATTTTTTGAATAAAATGATTTTTTTTTGATATATATTCAATATATACCCATTTATAGAGAGAGAGAGAGAGAGAGAAGGGGGGGGGGGGGGGGGGTGTGAACCTTACAACACATTAGAACCTTTGGACAAGATCCAGGTTACTTCTAGTTCGTAACAAGGCCAGTATACCCCACACTAGCACACAAAGCCCGCTTAAGACAAATACAGCTAAGATATCACGCAAGGCAATTATGCCCTTAAAGGTTTAAGCACATTTACCCCCATTATTAATTTGAGCTCATTGAATGAGTTTAAGCTAAATGTCCAAAACTATAACAATGAACACAAATATTCATTTATATATAATGACATATAACTTCTTGTCAATCTTCATTTCACTCCACATAGAGTCTCATGTTTTATTCAAAAAGACAAAGGCGACACCACACGAAAACATTTATTTATTCATAATAACCACGCATCGCTCCCCAAGCAGAGCCATTCTCGGCACAAGCGCTGGGATTAGCCAAGATGCATTCCTCCATCGGCATACTCTTCAGGAACCTCCAGGCCAGGGATTGAGGAGTACTCTGCAGCCATCTTATGCACACAAACTCTCCATGGGCTGTGGGCATAAGCTCCAACCGATTGAAGGCTGGTGCAATCTTCTTCTCTATATCCCCACATTTGATGATGGTGTACCTGTATTCAAAGTTCTTGTCAATCTCATCAATTCTCTCCTTTCCATAGCCATATGGTTAGGCTACATAAAAGCTACAATAGATTACAAGGTCCAAACGTATTACATTAAGGCCTCAATTGGTAAATGGAAGAGTGATTCTTGAGAAGTAACTGTCTACAAATTAATATTTAAAAAGAATTATTCGGTGTACACATTTGATTGGACTTGGAAAAAAAAAAGCTTAGAAAATAGCTTTTTTTTCAATCCAATCATATTTGACTAGCATTCTTATTTTTTAAAAAATAAATAACTATTTTTAAATTTACCCCTCAATTATACTACTAATCAAGATTATTAGAAGGTAAATATAGAAGAATTACTCTTTTTTTTTTTTATTACCGAGTTATGGAAAGAGCTCTTTCCCATTTTTAGGATGGAATTGAGATTTTTGTACTCTTATAGAAAGATGAGCTGTATTGAAAGCTTCAACCAAATAAAGAGGAGTGATTGTTGTTTTTATGGAAAGATATTTTTCTATGGGAATCAAAACAGGACTCAAGGAAGCTTCACCATCTGACTCTAATCAGACCAACCTGCCTTTTAGACTATTTGAAAATTTTTCATCGTAAGTTTGTAAAGCTCACTAGGCTTACCTTCAATGAAGTTGAATTGCCTAATAATCGTTCCAACGTTGCCATCTCCTTCCAGGATCTCAGCCCTTCTAACATGATGGTATTGAGAAAGAGGATGAGGGCGATCTTGTGGAGGTCGGGGATGGCTTGGAAAAGCCTGGCTGGTGCAACGCCAGACATGACCTCGGCGTTGAATCCCAGGGCCATGAAGGTACGATGGCGATGCCTCTCACTCTCTCCCCCTCTAAAATGAAGGCATACAGTGGAAGAACAGGAAATCGGTGGTAGAACCTCCATGAATTTTGCACAAAAGATGAAGGCGAAGGTGGCGATGCTTTTAAAGCTTGGGTTGTTGGTTTCTGGACCATTCTGCCTACTTTCACAAGATGACGTGAGTAGCATTGTCGTTTTCCGAAACACCTTCAGTTCCACCGAGGAGATATGAGTAATGGTTTTGAACCTTTACACAGACGTCCGATGTAATAATTTATTTAAGCACAGTAACAGATCCATCAACGGTAACTAGCCATCGTTTATAAGGATGGGCATCGACCGTGCCGCCTGTGGGCCGCCAACGAAACAGTCCAATTAGTTTCATCTTTAAAGTATATATATATATATATATCATAAACCTTAAAAATAAAAAACATAATATTAGTGGGATGATTTTAAAATCTGTATAAATTTATGAATAAAAAAAATAATTAAATTCTACACCTGACTACATTGAAATGTAACCAATTTCAAATATACACGCATATGTGCATATATTTTTATTTATTTTATTATATTTTTTAAGTAGGTAATGATGGTGATGAATGACTTTTTGACATCAAAATTTATGCAAATTTAATAGTAGATGAGGCAACCAAATTTACGTGTACTCAAGTTGAAGTCTCATTCCTTTTCTCGTTAAATGCTCACATATCTCAAAATCAAAAAATCAATCATTAATCATCATTAGTTATTTTAAAAAAAAAATTCTAATAAAATAAATAGAAATGAATAATTAATAAATGTAAAATATATCAAAAGTAAACATTAATTCTTTTTTATTTTTTAGATAATAATAAATATTATGAAATAAATAATCGATAAATGCCTAATCTGCTGTAATAATAAACAGAGTTAATATGAGGCACACGTATGCCAACACGACTTCTCCAAACAGTTAGATCAAGGTCACCCTAACTATTAAAACCCCTATTAATACGTGGGAAAAAAAAAGAAAAGGCATTCTAGAAGAATAGCAATTTGGCTGTCCAAACTTCTCTCTGACGTCTCCGCTAAGTTTTGTCTCCCTGCCAAGCTGCTGCCCACCTGTGTCCCTCGGCTTTTCATTTGTTTCTTTCTTTGTTCTTCCCGTTTTCTTCAACGATTCCTCTCTGCATTCTGTTTTCCTAAGTTTAAATAAGGTTTAGGGTAGGAGAGTTTGCAGCCCTACTTCCTTCCTCTCAAAAAATAAATAAAGAAATAAATAAAAATATGAAGGCTTTGTCAAAATGACACAGAAATATAATTTCAGCCTTATAATTTAAATACAAATTTCAACCAACCACGCTTTGTTAAATGGGTGGGGGATCGATTCTGTTAGCTACGTACTTCCGGTCATGGTCTTGCATGGATAAGTCTGTAAAAAGTTGGCAGCCATGCCTTGAAGTCAAAAACGCAGTGAATAGTCTAAGATAGAAAGTTGGCAGTCATGCCTTGTAGTCAAAAACGTCCATGTTAATGTTAATGAACGGCCATCATCTCTTGCACCAGGAAACTATTCCTTCCTCACTTACATAGCCCCAAGTTTTAAGATAAAGGCTGTAAGTGAGTCAAATGCCATACGTACCCCAAGTTTTAAGATGAGGCTGCAATTGATTCAATTGTGCATGAAACCTCGATCAAGACTTGATCCAAGACCCGGAGGCAGCCCTCTCGGATACGTATGACTTTCCAAATTTGATCCTCAGTGGCTTCAAAGTCTATCCGGTCTTTCTTTTAAGGAAATTTTGGAGGAAAAGGCTAATTTTCATGCAAAATTTATTTTGATTCTAAAATTTTTAATTATTATAATTTAGTTTTTTATATTTTCAACGGTTCATTATATGAGTTAATTAAAATTAATAAAATAATTAACATCTTACTTTAATGTGAATGCATGAACTAATTGATAGAATCATACAGTAGCTACTTCATTAATTTTAATTGATCTTATATAACGAAGCATTAGAAATGCATCATTCTTAAAATAAAAGAGATTAAATTGTAACAACTAAAAGTTTGAAGGTCAAAATAAATTTTGAGTGAAAGTTTAAGAATTAAAAGTTTATTTTCATTATTTTTTTTTTAAATTCATTTATGATTTGTCAGACCTATTTGGCTTTCGTGGAGTGGTGAAAGAATTCGTCACCGGCAACGTTTGGATTGGGATTGTGCTTGGCAATGCTCAGGGGCTTCAAATTTATAGATTACTTTCCTATCTTCCTCTTCTTTTTTTTCTTCCTTTCTTCTTCTCCTTTACTTAATTTTTTTTCTTTTTAAAATAGGTGGTGAATTGGACATCTTTTTCCTCAGAAAAAAAGAAAAGGATCGTAGCTGGGTTTGATTTCTTAAGAGCAGTCACTCAAACTGTGAAACTGAATCACTGATATCCTGTTGCTGGAAAATATATATATATATATATAATAGAAAAAAAGAAATGAAATGATGACAACTTGTGCATAGAAAGCTAAGAACACAGCATCTGTTTATAAGCAACACGCTACTTGACATGTTATCTGAACATAAAAGGAGGGAAAAAGAAAAAGGCAAACAGGAGACTCTTCTCTATGTCTAAGGTGATGTGCACCATTATATCACCTCCTTATCATCAAATTACTTCACCATTACCCTCCTCAATTTTTTTTAAAAAAAAAGCTGGAACAGGAAAGACCAGCTCCCCAATTTATTAATAGTAGGAATATATATAATAAATTACAAAAGTAAGGAGAGAGGAGCCCAAGAAAAGGCTCTCAAGAGAGACCTAGTAAAAATTTGAGGTTACAATAAGCTTCTTTCACTTTATCGATAGAAATGCAGCTTAAAGAGTCAAAAAAGAATAAGATCTTATGAATAATAACAAATATGGGAGCTGCTTTAGAAGTAAATATTCTAGCATTTCTCTTTTTTCAAACGTATCATCAAGTAGAAAGAATCAACTAACCTGTTAGCGACCCAATTAATCCATTAGCAGACTAAAACCACGTATTCCTAAAAACTCGAATGAAAATTAATTGGTAGTAGATTAATACTATTTTTGCGGTATTACACTACTGTCTCTAATATCCAACTATAAGATGTGATGCAAGATCTTCTCCTCTCATTTGTGTGTGTGTGTGTATATATATATATATATAATGCTATGAAGGCTGAGCCTTGGAGAGAGACGTGATTTTATTGGCATTCCGTGCACCGCACGAGTATGTAAGCTAGTATGTATATATAGGGAATAATTTTCTTCCAGCAACCTTTTTCTACTTTGCAGTTATTCCAACCAGTTTGAAGGAATACTCTTTTAGGTTTGAACAAGTGCACCAGTTCACAGAGGTCTTCATAGGCTAACTGATTCAGGACTGAGGGAGGCATGAGATTAGTCTATTGGAATTGCCTTGACAGAAAATTCCAGTGTGAAAATTCAAGCCCATTTGAATAAGGAATACTATAGTTTCAATGGTCAAAGTTCAAATTTGGATGACCTGAATAAAAATTTGTAAGGTGCCCTGTTCTCCACCTTCATTAATGAGGCCTGTTCTCCATCCTCATTAATGTCAGCATAAAAGTCTATTCACTTGCATGTGACATCATGAAGGAAAACAGATGTCATTTGTTGATGTATGGGATTATCATGAAGGAAAACATCCATTGATAAATAATGCATTACATCACATGTTAATGTGGAGACAAGGAAAGAAAAGGAAAACAAGACACATTATCTTTCTCCAGGTGACACACATCATTATTTTACCTCCTTATTATCAATCCACTCAAGAAAAAAGCATTCAGAGTGCCCCCTAAGAAAGCACACAGAAAACACACAGCATAGCAGGTTCATTAGTATATATCATTATCAACTCCAGGTCATGTTGCATCCATTTGAGACACTCTAGGCATTATGCACTGGGGTTGGCAACCAGGTAATCTTCCACAGCCTTCAGTCACTGCATCACTCTTCCCTTCATGCATGCTTGCTCCTCCTCACTGAAGAGCTTGTCATCGAGGGCATCACAGTCCAATTTGATTTTCTCCACACAACAGCCATTGCCTGATGCCTCAAATTTGAATTCAAATTTCTGTAACTTAAGCCATCTCCCAATGAGTCCTCCTTCGATGATGGCATACCGCAGCAGGTTGTTCTCATGGTCCAACACTTACACATGATGCTTGATGAAGCTAGAATCCTTGACAGCTGCATGTTGATGCATGAAACAAAAGAATGTGGTTAAAAGGATATATGCCACATTAGTTCTGCGGCGGCAAGCAGTCAGTTTCAGGTGGTCTTATAAGAAACCAGAAACAAATTAGACAAGTACTTCTAAATCTTGATCCAAAACAATATTTTTTTAGTGGATTTCAATCTGGACCAGCTTGCTAAATTTGTATTATATTATAGTGTAAAATCTACCAGGAGTTAAAGCCATATGTCATGCACTGATATTGAAGATATGTCAATGGGAAAGATGTCATTAGAATATACTGAATTCCACGATGAAAACTAAATTTTTATTGTTTTCATATAGATTACAACTCGAGGTGAAGTTAAATTTCTTGATTGTGCCAGCTCCACCATTCCCCTCAAGGATCTCTCCACTGACAAAATAGTCAGGCAAGAGCTTTTGTAGCAGGTTGTGTTCATTGCAAGCACATGCCATCCATGGCCTGCCAAGACTAGTGGGTCAGTCTGAGTCTAGCCTCATTAAGAAGATTGGAAAAGTTGGAGTCTGAAGTCATGGCTGGAGAGCACTTGTGAAGGACCATAGAATTGTCCATGTCCACTATCTAGAAGTAAGAAATAGTAGTCTATTATAAGTTTATGTGGTCCTCATCAACCAATTCTGGGCTTCAACTAGTGACCCCTTGAAGTCTATGTGAGAATTCTACCACATATGTCATTCTTGCTTATATTCCACTAAGCAGGAATGTGAATGTTTGGTCTTCGTAGAAAAATAGACCCCCAGCCAACACAACTAGGCTCCAGTTGGCACCATTTTCTCCTGGCATGAGGAAGAGACCCAGGTTTGAAACCAGAATGTGGCATTCCTGCTATATTTCTCAAAAAGGGGAAGAGGATAATATCTCCAAATCACAGAGAAAAATATATTTAGAAGGTGATATTTTATTTCAATTTAGATTATCGTCTTGCTTTTGGTGAATAGATCATTGGCTTTTTACTTGTGCCTCAGAGACTAATACAACTACTTTCAAAACCTTCTGATTCTATTTGCTCTTAACCATATATTAAGAAGAAATTTGTCATGAAGCAACAGTAGCTAGAAGAAAACAAGGTAGCAATTTCTCAGCTTTTTGGAAGAAATAATTTATCGACTAGCTTGTGGATCAGATCAAGCGATGTACATATGATTGACGAGAAGATGAAGAGATGATAATCACTTGTAACCAATGAAACAAGCTTTAGACTTAACATTTTGCTCTTCCAACTTCTTAATTTTTTTTGCCAGGTGGTAACAGAATCATGTTAAGTCACTTAACTAATCACTTTCATCAGTATTCGTCCACCGTAGGAACCAGAAAAATGAACCTCGTCGTTGCACTTAATAATGCACTAGTATGAGGCAATTTTTGAAAGGCTATCAACTAATTGCCAAGTACCAAGTCGCTGATATCCAACTATGTGATGTGATGCCTGCAAGATCTTCTCTCATTGGTATATATCTATCATATAGAGAAGCTAATTTCTTCCAGAGACCTGTTTTCTTTTTTTTGAATTTAGTCCTACCAGTTTTTGAAAGGATCCTTTTCAAGTTAAAACAAATGAATTGGTCTATGGAGACTTTGTAGGTTAAATGTGTGGAGGAAAATGTAAATCTTTCATTGTCATCCAGTGGAAAATTCCACTACTTCTCATGATACTCTGGAAAAATAAAGCCATTTAGTCAGGGCATCCTAAAGTTTTGATTTATCTGCATCAAAAATTTTCAAGCCACCATTTGGATCTTGGATATCTATGGTTTGTCCTGTACTGGGATAAATTGGCCTGATTATCCAGTGCACACAGCTCTATACCCATTAAATCAGTACAACTTTGTACTTAAGGGACAAGATCCAACGATAAATTGGGTGTAACTTGATTTATACCCTAGCCTTAGTCCCTCTATTATTAGAGAAATATGACCAATTAAATGGCAACAAACTTGTCACCGATCTCTCTCTTGATCATGTTCATTCATAAAAATTCCAATATGCATTCATCTTTCATAACTGATCAACCAACATGCCAGGATATTAATTAGCACACTTTATATAGAATCACCATCTTCTTCTACCGCAGGTGAAACAGTGACACTTCTCAAGATTATGGATTCTAGTTCTGTCCAAACCATTTCAACTTATGAAAAATTAAAAACACATCTCAATCCCTCAAGGCATCAGGCTTGTCGTGTTGTTCGAGTAATCACCAGGCATTCAAGGCAGAGCACCAGCATCTTAACTTTACAGGAACAATCCTAAAAGTTCTAATCTTGTCCTGAGAAACAACTCTACCTAGCATGCATCCATTGTATGTGCTCAAACTCTTTTTAAGTGCATGTTGTTGTTGGAAAGAATTTTGTCTTTACAGCTCCACTCCAAATGACAACAAACAGAGACTGAAAACAAATGGCACATTAGCTTTGTAGAAGGCAAACTAATCAGAATCTTCTGTCTTGTTCCCATTGAAAGGAAAAAATTACTCATCACCAAATCATTCTACGCATGAGAAGCATTGGCAAGTTTCATGCTGAAAAATGAAGAGCAGTAACCAATCCAACTTGTATAAAAGTTAGATTTGGTTCAATTCAAGCCAATTCCATTCGCATTCCATCTCCTTGTTAAAGATATTGAAAAGAAAACAGGAATCGTCCTTTCTTTCTCCTCTTTACTTGCTTGAAGAATAGAGATGCTCCATCAAAAAGACTATATTTTTTATACAATGAGCAGTCACTGTCTTGCTTTTGTTGGCCGGCCAACATATTTCAATCGCAGCTCACCTATAAATATCCTTCCAAAGCAAGGCCTCTTCCAAAGCAAATTCCTTTTGGTTTCCATACTCCCGAGTACGCACCGACCTCTTCTTCTCATTTTAACCCTTGGAGATATGACATAGACCTGGGAAAGCAAAGCAGAGAGCTCTTTAAAGATAACCTTCTCATGTCTGCCAAAAAAGACGCGTCTTCTTATCATTTACGTCATCCTATACCCCATTAAGAGATTCCCTCCTATGGCTTTCTCATATTCCAATCCTCCCACTATATATATAGGCTCCCAGTGGAGTCTCCAGTCCCAAACTTACAAACAGCTAAACTTCTCCAGTTCCGTAGCGCATTGGCGACTGCGACCATTCCCGGGCTTGCCCCATGATTCCAGAACTAGAGGTAAACTCCATCAAATCCAAACCATTTTTGATGCAATTAAACGATGAAAGTAATGGATAAGTCTATGTATGCAGTAAGATATCTGATTCCTTACTCTTGTTTGCCTTTCTCTTAACTACAGAATGCTCGAGTAACTGAGCTACAGGTCCGAATGGACTGCAATGGCTGCGTGCAGAGGATCAAGAAGGCAATGCATGGCGTCGATGGTAAAAGAAATTCACTTGCAACCAAACTTCTAGAGATCATGAAACTAAGTTAATCATAACAATCATGAACTCCCATGTATTTTTATATCCATGAGTCTCTCTTTCAGAAGTTCAACAAGCCTCATCATGTACCAAAAGTTCATGAGCACTGTCTCTCAAGTTGGTTCATCTACTAAAAATTCTATGTTTTAATCCCCATCGCATCTCTAATTTGAAATGCATCCTTTGTCTACGTTGGCTTCAGGTGTCTATGATGTCTATGTTGACTTGAATCAGCAGAAATTGACAGTAATTGGGAGGGCTGATCCTGAAAAAATAGTCAGAGCCATCAAGAGGACAAGGAGGACAGCTACGGTGTGCTCCCAGAAGGAACCCGGCCAGCCACCAAATGGTTCGGAGCCACCACCATCAACAGCAGAACAACCAGCACCAGAAGCTCCTGCCAACCAACCTCCCAGCGAAGCTCCTCCAGCCGGAGCTCCACCACCATCTGAGCCTCCCAAAGATGCACCACCCCAGGAAAAACCAAGTGAGGCCAAGGAAGTCGCCCTGACCAAAGCTAAGTATGCCGAGGAGATCCATATGATCCATCTCTACCCACATAGTTATGCCTATAAAGCACACTGGAACCACTACCCTGCAAGCGCGCAGCATGAACTCCCTTCCTTCATTGCTCACGGCTATAACAGCTTCCGCTTGCCGTATTATGATGGTCAAGAAGCCTATGGCAGGGACTACCATCGCAGGCGAGGTGGTGTAGATGATGGGAACCAGATCACCTCCATGTTTGATGATGAGAATTATTATGAGACTCCAGATGCATGTACAATAATATAGGAAAAGAGAGGTAATTGACAAAAATATATGTATCACGCCTTCTTTAGCCCCCTGGAGAGTGTTACCGAGCGAGAAGCCAGTAATAAAATAGTGAATAAAATAACGTACGATCGAGAGGGTTTGCCCGAACTGGCCATTTGTTGTAAGAAATCTATCAATGTTTGATGAGTCGCCTTTAATAAGTACCGAGATTGGGAATAGAATATTTTCAATTGGGTTTGGTAGGGGTGCGCCAGGCCCGTGCTGCAGTGGAACGCATGGGCGACGCGCGAGGGCCCCAGTGGCAAGCCACTGTGGGCGGGCCCTTCCCCACGAAAAATTAATTTAATATCATGGTGGGCCGATGGCCCACGTATCAGATATTAAACTGATAAGAACAGATACTACACTTGATCTTAGCCAAAAGGCCGAGAAAGGTATGAGTTCCTCGGCCTGTCTTCGCTTTCTTTTATAGCTGCTGTGCTGCCTCCCTCTTCTTCTCATCTTCCGATGTGGGACTAAAATTTGAGACCGGCTATGAATCTTATTGCAATATTACGGGTTTTATCTGCGTCATAGATCATACTCTCTTCTTAAGATTTCGTCCGAGAATAAAAACCCAGTGTCCCTTTGTGTGATTTATGGATGGTTGTGGTTGCATTGCATGAGACGTATAAAAGAGTACCAGTGGACAAACATGATTGCATGCATGATTGATGATTGCCTTTTCGTATTATGAGAATTATGTGGCACTTGAATTCATGGATGGCAAGGGTCCCATTGTATGTGATGAATGCAGGCCCTCCTGCTGCCTTCCATGGAATTGTGGTCAGCATTCTAAAGGGGTAGAAATATGCTTTAAAAATATCAATATAAAACATGTTATATCTTTCAAACTTACAGTTCTCAAATGGTGTTTATGATGACCGTTGCAAAAGTTAATTATCATATGTGTTCCTTAGAATAATAATCAATAATAACAGTTATGAGCACATTAATTATTATATGTGATGCATATATGGATATGATTTGGTGCTATGTACATGATACATATATTTATAACATGAAATGAAATAATGGTTGAGAACAACCATAACAAAATTACGACTACTTAGTTGCGATTATGTTTTTAGAAATCCAGAGGTAATGTCATCAATTAGGAAGCTGAAGGATTGAAACAAAAAGGTTCTATAAAGGTTTCCAACATTGTTACACCATATAACTTTTAAAGAGATAAAAGAAAACATTCATTTGAAAGTTATCCAAAATAATGTTTAATTCCGTGGAATTCTCATGAAAAGTATTCAAAATTCTTTGTGAACTAATTTTTTTAGTGAAAGATATATATATATATATATATATATATTTTATGTCATCAAAGTCTTTATTTTCCATGGCTTCAACTTCTAATGGATTTCCATGGCTTCAACTTCTAATGGAGCAGGCACTTGAACAGGACATATCCAATCGAACAAAGCTAAATATGTCCAATTTTGATGTACTACCAAGAAGTTGTGGTTCTAACTTGGGTTATAATGGTCCTATAAGGTTAAAACCAATTTTAAATGAGAAAAGAAAATAAATATAATCTATAATCATTAAGATGGAAATAAAGTGAACTTTCTTTGCAAATTTTTCGAATAAAATTTACTCAATTTTTGTTCCTTTGGTATGCCACGACATATTTGAAAATTTAAATCCATAATCAACATCATTTATGATGCCTAGGGAAAATTAGGATTATGAATCAAGAAATCATGAATCTTAAATCACTTAATCTCATCAAGTTCCTACCTAAGATACTCAAAAATAATAATCATGTATTTTGGTTGGGATGATTACTCATGACAAAATCTTAAACGTTTGGCCTGAGAGTTTGAACATACTTAAAAGCAGAGCCAACAAGTTCAATCCAAGCAAAGTTGAACCTTTCCTATGGTTTCCATGAACATGAACTTGGCAGACAACATGTGAAGAGATTCTAAAAGAGCGTAAAGTTTGGCTTTGAACAGAGTTATGCCCTTCTTTTTTTGCTTATTTTTTTTGTAAGAAAAAAAAATAAAAAAGAGGCTGTCACATCCTTACAGCTCTAGCATCAACATCCAAATTACGACAAAGATCTACAGAAAAATTATTATGCCTTTCTCCTCTGATCAGCTTGTCATTAAGCACTGGCATAGCAATTCAATGTGTAAGAACTAGTGCCATCCTTTTGCTTTGGTGATCACGCATCACCTTGTGAGCCATGCAAACGAATTTTGGTGATCACGCATCACCTTGTGAGCCATGAAACATTCGTTTGCATGGCTATTTGAAGTTGCAGTGATTGACAAGAATTGCACTTGCACTTGCATTGCATCTTTCCAGCTGAGGATCACAGAAGAAATCACTGAAGAACTAATAAGATAAAAGAGGAAGCCACAAGGAAGAGCAGGTAATACTTTTATAACAAAGATTCATTCATTCTCCATGATGCTTCTCCAAAGCTCTCTCATGGTGCTTCTCCGAAAGTGTTTCTTGAGTCATATAATTCTCTTTGAACTCTCTCAAACGTTTACCAATAATTATCTACAAGATTCTCTTGACATTGAGATGATTTCCCCAGCAGGTGCAAGACTGAAACATAAAGAACAACAATAGTGCAATACTTTATACCTGTCACAGTATGATTACTCTTCTTGCTTGCTTATGTCTATTGCCTTGTCTTTTGCAATAATCGCAACACAACATTTGGAAGTTTATATTAACAACTTCTGGCCAACTTCTTCACATGCTAGATTAGTTGACAGCACGACTAGTCAATTATAGTGCCACCATAGTCTTTGTTAAGTGCCGCGAGTTGCCAACCTACTGATTTTAGTGGTCCATCAATGGCCGAAGAAATTGTGGGAGGTGGAAGCTTGAGCAATTACAAACCGATATGACCTCAGCGTAGGCCAAGCCACTGACTTCAGAAGCAGGAAGCCCAAAGAAGAGACAACAGCAGCAATTAGACCAAGCTATTTTTATAACTTCAACAGCCAACCACCCCATTATTTTAATAATATGAAGCCATGTTACATACATAAACCACTCCTATCCCATTCCCAGCTAATTTAATTCATTGTTGATGTCCACACAGGATAGAATATACAAATACTAACCATAATCTAATGATTTGACAGCAAATACAACAGTATCAATCAAATGTCTGGATTCCAACAACTACCAAAAATTTTTCTTACAGGTTGAATGAAGAAATGTAGCTGTACAGGCAAGCACATTGTCATCTCGGATGCTATTTTTTGTTTGGAAGGTGCAAGATAACTGATTGCTTGAGTCCCAAGGAGCATGAATTGAATGGTGATAGAAGGAAAAGATCTGACTTTGTTTGGATTTATTGGAAAAAGAATTGACAAGATGGTAATGGAAGCTTGAGTCTGCCAATTGCACAGAGGGGCTGAAACAAGAGGCAGCTAAATGATCTCATTTGGCTGCTGCAAGAGCACTGTAGTTTAGAACTGAGAAGCACACAAGAGAAGAATTTGAGTATGGGGTTTGGAGGTCAGAGCAAGGTTCAGGGAAGACTGATTCGGAGAACCCTGAGACATTTGAACAAACCCATGAAGCAGAAGGATCTGAGGTGACAGATAAGTTGATGTTTGAAAGGCAGATATCAGTGAAGGGATCATCTTCAATTCCAGAGAGGACTCCAGCAATGGAAATGTTTGTACCAACCACATTCTTAAAGGTAATCCGCTTGATGTCTGGAAGAGCATCAGGATCATAATGGTCATCAGGGTGGCTGCCACACTGTCCTGTGAACTGAAAAGCCTCATTAACATTTTCCATCTCCACATCCGATATGATTATGTTTTCAATGAAACCACCTCGGCCTCGGATCGTCTTGAATTTTATACCAGTAGAAGAATCATGGATATGTAGTTGCTCAACATATATGCCAGATATTCCACCAGACATCTCACTGCCAAAAGCAAGAGCAGAGCCGAGAGATGTCTGCAGATGGACATTGTTGATGTGAATGTTCGAAGAAGGTCTTCCAAAAGAGATCCCATAGTTGTCCCAACCACTTTTTAGAGCAATGGCATCATACGACACACTAATGCTACAACCCTCGATGCATACATTTGAGCTTGAATCTAAAGTGACAGTAATATGTGTCAGATATGATAATATTGTTTTGATTGCTGAATCTGTCTACGCAACTGAACAATCCAAAAAAATGGTTAGTAATAAACAAGAAGGTTATGTTGCCATAATGAATTAAAAGCTTAGCCACATACTATTATTGGCATGTTCATTCTATATTTCAAAACTTATCTAATGGTCCAATTATGTTTGCGCTGATTACAGAAGACACATGGTGTGCCTCAACACATTTTTCTTCTACTATTGGAAAACAATTTTCTAGCTCCACATTTTTTAAGGTCTTTAGGAGGACTGATAGCAAGTACCCATTCTAAATTTGCATGAATGAGAAAAGGGCATGTTAACAGGGAATCTTACCACACTACTGCGATCAAATTTTATGGACACAGCTAGCATTAACAAGAAAATTTAAATGAGAGGATTATTTACAGCAAGAGCAGTCCTTAGAAATAGCTAAACTGCCAGATATACTGATGCTGTGATGCAGCACATGATAAGTACGAAGCGTGTGTGAAAATATTCCGTATTAAATAAATTGGACTCAGCTTTTCATTATCTTAACTTTAGAGAATAGCATCTATCATTCATGAGAATTATTGTAGGTACTAGAGGAGCTGCACCAGGCATCATGATGAAGACATGAAGTTTCATTCTATCATCCCGTAAGAAACAATAGCAGACGATCCTCTTTCTATGAGAATATCAACAAAAGTTGCTTGTAGATGACTCCCCAGAAATTCTCTAGGTGATCCCATCTAGAACAATAGAACAATAGTGAATAACAGGGAATATGATTATCTAAATCATGCTTTCCATATGTCTCCTATCTTTGTAGTCAACTAGTTATCCCGCAAATTAGAACGCATATCATGACCTTTTTTTGGTTGAGTTGTGAACTGGGAGCAAGTTAGGTTGAGAACAGAATAAAGTTTACACAAGTCACATCCTACAGCTTGTACAATATCAACTTGTCATTGTGGAGGAGAAAAATGACGAGCACTGCATGTCACACATATCTAGAACACATAACATAAGCATCAGACCTAGACCACTCAGTTTCATCCATCAGATGGTTTGCCTTGGAACAGCATAGTAATTTAATCCTGGTGTCAGAGCAATGTGTTCTGAACAAGGGCATCAAAGTGGTGCTGATAGTAAATTATCTTCCATCAATCTATTTTCAAATTTCTCAAGCTTCTAATATCTATAATTTATTCTTTTAGATATAGTAAGTCCTAAATTCCTATTTATATATGGCAGTTTTTGATAAGAATAAACAATCAGCACATGATCAATTAAAGGAACCAACTGAAAAGGATATTAGTAAGACAATAACAGAGAAATCAAGTGGTTTCCATACCCTGATGCTATATAACAAACAGAAAGCACAAAAAATGCAAATAGATTACTGGAAAGGAAGTTTGATGCTAACCTGGAACTATACCACTTGTGAATGGAGAATTGGATGAAGTGTGGATTGTTATGTTCTGAACCTTCACATTTCTGCATCACATATAAATAAATATGAATAGTAGCTGTGTATTCAAATTATATGAGTAAAGCATGCTCTCCAACAGAGTTTTTTTCCAGAACTATGTCTTGGGTTTGCTAAAAAAAAATGCAACAGTGAATATAAATTAGGTAGAACTTAAAACATACGTGCAGTACACTGGATGAATGCTCCAAGCAGGGGAATTCAAGAATGTCAAATTTGAAATCACAATATCATCGGAACTCACAAGTTCCACAAGGTGAGGACGGCTAAAATTTAAGGTGTGAGAATGGAACCACCCCCACCAAACAGAACCTTGACCATCGATGGTTCCATTATTACCTGTTGCAACAAAGTTTGTAAGGACATAGGCATGTGATCTCACTATAATAAGGATGGCATATCCACCAATGCGCTAAAATGCACTATGAAAAACAAAAGTGATGAAAATCATACCTGTTATCACTACATCTGTCAAGTTGTTCCCATTTATCAAGCTACGATGCCTCCGACCAGGAAGATCTTGGCCTTGGCCATATGACGGTAAGGGCTCAACAATGGGCCACTGAGATGATTCCTACAAGCAAGAATAGGAAAACATTATTTTACAACATAACATGCTTGCATCTAACATTTTTAGTGAAAAATACAAGTATCTTTTTCCTTTTCCATAATTTAAACTCCAGCAAGGTGATTTTGACAGCATGGTAAAATCTCCAGAACAGTGAAAGAATTCTAACCCTAGAAAATTAAAAGGAAACACAATTTCCTTTTCAAATTTACTCAGAGTAATAAATTTCTAAGCAATCATCCTTCACCTCTTTCAGCAACAAAATGGTTTCAGCATCCTTAAGTTGATGTACCAATAGAAAGCAAAAATCTGGGATATACTGAACCATAAAAGAATACCTGCTTTAAGCCCCCCAACCAATAAAAAGAACAAGAAGAATATCTGAATTTGTGAAACTCGAAAGGGTGCGGGATAAGTCATGACATCATAATAGTATGAGGCTACATCTCTTCTGCTACTTAAATGGATTCTTGAAAGTGGTACATGAGGCTCTGCTTGTGCCTCCGTCTCCACAGCATGTGCATTGCATGTGCCAAACTCCAGTCTGCCTTTAGGGAAGGGAAAGCAATTTGATACCCATAATGCTCACAGGATTTTGATATGAAGCTTCAGGACAGCTGTGACACCTGGACAATCATATCTAGCTCCTAAAATCCGTGTCGGGCATATATCTGAATCGGATACGTCCCAGACAATGGCATTTTTAACACCTTTTTTTAGGTTCAGCTTTAAAAATTGGTAGAAAGTTGGAATCCAATCAGCTCAATCCACCATAATGATGTTAGAAGTGATTTTTTTTCTTTCTTTTTAAAGATTAGTTCAAAATGCATGTCTTAAAACAATTTCGCAAATTATCATTTTTCTAAAATGTTCAAGCTAATTAGGAAGTTTTCTTTTATATGTTTATAAATATATATGTCAAATTAACTTGTTCTGTGCTTTTTTTTATCATTTTTTTTCTTGTTTCCTGGTCAAGCACTTGGACTCATGTTCAAACTGATTCTTATGTCAGTGTCCATGCAACACTGAAGGACAAGAAGAAAGAATGATCAAGAAGTAGAATCATGTGAAGGAATATTGACATCAACACAACATTTTAGGCAACAAATACGTAATAGACACATTGAATATCCTAAATAAGTTATCAGATCAAATGGGAGAACTTTTTCATTCGCTTAAGTTATTGGTGAGATATAAAGCATGTCTACAGTATTTGATGAATTTTCAGCACTATATTAGCAATTTAAAGTTACAGGTGACTTTTATGGTTATTTCATCTTTTTATTATATGAGTATAATGGCGTATCAGGATCATAGGGTGCTTCTAACATAGCACCTTGGTAACGTGAGTGCCCCAAGGTAATTATCGACATAAACTTGTGAGCATATAATGTAATCAGTGTATAAGACATGATAAGGAAAAAAAAAAAAAAAAGCATGACAACAATAACAAATTTGAATGCCATTGCATGATAGAAGAAGACCTGGGTGCCAACTATAACAGCATCCTTGTCCAAAAAGAGGGTGAGGTGACTGGTGAGGTTGAAACTTCCAATCAGCCACCTCCCTTTAGGAACATACAGCTGAGCGCCGCCCTTGTCGGCAAATGACCTCAAATAGAAGATAGCATTCTGAAAGGCCAGTGTATTTAGAGTCACCCCATCTCCAACCGCGCCAAAATCTGTTATGGAAACACTGTGTGGTCTTGGGTTCAAAACCCTCTTAGATTTGCAGTGCCCATCCACCCCTCCACTGCCAAAATCTGTTATGGAAAAACTGTGTGGTCTTGGGTTCAAACCCCTCTGAGATTTCCAGTGCTCATCTGCTCCTCCACTACCTTTGACAGCATTAGCAACTGCTAAAACTAATAGTACTACTACCTGAAGAAGACAAGCACCCGGACAAAACATTAATTAACACTGCAAATAGTGCATACTCTTGCTGGCTAGCAGTAAAAACATTGATATAAGTGACCAATAAGAATGGGAGCTTTTAGCAATTAGAAGAATCTTCAAAAAGGCAATGAAATGAATCAACATCACATGGAAAACCAATTCAAACAGTTAGGCGCCATTCAGCTATGATTCCATGGCCAATGAGGCAAAAATAGAGGTTCCAGAATATCTAAGAGATGAAAACCTAACATATTGGTATAATGGGAAATAAGTGGCAATTGATTCAAGGACCTCATGTTGGAACTGAGCAAGAGACAGCAAAGATCAGATTAGCAGCTAAGATCTACTCTACTAAATTAACTCTTCCACATGAAGCCAATGATCCTTCTTCTTCAAAGCGAAGGTAAGTCCAAAACAATTTCAATGCCTCTGCTTCCAAGCCAATCAATCCCATAGAAGCATCTTGGGAAACTCTCATAATTCAATAATATAAGAATTCATGTACCTCAGAGGAATACCAGGAATCCAACCTAAATCCTTGAGACAAAACCATTGGTGCAACGAACCGCACCCAACAACAAAAAACTAAGCAAAAATAGTAAAAACAGGAAGGATATATAATCAAAAGGGCTACATGGTTCAAGAATTGGCAAATCACTGATCACATAACCACTCGTAAAAGGAACCGATGATTGAACTTAGCCAAAGCTCTCCAACATCCAAAAGAGAAATTCTTGGGGGAAACAACTCTAAATTGGGCAAAACCACGCACCCCAGATCGCACATGAAGAAAAAGGCAATGGAAGGCATCGCTAAAAACAGCGAAAACCGGCAAAAATGAAAGCAAGATCAAAATTTTCAAATATATAATAGAAAATGAAAGCATCCAAACTCTCAAAGATCCCTTTTTGCGGATAAAGATTATCCTTTGATCAAAAAAAAAAAAAAAAAAAAGAAGTAAAAATCTCCCCCCACCGAAAAAAAAAACAAAAACAAAAAACGTACTTACTAGCCTCTTCATGAGCCCCCTTAAGCCCAGGGGCAGGACAAGGAACAAAGGAAGAAGCTCCAACCAGAAGAGCCGGCAGAGAACAATGAGGAGAATAACAAGATTAAGCGAGAGGGAGAGAGAGAGAGAGAGGGAGAGGGAGATGGGGCAGAATTATTGAGGAAGAAAGAATGAGAGACAGAGGAGAAGCACAAAAACTGAGAAGCTGCCCTGTTTATATTTGAGAAACGAAAAAATGGTAAGAAAAATGGCAGAAAGTGTGGCCTTATGATGCACACCCAAAACTGGACCCAACATTTGACCACACCGAAGATTTTACTGGTGGAGTGGTCATCAAGGTGAGGTGGGAAGGCTTATTTGGTCCTTGTTGAGGTCTCCCTCTTTTCCCCTTGGATGCCTGGAGCATTAGTAAGAAGAACACAAAATCGAAATAAAAGAATATATAAAGAAAGAACAAAAAATAAGGACAATGGAGGGACCTTGCCGTGGTCCCAAATAACAAAATGGTATGAGGTTAATTGTCTTAGAAAGGAATATAATAAAGAAATAGAGAAGGAAATCACCTCCCTTAATGTGAGGACTTGGAATCCAGAGCTAGCACCATGGGAACCAGCCTCATAAATTTGGAAGGAAGCAGCTTTACCAGCCAATAGGAATTCATGGTGGTCATGGTTATCCATTTGGAAGATATATCTCATGGTATTTATGGTCAATAATGAATTCATGCTTTAATTGAGTGATCAAATTGTTGATGCCGTATTAAAGATTTATTCTATAACTAGTGTGTGAATTTTTTCTTTGCTATGTTTTACTCAAGAGATAAGGCATGAATGTAATGAGGATCATAAAGGAAGATCTATGGATATGGTTTGTGTATAACAGGCAATTTGAATTAGTCGATTTTTTATTTTTTTTTTAAAAAATTTTGGGTTTGGCAGGGTGAGTGAGAATTTTAGAAGAAAAAAAAAAAGGAAAGGTGGTGGAAATTATGGATGGAATTATGGTGGATGGTTTTGTTTTGGGGTGGAGTTGTGGGGTGGGAGGGGATGCATGGGGCTGCGCGTCCCATGTGGGTTGCCAGGGGGGAGGTGGGCCCCGCCTTCAATCATGCCCGCCGATGCTAGCCTGGCTTCACTCACCATCCTTTTTGACAGAACATTGTGTTGCACTGCTCTCTCTCTCTCTCTCTTTTATATATATATATACATCGATTATATTCTAAATTTTTTTTTTTTTTTTTTAAAGAAATAGAAAAGAATCGTTTGAGGTCGATAGCCCATGGACAGTGTAGATTTCGAATTGGGTGATGACACGTTGGACCCGGGGGGTGGGGACCGTGCAAGGGTGAAAGCTTTTAGGGGGCTCGGTTTTGGTGGGCTGTGAGGGATGCGGTGGTGGTGGGGCCTTTCCTTTTTGCATTCATTCACACGCGGTCGTCCATTCCGGTGGCGTGCGTGGAATGGACCAACGTGCCCCTCCGCCTCTGCCGCCTCTTGGTTTCCCATCGAAGAAGACAATTTGTTTTGACCGGGGGAACCCTGGAGAGTTGACCCGGGATTTTTGGTGTTAAATAGTATTGGCCGTGAGGAGGGTTTGCTTTGGTACCGTCTGAGTTACCTGCAGAGGCTTAAAAAATATAAAAATTAAAAAGTTAAATTATACTTCTGACACTCAAATTTTTACTTAAATTTTATTTTAATTTTTTAAATTTTTAATTTTAAAAAAATAGATATATGCAATTTAGACATAAAAATGCATCTTGATACATTAAAAAAAAACGTAAATAAATTAAAAATTATATGAAAGAAAATAATAAAACTGAGTTAAATAAAGAATTAAAAAAAAAGATTTATGCGGTTTTTTATCGTTATTATTATTGTTTTTAAACTTTTCATTATTATAGCTTAGTCATTCATATTTCAAAACTATTATATTTCTGATATTCTCTTATATGGACTTAGTTGAAATTAATGAAATAATTGATGTTTCACCTTGATACGAATATATAAATTAATTGATAGGATGATATATCAGTTATTTTATTAATTTTAATTGATCATGTAATAGAGCATTAAAAATATTATATTTCTAAAATATGAGAATCAAACTATAACTATTTAACGTTCGAGGTCCGAAAATATAATTTCATTGGAAAAAAAAAAAAGGATGGTCTTCTTTCATCACCATTGCATGGGTTGCTTGGATAATAATTTTGATTTTTTATGTTTATTGAAAATTAAGGCTGCATTCAATTGAAAAGAAAAAGGAAAGAAAAGAAAGGATTGCCGTGGAGGTGAGAAGTTAAGGTATGAGTATCTATTGATCTATTTGTCACTTACATCACCTGCTTGACTTAGATTCGTAGCTGAAGTACAAGGGAATGATCTAGATCCCATGTTAATTCAAAGAACATTTAGTCGAAAGTTAGCTAATGGACCCTTGTCAACCTTTTCTTATGCTCTTCAGACTATTAACTTGGTTAGAACCAATGCCTTTCAAAGATTTTAGTCATTTTGCTAAAAAATAAGCATTTTATGAGTTGACGTGCCAGCAAAACTAATGCTTAGTACCGAGTCATATGCTAGAATCAGTGCCCACGATTAGATGGGAGCAAACAGCTAAAATGATCATGATGCTTTCTAGCAAATATGTGCACTAAAAAGGCTTTTAGTATTTGTGTGCTTTAAGGGTAAAACCCTTTGAAATTATGTTGCAAAGAATAAATAATATGTTACCTAACCATTAGTGCACAATTTGCATGGCATTTTTGCGCAATAATTGCTCTAAAAATTTGTAATAAAATGTAGAAAATTTTAGGTTACCTCAAACTAGCTCAATCCACCAATTATGAACCAAATATTTTGAAATCTTCTAATATTCATCTATAGTTTGGGCATGAGTCTACTTTTTTTTTTTTTTTTCTTATAATTTTTTTCTTTTTTTTTTCTTTCATTTCTTAATAAAGTATGCTTAACTCATGTCCAATCGAACACCCTCTCTCTCTCTCTCATGCATTTTATGTAGTAAATTATCACTAATTTTCATTCGATTTGCACCTAGTTTCTCAAACTATTTTTTAGTCTAATTGTCTACTTTCAATTCTTCACACTTTCAGCTACCTTGATAAATAAGATTAAATTTTCTGTTGACATGCTCATAACTAATCATGTTCCTTATTTTTTCTTGCTGCAATTTGATCATCCATGTGCCACTTAAAATTTAGTATACCCAACTTATATACCTTTTCCCTCCGTTTAGCAAGGCAAAGCCCATTAAAGTTTGCATGATATGTGACTTTTCATTCATAAAAGTCTTACGTCAAGCACATCTTACTCATCAAGGAAGCTAATTTCTTATATATATATATATATATATATATATATATATATATGCTCACATGCACATGTCACTCTCATCATTCATTGGGTCATCTTTTCCTAATTATGAGTCCATTAACATTTTGGGCATTTTCCACTATCACGATTTATAATTTATCCCTCTATGCAATAGCATTGTGCCCACTCTATTACGCTTCATGAAGCATAAAAGTTCAACTAAGGGTTTCTTCTCCATTAATTCTTTATTAGAGTATGTAACCTCTTCTATAGACTACTTGATCACTAAGCATTCATGTCGCATCTCATATCATTGACTGACTTGGGAAACAAGTAGGTCATGAGCTATTGATCCAACCATCCAATCAAATATAAATGAACACATCACGTCATCATAATATAATAATATGTTATTTGTTAATTTATTATTAAATAAAATAAAAATAGAATTATGTGTTATTTATTTTGAATAAAAATAATATTATAATAATATACGATACAAATAATGCCATGCCATCCTATATAATTAAAGCTTTTATATAAAAGTTAATATGCCGAGTTTTCAAAGAAGCAACTAAAGATCCAATGTCCATCTCCTGCTAATTTTCATTCTCAAAAAGTTTTCAATTTTTTTTGGGAATACATTGGCTTTTTTTGGGCAGTAGTAAGTTAACAAGGAAGGGCAAAGAACAAAAACGTCTGGATGGATGTCCTCAATTATCCTGATCATGTCATTTGTCAACTTCATGTGATGTCCAAGTGGTTGTGCCTCCACCCATGCCCACGCTGTGGGATCATCCTGAAATCACGTTGATTCTTGCACCCCCTCGATCATGCCCGCATAATGATAAGTACCTTGATTTGTTGCGTAGCGTAGCTTATGGTTGAATCATTTATTTACTAGCATCGATTCTCTTGCCCTGTGGATGATTCACCATCCATGTGGAAAAGGAGCTATGGTCCATGGGTCTCCTTGTTGTATCTTGAACGTCTCATCATCCGCATTTAAATATATATAAGCACCAATGTAAACTCCAAAACACTAACTTAGCCACTATTTCTATCATTCCATTGAATTCAAGCGACCGACATCCAGCAGCAGCCAAGAGGTGCACCAATTTTAAACTAGCTTGACTCAATTCTCGGATGAAAAGTGAGCCTAGTTGAATGGGGCCACACCTCTACTCAAGCCCAATCGAAATAATTTTCAAAACTCAAGGCCGAGATTAACCCGAGCCTAAACCTAAACCTAGTTCGTAATTCACCGGATCAACCCGAGTGAGTTCATTTGGACTAAAATAATGGGTCAGTCCAAATTAGCCCAATTTTAGCTCAGTTGCAAATTTCGGTCCAAATGAACCATCTCTTCCTCATTAAGCACGCCCTCTCCCTCTACTCCCTCTTCCATGCCTCTCCTTTCCTTTCCCTTCCCACTCCTTATCTTTTTTGCCATTGTTACTACTAGCCACTCATTATTATTCCAATTAGTTTGAGATTAAGACTTTATTATTATATAAAGAAAAAATTTGCAAGTTACATGGTAATAACCTTTATAAAAAAGAAAATTTTAGCCATTGCGTGGCACCTCTTCCTCGACCTCCTCCACTCCAACTACTTCCCTCCACAAATTCCATTACTTTCTTCAATGATGTTTGGAACAGCCATTGAATTCTAGAAAATAAAACCAATACAAAACTCTTTGCCATCCATAAATAATCAAATAAATTGATATCTCACAATGAAATAAACAACTCATTAAAAATCTCTATAAGTTAGTTGGATGGTCACAAAGAGGCACAAATATCTATTTTTTGAGCGAGCGAGTGTGCGCAAGCGAAAGATTTGAATTTGAAATAGACATCATCAAACATTGCTAAAGAAGTTGTTGAAGGCTGCATCTATCGAGGTTGATTTTGAATCCACTGGACTACTAAAAGAGAAAAAGGAGGAGATTACTATTACGATAATTTATTCGGCTTGACATGAAGAGCTTAAAGCATGACGCCAACTACTTCTACATTCCTTTTTCTCTTTCCTTAGTCTTATAAAAAGGAAGCTCCCTCATCGATGGAGTAAAACCAAAAGAATTGGAGTTAGAAGAGGTAGTGGCATTACAGAAGGCTCAGTAGCATCGATTCCGGCCCATGGAGCTGCACAATTGCCCTATCCTTCAGCATGTCTATGATAGTTCCTAGGTTTTAGAGTGCCAAAAAACTTTCCGAAGAAAGAAGGGTTGTGGATGTTTATCAAGTCGAAGAAGAAGAAAGGACTCGAGAAACTTTCAGAAAAGCTAAGTTTTGGACTTGGGCTCAGGCTTGGATTGGCCTCATTTGTCGTGTCTAGTTTAAGCTCCAATCCGAGCTAGACTCCAATTTGGATCAATGTTTTATGCGAGTCTAATCCAAAATTAATATGAACCTCAGTTTTAGGCTTAAGTCCAATTCGAATATAGAGATTTAATCTTATAACCTGGCTCAATGAATTTCAAAACAGCTTGAGCTTACTTTCAGATCATATAAAGAAACATATCAATTATTACATTAATTTTAATTAATTTTATATAATAAAATATTAAGAATATAATATTATGAGGTAAACTATAATAATTGAAAGGTTGAAGATCAAAATAAAATTTGAGTAAAAGTTTAAAGGCCAAAAGTATGTTTTAGCCACTAAATTTTTTAACTTTCGATGAAGAGACAAATATCCTTCTCTTTATTGTTGATTTTCACTAATAAATGATCTTTTTGGTCGTTAGATGGAATAAAAACATAGGAATAATCCGATTCTGTGGCGCTGGAGATTTTAAATCCCTGATTACTGTCACGAATCAATAATTCCATTCCACTTTTTGGCCCAAAAACACCGATTTGGTATCTTATCGGGAATAAGGCAAGATAAAGGCCTTATCCCACCCATTTTCCTGCTTCCAGGATTCGAGGGTCACCTGACGGTCTGATGACCAGGAATAAGCCTGGGAGTAGAATGAGACTGGTGCCGTCGTTGATTGGTGGAACAAGCCTGTAACCTTCTCTCTTTCTCGAAACCTAGTCGCTAACTCTCCTCTCCGACGGGCTTCTTCATCGCCGGTGTTCGCTTCGTTGCTGGCTTGACAAGATCATCGGGAAAGTCTACACTGCCCATGGGAGCCCATACCGAGCGTCTTCTGCAAGCATGGATAAAATTCTATGTGAATCTTCTATCATGCATCACTGGATTTCAATAAGAGTAGAGGAGAAGGAAGGTCGGAAGAGGGACCTGAGCAGAGAAGATGCAGAGGACGGCGGGGAGGAAACCGACGAGAAGGGAGGCGCCTGCCTTGGAGAAGGCCCTCGAGATGGGCTATGATGGGTAATGATGCCAAGCCCTATCGACCCAATAGAAGACAAACTCCGCGGATCGAAGAAGAGGAAGCGCGACTCCTCTTTGTCCAAGGGAAGCGAGAAGCCCGGCCCAAGATCCCAAGGTGCGTCGCGCGGCTGCTAAGGTCTCTTCCTTTTTCTCACTCCGCGTCTATCTCGCTTATTTCTCAATTGGATTCAAGCGGATTTCGTGGGACTTAATATTTCTTTTCCTATCTATCTCTGATCAAAGGATGCTGACTTAATATTAACTATTTTTCGTATGGATTCAGCGAACGCTGATTCTTGAGAGAAAATGATTTCTCATACCGTATTTGATAATTGCTTTTCCTTTATTTTTCTCTGGAAATCAATGTGTAAGATTTACCTAGCTTTCGGGGAAGGTTGAGGTTTTAAGCTTCATGGGGAGCAAGAATCTAAGCATTGGAATATGACTTGCCAATTGGTTGGCTGTCGGGGTGTTTCATTTCCATTGTCTTGGATGCATTTTCTGTTTTCAAGGTGACATGGTGCTGGAACTAAAGGAACCTTAACATAAGCCTAGCAGATAAGTCGAGCAGCCTTACAGTCTTATCCTAGGTGATCCTAGTGGACAATTAAATATGCAACCAAGAAAGGGTTATCCCTGGGTGGAAGTTTCAGATGGGGATACTTATAACCTTTAAACAAATTGGACCTTATAATGTATAAATTTAGAATATAAACTTACATATAAGGTGGGGTTGTGATTTGTAGTTGTTTTGGAGAAACCATATAGATGAGTTGATTGAGGAAATTTAGCCATTTTAGAAGAAAACTTTATGAATGCTAGGAAGACTGTTTTTTCTTTAGAGAAAAATGAGACTGGAAAGATAATGCATAAATTTGTTTACGGGTGTAAATATCTATGAGGTGATAAGAAGTGCAAGATGTTATATTATAAAAATAAAATGCTGTTGACAATGACAACTGATGACTGGTCATGGTGACAATAATTCAATTGATTGCATGGTAGTGGTGACCTGCAGTTTCTAGTGGAAATGGTTGGTAGATGTGGTCACCTCCATGAATTCTAGTTGATGACGAATATAATGTTGTTTCATGGAAGCATAGTATTGTTGGTTCAATGGTGCTAGAAAATTTGAAGTATGATGTTCTGTGGTGGTAAATGGTTATGGCAGCATGTTGGTTGGTTGCTGAGGTGGTGACATATGGTTGGTCGTGGTCTCTTATGGTGGTGTTGGCGGGCATCCGATAAAAATCATGTTGAGAGAAAGAACTTCCTTTTCTCCTCGAGTTTGAACATTAAGTCACCATTTCATTATTTGGATCCTTTGATTTAATACCTGTTTGAAGTAATTCTAGTTGGACTCCAATGTTCACTACTGACCTGAAGTCTGGTGCCTCTCTACCTATCAGGTCTCAATAAGCATACGTTCTTGGTGTCATTTGAACACTGGATATGAGTTTGTTTTCGTATTTTCATGGGCTAACGTTTCATCTTCCTCATTTTATCAGGTTGGCAGATATAATCGCTAAACTTGGACTACGGAAATCATCTGTGTTACAACACATGACTTCTGTAATTCAGCCACTTTTGGAAAAAGGGATTGTTGTCTATTATATTATACACACCGCATTAATGGAGGTTGAGATGAAAGCCTCAGTATCTGATAATGATAATGGTGAAATTTGTAGGAAGAACAGGCAGTTAGCAGTGGGTGGAAAGAAGGATCCTTCAGTATATAGATGTGAACTACCTGTGGAGAGTGGGCTTGCTGAGGTGGTCTTGGATTCTTTTTCATACACGCAACATTCTAAAACTTAGAACTGACAAGTTTGCACGCATGCACTGCCATGGGAGCAAGGGAGACAATTGAACATCGTGCCTTTATAAAACCCACTGATTCATGTATCCATGACGAAAAATAAGATGGCAAAGACTGTTATGGTAAGAAGTTAAACAGATTGTATGATGGTTGAAATAGAAGAGTACATTTAGAAATTGAGATGCTGCAACTCATTCTCCCCTTAATCAAGACACATCGCGTTGCCTTCAGACGTCCATTTGTCATGCTGGTCATTTCTGAATGTATGCATGCATGTATTATAGGCTCTGAGATCCACCATTCTTCCCAAAGAAAAAAGGAAATGGAAGAAAAAGAAGAAAGTTTAAGTGTATTTAATTTTGATTGAAATTGCTTTGGCATGTGTTACCAAGGAACTAAATGAGTGATTTCTGGTGATTGTATTGCAGAGTCTCATTGCAACTTGTATTGACAATGTTGGTGAGCTACTTAGGTCAAATTTTGGCAAAGAAGTAACATGTGTGATTCCTTTTTACTCTTTTTTTTCCCTAGCAATTGTATGGTTGTTAATGTGAGGAAGACTCAGAATATTCTGGCTTTTGTAATTCAACAGACAATGAGATAGATTTTTTTTTTTTTTTGAGACAATTTTGAATGGTAGTGGAATTGCATATACATTTTTCCGTTATAAATTTCATGCCTTTTTATGATCAATTATAATTATTGGACAATTGTGAACTTTTTTGCATGCAGGTACCTGTTGGTCAAACTGATGGAGTTTTGCAACCCCTAGCTGATAGATTGGATGCCTTGCATGAAACAATAGCTTCTTTGGCAGCTCTTCCCAAGACCAGTAAAGCTGAAGAGGAGCATGTTTTTGAGAACTTTCACTCCGGCAGGACCATCAGAAAACTTGTCCTGGACGGCTCAACCTTTGCTGTCATCACTCTATGGAAAACGGCACTGGAAGGGAAGTCTGAGATGTGGGCTCAAGGTCTCAGGTAATATTGCATCAATTTCTACTCTCTACAGCTATATGCATTTATCCATAAGTCATTGGCAGCACTCACATATAAATCTGGTGGCTTTTCCAGTTGTAAAGTAGTCACTGCGTTTCTAGGAGTCATTGGATTCCAAGGTCAAAGTTCTGGTGCAATCGGAACTGCAGCCGTTGATAAATCGCAAATTTCTTACAGCCCCTGAAAGCAAGGTAATCAACAAAAAAGTTTGAGGCTCGCCTTCCTGATGTTACTGGAATGTGTCCGTTAAACAGGAAATATATCGAGTATATTTAACAGTGGAGGCTCTTGGGTAATTTTGAGCAAAGCTTATGTGCATAGCTTCTATAACTCTTATTTTCTGTGCTCCTCTCTCGCTCACAAGTGTGCAAGGATATCAAATATCAGACGAGCGAAAAATTTTGTAGGAGAGTTATCCTGAGTTGCTGCCAAATGAAGTACCAGATAATCTTGTCTTCGAGTCTATAATATTTTACTGAAATTGTCTCCGTGCTTTCTTTTCTCCTATCTCGCTCATAATTGTGCAGCAATATAAAATATCAGATGAATGGAAAATTTTATAGGGGATTAATCCTGAATTGCTGAATGAAGTACAAGACAATGCTCTTTTTGGATGCATAATATTTAACTAGAGTTGTCTGGGATAATTGCTATATGCTCTATATTGTCTTATCTGAAAACCAGGTACATACGGAGTGCCTCTCAATAGGGCACAGCTACATTGAATAGCAACAGAAAAAAAATACAGTGACAACTTAGTATCTGAAACTGGAGTTCTTTGTTCGGTTTGGTCTATTTTCTGGTCTTGCCTGGTAAAGAGGTGACTCGCATCTACCTCCTCTTGTCTTGTGGTTCTGAACCTCACAGGCGTGGTTGTACCAAACATCATGTGGGCTCTTGGTTACCCGAGCCCTGTGGTGTGGATATTCTGGGAATGGCAGGTATTCAGAGGGATTGAAGAGAGGAAATTCTCTTTGGGCAGCTGCATTGGCCCGTAAACAGCTCTCAATCACTCTGCATTCCTCTTTGAATCTACTCTGGACTTCCTTCAGGGCTTGTAGGATCCTCCTTGACTTCACTCTTCTTCCATCGCCTTGGCCGTTCCTTTTCTCTGTGCCATTGGAGCCTGACTTCTGGTGGCATTCCTTGCAGTAGCTATCTGTCCTATCGGAGTTGAAGGCTCTTCTTCTAATTTTGTCTGAGAGGCATGCGTGAGCCTGCAAATGGTCCGACTTTCTTATTTTGAGATGATTTTATGCAAACCATCTTAACCCAGGTGCTCAACAAGATGGGCTTGAGACTTGAGATTAATTTCAAACCAACAAACACTACCTTGCACTGGTTTTGTTTTGGAAGACCATATTATTTATAGGAGTCCATGAATGTCCTTGTATCAGTATTGATTCTGATACAGTGATCAAGTATAGTTTGAGTAAATAAATTCATGATCAATGATTAGAATCAAATGCTTAGATGGTTGACAATCATAGGTTGATTCCGAGCATTCATTCAACGACAGCAGATAAGTCAAGGCATAGCACGTGTTCACAGGGTGATTGTTATTTTAAAAACCATATGTAATTATAATAGACAAAAGTTTTTGCTTCAATTATAAAATACAGCGACTAAGCGTTTCTATTATCTATCAAAGCACATATGCCCGGACCTTCAAATAATAATAATAATAATAATAATAATAATAAAAGCAGATAAGCCCTTGCTGATTTTTTATGAAATTTGTGGGAATCAACAGCCCCTTTTTGTTTCAAAATATGAATGGCAGATATGGAAACCACGGCCAAAGATAGCTTGGTATTTGAATAATTTTTGCAATCATGATCAAGGCTTCAGCCTGCTACTTTCATTTGAACAAAGATAACTATCATTCACCCAGACGAGCACCATCCTGACCTCAACCATCATCATATCAACTATATTCCAAGCTCTGATACAAAGAGGCGAGAGAGAGAGAGAGAGAGAGAGAGAGAGAGAGAGAGAGCAATTCAAATACCTCTGAGATAAGTTTGAAAGCAATTTCAGCCTTGGGATGCTTGTTCTTGTCCGGATGAAGCTGTAACGCTACAAAAATGAAATTAGACCAAAAAAATCTTAGCTTATTGATAGAAAGAAAACTATAAATATAAATGTAGATTTATCAAGCACATACCCAGTTGGCGGTATCGCCTCCGGATCACATCCTCCTCTGAACCTTCATCAACCTGAGGAGAACTCAAATGCGTTTAAACTTGATAAAAGAGAAGACAGCTGATAAAAAATATAGAGGAACATCGGTATCGAGATATAGAACTCAACTCCAAGGATGAGGTACCAATCGATGAAGGCCGGCTTCCGGGGTGATCGCCGACCACGGTGAGTGCAAGAGGCGAATAGAGATGAAATGGCGCAAATCTCCCTCACAAGCAGTGCTTTGGAGCCCAATTCCTCCTCTGCCATCTTACCATTCCCATGCTCCCAAAACCGAGTCCGGAAGTGAGAAGGAGAAGAAGGAAAGGAATTAATTTCTCTCGGAATTCTTTATTAATTCGTTGGTTATAGTTCTAACTTTTAGCCTACGCTTAGTTTTTAATTTTTATACTAGTCTATGTAGTGCTTGAGAGCTGGAGGAGTCGATGAACGAAGCGGTTGAGTCTTCAAAGCGGGGTTTGCGGGAGAGATTTTTTTGGAAAGTGGGGGGAGTTGGATGGGAAAACGGAGAGGTTACCGTTGGTCCTGCCACGTGGCACCTTGTGGCTTGATTTCGGTGCTTCAGTTGCCCTTTTTCTTTTTCTTTTTTTTTTTTTCTTTTTCTTTTTTTTTTTCTGATGATGCATTGCTCTGCCCATCAGACCGTCAGCTGGCCATGACCAGAGGTTGGTCGCCGGCAGATTTTGAAGTGAAACGCTGGGAAACCATATGTCAAGATGAGGTGGGAAACCAAGCAGGATGAACTAAAAGCAAAGTAAAATACAGAAAGTTGTAGATATTAGAATTTGTATGAGAAACCATTTATTTATCTATTTTCTCTCTCTTAGGCAAAGAACACAATGAATCACAAGCAAAGTAAAATTTCTGATGATTGTATTAAGATGGTAAGAGTTGTGGGTATTAAAGAGCACCACAGATCATATTGACTAGCTGAATAGATGCCTCATTTTAATTTAAAAAATTAAAAAAAATTCTTAAAATAAATTTTTTACTATAATTATTGTAATAATTGTCTAGTAATTAGATAATTTTGTTAGATATAATAACTTTACGTGCTTCTTCTCACCTAGGGTGAAGGTGGTTGTTAAATTTTAATTTAAATTTAATGATTTATAAAATAACTACGAATAATACAAATGATTACCACTATTTTTATCATATAAAAATTGTTACCTTCATAATACAATAATTAAATTATTGCAACTCTTTAAATCTCTATATATGTTTATAATAAAAAGATGTATCTTTACAAGTGATGCAATGTTAGTGCAGTTATTAGTTAGACCATGGCTAATTAGCTTTAAAAGCTATTTGAAATCAATAGATTAAATTTTCATGATAATCCTTTATTTATGAGAAAGAAAGACTTCTAAGAACCAAATATTAACATCCCTTCTTTTATTAATTTTATATTTCAAAAATTAGATACAAATAATATTTTTTTAAAAAAAATTATCAGACTTTAAACATAGTAATTTCATTTACTCAAAAATTCATATAGGAATACTCACTTGAAGTAACCCTTCCTTGTTTTATTACAAGCAAAGTGGATCCATTCGTCATCTAAAACTAATTTAATTGCGTAAAAATCTAGAGAAATTGATGCAAGATAAAAAAAGAAAGAAAAAAAAAAAGAAAAAAGAGAATCCTAGCAGTGCAAAATCCGCTTCCCATTGGCGTTTCCCGCTGGTATTTCCGTTTCCCAACATGGCAATTTGGAGGAGGTGCCTTCAAAAGAGCAAGAGCAAGAGCAAGAGCAAACCAAAAGAGAGTGCAAGTACAAGACCCCACCACTTTCATTTGAATTGCAAGACAGTTCGTAAAAAATGACCGGGCCTTGGACCTTGAGACCCACATCTAGGTTCCGTAGGCAAGTAGCCAGAGACCAGAGCTTGTCTTGGGACCTGAGGGCAGGCAGGCAGGCAGCCATTCAAAGGCTAGCTGTCTCAAGAACACCGTGGGTCCCCCCCCCTCTTTGCCGGCATCTGGTTCGGTCCGAGACTCCAATTCCAACAGACGGAATTTGAAACACGGCCCTCGTTTGACATCCGAGCCATGAGAAACACGCAATCACTGTTGGAGGCATTGATTTATACCCCATTTTGCTTCGTTCTGGATCGAAATGTCAAGCAAAGGAACAAAATTTTCAAGCCCCTGCTTGTGATCTTGCGAGAGATTCTTGCTTTTCTTGGTTGTATTCCTTTTAAATCATTGACTGTCCTATTTGCGCATGAGTTTAATGCAGGACAGTCCATGGGGAGGCGAATGGAGGATAAAATAGTGGTCTAGATGGCCGAATTTCAGTCGATATATGGTGACTTTGATTTGGTACTACTATTATTATTTTAGGGGGGGAAAGTGCCTTGTGGATGAGGTCATGGTTAGATAGGAGGAGGACAAATGAAAGTGTTAATTAAGTTGTGGAAGAATAGTCCTTGGATTTGTGGAAAAGCCATCCATGTTGATATAGAATTTGGTTGGTGCAACTACTAGATCAGTGGAGATGATCATGGTGACTGCTGCATGAACTCAGATGCATGGTTTAAATGAGGAGATTATAAAGATTCTTGCTCGGTTTGGAGCCTCAATGAACTTAACTTTAATATAAGTTTCATACTATATTATGTCAAAAAGGACAAAGTTAAATTTTAATAATAATAATAATAATAATAATAGCAGTTGGAGCAATTGAAGAAGAAAAAGTATCCATTCAACTATGAATTATGACCTGTCTCAATCTCAATGATCAAACCTCTTCTCTTACTTTTAATCAAACTAAACAGTGACACTGACATCCAAACAAACATTTGATGACTATTGTACACATAACTAACCCTCATTGGACTCTTTTAACATAGCTTCTTCTATTAAACCCAAGATTATAAAAAGAAAAAATAGTGTAAAGACAATGATTTTGGAAAGCTCTACGGGGAACCTGTCATATGTCAATGAAAGAAAAAGGCTGAGACAGTCCACTTTAATGCAGAGAAGCCACACTGGCAATTATGTTTTCCACTATTGTAACAAAGCCATGCTTTTCAATAAAATCATCACCTCATTCTGATGGTCCCTCAAGGGAACAAAACTTTGTTTAAAAACATATAAATTTTTTATTATATAAATTTATGTAAGCTATAGTATGAAGCAATCTTTCCTTCAACCTGTCCTACCTCACCCATATGTAGACCTGATGCAAACCTAATGATAAATGAGTTTCCTATGTGTTCAAAGTCAAAATTATTGAAATTTTTTAGTTGACTATGAGTTTGAAGCTTTTAGGCCTGACCAGCTCCAAACTCAGTCCAAATCCGCATAAATTATCTGTTTCTCATTACATGTGTACACATATATTTGCAAATATAATATTATTTATTTATATATAATTTAATTTACAAATTCTTATCATATGAAACTTTGCTCTCTAAACTTGGAAAAAGAATAGAAGTGATGTGTTGGAACATATTTGAGTATTTTTCTTGACTTTTAATAAAATGTATTTATTTTTAGTTTCAATCAATTATTGTTAAGTGGTTAATCACAAATTGCTTATTCTTGTTTTGATTTTGTATCATGTGTGACCTTTCATTTATAAACTTCTCAACATATGGACTGTCTTAACTTGATTAACATTTCAAGATATGACCTCTGATACCTCACAGGGATTTAGACTCAATCTCTACATGAACCAAATTCATTGTCATTATCACTTAAATCCATATCCAATAAATCCTTGAATAAATCTGGCACAGAATAAAAGCTAGGCCCAAAATCTCAAAGGTATATGTCTTGATTTAGTAATCTGGAAGTAACACTGCCCAATAGCACCCGTAGATTAACTTGATTACTGTGGAAAAGTTTCAGGCATTGTTCAAGTGTAGGAAACTGGAGCAAAGATCACACATGGGCTGTCAGATGGTCAACACATATATGTCCATCTTTCATATAAATATGTCTTCAAATACCTAGCAGATGTACTAGAACTGAGAATGAGGCGAAATCAGTACCTTAAGCTCTGAGAATATCTGGAATTGCCTTGGAGTTTCCTAGACTCAGAATTGAGCTGACATACTCCGAGAACGACATAAATGAAAGCTAATGAAGACCGAATTTACTAAGAAAATTTGTTGGACTAAACTGGAATGTCATAAATAAAAAAAACAACCCATCAGAACGCCATAACACATCGATTGAATTAGACTAGATTCAAGGTCCTTACCATAACTTGGTAAAGTATAGAGATAAGATTTAATCATCAAAGAGCTAATATTTAATCATCAGAGAGTAAGGAACAGATTTTAATATATCCTATATTGCAATCAATTTTCTATAACCAAATTTAACCTATCTAGTTTCCACTGCACATTCATCATCTCCATCATTCATTGACAACATTCAAATCCCCAGTAAAGCCTACTGGGACTGTTAAGTGGAAATCTGCTGAAAAATAAGAAGCTAGTAATAACATTCACATTAAGGAAAAGGTGGCCAAGATTAACACAACTCCATAGTAGAAAATTTCTTCAGTGTTTACAAACTCTGCACCTTTTTCTATAACTATGTCTATTTCATTTTAATTAGCAATGCTTGCTGCTAGGTTACCTTCTGTTCTTTCTTAGTAGATGTTACATCACACAAAGAAGAGGCTAGGTTGATAAGGAAGGACAAAAAAAATGTTAGAACAGGATGACAATAGTCCATTTATCTTGAATTGCCCTTAGGTATTAAAAGGCTACATCATTTATCGATATTTTGTTCCTTTAGGTATCCATTATAAACTTGTAATGCACTAATATTCTGCACCTCTTTCATGTAGTATTGATAAACAGAGATGCAACTCATAGTTTCTCCTAATCTAATCATGGTATAAAACTGGAAATTTAGGGCACACTCTTATCATTATATTTATCCAAAAAAAAAAAACTTATAACAAAACTGGTTATGGAAAAAAAAAAAGTTATTTTTTAGTTTTCAGTTATTGTCAAAAGGAATATTTGATGAATAAGAAATCATATATCCAGACCCAAATAATTAAGAGAAAGCTAAGTTATGATATTTTTTGGTTGCTATCAAAAATAATAAGAATCAATGGAATAAGAGACCACTCTATATTGCAGAAGTAACTCAGAAAATAATTTGGTTGGCCGCCTACTTTCATGAAAATTGAGTTAAAAAATACTATTTTTACTCCTAGACATGATATTCAAGTTCATGAATTTATGAGGCTTTTTTTTATTTTTTAAGAACAATAATTAGAATATATCACAAAATTAATATTGACTAGGAAAAGATAAATAAATATATATATATTTTTATAAATTCCACAAAAGTTTTTGTTTTTAAGCAAAAGGCATTTTTAGTATTCAATAAAAATAAGCTATTTTCCTTCTTTGTGGAAGAGTAACTTTTTCATCCGTCAGATGAATTTCTACTTTCCATACAAATATAAAAATCTCTTTCCTATGAAAAAATTATTTTTTTCATTGATCGATTTGAATCCTCCAACCAAACAAAGATCATTTTTTGATTTTTTTTTCAAAAAAGCCTCTTTTTCATATGTAGTTAATCAAATAAGGCCATAAGTATAAAAGACATTTTACTTTTGCCATAATCACTTTAAGGGTGACGATGAAGTGATCATGATATTTATGATTAGATTGGATAGGATTTAGATCCTTAGCTCGATAGAATACCAGTAATTTAAATTTATAAAGAAAAAGAAAGGGGAAAATATGCTTGTTGGAAGAGGCTTACAATTCAAACAAAGCATTTGAATAGAAGTTGTTCTTTCTTCATATTTGATTGTTTTGGATGTAAGATACCAATTTTATTTGGCAAATCAACATAATCTATTAGTGGAAGAATTTGAGGATGAAATTGTTTTTGACTTTATCAAGAAAAAATAATAAGGCTGGAAGAGTTAAGGGAAGTTGGAGAAGGTGAGAAAATGGGTTATGATTTTTTTTTTTTCTTCAAATAGCCGTAATTGTTTGCACAGTATTACATTTATTCTCCTCCCATCACATTCCCTTTGTTACCTTTATTGCAAATTTTTATTTAATTTTTTTTACATTTTGGAGTCCACAGTCTTTAAAATCTTTCTTTTTTCCTTTGGCTGGATTTTCCATAGGGAGGGAGTCTAAAACTCTTGAATCTCATTATGAACTTATTATTTTTACTTTAAAAAATATTTATATATCCTTTAGCATATTGAATTATATTTTAATTCATTATTTTATATATCCTCTAGCATATTATAATCTGCTATTTTTTTGACCTATAGATAAAATTAAGAATAAAAATTAGGTATAATTTTTTATATATTTATCATTTAATTCTTCACTTAACAAGTGACATGTGTATCATTTTACATTCAGTTAAACTCTTTGACATCATTGAACAATGATGCATGCCATTTATTAAGTGTGACAATTACACATGTATCACTAGTTAAGTAAAGAATTATAGGACAAATACCTAAAGAATCACGCCTAAGTTTCATCCTAAAATTAATTATATAGTCCTTCATAGAATATACCTCTTATATAGCTCAAAAAAATTCTAATTTGGCATCCATTACAGCTACACTGATTTATTTGATTGAGTTTTTGCTCTCATTTTCTATTTAATTAGATATATGCCTGTGCAATGCACTAATATTAGTATGATTAATAAGATAAATAAAAAAATATATTTATATAAATTTATTTTTATTTATATAATTAAATTTAAATTTTAAAATTATTATTTTTAAATTAATAATTAAAAGATGAGATAAATAATATATATTAGATTAAATTATTTTAAAATTCAAAAAAAATTTGATTTGCTTTAGATAATTTTTTTGTATTATTCTAAATTTTGAAAAGAAACTATTCAATGGTTATTATTGGATGGAGTATTAAAAAGCATCAAAGATATTGATGGAATAGTAAGTTCTATTTTTAGTATGTTATTGGTGGGGTGGGAGAGTTGGTGTGTAAGGAAATGGTAGCATATGAACGGCTCTACAAAATCTTTCCACACCTTTTGTTTTTTTTTTTTACTTGGAGAATAAATTATAAGGACATTTGAGCCATTGGATTGATTGAAATGGAGAGAAAAAAAAGGCAGTTGGGTTTGACATAGCCAAAACAAAGGAAAAAGAAAGGTATATAGGAACGAATGAAAGCCATTAAAAGTATTAAAATAAAGCATGACAATAAAAATAATGAACCTTCTTAATTTTACTATATTAAATTAGGTATATATCTGTATAGTGCATGAGATACTATAATTTAAATTTTAAAAATAAAAAATATAATTTTTAATTTTAACTAAAAAATGAGAGGATAATTTATTTTTAATTTTATATAAATTATTTTATATATATTATACCTATATATATATATATATATATATATATATATTATGCAAACTACTCCTCGATAAGCTATAAAAGGGCTATGGTAAGCCACAAGAGTATTTTATTCTTTTTTTTTTTTTAGTGAAAAGAAAGATAGAGCCCTCATAACCTTCAAATCCCAATGCTTCATATATGGATGCTTTGTTTGTATATTTAAATATTAATAATAATATTATTTAAAAATTATTTAACTTATATATATATTTATATGTAATCAAGTTTCAAATTTAGTTACCATTTCTATCCTTAAATCTATATAAATCTCGAAGTCACCCTACTTTTTCTATCTTTGGATCTATTATTCGTATGAATCCAAAAGTAAAAAAAGAGATTGGATCAGAACTTCTAACTCCCTTTCTCTCTATATATATTAATGGCTTGTAGGTGAATATATTATTTTATTCAATGCAATATGCATATCATCTTGATATTCATTTTCTAAAAAGTTTATCTGATTGCAACCTAGTTACATGCTTGGAGAATAAAATGGTTGAGGAGTAAATAGAAGCAAAGGCCGCATCTTATGATAGATAATATATTTTCATAAAAGTTAGCTTTATTTTTTTAAGAAAAGACATAATTAATTAAAGAAATAAAATTAATTGGTTCAAACATGCTAGATATTGGGTTCAGATTTTTTTTTTTTTTTTAATTGCTGGAGTCATAAATGGTTCAAATTCTTTATCTATCTAGTTAGCTTACTAAATGTAAGAAAATCAATATAAGCTTAAAATGATAGAAAAATGATATATATATATAAACACACATACTTAGAATAAGATAGAATGGAGGACAATCATGATGTAATGAATCCGTCAAATTAAACCCAAATGGTGTACTAATTAGTTCAAAAAATATAAGATTTGAATTTACTAAGAATTTGTAGGCTTAAAATAGCTTATCAACGATTTATTGCCGTTGCTCATATCAAGATCAACACATTTTTTAGGATTTTTTTTTTTTTTTAGCTAAACTAAGAATACTTGTGGTCCGCATCATTCTCAGCTTGGCTGCACTTATAAATTGGAAGAAAATTTTAATATGCAGTGCTGTGTCCTACCCATGGTCCAACAAATAAAAATGTGTGTATGTATAGATGCATAGATTCTTCATGATTAACCTTTTAAATTCATTTAATGTATATGTATGTATGTATGTATATATATATAATTTGATTAAGTTTTTGGTCAGGTTTTGGCATCCCAGAATTATTTGGTCCCAGCACATGCTTGACAATGAAGGTAGATAGAATATCTGGATTTAATAAGATGAGAAAAATGAACAGTCACATGGAGAACATCCAAAATTAATAAAATTATTTAATGCAATTAAACACATGAAGAAATTTTTTTAATTGTACTATATTTACTAGTTATATATTTATATATATATATCTACAGGCACTATTTTACTATCAATTCAGGTGCATAGAGAGAAAAAAATAAAAAAATAAAAATAAAAATTAAACATTAAATGAAATTAGACGTGTAGCAAAAGAAGGGTAAACCTTCTCAAACACCATCCAAGCATAATTTTGCTATCAGTTAAGGTACATAGAGTAAAGAAAAAAAAAAATAAAAAATAAAAAATAAAATATATATATATATATATATATATTAAATAAGATGGGATATGTAGTAAAGACAAGGTTATAAACTTTCTCAAATTCACTATTAGATACTAATTATATAACGTATAGACACTGCTTTACTATGTTTGTTTGAGGTGTTATGATTTTGGAATTATATTGGATATTAGATCAGATTAGATAAGATGGTGCGCCGGGAATGATGATATCGGGCTTGTCTGTCACCGCTCTCATGGATATGCCCTCCGATATTATTCTCTCTCCAGCAAAGATGCTTTATCTTTCAAACAATATATGCTTCCTAATATCTCATTTACCAATAATACCCACCCTAGAAAAATAAATACCACAAGCCTGCTCCAGGACACCGTCGTCAATCTCTCAATGTTGGAGGCCTTCTTCGCGAAAAGGAAATCTACCCGCTCTCAACACGCAACGGCTCGGAGAAGGGAAAGGAACGATCCCATTCCAGACCGCGTTGCAGAACGCCGACACCGCCAATCTTGTCGTCGTCCCCCTCTAGGCTTCTCCAAACCCTCGATTCGGATGGGTAAGGCCGCGGTGGCGACGACGGCTGCGGGAGTGGCGGTGCTGTTGTACTGGCTACTGAGGCGGAGGTCGCCAGGGAAGGCGGGGGATGAGGGTGATGCGAAGGCGACCGGGGCGGCGGCGGAGAAAGGGAAGGGGACGAGGACAAGGTTCGTCCGGCGGCCGGACCAGGCCCCAGCGACGTGGACGGAGGTGGTGGCGACGTTGGCGGAAACGGTCCGGTTTACGTACTCGGAGACGTTGGGCAAATGGCCCATCGGGGACCTGGCGTTCGGCATCAACTATCTTATGAGGCAGCAGGTCAGCTGGATTTTGGTCAATTTGGATCGATTTGTTCGAATTCTTATTCCAGCGGGGACTCTTTTTTTTATGGTTTTTATTAAAATAGAATTTAGGGATTTTCTTTGAGTACAAATAAGAAAGTTACAACCAATTAGATGATTTCTGACAGAATATTTAAGCAGAGTAGCTGTAATCTCGTAAAAATTGGATTTTTTTAAAAATAAATATTTTGATTTTGGAATGGAAATTTTTTATATATTGAAGTGTTTTTCCACTTTTGTTCTAATCATTATGGAATGAAGGCAAGAATGATCGTCGTCATACTGTGTTCATAGAAGAGAGATACTGTAAATTATTTGTCCACTTGTCATCTTGCACAAGAACAGGTAAAATGCGACAACATATTTTACGTTAGATTCTGATGTTTTTAGTTTCTCCTTCCCTTTTTTATTCTGTCTTCTTCGTTGCTTTGGGTCCAAAGTAAATACAATTATAATCAGTTAGATGACATCTATCAGGACTGGTAAACAAGTCTACTTGAAACCTTATAAAAATTGTTTTTTTTTTTTTTTTAACTGTTTAATTTTTGGTTTGAGTTTAATTTTCTATATCTTGAAGTCTCTTTTGCTTAAATTCCACATGATAGACCAATATAGCTTGAAGAGCTGAGGAAAGGATAGAATACCTGTTGCCGACTTTAATTTTCTGTATCTTGAATTGTCCTTTGCTTAATTCCACTCATTATAGACTGATGTAGAATGAAGAGCTGAGGAAAGGATAGAATACTTGTTGCCGACTTGAATTGTCTTCATGTAAGAGGTGGTAATGTAATAGTGCTTTGCAGTTGGTTATTCCTGTAGACAGTGAATAGCGGTAACATATTGCCAATAAGTTGCATCAATAAAATATTGCTAGCAAAGTGGTGGATACAAGTTTGGAGCACATTAGCAAGTTTAACAGTGGTCGAGCACATCATCACTCAACTTTCTTGACCAGGGTGTGGCTCTAGGGTCAGTTTCAATGTTGCATGCCATACGAGGTCCAAAATGTGTGAAACCTTCGTTTCATGCTTTTTCTTGATTTCATTGTTAGAGTTGTTTCAGGGGTTTAGGTAAGGTGATGGGTTAATGGAGAAGATTGTAAGGAGAAAAAAATGGCATCTTCTCAGTGCAATATCGTTGTTGTGGAAGTGGCAAGTTCAGTTGGTCCATAAAACTAGGAAAACAGGATAAGCAAACTAGATTTTGGGCTTGATGGAGAGGATTCATTTCATAAAGTAGTTGTGCTGTTCTTATAGCTCTATTGCATCATCATTCTATGCTCAAATAGTTTTAGCTTTGTTCAAGGAGATAATGTAACTGTACTAAATATATAAAGCAATTCTACTATGACATTGATGAGAAATTTATGATGCTAGAGAGTGATATTTATTGTGCTGTTTCAGAGTAATCTACAAGTGGCAAGTGTGTATGGTGGAAACAATTGTACAGAGTTGAAAGGACGTGCAGTTGTGGTGGAGTTGATTCAACTCTTAAGGTTACTAAACCTTTGCATGTGGTTCTCAAAGAATCCATTTCCAGTATTCTTGGAGCATGCAGGGTATTCCCAAGAAGATGTCCTTCTTCATGAGCCTAAGGCAGGGGTGCGTAAGTATTGGAATAGACAAATAGCCCTCTATTAGTTAGTTTTTTTACCCCTGTTTCTTTCCTTACTTTCTTTTTCTTTCTTCTTTTATTTTGTTTGGTGTTGTGGGATCTATTGTTTCTAGATTCTTTTGATCCAGTGACAGTAAAATCCATGATCATACAGTTATATCAAATTGCTTTTCCACTCTTTGCAGCTGCTGAAGCCCTCATTCGCAATTTTATGTGATAGAAATTCCAAATGTTTTCTTCTTCTGATCCGTGGGACACATAGCATTAAGGATACACTGACAGCTGCAACAGGTGCAGTGGTTCCTTTTCACCATTTAGTTTTACATGAAGGCGGTGTCAGCGATTTAGTCTTAGGATATGCACACTGTGGGATGGTTGCTGCAGCTCGTTGGATTGCAAAATGTGCCACTTCCACACTCCTTGAGGCAGTTAATCAATATCCAAATTATGATATCAAGGTAGTCTTTTCTAATTTCATAAGCATAATAACAAGCTCAGCAACCTCATGATAAATTTAATTCGTTGCACCTTTTTCCCCTATCATGAATCTTGGGGTTAGAGTTTGCTTGGAGTAACACATCATTTCAAGACAGAGCAACTATATATGCAGGAATTATTGTGAAGAAATCCTTTTTAAAATTTGCTAGCATGAACTGTTAAACGGACAGACACCAAGTTTTCTTTCTTAGTTTCTTCCCTTCATATAATAATTTCTTTTTGCACCAGTGCTTCATAATATGTACAATCTAAAATGCCATGCTTATAGATTTATATATTGAAACACAGAGGTAATATTTACTTTTTGATTTTTAGATCATTGGACATTCACTTGGTGGTGGCACTGCTGCACTTTTAACATATATTCTTCGGGAACATGAAGAATTCTCATCAAGCACTTGTATTACATTTGCTCCAGGCATGTACCTATTGAATATTATATTTTTGTTTTGATCTAATGAATAAACATAAATATCTCTTTATCAAAACATTTTAATATGATTTCTTGGCATGTACCTATTGAATATTATATTTTTGTTTTGATCTAATGAATAAACATAAATATCTCTTTATCAAAACATTTTAATATGATTTCTTGGCAAGTAAGGGATTGTAGAGTTGGGACAGGGATTGTAGAGTTGGGACAGGGATTGTAGCGTTGGGACACGGATTGATGGTTATGGTTATCTCAAATTTTGTTCTGTTTTCACTTTGTATATCTAGCCTTTTTTGGTGCCCTGTCAGTAGTTCTCAAGAAAACACAGTTACTGCCCTTACTGCCCAATTAGACAATAGTCCTTAATCCTTATCATGCTCTCTCTCTCTCTCTCTCTCTCTCTCTCTCTCTCTCTCTCTCTCTCTCTCTCAATCCACCCCCCTCAATTGATCTTATTGATCTTTTTGCGGTTGCAATGGATGTTTGGCATTTCATGCTACTCTGTTGGATCAAAAGATGACGACAGTTATAAGGCATCATGAGGATATCTACAACATTCATATGGTAACATCACTGTATAAAATTGATCCCTATTTCATCTCATAGACGTAGAACCATTCAATAGAATTTGTGCATTTTGGCAAGTGATTTTTTTACATGAATGTGGGTCAAGGCAATGCCCTACGCATCTTTTGAATGGCTAATGATTTTTTAGCAATCTTCCCTTGTAAATATTAATGATGTAAACTGATTGAGTTACTTACCATATGCTAAATCCACAACTTCTGCATATGATTGTGTGAACAGCTTATTATATATATAGTTTTAAGATAGAGTATCTTAACTTTCAAAGTTACTTTATGTTCTCTAGTTGCTTGCATGACATGGGACCTGGCAGAGTCGGGTAAACATTTCATTACAACTGTTATCAATGGATCTGACCTGGTGCCCACATTTTCAACTGCTTCTGCTGACAACCTCCGTTCTGAGGTACCTTCATGATATATTTATGTTTTCATTTATTAATGTTGTTTATTTTTATTAACCTTATTGAAAGTTGGGTGTATGCAACAGAAGAAAATTATTGTTGATATAAAAGTATAGCAACTCCTCTTTTTTGTAAGGTTTGCAACCTATAGAAGTACACAATGAATCGTCAGCATTGGGCCATCAGACTACTGTGGCAAAACAGCCAGACAAAATGTCAGCATATTTCTTTACATGAAATACTAGATCTATACCATCTGAAAAATAGATATTGTTACTAGTCGACTTGGTTTTGACATTTAGATGATGGCAGCAAATGAATCTATGTGGAGTATCAATGCCAACATTGTCATGACCATCTTCTCTTCTGTTACTTTTTTTTGGCTTCTCTGAATGTGCAGTTGCATTCTTATGGTGTTGTGGTGGATTCTTGATAAAATGTGCATGGTATAAACTATAGGTTTTTCTTTCCCCTCCATTTGCAGTCACAGACAGTAGGAGATCTATAAATTTCTGGAAGTAGGCACACATTCATGTTGCCTGATGTCAGTATTCTGAAAAATGCCGGCTGCTAACATGTTATGCTGATCGAATAATTTTATGCATGAGTGGCATAATATATGATAATTTTGATCTATATAATTTCACTTTGATTTCAATATTTACTCTGCTAAATTATTTTTCATTTGAGGAAAAATTTCCCATTGCATTTAGTGGACACGATAACTGCAGGTTACCCAAGCTAAAATTCATAGTTATAATTTCTGTACTTGCAAGTCGGCTTGTGTACTTTCCCTAGTGCTGTATATCATAATAATGTTAGTGGATTTGTAGAAAATTGAGGATGATATGTGGTTTATTTTGAGCTACTTAACTGGTTATTTGTCTATCACCTTGTTGTAGCATTTTCTCACTCATTGTAAAAGGTTTAGATATTGTTTCGCAATGGTTTCCTTTTTTTCTAGTTTCAAAAATAAAAAATAGAAATTTTATTTTTATTTTTCTATAATTTTTAAAAATATAAACATGTTTGGTATAGTGAATTATTTTTAAGAATATAAACATAAACGATAATGATGGAGGCTATGCTGGCAAAAAAAAAGTTGAGGCAACAATGGTGTTTGTGCTAAGGTGGTGACAGTGTGCTGGTGGCAATGACAAATAAGGCCCATAAATTGGTATCAAGAATCGTACCATATATTACTAATTCGATATGGTGCCATATGGGTTGGTATAGTATAGTATACATTCCGTACCGAGGCAAGATGCCAATTTCTTTCTCACTTTTAATCATAATACTACTTAGTATGGTCGGTACCAGGCAGTACAGGGCAGTTCCACTTCGTTCGAATTGGTTCTATTCATATTGAATCGAAACTTAGTATCATACCGGTGCCTTATTAATGCAATTGGTATAATGGTCCTTATTGTTGTTTATGTAATCTATGTGCGGATTCATTTTATTCATTTCTGTCATGTAAATTGCATAGGTAATTTACCTTCTAATCGATCAAGTTTTATTCCATTTGTTTTTGATGTTGTCCATAAACTTCTTAGAAATTCTAACTCTTAAACAATGTGCAATCTTGTTATGGTAATGATGATGAAAATTGTTGCCAAAACAACAATAAAAGACTAACTGTTTTTCCACCTTAATGAGATCATCATAGAGCCCAACCTGAAAGCTTCATGAAAATATCGTGATGAATCATTGGCTGATTAGCAATGCAACATTTATTTTTTCGTGGCTTGTGCAAGTTGCATGCGAGAGAGGAAACCTTCACGACACACACATGGCATAAATACATATACATAGACAAGATAACCACTTAAAACACCAAGTCTACCTATTCTCCACTCCTACGCTACCAGTAGTAGCAAGTTGGGCCCCTCCATGTAAAATCACCCACACAATTGCATCTACACAACATGCTTGAACCCCAACCTCTTGTTACTTTTAGTTTCAAGGTTCTTTGCTGTCACTCTTTTTTACCTAGGGCTAAAACTATATTTAATCAAGAATTCAGATTTTTTTCCCCACCACCTCTCTTTGCCCCTCCATCCATCTCTCTTTCCCACCAAGTCCTCTTTTGGTCTTCTTTGAATGTGAACAAGCCATTTTATTATGTATTCCAAAAATCTTATCCTGTAGTAACTCATATTTATGCAATATTGCAAAATCTTTAAAATCTTTCTACATCCTTCTTTTAGCATATATCTCTTGCGAGTTCGCATGTCTTCAATTTTACATGCATGTCTTCAATTTTACATGCTTCATTGCTTATGGTAGGTAAATTAAGCATTGCCCCTGCATCAATTTTCTTTTCTTTTTTAATTTCTATTTCTCTCACTAGTTGTTTGTTCTCAATTGCTTCTTTATGCAGGTCACAGCATCATCATGGCTAAATGATCTGAGGGGTCACATTCAACGAACAAAATTTTTAAATATTATATATCGCTCTGCGACCGCTTTAGGATCTCGTCTACCATTCATATCTCGTTCAAGAGCTAGGGTTGCAGGCACTGATACACTCCTACACTCTGTGCCCAATGGTTCTGAGGTAAAGTCATCCAAACTACTGAATTGAATAGCTGCATTGGCTAGCAAATGATGATTCTGCACAGGGATTTTCCTAATATCTTTCAACAATATTATAATTATGATCAGTGGATTACTGCTGATTTATGTATGCACGTATGAACTATCAAATTTTAGATCCTTTGCATACTGCAAAGATGCATCTTCCTTGCAAGCTTCAGTGGCTAAACACATGTTGTCAAGGTAGCCTACAGTTGAATAATTATTATATTGATAATCACCTATCTCATCCCATTTATGTGTGGCCTTTTATATGAAACTATGAATCATTCTTTTTCCATTTGCTGATCCTTAATGTTACAAAGGTTGTACTTAGGATCCACCATCTAAACAGTCGCAGCAAAGGGTGCTTCTGAACATGTTGGCACAGTTACAAGCCCTTAAGATGAGAGATATTAGCACATTAGCTCTCTTTCCACATCTAGTAGTAATTCCATCTCTCTTATGATTGAACAGGCCAGAACAGAACCAGTGCTGGATGAACCAGAGTTTGTCTCAAGGGGCTCATACCACAAGAAACCAGCTGGGAGAGAGAAACTTGAGGAGGTTGATCAAAGCTCTGGTGCCACATTAGTAGAAGAAATGACTGAAGGTGAATTATGGTCTGAGTTGGAAAAGGAACTTCACAGGAATGATGATGACGTTAAGGCTCAGGAAGAAGCAGCAGCTGCTGTGAAGGAAATAGTAGAAGAGAAAAGTGTGGTGCTAAAAGAAGCTGCAGAAAATGAACTGCCTTCATCATTGGAGATGCACCAATTCTATCCCCCTGGTAGAATCATGCATATGATTATGCTGCAAGCATTGGATTCTAACTTAAACAAGGATGCTATAGGTGACGAAGATGCCAGTATCTATGAAGCTCCAAGAGATTTGTATGGTAAGATCCGGCTATCAGGAACTATGATAAATGATCACTACATGTTTGCATATAAAAGAACGATGGAATTATTGATTGACAAGCTTGGAAAGGATGATAGTGATTGTGAAACCATTCTGTTATGAAAAAGAAATAAAAAAAACAATTAATGATTTATAATGACTGGTCTAAAGTGATGTATAGACTAACAAGAGACCTGACACAACATCACAGTTCGATAGCTTTATCATGCTCCTCCTCAGTTCTAGGGCAAGCAACTATACTTGAATTTTTGAAAACCATTTATATGTTGTATTTTCTTTGATGCAAAGTAAGTATTTCAAGTATTTTAAAAGATTTAAATCACCTGGATGACTACAACAAAGCGCTATCATCCCTCGAGTAATCCCTCTAGTACGCTTATACCTTGGGAGAGGATTTTTAGTTGTGGAATAAGTGGGTAGATTTTCTAAAGATTGGAGCTTATACCTTGAGAGGAATTTCCCTTGCCATGATGTAAGTCTATTCCATCAAAATGATGAAATATGCTCATACCTGGAATGGCCTCGTCTCTATTTCCTTTTATCATCATTTTGTCTTTATCCACTTTATAAATACTCAAAAAAAAAAAAAAAAAAGTGAGAGCAGTAGAATCTTCAATATGTATCAAACACTTACTTCCTCAACCTAATCTCTGCAACTAAATATCAAAATACGCTGTTTTACATAATATATCTATTTCTTCATCAAAGCGTGGGATTTTTTTAACCCCAACGCATGTTCTGAAACTAGAAACCACCCACGGCTTTTGTTCTCCAACTCATGAACTTTGACATGTTAGGGCTTCCTCTCAAGCAGATGAAAATGAATTGAAAATGAATGCAAATAAAGAAACAAGCAAAAGATACCAGACTAGTGTCCTGCAATTCATTTTAGCCTTTTACCCTGAAAATACTAAATGTTTCACATGGTCCTGCCATCCAATCAGCAAGAGCTTCTAATTTAATTCTATCAATGGCTATAAAGACGAGATCAATCAGGCTGCTTAACATCTACTGTTAGCAAAACTTCCCAAAATACATATCGACAGACAAATACTTGCCCAGAAAACTTTCATTTCCTAGCAACTTTTTGGCTAGGCATATTTGAATATAATTCTTCCTCTCTAGGTTGAGTTGTGGGTTCGGCAGCCGATTTTTTATTTTGGGGTTGGTTCAGTTGTAGATTTGCCTGACCAAACTTATTTACTCGGACTGTAACCAAAAAAAAAAACTTATTTACTTGGACATAACTGGAGTCATTACATGTCATTGATGAGACAGTGCTGCTGACAAGATAACAGAAAGCTTCACACTACAAATGTTGAATTTTTGTATACAGGCTTCTCTACCTAAATTTAAAAAATACCAGCCAAAGGAGTATATTTCAATGACATGGTTATCACTTCAAATAAACCATAAGATAGTCTTAGCAGAAGCAAAAGGAATTATACAATTAGTACAATACAAATGTGCCATGTGAAAGAGAAGTTAAGAACAAACACATCATTAAATGATTAAAAAACCACAGGATTTTCTATTTGGCAGCCTGCACAATCATGTTGCTGATAGAACTAACCTCCTCTTTGGCTGTTTCGACTAATGAATCCTGCAGACCAAATTTAAATAGTTAAAATAGCATTTTCCAAATAAACTTAGTAAGCGCGACAGCCTTATTATTCCAATCCTTGATGGTTATTAGTAAAGAGCTAGATGGATAAAATGAAAACAATAAAGTAGTAAATAAATGAAAACAGTAAATTTTTCCTAAGCAACTGCAGGAATACCATCCTCACACATTTTTTTTTTTTTTTTTGAAAAAAAATATGCTTTATTACTACCTATTTTTTATGTGATGATGATTATATGAACTGCTATGTGGTGACAGTGAACTGTCATGTCATAAACAGTCAAGAAGAAACACCAGTTGAAATATTCCTCGATTGTAGGGTTGAAATATCAATTCATGTCAAGGCGCTTTCAGAGAAGAATAATTGTAATTTATTATACCTGTGCAGCTATGAGCCGTGCGACAGTCTTCTTGCTTGACTCCTGAAGTTCACCGGCAATCAGAATCTCATCCAATATATAGTATGCCTGCCCATATGAAGGCAAGTGCCATGGATGTTAGAGCAAAAACAAAGATAAAAACTAGATCAATAGAATGGCGAGATACAGCAATACCTTGTGAAAATTGAAGATCAAGTCAAGCTCACAAACCTGACAAAAGTGTAAATAAAAATGATAATTTTATAATTTTATATAGGAATGCTATTTATAATTTCGAGTATGCAATTATAAAACAGTGAACTCACACTGCCAAAGTATCGGTCCAATATCTCAACAAAATGATGAATAATTTCAAGAACTTCCAGTTCATTGTCTTCTGCATCAACGCATATGCAGAAGTACAGGCTGGCATATCTGCTGATACAACAAGAGCATTATCTGGTAGCCCCAACAAAACAGCATAAAAGTTGGCAGCACTTGAAAGCTGTAACATGACATTACCTTCTATACACAACCTTGTATCCTTTCCACTCAACAAAGTTGCAGAGCTTTGGACCTCGTGTGAGAATCATTCCACTAAGCTCTCGAATGACCTTTGTGAGGAAATGAAAGCATTTAGGATGCACAAAAACTGAACGACATTATAAACAATTGAAAGTTCGTAGTTTCTCTGTTTATTTCCATGCAAACATATCAGGGAAGAGAGTTGATACAGGATATGAAGAAAATATCACTTCATCTATGCTACTGATTCTTCAGTGTGGTAGAGAAATTCTATAACAGACACACCAACATGCCGAAAGAAGAAGAAGAAGGGAAAAAAAAAAAAAACACAATATCAACTTTGAATCTGCAAATGCAATGGTAAGCTTAGCATAAAAGTAACTGTATAAAGAAAATGGACAGATGACTATCAGCATAAAAGCCTAAGCCCACCAATTCAAGGTCAATTTTTGGCCCTTCTGGTTGAATGCCAGAATCAGAATCAAAATCGAATTCTACTAGAATTGGAGTTAACGAATCTTCTTGTCTGTTTGGCTTACACGTGAATCAGAATTGGAATCGGATCGATTTCCATTGCTGTGTGTGGTTCATTTGAACTCAGAAATCAAAATCAGTATGATTTTCAATTTTGCTCCTGAGCTAAAAACTTTGAAATTTGATTGTTTTTTAATTTTTTTTGATTTATGTATTAAATTTGACATTCATTTCAAAAATAAATAGACTTAAAAATTAGAAAAATAAAAAGATCATAATAAAATAATAACATTTACATCACTATCACATAACAACAACAACAATAACAAAACCTTAATCCCAAAATACTGGGGTTGACTAATCACTATCACATAAATAACAAAATATTAGGCCCAAGTCTATCATAAGATAATATAAAAAATTATAAGTCTAGCATAGTGAAGCTCTTCAAAACATAACAAAGCATAGTCTATCATAATTCAACCATAAGTCTACCACACTAAAGAAAAACAAAACGGCAACCACACACAATGCTAGAATGGATTTGTAATCTTGAATGGAGGATCTAGATTTCAAATTATATTATAATTATAATTATAATATAATAATAATAATTTACTCTAATATAGTACAATATAATAAAATTATATTACATTACATTATTATAATCATATTATAATATTATGTTATAATATTAAATGTGATTGTTTTCGTATTTCGAACCTATGACATTCAAGTTATATTTTTCAATGGTTAAAATGGACTTGTAATCTTAAGTGGGGGCCTGGATTTCAATCTCCTTTAATACCTGATTTTGTTTTAGATGGAATTGGAATCAGATTCTAATTTCGCATGCTTGAAATCGGAATTGATGATTTCAATTCTAATTCTAGAGTTATTTCCATGAACCAAATGGGCCCTTTATGGCTTGGTACTAGAGAAAATCAAAAGTTGGTATCAAGAGAGAATCAAGAAGCCCCATGACATCACTCATAGACACTTGAGATCTTGAATTGATGAAAGCCAGCCATTAGCCAAACACAAATTATCTATTTAGCATACTAGGTACATATGCATTTCCTAGACTAAATGGAACATGATGGAAGGGATAACCCCACTCTGAAGTTAACAAATGGTCTAGTTTCTTTTCCATTCATCTTCCCATCTGTCGTAAAGTCTGAACATGAATAGAAAACAAACCTCAACATCTATTCAACTAGCTACAAACTGCATTTCTAAAAACAGTGAGCAACAAACATAAGTGTTAATTCAAATAAAAAACTGATATAAATGAAACAGAAACATAGGAGAGGATAATAAAGTTCACAAAGACACAAGACAATCCGGTTATCACAGATATTACAGGAGGAAAACCAATCTATTTTTTAAGCCACAAGTTAAATGGTAAAGTTTCCACAAGATGTGCTTTAGAAACCAAGAAGACAAAAATTAAAATAAGCTAATATATCAGGGACAATAAAAATTAGCAGTATATTGAAAAGGATGGACTGCAAAATTTTATAGAATGACATACCTTGGTTCTTTCTTTTTGTGAATATGGAGAGTACCATTTTGTCAATCTAACCTTTCCTTGTCGACTAATTAAAAGTACAAAATGGATCTGGAAAAGGCAAAAAAGAAATAAGTTACTTAGACATGCAATACAGGAACAGCTGCCATGGTCTCGAAGCAAGTAGAAAATCTAAGTCAGCATGTTTAAGGATAATAAGCGAACCCGCCACCCCCCCCCTCTCTCTCTCTCTCTCTCTCTCTCTCTCTCTCTCTCTCTTTCACTAGATTAGATCATCCCTGACAGTGAAAAGACGTGCAATTCCCCACACATTACAAAAAGAAAACTGCAAGTAACCCCCATCAAGAAGTAAAGTAGTGGAGCAGAATTAGTGTTCGGCATAAAAGCATTATTAATACTTTTCTCTCCAGTCTCCAGTTTAAGAGTTTCTATAAATGATGGCTCTCTTCATTTCCTAAGCATTTCATTCATTGTCCAAGACTCATGTGCATATAAATGCAATAATCAACCAATAACTAGAAGGTAGACAATAGGATGACCCCATGATTACAAAATTCAGACAACGGACCCATTGAACCTTCTTAAATGGAGCTATTTCTCTATAGCCAACTGCACATTTGATCCGATAAAGTTTGGATGATGCTAGCTATACATACCCATATTACTTTACCACCCTGATTCATCCACCAATTTATCTTCTAGTCCCTCCTAGTACAAGCACCAAATTTCCACTGACGTCCTCATCTCTAACACTACAGACCTAGACTTCCCACGTCTCTGCCCTAGCATTCTCATCACAACTACTATAACCTTACATTCCTAGCACCTACTTTGGGGCCCCTAATGGCCAGATTCTTCTTCCATTATTCTTTTCTAAAGGTTCTATCTTTGTTACTCCGAAAAAAATCGACAGAGGGAACTATAAATATAGCTATAGAAGGGGAAAAAGCATTAACCATGGAGAAAAAAAAAAAAAAAATTCCCACACACACACAAACATATATATATATATATATATACACGAAAGAAGGTGTAGCACTCGGATTAAATAGCATCCCCAGATCTAAAGGGAGGCGCATCAGAAAAACTCAAAACTCCATAATACGAATCCAATAATCTAAGGAAACAAAAAAATCAACCACAAAACAAGTAAATCAACCAGACATAAACATTCACAAGATGACAAGAATCAGCTTAAATCTGCCGATCCGTTGCCACACGAAATCATTCCATTCAAGATCTAAAAGGGTCTCAACACAAAGTACAATTCATCAAAACAAATGCACGAACCCCAAATCCTGAATCAGAGCGAGAAATTCACAAAGAGAATGAGGGAACTAACCATCTTTCTGGAATCAATGGGCCCTGTTTCGCTCTTCTTTCTCTGAGCTTCGATCGAGCAAAGAGGCTCCTTTCGTGGAACGGAAGCAAGATGGGAGTTCTCTCCCCTTCTTGGTTCTCTTTATAGTATCGGATCCAGCAAGCCGTCCATCCAGGGAGGAGGCGTTTGTGAACCTTAAAAATGGATCCGATAATGAAAACCCGACCCGTCAATTTAACAATCTAATATCCTGGGTAAGCCTACAAACGGATCTGGGATATATTGGGTCATGCTCGATTCTAATTCAATTCGATTTAATATTCGGATCATAATTTTAGATTCGAATCCAACTCATTTATCCATTAATTTGGATTGGATATATATATATATATATATATATATATATATATATATATATATATAAAAATTAGATCCAACAAATCATTCGGATCTATTTGAGTCAATGTTGAAGTTTGTAATAGAATTGGATTAATTCATATTTGTATCAAGCATCTAACTATTATTTTATAACTAAAATCTAGTATTTAGTAATCAAATATAATTCATTAAATAATTTGAATGTGATGAAAAAAGTCAAGTTAAACTTAAAATTTTATTCAAAAACTTTTAATTCTATCCAAATAAATGGTTATCCTTAAGTTTTAAATTATAATATTTAAAATATTTATTTATATACTTAAAAATAATATAAAAAATTATCAAAATAAATAATAAAAAATAAATATTTAGATATAATTAAGTAAAAAAAAAGAGAGAAGAGATTTAATTGTTAAGATGAAAAAGATGAATTGGTTTAAATAAAAATTTATTCAATAAATTGACAAAGATAATTAGAGTGAAGAAAAATAAAATTTATAAAATTAAAGTTTATGAGTTACGTCGAATTGGATTTAAATCAGGTTGTGTTAAAAAATATAAGACTCGAATCTGATTCAAAATTTAGATCGGATCTAATTTATAAATCCAACCTAATCCATAATTCTTTTACTATGAATCAATCGGAATTGGATTAGGTTACAATTAGAAAAGATGCAGTCTTTCCATTTCAGGTTGTTAACTATCACAATTGTGTAGGCTCATGCAGTAATTGGGACAATAAGCGTCATTGTACCGCTAAATGTAGGCCCTTGTGATATGATATGGTTGTATGAAAATAAATTAATAAATCATAAGGAAAAATATAATGAAATAAATTATTTATAAAGAAACCAACACTTAACAGGTAAAAAAAAAAATTAAAGTTCATGATTTAGCAAATCTTACCCATATTATTCCAATGTTACTAGACTTGAAAAATTAATTAGCGTAGAATTAGCATCAGTGTTTATGAAGATAATAAAGTAAACTATATACATGCATGCATGCATACACACATACATACATATACATATATATATATATATATATATATATATAAAATTAAGTTTCAAATATGTGTGTATGTGATAGTCCCCTTTTCTAAAATTCAATCATGTAAAGAACTTTCAGGAAAAAATAAAAACAAAAATCAATACGTGAGCAATAGAGTTTATTTACATCAAAAATGATGCAAGCAACAATGTTGTAATAAAGTTTATTTACAACAAAAGTTCTGCTAAGATTTTAGAGCGTTTGAACGTATAGTGCACATCCAAGTGTGTCCTTGATTGTCAAGCCTAACAATACTTCTAGTAATGAATCTTAATAAATTTTGAAAAAGAAGAATATAATAAACTAGAATACAGTAAGTTAGATTCTACCAGTTTGCTCAGAACCAAAAAGAGGCAAATATGTTGAGCTTGCAAGGAATTGTTGCCCACTAGAAGAACTGCCATGATCTGAATCTTATGCTAATTAAATGTCAAGAAGAGTACATAATACATATACAAAAGTGTAGGATGTAAATAAATATAGGATGGAGAGAGAAGTCATGGATTCAATGCATGTGTTGTATCTATGTGTATATAACCTACGAATTAAGAAGGAATTATTGAAAAGAAATGATTTGCCAAACTACATCTACTTAGTTTTTAAACATGTGTATACCTAAAATAAGAAAGATCATATCTTTAATATGTATATCATTAAAACGATTCATGGGTTGAATGTAATAAAATATTATATGTTTACCTAAGCATGTAATCTGTGAAAGATATATAATGAAGCTATTTCTAACTTTATCTAAGAAAAAATATGTAATGGTATATATAGTGTTTTATCTTCAAAGAAGAATATGATAATTAGAAAAGTGAATGTTATAAGTTATATACCTGCCATTAGTTTTCCAAAATGTTGACCTTATGCAATATCTTTAATGAGTTTATCGAGTTTTATCTTAAAACACTCTTGATCAAGTTTTATCTTAAATACTCTACTTTCAATATTCGGCCTATCTTCTAGATTTTGGGCTAGAATTTTATTTAGCATGCTTTGAATTTCTGGTCATTTTGGATTTACAGTAAGTGTAAGGAACAAATTAGGATGTTCATACCATCTACAAATTACCATGGCATCTCGTTGCATAACTTAGAGGAGTGCAAGAAGAAAAAGAAGTAATGCCATGGTAGAATAAGTTTGAGTGTTTGGATCTAACATTAAATAAAGTATTTCTTTAATTTTTAGTTAATCATATTTTTATGTGGTTAATTATTAACTATTTGATGTTCACGATTTGATGTTAGCAGCATGTATTGGATGTTTTAGTAATAAACTTTTCAAATAATGGATTATTTTAACTTGAATGTTTGATGCTTGGTAAGTACCTAGACCCAATTTTACTTTGAATCCAATACGATGACTCATATCCGATCCTAACCCCAATCTCCAATGACTAGATTAATGTGGAACAAATGTTAGACCCGAAACCCTAATAAGTTTAGTTCTCAAGTTTAATAAGTTTAGCAAGCCAAATCAGCATAAAAAATAGTATACCAACTTTATTTGATCAATGCCCTAAAAATGGCTTAATGAAGTTGAGTTTATCGCATCATGAAAGGAAGTGAAATAGATTTAACCTCTGGAGCTCTCTAATTCTTGAACATTGGCCAAATAAAGATGTTATTAATCTATGAATAACTGAATAAGAGATGGTTGTTGCATGGAGTTAAAAAGTATTTATTCCATGATTAGGTATTCAGAATCCAATGAGGATGCTGTTTCCATCCAAAGAGTGATTTTCCACCCATACACTCCCATTGTTGTCACTTGAGCACTCTTTATCTCCATCTGGCTTCAATTGTGAGATGATGCTTTTTCTTAAACATCTTTTCTTCTCTCATTCCCAAATATTGATCATCCATCCAGAAGATCAAAGTATCTTGCATATTTACATATATTGGATATCAGATAATATCAGGGGCTATGGGCAATGAGCATTTTTATGTGAATTTTTAGATAAATTGATCGGAACACGAAATTTCTATGTTTGAATTAGGATAAATTATTTCTTAAAATCTCATTTGCTTTCAATTTTAAAGATAAAAAATTAATAAAAAATATATATTAATTAATTATTTTTAAAAATAAAGAATTATCACGAAAGTTTGATCCCTTTCATTTCAAACAGCCTCTGAGTCCTCACTTGCGTTGGATGTCAACTGCTTTGAGGATAGGTCTATGTAACATGTCAAGTGGGGGCTATGCGTGATAAGGTTCATGCAAGTAGCATGCATGCCAGCTCTTGAATGGCTGTAACAAATAAAGCGATATAACCATTCAGGATCATGCAGGGATAATGACATGAGGGCTTAATTCCCATGCCTAATAAAAAGCCCACAACATACATGGTCCCAGGAGTTAACCTGCCATTAGGTACGCAATCAATTTTAGATGTTGTTTGAGAGGCAAGACGGCTCCGGTCGTAACCTGACTCGAATACCTCCAACACATTCTATTTAATGAAGACTTAGCTGGGGCATAGTTTCAAGCAATGAATTAAATCCATGATGATGATGTGCCATGCACATCGTACATTGAAACCAGTGACTTATCATGCAAAATCAATATCAGAAAACTTAATTCGATTTGTCAAGATGTAGATGTAGACCTACTTTGCTTTGCAAAAGCCCTCATCCATCCATGGTGTATGCCTTGACTTATTGTCAAGCGTACTCAAAAATAAAAATAAAAAAAAAAATACCCTCAAAGCCCTGATTATAACTTAATTTGCTGTAACGCTTCAACTCCACCTGCTGACCTAATTAATTTTATTAGCGAATCGAAATTACGAGGTCCCAGAACTCGAGTGAAAATTAATTGATAGCAGGTGAACTTGAGCCATAAGCATATAACACATTTCTTTTTCATTCGATATTTTTGAAGTATTACAACCTTTTATCTTTATAATACGATATTCTCATCGCACGCCATAAGTTAGTCATAATCTAATCTATTCTTAGGCGAATTATTGGTGCTTAAAAAATGACTTCACGAAACTCTACCACTATCTTATAAGCAGTCATTTTCTTATATCCACTAACTTCAATTTGTAACGCTCAAAGTTAATTTATTGATTTAATTAACTTCATTAAGAAATTAAAATTATATGATCTCAAAATTTAAATAAAAATTAATTGATTAAAAAAAATAAATCTAAATCATAAGTATATAATATATATATATTTTATTTAATATAAAATTATTTTTGAGTCATTATATTCCACGTCTGATCTTAAACACTACAGTTATCTCTTATCCACTGTCAACCGTCTGAATGGCACTTAATAAATGCCTCCTTATTTCTCTCGTATTATATAACCGTCCGTTCATATTTGACCGCATTCAATGAAGTTTGGCGCTCATACCATGCACAAAAATCCATGACCATGGCTCATCCAGCCAAACCATACCCCTATAAACCTACTTTGTTGTACAAAGAGCCTCAATCCATGGGTATTACTTTAGGGCGCAATTAAAAGCACCCATGAAGTTCCTCAAATATCCCAACCACCCCCTTCATTGTATCCGCTTCACGTGTCACACTAGCCACCGCACAACGCATGGCCTGGAACTATCGCTGCATGAGACTCGCCAGTGGCCCCCTGCATCGCACTTTGTCTCCAAATTCATGATCACATATTGACACGAACAAACTACTAGCAGTTTAGATTAGGGAAGGCCCAGAAGCCGTAAAATCCGCTACTCTTAACAGTAACTCTCGTGCATCGTGGTAGGATGAGGCAACTTTGATCTCAATGGATTGTTCTCCTACGCCCAATGGCACCGCCACCTGCATCCTTGTCCAGAGACATTAATGCCACTTTTTTCTCGGACGTCACATCTCGCTTGTGGAAACTTGTCCGGGTGCATGCATCTAGGAACTTAGATTAGACGCTGAGAACGCTAAAGGAACCCATGGTTTTTAGACCCACGTCGACGACAACCCCCACGTCTATGCGTGGATGATGCATGCAGTGACGTAGCGGTTTCAAAAGCGGGACTCCACGTGTCTGGTGGAGTGCGAACCCACGTGAGCCTGGGAATTTGGGCGCTCGCCCTTCTTCCGTTCATTGAACCCGGCCGGCGACAAAATCTAGCCATGGTCGGGTCGTGGCGTACCCGCTCGCCGCTGCCTCTTCACTACCGAACGGAGCCCCGCGCTTGCTCTCACCGCCCGTAACCTTACGCTCGCCGCTGCCTCTTCACCGCGGCTCGGAGCCCCGCGCTTGCTCTCACCGCCAGCAACCTTCTTTATATATATATAAAACAAAACAAAATCAAAAAAATATCTGGACGAAAATATCTTTGCGGCCCCCAGATTTCCATCCAAAATTCATTTTGACCCTGAACATTTCAATAATTACATTTAGGTCCTATTTACATTTACCACATAACTTTTGAGTCGCAGTTCCGCGGTGACTCTTAATCTATTATATTTTAAAAATATTACGATCTTTGATTTTCAAACCTTCGCTCAAAATTTATTTTAATTTTTAAAATTTTAATTATTATATCTTAATTTTTTTTATATATTTTAATAATATTATTATAATTTATATAAATTTATGAAAAAATTAATATAAAACTTTATCAATTAATCTACATATTCTTTATTTATATCATCAATTTTAACAAATTAAATATAATAGAACAACAAAATGCAACATTATGAAAGCGCGAGAAACTAAATTGTTTGAAAATTAAAAATATATTTTAAAAAAAATAAAAAATAAAAAATCATTAATTTATAATAATATTATGATTAATCAAATATAAATTTTTAAAAATATAAATATTTTTACTTTTTTTTATTAATTTTTTATCATTCTTATTAATGATAACAACCAAGATTTTAATAGCAGCATCATTCCGTAGTAACGTAGCAATTGAAAGTATTATTGGCCATTATATTACTTGATCAGTTAAATTTATTTAGTATTGTAACATCAACAAAAACAGTAGGTAATAGGAAAATAAGAACTCTATTATAGAATTTGAAGAATTGAGATTTTGAGAAAAAAAAAATAATAATAATAATAATAAAAAGAACTTACCTATGTAGAAAAAGATAGATAAATGTCAAACAAAAGGTCTATTTTTGGACCCTGAAAGGCCACTGTAACGCAATAAATCAAGTAGTCTCGTTACTATCAACAGGTACAGCAGCCGTTATTTCAAACCAGCTAAAGACAGCGGGCAAGAGAAATCTGACACGTCGGCAAAGCTCACGGCTCGCACCGGAGGTGACGGGACCATCCGTAGCTCTCCGATCTCCAATCGAACCCATAAAAATCCTCTGCGGAAAGTTGATCCACCGTCCACTTTTACGATGGACGCCATCTCGTTCGCTCGCGTAAAATTCGTCGCACGTGCCACGATTATTTTCTTTCCTCTGGTACGCTATATTCTCTCCAACGCCTCCGGCTTCTAATACTGTGCTGGTCCATCCTCAATTAAATAGACGAGTTAAAAAGAAAAAGAAAAAGCCCTCTCTCTCTCTCTCTCTCTCCCTCTCTCTTGCAGGCTTGTGCTCGAGCCTCTCCGATCGTAATCTCGAAGAAGCCCTTCGCTTCTCTGCCTCCAGGGTTCCAGGTGGAAATCTGCTCTCTTGTTTTTGTCGTGAATCAGCTCGTTGTACCTCGGTTTCTCGCCTTTTTTTTTTTCTTTTTCTTTTTTTCCTTTGATTTGGTTCTTTTTCTGGCTTTGATCGGGCTGGGTTTGTTTGTTGGAATTAGGGGTGAAGGGAATTGGTGTTGGGGACGGTCGTGGAGTCTAGGTTGAGAGCAGTGTGGATGTCTCTTTGGTCGGGGATTCCTTGGGTGACATTTTGTGGTCTAGGGTTTCCACCCGTGGTTCTGGGCGTCATGTGGTTGAAGGGGATCGGAGAGGGAGAATGGAGGTGTGGGAATTAGGGGAGATTTGTGAATTATCAAACAAGTTTCACCCACTCTTGTATGGTTGTGTTTTCCTGCAGCCTTTTGGGAGTGGAATGTTGTACAGTTGATGGCTCGCCGGCATCGGTCATCACATGTCCGGTTGATGGAGTAGACGAAAGCAAGTTATCTTTTTTGCATCCCCTTTTTCCTTGTAGTCCTTTAAGGAAGTCATCCGATCAATAAATAGCAAGTTACTAATCTGTCACAATTTGATTTTTATTAGATTTTATTTTGGTGCCTGAGAACTTTACTTAATTAAGTTGCTGCATGTATGTTTGTGTCCCTTTGTGTGGGTTCTGCCTTGCTTAGGAAAAATTTTGTCTTCATTACATTAGAAAAAAGTTGGATTTTTGTATAGATGATCTGTTTTGGCTAATAATGTTTTGTTTCTTTTTTTTCTTTTTTTTTTTTCATAAAAGGAATGTAGCAGAAGAATTTTCTGGCTGTGGTGGTTGCTGGGAGATGGAAGGCTGTGACTGCATTGAGCCGCAATGGCCTGCGGATGAGCTTTTGGTGAAGTATCAGTATATATCGGACTTCTTTATAGCGCTTGCCTATTTCTCGATACCCCTTGAGCTCATTTATTTTGTGAAGAAGTCTTCGTTCTTCCCGTATAGGTGGGTGTTGATACAGTTCAGTGCTTTCATTATTCTGTGTGGAGCAACCCACTTGATTAATTTATGGACTTTCACCATGCACTCGAAAACACTTGCCTTGGTCATGACAATAGCAAAGATTTCGACTGCTGTTGTGTCATGTGCGACTGCTTTGATGCTTGTGCATATAATTCCTGATCTGTTGAGTGTGAAAACAAGGGAACTTTTTCTGAAAAATAAAGCTGAGGAGCTTGATAGGGAGATGGGCCTTATAAGAACGCAGGAAGAGACAGGGAGGCATGTCCGAATGCTGACACATGAAATCAGAAGCACACTTGACAGGCACACTATATTGAAGACTACGCTTGTTGAGCTAGGGAGGACCTTGGATTTGGCAGAATGTGCACTGTGGATGCCATCTCGCAGTGGTTTAAATCTTCAGCTTTCTCACACTCTGAACCATCAAATGCCTCTTGGATCCACTGTGTCAATTAACCTACCTATTGTCAATCAAGTTTTCAGTAGTAACCGTGCAATAAGGATTCCACATACATGTCCGCTAGCAAGGATCCGGCCCCTCACAGGAAGATATGTGCCACCAGAAGTTGTTGCTGTCCGGGTGCCACTATTACATATTTCAAATTCCCAAATAAATGATTGGCCTGAACTATCTGCGAAAGGCTATGCAGTAATGGTTTTGATGCTCCCTTCGGATAGTGCAAGAAAGTGGCATGTCTATGAGCTGGAGCTTGTGGAGGTGGTTGCTGATCAGGTTGTTATCAAAACCTATTATCCACATTTTCTAATAAACTATCGTTTGTCTTGTTATTTGAAAAATAGTTGTTTTCCCATTAGTCATCTCAGAATTGCTAAGTGCCATCGGTTTAACTTTGGCTGAAGTGATCATGTGTACACTCTGTTATTACATTTAATAAAATTTGCTACTCACCATTTATGTGTCTTTATTTTCATAATGTTGGAAGGTGGAAGGAGATTTTTTATGAGAACATAAAGGTGAGCCTTGGAAGGGAAATTGCACCAAAGGGTCTTGAGATGTCATTAGACTACAAGAGATGAAAAACAATTGCATCTTTTTTAAAGAGGATGTATGTTCTTAGAAGAGCTTCTTGTCAGATACTTTTCCAAGTTTGGCTGGTGACAACAAGCTCATAAGCCAATGAGTTGCTTGCAGCACAACCTTCTAGGAGGAAAAAATATTGCTCATTTCTTATTTCCAGCACCTCACGCCTTTATGTTCCAATTACATTGTGATGCAAGCTTCAGCAAGCTCATCATTCAACTTCCTACTAAAAATCTGGTTAGATTTGCCCGCCTTTGTTCTCCATGCAGTAGCCTTCCACTCTCGCATTCAGAGCGGAGATCCTCTGGAATGACTTTCTCTAGATCAAACTGGATTTTAAATTCTTTCCAAACTGTTGTCTATAATTCTTGTCCTTGGTGCTACCACCAAATCACACTGTTTTTTAATAGATATTCTTAACTCTGGTAATCATTCATCAAACTCCATTCCAGTTGTGCTATGGTGTCTTGTATTTAGGGGATAAATTGCTGAAAAGGCATCTCCACTTGGGCCCCTTGTAACATGGATAGGATTCGCTGATCTTAGGGCTTTTGGTCTTACACCTTTGATATTTTGGGCCTTTTTGAGTGCTGGTTAAATTTGAGGACTTTTGTATTGAGGTTTTTTCCTCTTCGTTGTAGACTTTCTCGATCTTGTTAGGCAAAGAGAGTAGATCTAAAGATAGCAAAGCCAACAAAAAAGAGAGAACACAAAGATTTATGTTGTCCAGAGAATTCTTTGCAAAATGTTTGGTCAGGCATCTAGATTAGAGTTTAATTTGTTTGGATTTGGCTCCCATGCACGACCTTTTTCAGGTTGCAACATTGACTAGGCATAGCTGAACCTTTTAACTGAGGGCCTGAGCCAGTTTCAAGATAAGTCACAAATTAAATAATCCCTATCAATTGTATCATTGGGACCTCAAGTAAAAGAAGGATTTGTATCTGCTTTGTTTAAGAGCTTTGTATTTTTTATTTTAAAATACAAATGTGTGTTTCACAGGTAGCAAGCATGATTTACATTAATTATGTGCTTTTAAGGGTTCAAAAAGGTTGTGTTAGCATGAACAAGGATGAAAGTATTGTATTTCATGCTGTGCTAAATGGCCGAGCCATGTCAGTCACATTCTCAGCTGCATGCCAAAGTTTGGGGCAAATGGCATGGGCCTGTCACAGACTAGCATGGGCCAATGCAGGTTGGCATAATTTGATACACTGGCATTGGTACAGAGCCATGCCTTGAGTCACTACTTGATATTGGCACACCTTGGAATGATCGTGTGTATTCACTTTTCTTGAATACATTTTTTACTGGTTTTGCTTTACTCTGTTGGGGATAGTAGCTGAATTGACCTGAAATCCTTTTGCAATCTTTCTTTTTTCTTTTGTGTTCCTGGAATTTATGTTAAATCTACGTGTTCAAGATGGAAAACCTGAAATCATTTTGCAATGTTTCCTTCTCTTTTTCCTGGAATTTATGTTAACCCTGCGTGTTGAAGCTGGAAATGTATCTGGACTCTAACTTTGCACAGAGCTGTAGTGATGTTCATGTTATTGCTGATATCAGCTTGTTCAGATTTTATTGTTTCGTGCCAAGGGGTCTTATAAGTGCAAGGTTTGTGTATTTTTCTCATTTTCAACAAGCTAGGTGTTTGGGGCTTGACTGCATCATGAATCAGTCTTCAAATTAAGGGATTCATGGTTAGATCCGTCCATTGCTGCAGGTCTACCATGATGCGTCGTCGTTGATGGTGACTAAACATGTAATTGTCCTTGGATCATGTATGAACTGCTATGTTAAAAAATCCCTTGTTTCAGTGAAATTTTTCTATGCAAGATCATGCAAAACTATATTCTGAAAGTCCACTACTTTGTGAAAGATCTTCACATAATGAATTAAATTGTCATGCCACTGAAAGGAAAACTGTGGGCAAGTGGTACCACATTTCCTGTCCAAAAATTATTAGTGGATGTGTTAATGAAGAAATTGTGAAGGAAAATTATGCTTGTGTGCCATTGCAAGCTTGATTGCAACAACTTATGTGCTCCAGCTTGAGCAGGATATTTGAGGGCATCAAACTATGCTATAAATATTACTTACACATTTGGAATGTCTTATATATGAGGCCTTTAACAGTTTTTCCCCTGTAAAAGGGTTGTCTTCTAGCAAGCAACATGAATAATGATGGTAAATAGGTTATAAGAGATGGCTGCCATTTACAACACACCGTTGCCTCTCTTTCTTCTCCCTGATTCATCCATATATCATGTGCTATCATTAATTCTTCCGTTAATAGATTTGTCTTAGATTTATGTTGGTGCAGGAAGGCTAGAATGGATTGGGTTGATTATAGTTTTAAGCAAGGAATGTAATCTTGTAGCATGGCATGTGCTATCATAATTTTTCTGGCAATAGATTTGTCTTAGATTTATGTTGTGCAGGAAGGCTAGAATGGGTTGGGTTGATTTTAGTTTTAAGCAAGGAAGGTAATCTTGTAGCATGGCATATGAAATTGAGTCACTGCTAGCTGTTTATTATGATCAAAACTTAACACCAACACCTACTCAAAATAAATAAAGTAGGAAGCAATGAACTCTTGTATGTTCATTCAACAGACATAGTTGAAAATTGTAAATCGATTTACTTTCTGTGAAGCTTCTTTTTATGTGAATATTTACTTAGTCAATAAAGTTATTGAATGTTTCCTGTTTCTTCGAGTAAATTCTTTAGCTATCAATAAGCTTGTTCTCAAGATTTCAGATATTTCATATAAACTGTGTGATTTTTTTTAAAAAAAAATGCTGGATGAAAAAAAAAACTCGGTAAATTAGAAGACTGTACTTGTCGCAAGGTAGCATCCTTCTTCTGGAAGGTAGTTAGTGTTTATTAAATTATGCATACTATCCTTCTCTTAATTTTCTGCTGTTCTTTTTTTCATGATTTTAATGATTGTTTTTTAAGCTTTTGATTTCTCTTGTAGTAACTGATTGGAGTGAATATGTTATAACTCAGGTAGCAGTTGCACTTTCTCATGCTGCGATTTTGGAAGATTCTATGCGAGCACGCGATCTACTCATGGAGCAAAATGTTGCTCTAGATTTAGCTCGTCGGGAGGCAGAAATGGCGATTCGTGCTCGCAATGATTTTCTAGCTGTCATGAACCATGAAATGCGGACTCCTATGCACGCAATCATTGCTCTGTCATCCCTGCTTCTGGAAACTGAGCTAACTCCAGAGCAGCGCTTGATGGTGGAAACTGTATTAAAGAGCAGTAATCTTCTAGCAACGCTAATCAATGATGTTTTAGATCTTTCTAAGCTTGAGGATGGGAGCCTTGAGTTGGAGATTGCAACTTTCAATCTTCATTCTGTTTTCAGAGAGGTATTACATCTGGATTGATATTCATCTGTAGTTTTTATGTTTTCCTGATCAAATTGTTGCTTTGCATTGTAGGCAACTAATTTGATAAAGCCGATAGCAGCTGTAAAGCAGCTCTCGTTATTGGTTATGCTGGCTCCTGACTTGCCTTTATGTGCCATTGGTGATGAAAAGAGGCTTTTGCAAACTATTTTAAATGTAGCTGCTAATGCTGTCAAGTTCACAAAGGAGGGCCATATATCAATTACGGCTTCTGTTGCCAAACAAGATTCTTTAAGAGACCCTCGATCATCCGAATTTTATCCAGTTGCTGGAGATCGGCACTTCTACTTGCGTGTGCAGGTTTGTTAGCATCCAGAACTTGGCTAACTGTGATTGGTTTACATTGTGGGGCTTTGATATCTTGATCCTTTTATAGAGCAGGGTATCTTGATGAGAAATGGATACATATCTAATTACGAAATGAGCAGATTTCTTTATAAAGCTGCTTCTAATTTGTAACTGATCTAACAACCAATTCTTAATGCCATGAACTGGCCAACCTCAAATGCATGCTGCATTTTGTTTGTGCCATAAGCACATCAAGTGCATATTATTGTGTTAAAACTACCTTGAGATGTCAAATCTTAGTTCAAGTCGAATGCTTATTCTTAAATGCTGCAGGTAAAGGATACCGGTTGTGGAATCAGTCCCCAAGAGTTGCCACACCTATTTACTAAATTTGCACGCTCTCATAGTGGAGCCAACAAAGGTTATAGCGGAAGCGGGCTCGGGCTTGCCATTTGTAAGAGGTACAGCCAAAACAAATGTTCCAGCCATAATTTTTAGCTATTTTAATTTGATGTGGTATGTTTTCTTTATTTGTGTTATGTTACTCTTGCATTCTCAAGAATCATCTTGCATAAATTTTCAGAGGACTTCATAAAAGAATTTAGTTATCATCAATAATTTGTGAGAGCATAGATTTTCCATGCCTACATGTGTATATATGTATATTCTGTCATGAGATTGTCTCTCTAATTACTGTCCCGTCATATTTCCAATGGTGGCAACTTAGGTTTGTAAGTCTCATGGAGGGAGACATCTGGCTTGAGAGTGAAGGTGTGGGAAAAGGTTGCACTGCAACATTTATGGTCAAACTCGGTGTCTGTGGTAATTCAAACTGTCATCTTCCACAAATTGTGCCAGTGACTAGGTCAAATACTGGAGATGCAAATCTTTCTGTCCCAAGAGAACCTTTTAAAGATGAGAATGGGTTTCTCCCCTCCAGGCGCCGGTGCCAGGGTAGTGTATAGTTGTTATTGGAGGAAAATGTTCTGCGTGATGGAGCACCACAGCTTGAGAAGACGACGATTCATGGGATCAATTTTGTGACGGTTCAAGGCAATGGACTGTTCATCCAGCACATGTTAAGAGTATAATAGAGTATAATAATGATGGTTTAGTGATGATTATGAGTTGAGGCTAAGGTTGGATTGAACAGCAAGTTGCCTGATGGGATTCATGTTTCACAAATTGTATATTGCGAAATCCATCTGCTTGCCCATCGAAAGCACTGTAAATTGTTAATTGTAATAAATTCGAATCAGTTGGTGAAATAGTATTGATTTTCTTGAACTTGTCAAACGGAGTGGCATAGCTTAGGATGCATGCTTATCTTTTATTTGGAGGAAAATCTATGAATCTTCTATCGTTATGACATGATCTTTTAATTGTTTTATTAGTTCATACTTTGGTTGGAATAGGTTTAACCATCTATTTCTAACTTAAATATATTGGGGTTCTGGTTTGTAATCTTAAATTAATTTTCTAAATATGAACAATCTTTTGGTTCTCCATATGATGAATGGCTAATCAAACTGATCCTTCTAATTGATCCTTACGAATCTCTTTTTGTTGTCAACTCAATTTTGATTTTTTTTATGTTTATGATTATGTTTGAGCCATCCAAATTTCTATTGATACTGTTATTCATCCTTGTTTATATCAAGGGGGCAATGATTATTCATATTTTTCCAACTGAACAGGATTAAAAATTTATATATTTTTCCAAACATTTATATTGAATAATGATTTAAAGAAAAGCATTAATAGTTTATTCTTTTTGTGGTCAGATTATCTGTCCGTATACAAATTTTAGTTGGTAAATATTAAGATGGCAAGGCTAGAAATGTGGCGAGCAGCAGGTCTACCATTGCAAAGGGTAAGATAGATTCCATGAACCTTTGGCGATCCTTTCTTCTTCTTGTGTGAGCTGACATAGCATCAACACACAGCATCAACATCTTAGAATGTTAGCGTCTGTTTTCTTTTAGGTAGAAAAGGTTGGGGCGGGGGGGGGGGTTGTTCGAGGGACCATAACAGAAAAATAAATAGGACCTGACAAAACTGAATTCCCAAAGAATCAACCTGAACAGATAACATCCAGAGGGAGAAAAGCAAAGGAGGTGAGGTCCTCTGAAATATATTTACTTGCCAGCTGATCAGCTGGTTGATTGATTGGCTTGGCAGAAGGCATGAGAGGCTTTCGAAGAAGAAGAGAATTATATCCTTGGATTGTGGCTGTGCTCTTCACCGTCGGTAGAGTTAAAGCGGCAATCCAGGCAATAACAGTTTGAGAAGCCTTCGATAACAGTTGAGGAGCCTCCTTCCTCTTTCGATCCAAACCTTAGTGAGTCGGAGGTTATAGACTGCAGCCACCGATCCTTCCCGTTCCCATATCTCTGCTTCAGGCTTTTGAGTGGAAGTTTTAGCCATAGCTAGGGGAGCTCACTCAACTGCCGGAGCCCCGTATGGTCTTGGACAGACAAACCGGAGGCATTTGAATTGCTGCTGGCTGTCCAACCAAAACGCAGTAGGTACAGATGTGCATGACACTGTATAGCTGGAATGGTAAAGCTCAATATTTTAATTAGTCACCAACAGCTAGAATGGGATTTCGATGGTGTCATGTTACAAGGGAATGAGTGGTGGAATTACTCTTTTTATTGATATATTTGTGATTTGTCTCCATCCTAACAAAGAAATAGAGTCGAATCAGCGTGCGACTGGTTAATGGATTATCATATGGACTGTAACTGAATTTTTCCAATAATAAATGACAATTATTATAAAAAAATATTACTGTATAATTGCATTTGAAGATCATTATAAAGTTTAAACTATAAATTAAATGCTTTATGTAAGGCAAAAGATGGCAGACCCAAATTGATATTTATCACCTTTGCATGGATGGGCAGACGTGCTTGTTACTGTAACAAGTCATCCAATCATACTCATGTTGACTAGATAATAAACGTCGGCCCATTCAAACAAACGTTCAAGACATGGTGTGTCCTAGAATATCTCTTAGTTTCTGGTCAGGTCCTGCAGGGTTCCCACCTGAAGCAACTATTATTGCATCAAATTTTTTCCATCATCCCGGGAGTGCAGGCATGGAAGGCATTAACTTGATGAGGCCAACAAAATTCGTTGAGCTTTAAGCTAGCTAAAGCTCCAGTTTCGGCAGAGGCAGTGAACCTTCGCAAGGGAAGCCATATAATCATCAGACCTGCAACCAAGAATAATAGCATAATCTAATGAAGAAATGATTGCCAAGTTCCAACATATCTGATTCTCACAAGAAACTTGGGTAAATACAAACCTTGATCCATATGGAGACCGACATGCTGCAAGAATATTAAGTTTTGCTGCATCCATATCATTCTGCACAAGTGATTGCATAGATTTGTTAACAACATATGCTGCCTGATATTTTAAACATAAAACCATGATCCAACTATATCTAAGCTGCTCAAATGATGAATGCTACTGCATTATGAAACTCAATATGACATGCCAGTCATGATGAAGCAAACTGACAAGGACTTGCATAATTTTCTTGGAGGATTCATTTCCATCCAAAACTCAAATTCATATTAAGAAGCTCAAGATAGGACATTAATGTTTTCAAGCAGAGTAAGCCTCTAGAAATATACAATGCATAATTTGGGCGGGAAGGCAAGGTGGTTCTTAACTAGCCCATCCTTGACCATTGGACTGTCATCCAAATGTCACCCAGAGAATACAATGATAGTTTTTCTCCAATAAAAAAGTGTAAGGATGGAAAACTGAAGCTGCACCTTCACGGCTTCGCCCCTCTCCCTCAAGAAAAAGAAATCAAACTTTCTATATGTTTCATCTTTCCTCTCTGGCATGAGTACCCCACTTTAATGAGTGCACCCCTCCCAGCACCAGTTGTAAGAGAGAAAGAAGTACGCTAACCTTATTTTATCTTCCTTTCTTTCATCCCTTGAGAAAAGAAATGCACCAGACAAAATTTAAGTACATTTAAGGACCATTTGAAATCCTGTAAGTGAAATTATAATGTAATCGAATTGCAATATAATTAAACTAATACTATTTGGAAGGCTGCAGCAGTAAGATCCAATTTGGCAAAGCTATTTGTATTACCAAAAATTATCATTAAAAATTATTCTTAATTTATAAACTATTATAATATATTATAATATAGTATTATATTATTATACGATGATTATTACAATATAATAATGATAATATTATAATAATATCATTATTCTAGAAATATAATACTATAATATTATGATATATTATTATAGTAGTATTGCAAATTAAAATATAATAATATTATATTAGTATACTATATTATATAATATTATTATATTATCTTATTTTACACTATTATATTATAATTATAATAATATTTTCATACAACATTATATGATATTATATTACTATAATCATATTATAATGTTATTATGTTTTAATATTAAATGTGACAGTTTTCAGTTTTCATGTTTCAAAACTGTTAGTCGGCTTCCTACAGCTAATTTGGCTATAAGTCGATTTGTATATTTTTAGGTCCCACTTAGAGTACAAGTGTATCTTAAGTTATAAAACAAAATTAAATTATAACGCTCCAAACAAGTAAGATAAATTGCATTACAACTCAACATAGAGTGCAATTTCAATTACAAGGGTTTAAACAACCTCTTAGTAATTTACCATATGGTAAAAAAAAGAAAGATTTCTGAATAACACAGGTCATCATCTACCTATCTCAAGGTTTAATGAGATCCATTTTACTCATCCCAATTAGATCGGCAATGTGTATCGGGAGTGCTAAATGCTGGTTCTATGCAATGGCTTCAAGTCATCTAGAGTGCAACCCAAAGTAAAAAAATCTAATTATAGGTGTGTGTATAAGCATGCATGTAATAATGAACACAAGGCCATGAACTATTCCAAATTTATTGAATATCAAATCCTTTACATCATGGCCATGATTGTGGGGACACCTGATCTAAGTCTCTTCACAAGATCACTATGACCTTCCTGACCTTCTTGTGCAAGGCCTGATGGCTGTGTCATCTTGCGAGTTATTTCTCATCCCCACCTAAGAGAAAAAGGTCATATGGAAGACACATGACCAATTCTCTTCAACCCATGACACCTTGGGAAGAAGGAGTGTATAAAAGCAATTTCAGTGCTCTATATTGACTTAATTGCTTTGGCATGGCATCCAAGAAAGCAGGAAATCGCTGAATGACATTCAGTGAAGTTTCCTTGCATCCCGTGAAAAAAATTGGATTACAAAACATGAAGCAATTAATGGTTCAAAAATCTGCCTAAGAACTTGCATGCTTTCACCCTAAACAAAATCAAGTATTTCCTGACAGAAAATCACTTTGTTTGTATAGCATAGCATGTGTCATGTACTGCAGAAGAAATTTCATGAGTACCAACCTTAGATTCATAAAAAAGGCCAGCATATAAAGAAGCATAGAAATATTCATTCTCCCGTCCATGTGAGAAGGTTGTAACAAGCTGAAAAAAACCAATGAGATAATTTGATGAGTTAGTGGAAGTATATACGAATATGGAGAAACTTATTATGTTACAAATTAATTTGAGAATGTCTAGAAATCAATTGCTTAGGTTACAAATCAACAATAGCATGTATGCACTACAATGGATTCTGAACATTTTCACCAAGCTGAGATCTTCACAACATATGGATGTTATTAGAAACTTCACCATATGAACTACCATCCAATTTTGCTGAGTTCAAAATTAACCAAGACAAGCATTTCTTTTAGGTACAGAATGACCTAAAATGTATCAAAGACCATGGCATTCCCAATGAATTTGACATGTATGAATGTTAAAGATAAAATCACAGCATTTGGCTGTCATCAACACTTTCACTATATGGTCCGCAAGCCTTTTTCTCTTTTTCTCCCTTTTTTTTAAAAAGAAAGTTCATAAAGCAATGAACTAAAGCACTTATTTTGTGTATAGTGTGACCCTAAGAAAAATAAAACAATAGACATGTAATAAGGATAAATAATGAAACATCAGAAGAACTGTAGCCTTCAACTGGTCCAAGAAATGAATACCAAAAAGTTAAGTGATTATATAAATACCTTGTCTGGGTCCCCACCATCTTTAAAGAGATTATATGCTTGACGCATTACAGGCCGTGGATCTTGACCAACCTGCAAATTAATTTAATATATGTTGTTTCAACAAAGAAAGGAAATTACGTGTCTAAACTGCAATAGCCACTTTATCAATCCCAAATAAGCAATACAAAGATAGCTATTTTGTAAGCATTACTCCCTAGGGAGTCAATATAATTATAGATTGACTCCTACTTACATTGGTCCACTTTATATATATATATGTGTGCGCACGTGTGTATATTTCATATTCATGTGCATACATGCATGTTTCTGTGTTTCCATCTGTTATTTGAGATGGTTTCTGGGGTTCGCTTCTGGTTGCCACCAACTACAGACATTAGGATGCAATGCTAATATTCATATTGACAATGCAGCTCAACAAAATTATAAGAACGGTAATATAGGTTGGTATTTGCAAGATCATAGATGAAGCCTGAGGGGGCATTGAGAACTACAGTTTCTTCTTAGTCTTTATCAATTCGGGTTAATAAAGTAACTGACAATTTTTACCTCCTGTGGGTTTCAGAGGACACTGGATTCAAAATTTCCTGGATATCTACACAAGGTGAATGAGAAGAAAATGTGCAGTAAATAGATGCAACGCCGTCTCTGCAGTCACCATAAGTACCAAATTTCAAAATTTGGTAATCAACCTTAAGAATATCAATCCTTCAGAGGCAATAATTTTCTTTGAACTAGTCTTCAGACATAGGTAAATTTGCTTGACATTGTTTCCTCGTGTTCTGTCTAGTTCTTTCAATATCTCTCATTATAGATTCCAATTATGCTTATCATGGATATTTTAAATGGTTTCAGGATTTTAGATCTCTCCAGTTAAATTGCCAAGAGCTGCCAGCTCAGCTGGCTGGCACCCATCTCTCCATAGGAGAGGTCTCAGGTCCAAACCTAACTGGTGGTGAATAACCACTGTATTTCTCAAGAAAGAAAAGAAGAATTCTATAGTTAAATCTCTTAAGTACTTCTATAATATTCAAATCCACTGGAATCTGCCAGAGCTTACTATCCATAGCACAGGTTATTCAGCTTGTCAGAAATGTCATGGTCTGTAAAGCACAAGCAACTGACACAATCACAAAACTAATGAAAACAACAATGCCTAAAATAAATCAGTGAGAGCACCTTGGAGCCAAAACCAACCAATCTTTTTCTTTAAAGCAAGTTCAGCTATAGCAAAAGAAAATATTAGACTTAAAAGGGAAAAACGAAAGACATGCCTCCAAGAATTGCCTTCTAGCTTCCTCCACTCCATACAATTGAGCTTCACAAAGAAAGCACCATATAGACTCCTCTGTATCATTTGGGTTTGCAGCAACATCCAATCTGAACTGCTCTGCGCCTTCTTCAAATCTATGCAACCATTCGCATCAAGTTTAATGGTGCATTTTGATGAACAAATTAACAGTGACATTTTATAGTTTTACATGTTCTTTGAAATTGCAAGTCAAAAGTTTGTGATACTCAATGTTTGTTTATAAGATAAAACCTAAAATCATGAAATTGAAGTTTTATAATCTGAGTGCTATTTCTGGATTTGCATTTTTCTCTCATTATCTTCCTTACATCCCTTCAGTTTTTGAATCTTCAGTTTGTTTGCGTGCACTTCTCTAAATTCATGATTTTCTCCCCTTATCATTTTACTTTCTTCTGCCAATTTTGAACCTTATGTTTTAACATCCAATGACCTCTTAAAAAATTATCAACTTATAAAGTGCTGTCATTTTAAGTGCAAGAAAGGGACAAAATCAAGATTTGATATTATAAACCTCCAAGTGCAGCTGCAACCTTTCAAAAAAAAAGAAAAAAAAAAAATCTAAAACCCAATCAAGTAATTTGTTACGAATTCTACATTACTACTAACTGTAAGTTTTCATCTTTCTAAGACTGATTCTCAGTTAAGCAACTGGTCTTCAAACTCGCACAATCATTTGCAGCAATTTCTAATATTTCTTAACAAAAATTCCCCATCAAGCGACCGTTTTTTCAAATGCACACAACCATTCACAGCAAGTTCTAATTTTTCTTAACACCAATTGCAAGGCAAGCAACTCGACACATGTTTAAAGGTAAAAGAATTGAATTGGGCAAAGAAACAGTACCTATTCAGATAATAGAGAGAGAGCCCCCTCTGCCAAAGATCTGAAAAAGGTCAAATCGGAGCTAATTTACATCGTTTTGGCATTGAAAATAAGCAAAAAGGGAAAAGTTCACATGAATCACAGAATTAAACAAACCTACATGCCTTCTGACGAGGATCTAACTCAATGGCTCGGTCGAACTCGGCCAGCGACCCAGCAACATCTCCCTACCGGACATCAGATTCCTTCAAATTACTCACAAGCTCGAGGAGAGAGAGTCCCCCACAGGAGAGGGCAGGGAAGAGGGACACTGTACCTGCCGGAAGAGCAACATGCCGCGGCGGACTGCGAGGGAGGCGTCGCGCGCGCGGTTGCCCCCGGTCAAGGCGTCCCAGATGGCCGACGCGGACGGCAGGAAGAGCCGCCGCGGGAGAGCAAGGGCCAGGCGCGATGGCCTGGGGTTAGGGTGCGCTCTCGGAGAAGAGAGAAGACCAGGGGACAGGGGGTTGGCGATGGCGGGAGTTTTGAATCCATGGTGGAAGGAGGTGGTAGCGGCGCAGGTGAGGGAAGAGCACGTAGAAGCCATGGATGGCGAAAAAAAAAAAAAAAGAAAGAAAAAAAAAGAAAAAGGGAGGATTTTTGGTTGAACAAGGGATATGCTTAAAGTGCCTCTCAGTAGGACACGTGGTCGCTTTGGATACTTCGCATGGTTATAAGATAAAATTTTAAATTTTTAAAAATATTATTTAAAGATCAACCTTATAAACAGGCCTATCGTTGCATGGAATAATGTAAAATATAATTATTATTTATTTCTCAATCTATCTTTATTTAAGATTTTATACTAAAATATCATGTGTTTATATGAAATATAAATGTATTGTTATGGGTAATTTAAATTAAATATAAATTTTTTAATGGAAACAACTCTATCTATTTTTTAAAGTTTTTTAGTCCTGTTTTTGATTTAAAAAAAATGAAATCCAACGGCAAGTACATTTGAATAGGACAAATGAGAACTTTATTTCATCCCTATATCAACCTCTTAAAAAATAGTATGTAGGATCAGTGCGTAACGTACAAGCATGTCAAATATAAGTTTATTCATCGTACATAAGAGCACTGCTTCAAAGTGCAGGTGTGTGTATGTTTATATATAAATAATAAAAAGACTAGATCGCCAAAGATACTGGCCTCCTATCAACAGCATTACTCCGCTTCATCACGAACACCTCCAATGATACCATCAAAAGCCTCCTCTAATCCTTAGATCACAATCCACGACCGATTCTAATATCAAATCTTTAATCCATCTTTCATTCACCTCCACAACAATATGAATACCAAAATCAAGTCTCAACTCCAAAAAAAAAAAAATCACTATGAAATTTTCCTAGACCCTAGTATTAGTTTTGCTTAACATCAATCAAAGGACATTCAAATAACCTTCATTTATCCAGCGTGCTCTTTTCATCTCTCTTTTCTTTTTTTTCTTTTTTTTTTTTTTTTATTCAAAAGAAAAAAGCTTTTAGGGTCTATTTGGATGTTTCGGAGGAAGAAGAAGAATGAAAGGTAAAGAAAGAAAAAGAAGGAAAGGAGAAGAGTTATTATCCTCTTCTTATTTAGAAAGAAAAAGAAGAAAAAAAAGATGATAAATTAAATTCATCTTGTTTGAATAGAAAGAAAGAAATATATATATATATATATTTATAAAATTATAAATATATTTTAACTATAAAAAAATTTAAATCAGATTGAAAAAATAAATAAATATTATAAATTTATTTCTCTGTTTCTCTTTATTTCACGTAGGCGACATGGGCTTACGTTGGTTTTGGTGGAAAGACTTGGCGTTCATGTAAGCGACGTTGGCCTACGTCTGTTGCGTTGAAGTCACCGTGAAGGATGAAGATAATCACCAAAGGAGAGATAAAGAGAGAATAATAGTGGATGTCCCCGAGTAAAACGAGAATGAAGCATACAAAAAGGATAGAAAGACTGATGAGAGGAAGAGATTTTGTTTTTTTTGTTTTTTTATTTTATCTGAACTATTCCAATAATTATGACACCATCGAGGCTTTCATGTTTTCCTGGCCTTTGAACCACGGCCTTGAAGCTGGCAAGTGGGACTTATGACTGCATTGGAACACTTGTTGAAAATAAGGGATCTAATTAAATATTTTTAAACAAGAAGAGAGGTAAGCGAAATTTGAAAACAATTGAAGAGGTTAAAAGATAATTTTCAAACAAGAAAATGCCAAAGTTTATACAAAATTACAAATCCTTAATAATCTATAACAATTTTGAAGGGTGAAAATGAGCTGATATATATGACCATCAGCATCCATATCCACGTAATATTCATAAACATACCACTCAGGGAAGAAAAAATATACATGAATAAACAACTAATTGATCTCTATCCCAATATTTGATTCTTATATTTAGTTTTATATAACTATTATGAAATTTTTAGAAAAATAAGTGGCTTTATCAATATATTATTAACTTAATTTATTTTCAACAACTTTAGTTTAGTAACCATAAAATTTAACTATCTTCCTTTTATCTTTACTTTTAACATTCGATATGAACCTTTACATCCAATTATTAATATCCATATCCATATGTGTATTCATCAAAAAAAAAAAAAAAAAAAAAAAAAACACAAATATAAATATAATTTTTTTTTTCAAAAATAATTAATGATCTAATTTAAAAATTAGATAATTTATAAATTATTTTATAGACCTTTCTAGCCATTTTGAAATTGTGAATAGACTGATAAATTTTTTTTTTTTATATACATTCAAGTCTTGTCAACAACAATAAAGCTTCAAGTAAGAGAAAAAATTGAGGGGCAAATTGATGCCCCTTAGTTCGTTTGCCCCAAAATCCAACGGAGCATATGAGACCAATCATGAATGGTTGCTTGCAAACTTCTTCCTTGATGCAAGCCTTTCTAGAGAGATGCAAGATTGGAAGCATCTAGGTATTTCTTTGTGCACTTCGAAAGAAAAACTAAGGATGCGGTTTTTATTTATTTATTTATTTATTAATAAGAACGATTCTATTTTTGTTTTCAAAGAAAACAGAAATTTTTTATGAAAACACGTTTTATAATTAAAAACTAAAAAAATATAAAATATTATTTTAAAAAATATAAAATATTATTTTAAAAAATAAAAAATTGAAAACAATGTAAAAGTATTTTTATCATTTTTCATCAAAATAAAGAAGAAAATAGAAAAAAAAAAAACTACAAAACTTATAAAACATGACCATCAATGGTATTCCTTTTATTTTTTCCATCTCTTCTTTTAAGATGCACAGTTTCAACTTGAAATATAAAACAGAAAACAATTTTTATTCTTCCTTACCAAGCATATTTTTTAAAAAATTAAAAAACAAAATTTATTTTTAGAAAATAGAAAAACGAAAATGTTTTTAAAAACCCAAACATATCCTACAACAAACTGTACTGCTACAGTTGCGCGATATAAACAGCCAAGCAGAAATTTAAAGGTTCTAAGAAATGAATTAATATTACGGATTAAGGGTCAGATCACAACACAAATAATCAAGCAAAATATAGAGAGAGATCCTGCTAATTATCACTCATAGTAAAATTTATTGTTCCAAGATTTCAGGCTAATTAGTTGCATCAAGTCTTATCCAACCTAAAATTATACTTCTTTAGGATTTATCCATGGAATAATATCCTGTCAACACATAGAACCCAGTTGTATACCAAATCTGCAAAGCACATTGCCAGACACCAGACGCAATCAACAGAGCACTTTGTTAACATCCAATGTACCGAATGCTGTCCAAAGAAAGGCTAGCCAAATGAAGAATTAAACGTTGCAAGTTGGCATGCTATTTCAGCTCGAGGAATCAAATTGAGGAGGCTCATTATTAGTTGTGGCTAGAAAAAGAGCATCTTTTGGAGAACAAGAGATAGCATGCTAAACAGTGGATGCAAGCAACTTGAACAAGTTGCATTTATACATTCATAGCTACAACACTTTGTTAAACGTGGAAAAACAGATATAAGACAGGCTCAGAAATAAAAAAACCCCACAGAGATTTTATAAGTTCCAGCAAGGGTAGACCTAGTCCTTGACAAGGATGAAATCTGCAAAAGAAACCCACCAACTATATTGTGGAATAGATCAAATACTACTCTAATGGACAAATAGTTTTGCAACTAGAACGTCTGATGCACTCACTGCATCGTTTAACTTCCAGTTTGGACAATTGCTGATGTCTTCATTGTAAAATGTAGCATATGCATGTTTACGTGTGCACATGTGGTGCATGTGCAGATGCTTCCCAAGTTGGTAAACATTTTCCAACCCTGCATCCATCTAAAGTGTAACTCAAGTCCAATGAAAGCTAGAGCTAAACTGCTGAACAAATAGTGGTTCCAATCTATTATCTATGCCTATGGCTTGATAAACCAAATGAAACATGGAAAGATCATGCAAATTCCATATATAATTCTTTTAGAAGAAATGGTCTCATGCTCCTATGCTATAGTCGTTTGAGACAATGAATCACCTCATACAAAGCTGGAGTCCAGTAGGAACATCCAGCACAAGTAGTATCCAAAGTTCTGACAAAAATTTCATGCATCCAAAATTTTAGAATGGGATTGTATCTTGCCAATTACAATCGTTAAAGAATAAGTTTAGAAGGATTGAAGGAGGAGGAGATTAGAAATACCTCAAGAAATGAACAAAAAGAAAAATTTTGTGCAAACTGATAGCAAACAACTGCTAACATCTGCAGAAATTAATCATGTAAAAATAAGTGATGTTCATCAGCCATTTAAGTTTTGAAAAAGCCCAAACCCCAGGAAGAAAATTGTTTAAAACAAAGGGTCAATGAAATACCCAAACAATGAAATCATATTGTCACTGAAGAATGTATGTGCAGAACTTTTTATTAGTATATAGGCCCAGATGAATGCCCCTGTGTTTATCGTAAGTGTATTGGTCCCAAAGCATTAGAGTTACCTACTCCCACTGAACTTTTATATACCTTCATAATCCATACATTTACAATCCCTATGCATATTCTATTGTAGTCATGGTTTTAGACATCCCAGCCACCCGTTTTTGTTTCTATGAGAAAAATGGAAGTTTGGGACAGAGGTGGGACACCGAACCCTAAAAAAGGAAACAGTGAAAACAAAAGGGAGCCTGGCTTTACTTTTGCAGCTCTTCATTTCTTATATAGATTACAGCTTTTCCCCACAATATCGAACCATCTAACATAGTGAGCCTGGCTGTTCTTTCTAAAATCTTCCTATTGTCATCGTTGCATGATGATCCTGATTTTCATAAACACATCTGAATTCATCATGCAATTTGTCCATCAATACCTATAAAGAATTGAACTTGATGATATTATTTTGGATGAGGGCCAAAGCGGTAGGAGGTACTCATTCATTCTCGCAATAAATAGGAACCAAACAACTCCCTGATCCGTTCATCCATAGCCTCAATCTCTGAGACAGCTCACACTGTTCTTTCCTTCAATGCGGTGTGAGTCGACGTCTATTAATTATTAGTTTCTGGATGCACCTTCCATTGACCTAACTGGCTTGGAAGTGAGCTTCTGAGCTCTATGTTTGTCTTTCTTTCTTTCGATCTGCTCTCATCATTAGCTCCTATAGCTTATGACTTATCTCTTTCTGAATTAGTTGATTCCTCTTATGACCAGTGCAATATCTCATTGAGTCAACTCAAGCGCAACATTGCTGAACTATTCATTTGCTTGCCAGTGAAAGATGGTTTCCCTGATCTGGTTCCTCCCATCTAACCACCAATATCAGTTTGAAATGATGAGAGAAGAGAATAGGGACCCTCACTCTGCCTGTAAAATCTTGCTTTCCCTGTAAAGGTTTTTTTAGTTGAGCTGAATCAAGTGGAGTGGACACAATGCTAATTTTCTGTTCACTGTGATGTCAACCTTCAACCATGATACCAACAGAACAAGAATGATTGCATCACGATTTCTCTTAGACATAAAACAGATAAGACCTCACTTTCATCTCTATATCTTATATGGATGCATGTCTTGTGTAGGCTTTCATTCTACAAATGTTTTGCCTTTAACTTCCTTGATATTATTTTTCCAAGGAACAACATCCTCAATAATTGAAATCTAAGATTTGGCATTTCTCATCTCATTAATTAGCACCAATATCATCTACCTATAACATGTATTACAAAACCTCCTAAATATTAACTGTAGTTCATCCAGGCAAGTGTGAAGAGATACAGACCATTGCCAATGCTTGGTGTGAGGTCATCATGAAGAAAGCCATCGATCTCAACAACAATAACCTCCAACTCTTGGCCATACTTATTCATATGTGCCTCTAAGCCACCAAAATGACATTTTGAGATAGTCTGCCATATGCTTCATGCGTAAGTTGTTCATCAGCTATCCAAGAGATTCGATTGCTTTTGCAATCGATCTTTCCAACTCAAAGGTACTTATCAACCACTAAGTCAAAAAAAAAAAAAAAAAAAAAAAAAAAAAAAAAAAAGCCTTAGATCACATTACCTATTCTGGCTTTATCCCATGTGCATTTCCCAATACCCAATAACATCTATTTTACAGTCAGTAAGATCACAAACATCAATCACCACTAAATCATCTCAGCATTTTGTTTGGAATATATTGATGAATACACTTCCTCTGCAATATCAATTCTCTTATATGCTGTGCTCTTTCTCTGCTTCTTCAAGTACCTACTTAAGAGGTCGTTTAACTACTTTATCCTGAAATTTATGGCTTCTAATTTGGTTTCAAGAAAATCACTATAACAACATCCTTTAAGGAAGTTATACAGTAGGGTTTATCCTGACTCTCTAGCTCTTTGCAATTCAAAGTACAGCCAAACTTGTAATGTCTACTGAAAGGGCCATGCAATCAAACTGAAGCCAAAATTGTATTCCACATTTCATGAATGCAGAAGCAAATGATCAATGCTCAAGAAATGCAAATGCTTTAAAGAAGTCAGGACCCAAACATTCAACATCCAATGCCTTGAACAGATTAGAATTGAATGCCGACAAGTTTTATGTAACAGCTACAAGATCCACTGTCAAGGAAGTCAATATCAAAACAACACATGAAGAAAAATAAAAGGAAATACTTGATCATACTTGAATATGTAAATTTATATATAAATTAAATCTTCTTACCCTGTACTAACTGAATCAATACCATACAATTCTCAACATCCATAATCCACTAATTATCCAAGCATAGAGTCTTGTCAAAGGAGAGAAAAAAATCATGGAGAATAAACTAGCACATAATAACATAGGAGATCAGTAAAGCAATTGATTGCCTTAAATGAATGGCAAAGAAAAAACTATAATAAGAAAATGTCCAGATATTTACATCAATAATGGAGTGAAGGGCGGAGAGAAAGAGGGAGGGGAAAGGAGAACACCAAGCCATCAATCAAATTGCCACTTTTGATTCCTAATCCCAATTCAACACATGGACGGCACCAATCGGAATGGAACCACCTTTTCCCTCCCCGCCAGAAGCCGCCCCAGCTTCTTCCACGCAAAGTGGGTGCAATTGGAGAGGGCGATCCAGCACATCATCTCGTAGATGAAATCAAAGGCCGGATCCGGGGAAGAGAAGGAGGGAGACCCCGATCCTTCCCAATCCGAGCCCGACCAGTTATTCCCGCCGCCTAAATTCCAGCCCCTACCGCCGCCCCCGCCGCCGAAGGGGCCGTCGTCGCCGTCCCCGTCGCCGGAGAAGGCGTCCTCGCCGCTGCCGTCGGCGTCGGTGAGGGAGCGGCGGCGGGTGCGGCGAGGGCGGCGGACGAGGGCGCGGGGGGCGGCGGGTCGGTAGGGGTCGGAGCGGACGACGGTGGTGGGAGCGGCGGAGAGGGCGAGGGTCGGGGAGGGGCGGGCGAGGAGGAGCTTGCTGGAGAAGGCGAGGCCGTGGGTCGCGGCCGTCGAGATGGCGTCGGACATCGCAGCGGTAATCTCCATCTCCTTTTCTTTTCTTTTCTTTTCTTTTTCTTTTTCTTTTTCTTCGTCCAAAGAGGAAAAAGAAAAAGTTCGGGAGACAGCGGGGAACGGTGAAGGGGAAAAAGGCAATGGTTCTCCGTTGGTTTTGCTTTCCCAGCGCCTTCTCTTTATTTATATATTTATTTTCTCAGCCTCCGATGGTGTGAGAAAAAGAAACGAACACGAAAGTACGATGAGAAAACGTAAATGGCTCGGCTGGGATGGAGTGGAATGCGGAACGTTTCCACTTTGGCTCAATGGTTGGATTTTTGTGGGTATTTTATGGAGGTATAGCGATTCATGTCCAATATAGTACACAAAAGCACGACCTGAATCTTATGAATTGGATGGTGCTAGCAGAGCACGCGAGAAAACCAACGGAATGAATGGACAAATAAAAAAAAAAAATCTCTATATATAAATATTTATATTTATTTCATTTATATACATTATAAAAAAATCAATATTTTTTATTTTTTATCCCTTATTTAATAATTTATTCAATCAATTTTTTATTACAATCTTTATAATTTATCTAATCAATCAATGTGTGATTACAATTCTTTTTGTTTTATTTGTTCAAAACCTAGGTTCGCTCAATTTTTTTTTTAATATTTTTAATTATCATTAATTAATTCATAATTTATTCAATTCATCTTTAGTTACAACCTTATATGATTTATTTAATCAGATTCTGTTGATTATATTTATATAAAAAAATTATTTTTCGGTTAAGCTAATTCAGCTCATATATTTTGTTGATGCACTCACTTATACTTATTTTTAATTAAAAAAAAAAAAAGTTGTAAAGAGAGAGGCTGTTGATGAAAAGAATCAGTTGCGGATAGGCTTAAAAAGACGTGAAAAAAAAAAAAAAAAGAGAGTGTTGATAAGAGGATTCAGTTGCAGATCATGCCAGTAACGTGCACTCTTGAGTTCAGAGACAAACGCTAGAGATGATAAGGTTAAGAAGAACCACCCTTAAAAATCATAGCCAGGAACCACTCCAAAACTATATTAAAAGAACACCTACCATTGTCAAAATCACTAATTAAATTATTCTAGTGAAAATTTTGAGTATAACTTCATCCAAATTGAAAATCTTTGATTCGAATGCAGCCCAACAATTTTTTTTTGGATCAAAACTAATCTTAAACTAATTTTTTTTTTTTATCAAAACTAATCTTAAACTACAAAAAAAAAAAAATCTAATTAGTCACTCCTACGGGATTATTCTAAATGGATAACCAATGGTTTAAATGAAAGCAATAAAATAACTACATTTGGTTACACCTTAATGATTTTATATAATAGTAATTTTTTTTTATATTTTTAAAATCTCGATCTAATCCAATGATCTTATAACCATGAGATCGGATATTCAAGATCAACCCCTAAACGATGATATTAACTTGAGAGTTAGAGACCAAAATGCTCCTAATGTATATAAAAAAATATTTCATATTATTTTTATATTTATATAATATAATATGATATTATAAAATATTATGATTATCATATTATAAAAATAGTATCATAATTTAATTTAAATATTAAAATAATAAAAAATTAATATGAATAATAATAATAAATTATTATATAGTACTTATAAAAATATATTATGAGTAGTCATATTTAAGGACAAAGAAGATTAATTAATTAAAGATAATTTTAATATTTTATGTTTTGTAATTTAAGATTCTGATGGTATATCATATATGGTGATCTTACATCATCGATCTTTAATTACTGGCTTTGTATTTAGGTTACTAAAGTGAAAGCCTATTTGATATACAGTAATGTTAATTTTTTTTATTAAAAAAATATGCATTAATAAAAGAGGGTTTAGGACCGCTAGATTATTACCAGCATAGCCCATAAATTACGCAAACATCCAGCATGCCCACAGTTTCGATGTCCATGGTTTTTGACGCTTGCTTAAGCCAACTGGCGTTAATAAAAACTTCTTCTCTGCGCAACAAATCAAATCAGTATCTTGCATCGTCTTCTGACGCCCGACCACACAAAAAGGATCTGATTCACGAAGCAGGGACTTTGCTACAAATAATATTTTTTTAAAAAGTTTTTTTTTTTTTTTTTCTTCACATCAGAGCCACATAAATGGTTCGTTTGCATGATAAATCATCTCACGAATGATCCTATTGCATGATAAATCATCCATGACGATTTTTTAAAAAAAATTTTTCTAAATATCAAATTGGCATGCCATGTTGCATGAGAAACATTATTTTTAAAAATAGTTTTCAACCAATACTAATCTTAAAAATATTTTTTAAACAAACATTATTATTAAAAAAATGCTTCCTTAACTTGATATTTTATTTTTATTTATTTTTTTGATAACGTTATAAGACCATCATCTGCAGACTCAATTAATTAAATCTGTTAGTAGACCGAAATCCGTAACAGATAAATTTAAGTCATAAGCATATAATATATTTATCTATAAAAATGACTTTATGCTATGTCATGTTATGGCAGAATTTTATCATCATTCAATGTTTCATGAGTAGTTTTTCTCGTGCTAACTAATTTTTACCCATTCGATCGATTTTATATATATTATTTGATATAAAATTATTTTTAAATATTACAAAAGAACGGCAGACCAAAAGCTTCGGCCGCTGTTACGCTCCTCCCCTACAGGAGGCGACCCGCGTGCGAAGACAGTGGGGACCAACTCTCTCTCTCTCTCTCGGCGTTACACCGCAGGTGGAAAGGAATAAAAAGAGGGTGGATGGGTCTGGCTTTATAAATTAAAATTGCAGAGACGGCGGAGATCGGAAGAGGCAGAGGCGGTGACGTTTGGTATTCGGATTTGGAATTGGATCCAAATGTTATAGCCGTTCGATTGAGATTGGAATGGCTTTGGAGGTGACGGGCCTTTGCTCTTGCCACATAGTATCCAATGCATTTCTTTTGGAATCCAAAACAAACCGGTCATAATTCAAAAAACTTTGCAATCTGATTGGGATAAATCAACTCCACAATTTTTATAGTATTTATTCACAAATTTATGATTTACTATATTTAGAAACAAAATAAATTATAAATTTAAAATCTCAATTATCAAACCATAAAATTACGTTTGATAAGATTTACAAATAAATTTTAAAAAAATTAAGTAAACAAAATATTTTTTGGATAAAATTATCCTTATCGATGGTCTATAATTTTTTTTAAAAAATAACATTATTTATGATAAATTATTATTATATTAATAATTATATAATATATAATTTATACTATATTAATTATAGTATATTTATAATATTATGATATATTGTATAATATAAAAATTAATATAATAATTAAAAGAAGGTGCAAGCCCATATGGACTACATCAATCTTACACTCAAAAAAAAAAAAAAAAAAAAAAAGAACAACAAGAAGAAGAGAACTACATCTATCTCTTTAAAGAAAAACCAAAAATTATTGTCCAAACACTAGTTGTAACTTTATTTATATCCAATTTCTTTTATTTGATTTTGTTCAGATGGTGATGGCATCTCAGTCAGCCTAACCTTCAGATAGTGATGGCACCTCAGTCAGCCTAACCTTCATGTTCTTCATCACACACAATCCACCCTGGAATGTCTCTGAGGTCTACTTCATAGATTTCTTCCTCCACCAAATCATCATCTTCATGTTCTTCATCACCCACAATCCATCTTGGAACGTCTCTGAGGTCTACTTCAAAGATTTCTTCCTCCACCAAATCATCATCTTCATGTTCTTCATCACCCACAATCCATCTTGGAACGTCTACTTCAAAGATTTCTTCCTCCACCAAATCATCATCCTCATGTTCTTCATCACCCACAATCCATCCTGGAATGTCTCTGAGGTCTACTTCATAGATTTCTTTCTCCACCAAATCATCATCTTCATGTTCTTCATCACCCACAATCCATACTGGAATGTCTCTGGGGTCAACTTCATAGATTTTTTCCCCCACCGAATCATCATCTTCTCCCTCATATATAACCCATCCAAGGTCTTTGTCAAACAAATCCTCATCTTCTCCATCGGTCACAACCCATCCTTCTTCAGCCTCTCCTTCATGTCTTTCTTCCTCAACAACATCCACCCATTCTCTGATGATGACTCCTTGATCTTCTTCTCCAACCAAGTCTTCATCATGCATCACCCATCCTCTGATATCTTAAGGTCTACTTTATATGTTTCTTCCTCCTTAATTTCATGCCAAGAGATGACATTTTCATCAACTTCTTCGCTACGTCGGCCTTCCTCTCTGTTGAAAAAATATTTGCTTTCATTTTTGAAAAGTTGTTTAGAAATTGCTAGAAATTCTAATTTAAAAAATTTAAATATAACAAATTAAAAATCAAAAGAAGATAAGAACCGTGCCTGAACCGAGGCATGTTAGACACTGTCCTAAGGACTAGTTTTTGCCTCTTCGTGCAGGTTGTAGGCGGTCTGTTTCCAAGGTACAACGATCCGACTCGATCCGAACCTTCTACTACGAGCACGATCGCGTAGAGGTGCAACCCAACGACTCCTTCAGATGTCCAAAGAAAAAATTTGCAGAATCACAGAAAAAGCTTTGACAGTGGAAAAAGGGAATTTTTTGGATTGGAATGCTCTCAACCTTGGATCCTTGAGCCTATTTATAGACTCAGTACAGATAACCCCCAACGGCTGAGCTCATAATGGCCTTAAAGGCCTGATAACCGTTACTCCCAAATCACGTCAGTAACGACCTGAAAATCAAATTATTTGGGTCATTTCTGATCGTTCACGAACGTTAGCGTGCGAACGCTCACCCAACGTTCACAAACGCACGCGAGCGTTCACGGAACGCTCGTGCCTCATGTGAGTGTTCGCGGAACGCTCACACCTCATGCGAGCATTCGTGGAATGCTCGCTGCGAACACTCGCACCTCGGTGAGAGTTCACGGAACGTTTGCGAGCGTTCCGCTCGCGAGCATCGCTTACGCGAGCAGAACACTCGCATGAGATGACACGAACGTCTGCGAGCGTCCGCTCATGGGCGTTCCTTTTTTTTTAATTTAAAACTTTTTTTTAAAAAAAAATAATAAAAAAGTCAACAATCCCCCACAAAAGTTTTTAAATTAAAAAAATAATAATAATAATATAACATAAATTTTAGGGTATCTTATACTGCACAATAGGTGAGGTGTCCTGTGGACTTGAACCCCACTTAGTGTTAATTGTATACATCTGAAGGAATCATAGTGGATTAGACCTTGAACTAGGTCCTTGACTCAGATTGCTACTAATCACACAGACAGTATGGATCAATTGGGTTTAAGCGGTCAGTGCATATTAAAGGCCTTGCGCTTTGTATCTTGATTTTTCATGAGAATTTCTTAAGGTTAGCCCAAACCTTTAGTCACGGCCTAATATGACAATTCTCATATAGGTGAATCCTTTAAGGGTATTTGTGACTAATACCCTGTAGATAACCTACTTTGGATCCATTAAGAGTATAACTCAACCTTACACAGATTTATTTTATCACTTTATAAGAGCACTCATCGTAGGGATGGGACGAGAAATTTTTTCAAAAAATGTGCTCTAACACGATCACTCAATCAGCTTCGTTTCTACCACATTGAACCTCTTTCATGTGATCTCCAATCACAAAGGTTGGGTATCCACTATTGGTGACCAAATAATGAGCTTAAGCCCCATCCTCCTCGATGATTCTAGGACTCCACTCCTAGATAGTCCCTTGGTTAATTGATCTGCCAAATTCTTCTCAGACTTGACAAATTCCAAGGAGACAACATTATTTTTCTTATGTTGTCTTATAGATTTATGACGAAGCCGTATATGACGGTTCATCTTTTTATTGGTACTCTTTTGATTAGTCAGTTCGATTACGGCCTTATTATCACAATGGATTAATATAGCCAGAACTGGCTTAGGTACCAAAGGTAGCTTTGATACTAGATTTTTAATCCACTCTGCCTCATTACAGGTGGTATCTAGAGCTATCAACTCAGCCTCCATGGTACTTCTAGATATGATAGTTTGCCTAGTTGATCCTCAGGCAATAGCAGCACCGCCAAGAAGAAAAATGTATCCAGTGGTCGATTTAAGATCATGAGAATCGGTGACCCAATTAGCATCACTGTAACCCTCAACCATCTCAGGGTATTCAGTGAACATCAAAGAGAGATTAAGTGTTCCCTTTAGATATCGGAACACTCTTTCTAAGGCTATTCAATGAGATTGATCAGGATTTTGATTATATCTGCTAAGTCTTCCTATAGCATAGGCAATATCCGGTCTTGTCCTATTTGCCACATACAAGAGTAATCCTATGATTTGAGAATATTTTAATTGATCAATTGGGTCACCTAAATTTTTCTTTAGGTGAAAGCTAGGATCATATGGAGTAGAAACTGGTTTAAGATCAGAATAACCAAATTTGTTGATCATTTTTTCTATAGAGTGAGAAAGAGAGAGATCTATCCCTTCATGGGATTTGATAAGCTTCATTCCTAAGATTACATATGCTTCACCTAATTTTTTCATATCAAATTTAGAAGAAAGGAAAGATTTAATACTTGAAACAATTTCAAGAGATGTTCCAAAAATTAAGATATCATCGACATATAAGCAAAGGATTACACAATCATCGTTGATGATCTTAGAATAGACACATTTGTCATGATTATTGATCTGAATATCCCTTCATGGGATTTGATAAGCTTCATTCCTAAGATTACATCTGCTTCACCTAAATTTTTCATATCAAACTTAGAAGAAAGGAAAGATTTAATACTTGAAACAATTTCAAGAGATGTTCCAAAAATTAAGATATCATCGACATATAAGCAAAGGATTACACAATCATCGTTGATGATCTTAGAATAGACACATTTGTCATGATTATTGATCTGAAATCCAAAGGATAGGATGATCTGATCAAATTTTTCATGCCATTGTTTTGGAGCCTGTTTAAGACCATATAGGGACTTAACAAGTTTACAAACTTTGTTTTCTTGTTCCTTTATAACAAAACCTTCAGGCTGTTTCATATAGATCTCCTCTTCGAGATCTCTATTAAGAAATGTAGTCTTCACATCCATTTGATGAATAATCAACTTATGTATGGATGCAATGGCAAGAAGAGATCTAAGGGTTGTTATTCTAGCTACAGGAGAATAGATATCAAAGAAATTTAACCCTTTCTTTTGGTTATACCCTTTGGCTACTAATCTAGCCTTGTACTTTTCTATTGAACCATCAGATCTAAATTTCTTCTTAAATACCCACTTACATCCTAAAGGTTTGCTACCAGGGGTAGATCAGACAAGATCCAAGTTTGATTTTGTAAGATTGAATTCAATTCAGAATGAATGGCTTCCTTCCAAAAAGGAGCATCAGATGAAGACATCGCCTCTGAAAAAGAGGAAGGTTCACTTTCAACTAAGAAAGTAAAGAAACCTTCACCAAGGTCTTTTTCCTTTCTTGTCTTTGAACTTTTTCTAAGTTCAAAAGGTCTACTTTCAGAGTTGAATCTTTTCCTTTTTCTTGACTCATTGGAGGACCTAGATTCAAAAGAATCATGAACCAAGAAAGGATTAGAAGAGACTTGACTTGAAACTTGGTTCTTAAAAGGAAATACATTTTCAAAATAAGTAGCATCTCTTGATTCAATAAGAGTATTATTTGAGATGTCACTTATTTCAGAGTTTATCATAAGGAACCTATTGGTACTGCTATCCAAAGAATAACCTTTAAAGATAGCATCTATGGTTTTAGGTCCTATCTTTCTTCTCTTGAGTTCAGGTATTCCTACCTTAGCTAGGCATCCCCACACTTTAAGGTAATCTAGCCTGGGTGTTCTACCTTTCCAAAGCTCAAAAGGTGTTTTAGGATTATCCTTAAAGGGTATCCTATTTAGGATATAGCATGCAGCTAAAAGAGCTTCCCCCCATAAGTTCTCGGGTGCACCTGAACTGATTAACATTGAATTAACCATATCCAGTAAGGTACGATTTTTTCATTCAGCTACACCATTAGACTGAGGAGAGTATGGTGGTGTAACCTCATGAATAACCCCATATTCTTGGCAAAATAGAGTCATTTCAGTTGAGGCATATTCACCACCTCTATCAGACCTAAGTTTCTTAAGATTTTTCTCTGTTTGTGTTTCAGCTTCTACCTTATAGATCTTAAACTTATCTAAGACTTCATCCTTAGATTTTATCAAATATGTGTAACAATACCGTGAGAAGTCATCAATAAATGTTACAAAGTAACGACTTCCTCCCCATGTAGGTAACTTGGTAGAGTCACACACATCACTATGGACCAATTCAAGAAGAGTTGAGCTTCTATTTACTGATTTAAAAGGTTTTATAGGTATTTTGGCTTGAATACAAATCTCACACTTGATCTTTCTATCAACATGAACTTTAGGTATTAGATTAAGATTTGTCATGTGATGAATACGATCAAAATTCACATGACCAAGTCTACCATGCCAAACATTTAAAGATTCAACATTGAAAACAAGAGGACTTTTAATAGATAACTTGGAGATTACATTTAATTTGAAAAGACCTTCAGAAACAAAGCCTTTTCCAACAAACTCATTATTACAAGTAATTACAACTTTATTTGACTCTAAAACAATTTTATATCCCTTAAATATGAGGAGAGATCCACTAATTAAATTTCTTCTAACACTAGGGACAAACAGCACTTCGTGAAGGATCAGGATCTTCCCAGAGGTCATCCTTAGGTCCACTTGACCTTTTCCAAGCACTTGTATCGAAAAATTATTCCCAAGTGTTACACCTCCTCCACTTGATTCCTGAAAGGTGGAGAACCAAGAAAGATCAGAACAAACATGAACATTAGCTCTTGAATCAAGCCACCAATCACAAGAAAATTGGGTTAAGTTAATTAAGGATTTCTGATTTACAGACCTGACAGAAGGCTCGGCACCACTTTCAACCATGTTAACTTGAGGTTTGGATGATTTCCTCAGTGGTTCAGTCTTTCGGTGGTAGCAGTCCTTCACCACATGATTAGACCTTCTGCACATGAAGCAGAATATTTGTTTATTATTCTTTGACTTCTGGTTCGGTCGGTTCTGGTTCGGTCAGTTCTGAGGAGGTTTGAGTGATTGGTTGGATTTAGATTAGAATTTCTTCTTCTTAAAATTCTTTTCCCTAGGTTCGAATTGATCTGAGGTTGAATTTGACTCAGTCAGATGGATCTTAGGTCCAAAATCAGGTTTTTGCTTGAGCTTAAGCCGATGTTCTTCTTCAATCTTAATAGAGTTAATCACTGCTATTAGGGTCAAGTTACATTGTTTATGGCTTAGCTCTCGCAAAAATGTTGACCAAAAAGATGGAAGGGCATCTGCTAAGGCTTGAACCTTATAGCTTTCAGAAAAACTACAGCCAATTAACTCAGCCTTTCTAAGAAGATCTTGGAACTCATGTATTTGAATACTAATAGGTTTAGAATCCACCATTACATACTTTCAAAATTTTGAGATGGTGAATCGATCTAGACCAGCATCATCCATCCCATACTCAGCCTCAAGTGCATCCCATAGTTCCTTGGCAGTTTTAGTGGAAAGGTAAACATCATAGAGGTTATCAGAAAGAGCACTTAGAATTCTATGTCTACAATGAAAATCTATTTCTTGGGGTGTTTTTAATGTTGAGGAAGAGGAAATTTCAACTGGACTAGAAGAACTTGGTTGAGAAGTGGATTCGGGGTTTGAAAATTCTATGGCAGAAAATAATCCTAAAGTGGTAAGCCAGTATTTCACTTGGCTTTGCCACCTCCTAAAGAATGACCCATTAAACTTTTTAGGTTTAATTGTACTAAGGTCATCTAAACCCATTTTATGAGAGTGTTGGTTGCTTAATTGGTTCTGCACAACAAAAATTGAAGGTTCAGCCTTATAGTTTGAGTTTTTAAATTAGTGGTTTTCCAGATAATTTCTAGATTTTGAATTTAAATTCAAAAATTTAAATCTAGAAACTACTTGCAATAAATAAAGTAACCACTAAGCAAAAATTAACTCAATTAATTTTAAATTTGAATTTGAGTTTCAAAATATTGATTTTTCTAAGATTTATTAAAATTTAAATTTCAAATTTCAAAAATTTGAATTTTAAATTTTAAATTTGAAAATAAATAAATTCAAGACCTCTTTCTTTTTTTTAAAAAAAAAGAAGATAATTTTTAAGACTTTTGTATAGACTTCAAAGCAGAAAAAAAACTCTTTTTTTCCTTCAAAATAGATTTTTTTTTTAATATTTTTTAAAATTTTTTTATCAGTAAATTACAATAAAAAATTCTAACAATTTCTAATGAAGAGGAAAACTAGTCCTTAGCTGTTGGAAAAATATTTGCTTTCATTTTTGAAAAGCTGTTTAGAAATTACTAGAAATTTTAATTTAAAAAATTTAAATATGAAAAATTAAAAATCAAAAGAAGATAAAAACCGTGCCTGGACCGAGGCGTGTTAGACACTGCTCTAAGGACTAGTTTTCGTCCCTTTGTGCAGATTGTAGGCGATCTGTTCCCAAGTTACAACGAGTTACAACGATCTGACTCGATCCGAACCTCCTACTACGAGCACGAGCACGATCGCGTAGAGGTGCAATCCAACGACTCCTTCAGAAAAAATGAAATTTTTTGGATTGGAATGCTCTCAACCTTGGATCCTTAGCCTATTTATAGACTCAATATAGGTAACCCCAATGGTTGAGCTTATAATAGCCTTAAAGGCCTGATAATCGTTACCTTAAATCATGCCAGTAACAGTCTGAAAATTAAATTATTTAGATTATTTCTGACTATTTATGAATGTTGGCGTGCGAACGCTCGTCCAGCGTTCGTACCTCAGTGAGCATTCACGGAACGGAACGCTCGCCAGCGTCGCTCATGTACCTCATTTTAGTACTTTAGGAAACTGTATAATTCATCGGATTCCAAATTTATTTGCAAAATATCATCTTGAAGTGTTTCTTGTGTTTCTACCTTGAAAAAACTTATGGTTTAAGGGTCATCCCTCAAACCCACGAAGGAACTTGCTTTCCGTTTTCTTCTTCTTCGAAACCATAGAGGACCCGGTTGACATGCGCCTCAAACCCCCTGGCAAACAGCTTCAATGCCGCGTTGCATGATCTTAGCTGCCTCATCCCAGCTCCGGCGAAACAGGCCGGTCTTGAGGGTCTTGCCATCAGTCGAGATGGCCAAAGACATGAGCAGCTGGGAGAAAAAAAGAAGAGGAGAGAGAGGTGAAGCATAAGAAAAGTAGAGAGTGGAGAAGAAGAAGAACAAAAAATGAGGAAGGGAAAGCGAGCTACTTACCAAGCCTAAACTCTCAGCAGTTGAAGCACAGGTTGATGGCTCCATCGTGCTTCTTTGCTGATGGAAAGTGAGTAGAGTGAGAGAGGGTCAGGGTGGTAGGTATTTATAAGAGAGAATTAGCAATCCCCTGAGACTGTTTAATGTCCATACTCCGTATCCTCCGGACAAAGGTTTGGTTTTGGTTTTCGAAAGGGTAAAAGGTTGAGGAGAATTGGAGTTCCAATGCTGGGAGAATTGCCAGTGTCGGTTTTTATTAAATATAATTAGCAAGTCCCTGAGACTTTGTACTCCTAATCAGACAAGAAGTAATCTTGTTTGGCGATAGCGTAGACCTACATAAATTTTTTTTTGTTAGTTGAAGGTTTTTTTTTTTTTTGGACCCTGGATAGATTCGCTGGTTTTTATTTTTATAAATTTGGAATCTCACCTGCGGCTTTATTAGTTCCCAAACGCGAAATTTATGACAATTGTTGCACACGATCAATCCATTACGAACCCAAAACAAAACTAGCGTGATTTGAATTAACTTTTATTTGAACTAAATTATCAATTCATTGATATAGTTAAACTGTTTATTATATAGATAAGGTTTGGTACTTTTGACACTCCTTAACTTGTTTAAGTAATTCTATCGGGTTGGCAATATATATATATATATATATATAAAGTTATTTAGAAAATATTATATAGAATAATTTGATAATGTCTGTGTCTTAACCCAACGCGAACCTTTGACCTGACACAATACGTCAAGCTCAACTTTGGTTCGATATCGGATCTTAATCGATTTAGATATAGTATATAAGATATATTATATAATAATAATATAGTATTATATTATAATATAACATTAATTTATATATTATAATATATGATATAATTTAATTTAATATATTATATTATTTTATATTATATTATATATGTTATAATAATATATAATATAATATAAATATGATAGAAAAGAAAATAAAAATAAAGTTGGAAAGATAATTTTGAACTTTGTGTTAGTAAATTTTCTAATGAGGCTAGAAAAGTTAAAATATCACCTTCCTATCAAAAATTTTTTTTCATAGAGGAGGAGAAAATATATGTGGGGTTCCACCATTCATTTTCTCTCTATTTTTTAATCAAACATTGAAAAACAAGGAGGAAAAATTTTTTATCTCTTATTTTCCTTCTAACCAAACGAGCACTAGGACTTGCATCAAACAACTTTGAAACCAGCTACGTGACCATGCATGGAATGATAGTTTCCTTCTCGATAACTGACCAAATATAAAGATACCATTGCAGTTAACATGTGATCCTAAAAGGCTTAATTGAGAATTATGGCAATGCATGGTAGGTAAAACTTTTTTAAAAATTATATTTAGTGCTTGTTTGATATTTTTTTGAAAAAGTTCTAATAGAAAAAATTTTCTCTAAATCCATTTTCCTGAGAAAATTTTTAAGGAGAAAATAAATTTTACGACATTTGGTTTATAGAAAATTTGTATAGAAAAATAACTCTGCAAATATTCACTTATGTTTGGTTTGAGGTAATTTTATTTGAAAAAATATCAATTTGACTATAAGACCCTTAGAACAAATATTACATAGAAATTAATATAATATAATATATTATTATATTATATTATAAGCAAATTTTATAATGCTTCTAAGTGTATGTGGGTGATGTCGTAAATAAAGAAAAGTCAAAGGGCATAAGGAGGTGGTATGAGGGGATGAATGCATTGAATAAGGCTCTTGAATAGGTGGGATTGAAGTTTGGTTTCTCAAAAAATAATAAAAAAATAACCTAACTGAACCCTATATTATATTATATGATAATCATGTATTATATTATTATAATATAATATCAATATAATAATATTAGATTATTTATATTAGTAATATTTTATTTATAATATAGTATATAAGATATATTATATAAATTATTATATTATTATATTATACTATAATTTATCTATTATGATATAATATAATATATGATATAATTTAATATAATATATGATAATTACTTTAGGAGTATATGAACTTGTTTAGGGTTTTTAATTAAGCCATTATATTATTTTTTTCAATTGAGTATCCCAACTCATGTAAATTTTTCAATCAAGTACATTTTTTTGATGGCCGTTAAAGATCATTTGATAGACCGCATGATGAGTGTCAATGATAACTTGAGTATACTTCTTTTTTTTTTAATTGAGTATATGAACTTATAAAAGTTTTTCAATTTGGTACATTGACTCATAAAAATTTTATAATTAAATATAGAGAATATAGGCAGGAGAATTATAGAAGTTATCCATTGATGCACTTTTAATATATATCTCTATGTGGTAGAGCCAAATAGCTTTTGTGGAGTAACACAGCCTCTATGAGAGGACAAATTTTTTTTGTTGGAAAATGTATTACTAACATATCAAAAAGTCTATAACATTAAAAAAAGTATGTACTTAAAATATAATTTTTTTATTAATTTATTTACTATTAATTTAGCATCTGAAAAGCCATTCTTTTGCTGCCTCACCTTTCATGCATAAGATTTTTTTTTATATATAAATAGATAATAATATTTCTCCTTTAGGTTATTGTTATAGAGTTTTATATATAAAATTTTTTGATTGATTTGTTTGACGTAAATTTGCAAGGAATGCTAGCTAGACTTAAATAAGTATACTTAATTAAACATTTTATGAGTTAGTATACTCAATTAAATATTTTTTACGACTTGGTATATTTAATTAAAAAAAGTATATTTAAATTATCGTTAACGATTTTTATATGGTCTGTCAAGTTATCGTTGATGGCCATTAAAATTGTATTTGGTTGGAAAACTTACACAAGTTGGTATATTCAATTAAAAAAAGTATAAGGACTTAATTGAAAATTCAAAATAAGTTCATATGCTTCTTGTGTAATTATCCCTTAAAATAATGATGTTACAATATTTTAAGATGGGTGTTATAATGATCACTGTATAATTAAAAATTAAATATATTAAAAATATTTTTGTTTTTTATTCTGATAAGAATTAACCAAAATTTTGATAATAATAAAAAATAAGTTTTTGTTGTTTTGATCATTATTTTGTCATTTTAGTTTAAAATAACATCATCCTTATATAACTAGATAAATAATGATCACACTGCAATATGATTATGGTGTTATTGGAATCTTGGTTTAGAATAGAAAGCTTAGTATATTGAGCTATTGTTGAACATTCACCAATCAGGATTGATATATTCTAGACGAAAATATATTTTGATCCTTTAACTTTCACTTAAAATTTTATTTTGATCTTCAAACTTTTAATTGTTATAGTTTAATCCCTTATATTTTAAGAATATTACATTTTTGACGTCTCATTATACAAGATTAGTTAAAATTGATGCAATAGCTATTGTGCCACACTATCCATAGGGGTGGGCATGTGGGCTAGCCCAAGCTCGACCTAAAAAATTACAAGATTAGGCCAAAATTTTCAACCCTTAGGGCTAAGTCGGGCCCAATTTTAGAGGCCTGTTCAATTTTCGGGCCAAACCCAGGTATAGAGAAAATAGGCCCAACCTGATTTGAAAAATTATGTGTATAAAATATTATATTATATATATTTATATTATTTAATTATATATTGTAAGAAAATTGGGTCTTTTAAAAATAAAAAAACCCATGTTCTTAGGGTTAAAAGCCAACGATTTAACCACTACACCAAGATGTGAAAGCCACTCATCTTTGGTATATCTAGTATATTTTTATTTCTAATAGGCTGGGTTTGAGTTGGGCCCGCATCAATAGAGATTTCAACTGGGCCCAACTCGGGCCAACTATGGTTGACCTGAGGTTGGGCTCGGTCCAATGCCTTAGGCCTCTCTTTTTTCTTTTAGCCTGATCTAACCCATGTCGATCCCTACGTGTCAACTAGTCTATATGTGTGTCAAGATGACACATCAACTATTTCATTAATTTTAATTGATTTCAAGACGTCAGAAATATAACATTTTTAAAATATAAGGGATTAAATTATAACAACTTAAAGTTTGAGAATCAAAATGAATTTTGAGTGGAAGTTTGAGGACTAAAACTATATTTTAGCCTAAATTTTATCATGATGATCACGATAATAATGTAAATGAAGTAAATCACTTAATTACTATAATAATTAGCCAATAACTTATGTCATTTTAGGTATATGACGATTTGAAATTAATTTGAGGTATTGACTCGAAGATGTAGTTTCCAACACGTCTTGATCAGTTATCTAATAAATTAGGCCATATTGGATGTTGTTCAGACATGAACCAGCCATTAATTAATTATAATCTTGTGTATCTTAATTTTTCACTTGATAATGGATTGCCGACTTAGTAAAAGAGTGGAGTTCGAGCCTAAGAATGAAATTTAGCAAACATATCCTTGGATTGTAATCTGACGACCATGTCTAATATTGATGGAATCAATAAATCTAGCAAGTATTAGTTCCTGAGAACAATCAAAAGTAGCCTTCTATAAGTATATAACACCATGAGTAAATTTAAGTTTCTTTCGGCCATGAATTAAACAACTAGATAAAAAAAACAAAACCAAGAAGATAAGAAAAAACTAAAAGAAGGTGCAAGTCGATATGAACTGCATCAATCTTAAACTCAAAATAAAAAGAAAAAAAAAAAGAAAAAAAAGAGAAAAAGTTCCGTAAATCATCCTCCTTGATTATGTTTGGATAAAGTCAGCCTAAGCTTCAAGTTCTTCATCACGCACAATCCACCCTGGAATTTCTCTGAGGTCGACTTCATAGGTTTTTTCCTCCACCGAATCATCATCTTCTCCCTCATATATAACCCATCCAGAGTCTTTGTCAACCAAATCCTCATCTTCTCCATCGGTCACAACCCATCCTTCTTCAACCTCTCCTTCATATTTTTCTTCCTCAACAACATCTACCCATTCTCCGATGATGTCTCCAAGATCTTCTTCTCCAACGAAGTCTTCATCTTCTTCATCATACATCACCCATCCTCTGATATCTTCAAGGTCTAATTCATATGTTTCTTCCTCCTTAATTTCATGCCAGGACATGATATTTTCGCCAACTTCTTCGTTACGTCGGCCTTCCTCTCTAGCTTCAAACCCGCGAAGGAACTTGCTCTCCGTTTCTTCTCCTTCTTCGAACCCATAGAGGACCCGGTTGACAAGCGCCTCAAACCCCCTGACAAACAGCTTCAGATTACTGTGTGCAATGCCGCGTTGCATGATCTTCGCCGCCTCATCCCAGCTCCGGCGAAACAGGCCGGTCTTGAGGGTCTTGCCTTCAGGCGATATGGCCAAAGACATGAACAACTGGGAGAAGAAAGAAGAGGAGAGAGAGGTTAAGCATTAAAAAAAAGAGAGAGTGGAGAAGAAGGAGAAGAATGAGGAAAGGGAAAATAGGCTCCTTACGGAGTCTAAACCGCCATCAGAGGAAGCACAGGTCGACGGCTGCATCGGGCTTCTTTGTTGATGGGAAGTGAGTAGAGCGAGAGAGGGTCAGGGTGGGTACGTATTTATAAGAGAGAATTAGCAAGCCCCTGGGACTGTTTAATGTTCATACTCCGTATCCTCCGGGCAAAGGCTTGGTTTTGGTTTTCGAGAAGGCAGAAGCTCGAGGGGAATGGAGTCCCAATCCTAGGAGGAAGGGGTCTACCGATCGCTTGCTGCGGTGAGAGAGAGCCAGTGTGGCCCTGAGGGGAACGGAGTCCCAATCCTTGGAGGAAGGGGGTCTACCGGAGAGAGAGCCAGTGTGGCCCTGAGGGGAACGGAGTCCCAATCCTTGAGGAAGGGGGTCTACCGATCGCTTGCCGCGGTGAGAGAGAGAGAGAGACAGAGCCAGTGTGGGTTTTTATAAGATATAAAGTCCCGGAGACTTTATACTCCTCATCACACAAGAAGTAATCTTGTCTGGCTATCGCGTAGACCTACATAGATTTGTTTGTTATTTCATTTTTTTTTTTTTTTTTTTTTTTGGGACTTTTGATAGATTCGTTGGTTTTTATTTTTACAAATTTGGAATCCTCACGTCCGGCTTAATAGTTCCTATACACGAAATTTATGACAATTGTTACATGCTATCAAGCTTAATTAGATGAGCTGATGGCCGTTTGTGTTTTCTCTAAGCATCAGCCCTTTAATTTTACTAGCACCTTAGATTAAGTTTCAAATGGCAATTGACCCACCAATCCATTACGAACCCAAAACAAAATTAGTGTGATTTGGATTAACTTTTATTTGAACTAAATTATCAATTTATGATGTAATTAAACTGTTTATTACATATATAAGGTTTGGTACTTTTGATACTGCTTAACTTGTTTAAGTATTTCGATTGGATTGACAAAATTAATTCTTCTATATAATAATAATAATAATAATAATTTAACATGTTTACTTTGGATAGCCGTCCAACTCGTATCATGAGAATTACAATGAAACCTTAAGTTTTGATGATTTACACGTTATCTTATTAAAAAATTTATGTTTTCTAAAAATTTTAAAACTTTCATTTTGATGCATCTTTATCTTCTCACTGGGGAAGCGCTAGCATGTGATGACAGTGTGGCAGCAAAATTTTAGATGTCATTAAAATTACCCTCCGGACTTGACTTCAAGAATTAAACGGAAATAAAACCACTGCCTTTTGGTTAGAGTATGTTCAACTTTTTCACTAAGTTAAAGTCGGGAGTTTTCGTTTCCTTCTTTAAGGACCAATGTGTAAATTGGCAAACTTGAGGGGGCTTCATGCTACCTTCTCTTTGAGGTAACCTTCTTCCTTCGTTTCCCTCCTTGTCGATTCCTCTATCTCTCCCTGTTTTTTTTTTTTTTTTTTTTTTTTTTTTTTTTTTTTAAAATCGCTTGAACATGTGAATTTTAGATGACAGATCCGTTCATACTGATTCGATTTTTCCCGTCGTTGTATTCTGTGAAATCGAATTATTAGGAGTCCTTTCCCCTCCCCCGGGGGAATCCGACTCTTGTTACCCTTACCTGTTTCTTGATCGCTCCTTCTGTGTTACTCATGATTTTTGTGAATAAGCTGGAGCATCTCCCCAATCATGCATGATTCATTAGAATGTTTTCTGAATTGTTTGGAATTTGTCATAAACTTTTCGCGATTTTTGTCGTTGTTTATTGAATGTTCTGGAACTTCTGATGTATTATTTGTAGTTTGGTGAATGTTTTCTGAACTTTGGAACTTGTCCTGATTTATGTTGAAGTGGGCTTGTTTATCAAGATGCTGCCAAATCCCTAATTTTCTTCAAAAGTTTCTCAACTTTTCATGAATTTTTCTCAATTGCAAGCCTCTGCCCTGGGTGAATTTGTCCCAAAGTTCCGACTTTGTGACTGTGAACACAAAAGCTATTGAAGTAGGACTTATTTGATATGGTCTTCTATTTGCTAAAAGAAGCTTTTTCTTTCCTTTCTTTTCCTAGTGCTTGATTAGTTACATGGAAAGCACCACTCTTACGTTGCTGATGTGAAGTAAAGTTCTCATGTAGGTTCTCTACTAAATATGATAGTGCTATTATTAAATTCTTCAAGGCAAAGGAGTTGCAGATAGTTTGTTGAGATTTTATGGGTTCCCGTGTGATAACACCGGAAGATGTACTTGAATCACTTGTGAATGATGGCACTATTGATGCTATTAGACTGAAGATTATAAATCAGCTAAAGGCCAATGTAAGTATATCAACACCCAAATCTTCTTTGTTATCTAAATTCAGTATTTCATGCAAAAAAAATTTGATACATTTGTTTCTTTCCTGTGACTGGAAATGTTCTTCAAGACCAAAGATATAACTTATGCCAAATAAAAGCATCTATAGGTGTATTCACTTGTTTTTGTATTCACTTGTTTTTGTTTGCACTGTCATCCAGTTATGAGATATTGTCAAGGTGACTTGCTGCTACAATATGGCGTAACTGCAATACTCTTGTTCTGATGCATCATATGGAGTTTTAGATATGCGATCTATTGTCGTGTTGCTTAAGTTTTTGGTTCTTATACCATATGTTTTATGGAAAATTATTGTTTTCTTTTTATTTATTATAGAAGACAACTTTTAGGTTCGCTTGATGTCACCCTGTTGATTTTCAGCTTCTTTTATATAACAAAAATGGGCATTCCTGTTCTATATAAATATCCTGCAAAGTTTATTGTGTTGCCCTAAAGGCCAATTGACCTTTGGATTTCCTGAGCACCCCCCCGTGCGCATTGCCCTAAAGGCCAATTGACCTTTGGATTTCCTGAGCATCACCCCTGTGCGCCTGAGACAGAGAGAATGCTAATCTTTTACTCTGGGTAACTAAATATCTAACTTAATATCTGACTACCCATTGTGATGTTTGAAAATGAAGTAATTGGAAAAATCTTGGGGCAACCTCCTTAAGTTGGAGGTAAATTATTGTGATATGAGGCATACTCAATAGTCCTGGAGAAGGTTTGGTGCAAATGATTGAATGCAAGGGTCATTTTTCATTCCACGATTGGTGGGAAAGTGCCATGTTCTAGCTAGCAGACAGGAGATAAGATAGTGGAGGCTTTGACAAGGATGGTTTGTATAACAGATTAAGTTGGCTCAAGGTGGCTGTTTAATGATGAGAAACATGGAGCACCAAAATGGACAAGGGATACTCCACCACATATGTTGTTTCTTGATGTGTCTTCTATAAAGTTTTTTTTTTCTTTTTTCCTGTCTTGGTGCTTTTTCTGCAGGGTTAGAGTAGAAAAGTAGGACCTGACAGAATGCCATGGAGAGCTAAACATTTTAGGGTTAGGGGTTTGTGTCTGAATTTATTACAGGATATTTTGAAGTGATATTGGCATTTATTCTTAGGCTAGTAGGCTCTAGCTGGCCTAGTTTGGGCTATATTGCTTTGGAGATCAGTGTTAAAGGATTGGCCTTTATGGGTTGGAATGACCTATGACTTATAAGTCTGGGCCTTGGGAGGATTGATCCAAAGGTTAGTCATGGTCAATATGGTTAAAATAAGGTACAAAGAAGGTCTGACAAGACCATTAAAAGTGAGATATAAAGCTTGTGTGTTACCTTTAAGATGGATTAAGGTTTTAGTGGATCTTCTGTATGTCAATGTAATGGTTAAATTGCTACTTAGGTTTCGCTTACTCAGGATAGGTCAATTGGAGTTAAGTGTGAGGGTTGTTGGAGGTAAAAGTTCTCAACAGCAGGTGTAGGCTGGTAGTTAAAAATGCAAGCTAATGACTAATGTTAAATTGAGGGTCAAATGGTACTAATTGTGAATTTTAAGGATCAGAAGTCACGGTGGAAGACTAAAGTCAGTGTACATAAAAGGCTAAGTTTGTGGGTAAGAATTATGTGCCTTATATCCTAAAAGCAGCATTTTTATTTAAAAAAATAAATTTGAATACATGGAAACACCATATATGTGCGTTGTTGTCAAGTATTAATCTATGGATCTCGTTTGAACAAACTTTTCTAGTCAGCAATATGCAATGAATGTCAAGCAACTTCTCCCTATCAATCCTATGACCAAATCTACCATGACAACAATGTTGGCCGCCATCATGTGGCAATGGAACTGAATGGTCAAAGATTGTCAGTATGATGCGTCAAAAGACAATCTAAGACTAGATAAGCAAATCATATACTAGAATGCAATCCAAGCTGACCAAAATGGTCTAATTAATTCACAACATTTCCTGTGATGCTAGTTAATGTTAAATCAGAAGCAAAATTATTGCTCACTTTGATCAGTCACTTTTGGCAACACTTTGTTAGCTGGATCAATACAAGCCACCGTGAAGTGGCAGCGGATTTGTCCAACAAGAGGCACATTCTTAACACAACAGAGCCTTTATTGAATGTGATAGTTATGTTTAGCCCAAAGCTCCATCTTCAGCACCAGAAAGGTTGACAAGCATATGTATCATGGCATGTACATGAAAGTTAAAAGGTAATCTCTTTAAGAACAAGAGGGTGCTGATGGAGAGCATTCACAAATCCAAAGCTGAGAAGGCAAGAGAAAAGACTTCATCTGACCGGTTTGAAGCGAAGCTGGCCAAGAGCAAGGCAAGCAGGGAGAGGAAGATTGCCAGGAGAGAGGAGCGTTTGGCTCAGGTGAGATGAAGTTTTATCCCTGTCTGATTTTTCAGTTGTGAATTCCACTGTCTGATGAACAAAAACAAGGTTTCCTAATCCATAATGTGACTTTTACATGTCAGTTCGTCAGAAATAATTTCTCAAGAGTAGGTTTGTTAGATCTTAACGTACATGATGCTAGATAGTTATCATAGAATGCCATCCAGAAATTTTGTGTGGTGAGGGTACCTACATAAGCTTCGATCATATGGATTCCTCACAGGCATATTACATTGCTCTCACCACTTAAAACTTTTTAATCTGAAAGAAGTAGCAACATGTGTGATGAACATCACTAGCCTTCCCAGATTTTTAAGGTGGTTAGTTTTCCCAGAAGGGTACAAAGAGGGAAGGTTAAATTCTGCCCCTCTGGGACCATTGACAGATAAATGGGTTGACTGAAAAAAGGAGTGGTTTAATAATACAGATGGTCTTTCTCAGATGGATTTATTGATTACAGACAGATATTACAGATGGTCTTGCTGAGGTGGATTTGTTGACTACAGACAGATGGTTGGCATTGCAGCTTGCTACAAAGCTCATCCTCCATAAAAGCATTCATACTCCAACTTCGTGAGTGGAAAATGCGAATGCTGTCATATTTATGATTGCCATACAACCTTAGGCAGATTTAGTGGCAACCATTTGATGTTTATCCTAGTAATCCTGGAGTCTTTGGTAGCTGTCTCATGAAAACAAGAATTTGCTTTAATGGATGTAGGTTTTCCATCCCATAAAAACAACAATATGCTTTTCATGACTGTAGGTTTTCTGCCTCACATTTATGAAAGTAGTAGGGAAGTGCTGCTACGTGTACCCCAGTGCATACCCCAGTGCCTACCCAGGATGAACGCAAATGGGGCTTGGTGCCCCCATACACGGAGGGTAGGTGGTCTAAAAGGAACCTTAATGCCCATTTACCCCTGGCAGTTCAAGGAAAACCTGGCCGGGGTGTGCGCTGGGGTACATTAAGCATTATTCCTTTAAAAGATTGAACAATCATTTGCCATTGATATACTTTGTCAGACTAACAAATTTTGGCTCTTACAGTATGTACAGTGTACTAAGATAGGAAACCAACTGCTTTTTTCTATTCTACTTAAGATTTTTTGCATCATGTTCATCTTTTCTGTGCATAGGGTCCTGGAGAGAGAGCATCTGCTGCACCACCTCTGGCTCAACCTGCGGAGTAGGGATTTTTGCCTAGTCTTTTTTTTTGCTGCTATTTTAATATCCACTGGAGAGTTGATTAAAGCTGTTTTTCCATTGCAGGGCTTCCAAAAAGGCTAAGAAGTGAAAATCAACTGCAAGTAATGCTTAGGGACATTAAATTTTGAGCCGTGGAATAGGTTTAAGCGCGAGTTAATGATTCTTGGTTTTTGTTTGTTTTGTTGCTTCCACCATGAGATGGTTGTTTAAAATACTGCAAGCTTCTAGCAGGGACTTCTTTGTACTTCCTTTGATGTTCTGTCTGGTGCTTATTGTTTACTGAGTTGGAAAATTTTGCATGTTCTTTTTTCGCTCCTAAAAATGATGGTGAGTTCAGATGGAATGTGATATATGATTTGTAAACCATGTGAAGTGCATCAAATGTCCATTATTTTTGCAAGCTAAAATTGGGCTTGCCAAACAGGAATTTTTGGCCTCTCCATGTAACACTGGATGTTCCACTGGGGTGTATGCAAGCATTGTGGCCTCATGGCTCCATGTCCATGTGAGATGGCATTGATGCTTGTTGGGGTCATGTGGGTGATTTGTGTATGCTTAGCATCGTCTGGGTTATGTCTCTTAAATTTTTGAGCTACAAAGAGCTACTGCTGCAAAATAGTCAGGCTTCTCTTGCATTCAGACGAGTTCTGTCTTCATTGGTCTTATTGCAATGGTTGATCATGTTATTGCTGTGTTCCTATCACCATGCATGTTTAAAGGATGGAAATGGTTGATTATGTTATAGCTTTTTTTTTTTTTGGGTTAAGATTCTTCTCTGAAATTTGTGGAGCAGTGCTAGCTTGAAAAGGGAACAGATTTAAGGCATTGTTGATGAGGTTTATATTTTCACTAGCTTTACAATTTATGGGCCTAATGAATGTTATGTTGATGAGAAGAATGGTTATATTATTTGCATTTTGAATAGGCCTGTATCCATGTGTGAGCTCTTTCTGGTCTAAATGTTTTTTTCTTTTTTTGTTTTGGGATGCTGAGATACTCTAAAGTTGAGAATTGCATGCACTTAAAGAGTAGTTTCCAAACTCCCATGTTCATAAAGAATAAACTCTATGCATCAAAATAGCTAAAAAAATAATTTAATATAATAAAATTCTCATAATGTTCATGGCGGACGCTTAATATTACACATTGAGGGTGCTAGAGCCATAGACCATGATTTTTTATGTTTATATGCTGATTAAAAATATGCTGCATCCTTTTAAGCCAGAGCTTACAAGAAAATTAATCCAACGTCAAAGTTCGATAATAACAAATAGAGTATCAATATGGCACTACAGTGGATAGTTTGGAACATCTATTTCTTTGTTTGAAGCATAGGTCAAATTTAGTAATTTAAATTTGGTATGAGGCTAAGATAATTGAGACGTCTATATCATGAGATTTCGGTGAGCCATAATATATTATAGTATTAATTTTAAATTAATTTAATTTATTATAAAAATATAATTTTTAAAAATTAAATATATTTAAAAATCAAAAGAAACATTAAAATTTTATATTTTTTTATAAAAAGATATAGTAAGTATTAAGATACTTAATTGGATTAGAGATCGAGATGATATGGAGGGTGCTTCGTTCCATGGAAAAGAAGGGCCATCTCAATTTCATAAAATTTAAAACTTTAATCATAAGATCTTAAAAGATTGTATTTTGATGGTCTTGTTTAGTTAAAATTTTTGAATGTTGAAATACCATAAGAACTTTGAATACAAACTAAATCATGGCATCGTAAAAGGGTAGTTCAACAAGTAAAAGCAAATAATTTAATGTAAAGAAAGTCTTGTATTGTTCACGGCAGACACCCAATGCAAGCATCCAAGAAGGAGCTAAGGAGCTAGAGGGTTAGACCATGATTTCACTTTTTGGTATGCTAACTTAAACTATATCATATTTTTTTAAAATAGGAACTTACAAAAAAAAGTCAGCCTTGCATCATAACTCTATGATAACATATAGGGCATCCGTGTCGTATTACAATGGATTGTTCGAAATATCTATTTCTTTACTTAGAGCAAGGAATAATCAAAGTATTTTAAAGATGGCCACATGTTGGTCGTCTTGAATGCTATAAAAAATTTATAAAAAAAAAATTCCTTAGAGCTGGATCTAGATCTGGCAATTAAAAAAAAAAAATACATGGCATAGTAATCAACTCAAATTTCTAGTCTAATATGTTGAATGCCAAACTTCAAAAACATTGTCCTTAAGTTTTCAAGAATAATAATTATAGAAATTATATTTTTTTTAAAAAATGATAAAAAATAAAAAATACATAACAATTATTTTTCCATTATCTTTTATAGTTTGTCAGTTTTCTAACACTGACAAATAATTAAACAGATAATTTTTATCAGACTGTTTATTTTCAATTTTTAAACCTATTTTAATAAAATTTAGAGATCGAACAGCAGATCATGAGATAACAAGTATGAAGGCATGAAATAAATAGGGGGTTCACATTAAACCTACGAGGCTGCAGTTAAGAATTCCAAGCACGATAACTTTTATCCGTCCACCGTCGCCCGACGCCTTGTCCAACGCGACCGCTGCACTACTCGCAGCGGTAGTTTTACATCCCCACCGAGGTTTATATGTAGCGAAGGACGCAAGAAGAACGTCTTCGCTTTTCTCTCCATTCCAATAAGTTCTCCAACTCCTCTCCCTCCCATCTCCCTAATGGTGGAGATCCTCTGATCCGCCCCATGGCGAATTATCTCGCCCAGTTCCAGACCATCAAGAACTCCTGCGATCGCCTCATCATCGCCGGTAAAACCCTAACCCTTCGCCTCTTCAAGAAAACCCTAGATCTGCCCCGCGATTCTTTGTCGGGATCTGTTTCAACGTGCCGCTCGTTTCTTGCTTGAGTCCTCGTTGTTTGGGAATTCTCGTGTTGATCTCCGGTAGATCTCAGTTTCGGGGCGTGTTTTTGGTATCGGGAAAGAGAATAAGTTCTGCTTTTTAATTGTTTTTGTCGTAATTTTAATAATGGCAGTGTGATTTCTTCTTTGTGTGCTGGAATTTGCAAGGCGAGATTTATAGCTTTCTGTAAGATGTTGCTTATTTTGAAGTTTGTACAAGCGAATGAACATGGGTGATCTTTTGCGCGCGAACAGAACTTTATTGCATCAGGGATTCGTCTTTATTGTGAGAAAAGAAGAATATAATTTGTGCCTTAAATGTTGTTGACATCGGTTTCATTAGATGCCCTTTGGAGAGTGATTTCATCAGGGATTTGTGTGAAAATTTGCATTTTATTGAAGTAGGTAGGTATAAAAGAATGAAATTGGGTGGCTACTTGCAGAAGGATTGAAATGCATATAACTGCATGATTAAAACTGAGTAGGATACATCGTTTTTATATCTATGATGATGTAAAACTACTAGCGGACAAACAGTTTCTTGCTATAGAAGAAACAACTTGAATTAGTGTGGGTTATGGATAGGTGCAGAATATTATTAAATCTGCCAGTTTTTGAGCTTATCCTTGCTAGATACCATGGCAAGATGATTGCATCAAATGCTTAAGAAACACACGCACACACACATACTGAAAAGGTGGGATACCCATCAAGGGAACAATGGTGGCAACCATGCACGTGGGAATTGAGAGCTTATAAATTTGAGAAGTGCTAAGGCTGAGCTGTGAGGCAGATAAGGCTATCTTTGGAATTTAGACAAACACAGGATGGGGACAGGCTGTTCAACGAAAAAAGGGAAGAAACTAGGGAAACAGACCACAAGATTGTTCGTCTGTTTTAAATTCTCGAGATATTTGAACTAGGTTATATAGGAGTGAACCTAAGAAGACAAGCTGTGGAAAGATTTATATCCAAGTATAATTACTTATTATTTGAATTGAAGTGCCTTGAGTATTTTTATTGTGAAGAGTTTTTGGATGAAAGCTTCATTCCTGCAAATGACACTTTACTATTATATTTTGTGCTTCTCTCCTTTGAAACTCATGGAGGGACTTCTTATGGAATTTCTTGAAATTGCATACTTTCTTTTGAAAAACTCTGCTAGCATGTCAGTAATATCTATATTTTCTACTCACATTTGGTGGCTAATTGCTAATGGAAATCCTCTTCTGTGTACTGGATTGGGGCATAATTTGATGGAATAGCTATTTTTGGGACTTGAAGAATAACAGTTAATCCAATTAAAGCAAACCTGAGACTATTGTATAATGCTAGCAGGTAATGCTTCTCGTAACTAGATCGGGGTTTTGTGCTTAGGGGTACAGTGAAGCTGAAACCAGAGCTCTATCACTTTTTTCAGAGGAGAATGTTATAACACCATATATTGAGTGAGGTTGGCAAGTCCTGTTCAGAAACAAGTCAGATTACAGAAGTAGACAAGCACGTTAAGTCCACCTCATCTGTGACATCTTTATGGGAGGACTAGTGGTAATACATCATAAATTAACCATTTCAATTGAAAAATCTTCGCTACAATGATGATCCTCTTAAGGCAGTGTCATATATTTTGCCATCAAAAAAGTTTAGTAGGAACTTCTTTCGCTACATTTTTATGCATATGAGGAGAACCAATGGAAAATGATTTAGCATGCAATTGATCTATCAGTGGGCAATTTTTATGGGTTGTGGGGTACTATATTGCATTGGCAAATAGTTCATTTATTACAATGTTTCATAGCAATTTTGATGGATTTCCATCATCACTCAATATTGTCATACAAAACATTTTCAGCTGCATTCTTCTCAAAAATGGATCCTGTACAAATGACACTTGTTCCCAGAATTAAAACCGGATCACTTGATATCATCATAATCTATTGTTTTTATTGCCCACTCTTCTGCTAGTCCACAAACCACCCCGCTTCTCACTGCCCCGCCGCACCAAAGAATTGCTCGCTCTTCCTCCCAAACTAATCCATGTTGTAACACTTTGATTTTTTTTCAGTTGAGGATGTAAGTGACCTGTGGCCCAGCGTAAAAGATGGCTTTGAAGAATGCTTGCCATTAAAGAAGGCTTGTCTAAATAACAAGACACGCAATCCTGTGAATGTGGAGAAGCTGCAAGCTGAGTTCATATTGACTACTGATGCAAGGCTACGTAGCCGTTTCCCACAAGAGCAGTCTGTCTTTTGGTTTCGGGAACCATATGCAACTATTGTTCTTGTTACTTGTGAGGTATTCCTGTAGCCAAAGTGACCTACTACATGCTAGTTGTTTTGGGCCTTCTGGCCACATTCATCACGTAAATTATGTATATCTGTGACTATGACTACTGCCCACTTTCTGTTGAGCAGGATCTTGATGAATTTAAGACAATTTTAAAACCACGGCTCAGGTTAATTGTTCAAAATGATGATCGGGAATTGTTCATTGTATTTGTGTCAAAGGCTCACCCGAGCAATGACCAAGCAACTAAAATGGCAAAAAAAGTATATGCTAAACTTGAGGTTGATTTCAGCTCCAAGAAGAGAGAAAGGTACAAGGCATATGCAATTTTCATATTTCAAAGAAAAAGTATACGATATTTTGGCAGATAGAAATAGAGGTACATTACCTTAAAATGAAGGCCTATCTTTTTCTTGTTCTTTCTATCGTAAAGAGAACCCTCTCCAATTTTTCCCCATACAGTACCATTGTAATAATTTCACATGGCAATCAGAAGTCATTTTGGCATAATTTTGGGGTTAAATTGGTTTTGATAGATCTTTACTTGTTCCATTCATGAATGATGAAACTGCATATGAGTCATGGGGACCATCAAAATAGAGAGGCATGCTAATTTTTTATATTTCTTTATCAGAGTGAAGGTAGTTTTTGCTGAATTTATTTTATGACTTGTCCAAAACTAAATAGTGATGTATTACTGTCTTTTGGTGTTCCCAAACTTTGCTCAGATGCTGCAAATTGGATTTACATGGAGCTGATGCCAGCTTTTGGGAAGACTTGGATTCCAAAATAGTGGAATCTATCAGGAATACATTGGATAGACGTGTTCAATTTTATGAAGAAGAAATTCGCAAGCTCAGTGAACAACGTTTAATGCCAGTGTGGAACTTCTGTAACTTCTTTATTCTGAAGGTAATTGACTTACAATATTGGAACTATTCAGGCTAAGAAATTGGAAATATTTCTTAATGGTGTTTTTCCATCTGAAATTTCTTAGTTTCGTGTTCCCTGGCTGATCTTTTGTTCCTTTTTGTTTTCAGGAGAGCTTAGCTTTTATGTTTGAGATGGCTTATCTTTATGAAGATTCATTACGTGAATACGATGAATTAGAACTGTGCTATTTAGAAACAGGTTTTCTATAACTCCTTCTCAATATTAGAAAGCATCTACTGAACTATTCAAGTATAATCTGTTTCTATGTAAATATTATCTGTTTTATCTTTTTGTTAAATTAGTTAAGATTTGTAGTGCAGAGCAATTATACTACTTCATGATGGAAGCTTAGAATCATTGCAGAATATTCATGGGATATTGTGTATCCTTTTTTCTTGTTCAAATAATATTTTTCCCCTAGAAAAGGTGTCTAGTTGAACATAGATGTATGAATATTTGATGTAGTTCAGAGTTTCAATCATGACCTATGGCTTGGGTGGTTATTTAACTTTTACTGGATGTAGCGACCAGATATAGTGATTGCATGGCACTTCAACTTTACTGTGTTGCAGTCTGATTCTGACTACCTTTTTTTGGGTCTTTGGTTGGGTATATTAATCATAGGACCATTGCTAAGATAGTTGCATTTTGATTTTGTTGTGCTTTTTTCATTAGTTGAATGTTTAACATAAATATGTGGACCACTTGGAGCTTTTTTTTTTCTCCAAGAATATTTCAATATTCTTTTTAGGAAGCCTTAGAGAATTGGAAAGTCCATAAAATTATTTTTTGGTGATACTTATGATAAGTTTAATGCAATTTCATTAGGATTTTGGAATTAATTATATGTTTTCTTTTATTTTAAGCCATGCAATGTTGTCCCATAATCATTACAAACATGCCTTGTCCAATCTTTTTCTTGTTGACTGGGAATGCTTAATCCTACATGCTGATATATCTCATTTTAAGCAATCCCTCCTATACCTGATCTGCAACCTGCATCCAAAATTGCTTAGATCTTCCCCTTTTCTCTGAGCCATGTAAATCTACCATATATAAAGAGAACCCCTGGAGAATGAGGTGGATATGCGAACTGTGAAGCCTCCATAATATTTTCCCCCTTTCTGAGATGATTAATTCTGTTGTGGGATCCACACCTACATGCAAGTGAAGCCACAGATCAGAAACCTACAAATTTTTTTATGAAGAAAGTTTAAGAGAAAAAGTCTTCTAAGGTCCACATTTCTAAGGATCACACATATTTCACAAGAAGGGGGTCTGAGTCATACCTCCTTGGTTTCTGATTTTTCTGGATATCCAGTGTCTAAAAAAGATAGAAGTCTAATGTTTGCTGGACTCCCCGTTGCACCCAAAATAAAGCTTTTTATTATTTATCAATGGACTCTAATAGAGAATTTTTTTGTTTGTATTTTTTAATTTTTCCATTTAACCAAAGCCGGACTCTAGAAATTAAGTCTCTGAACATGTTTTTTATCTCAAAAAAGGTGCCAAATCCCAATTTATCTGTCTCTTTTTTTGATAGGCACATGCAAGATACTAGTCTTGAATAACAAAATGATACAACCATTGAAGATGATGCAATCTGGATATGCTAGCCTTTTTTTTTTCATAATAAACTTGAGTTCAGCTGAGGCTCTTTTTCTCAATAGTTATATTAGGTCTGTCTAAACTAGTTTTGGTAGGAGTAGAATGATCAATTAGATGGTAGGCTACAATTGGATGCTTTAGTCCTTGTCTAAGGGTATTATTGATTTGTTACAGAAAAAGGGGTATTATTGGTTAGCTGCAAATGTGTGACTAAGTGATTTATGATGAAGATTTTCTGAAATCACTTATTATTTCTACATGATTTATTTATTCTATCCATTGTCTGATCTATTCTTTTCATTGTTTTTTTATTAGAAATTTAAATTTGCATTCTGGAGACATTTTTACAAATCAAACATTCATTTTATATGCTAGCCATGAGCTGGAATTGAACAGTTGTCCTGTTGATAACAGAATCTGCCAGTAGTGAGAGTTTTATAGAAGAACTCTCACCTAATGCAGAGAGAGAGAGAGAGATTTTCTTTTTTTCTTTTTTTTTTTTTTTGCGGGGGGGGGGGTGTTGGGTTAAAGCAGTTGGGGCATCGGGGCCGAAGAGATCCATGTAGATGACATTTTGGATATATCTATATGTTTATGCACGCATGCTTGTGCTTGCATAAAGCTCCTGCAGTCTTTTTAACATCAAATCAGTAGATGTTTATTTTGAGTGTTAATTGGATCTTGAGAAGGTGTATGGCAATCTAGATTGGAGTGTCTTAGATTTTTCGAAGAAGATCAAGTTGGGTGATGGATGGATTAGACCATAAAAAATTGCTTTGAGGAGGGAATTTTCTTGTAATTGTCAAAACACCCTTCTCTCCACCGATTTTCTGTGGAAGTTCAGTGATTTAAGTCAAGGAGATCAAATTTCAGTGCTAATGCTCACAATTTGATCGAGGAAATCTTGCAGTTTATGTTATGATGCAAAGCTACCAGGCTTGATTATTTGTTTAGAGAGGGTATTATGGGACTGGAGCCTGATAGTTGTGTATAATGTACTAATAGCACTTCTTGACCTGTTGATATTAAGTAAAACATCCTATTTAATATTTAATATGAAAACTAAATTGGGTGGTCTCGTGCCTTTTACACTTACATAAAAAATGAAATCCTAAAAATGATATTTCCAAGGTGCATAATATATTTGGGAACGTATCAAAATGAAACTGGATTTCTCCTTCACTCATAAAGTAGAAGATATGTCATCTTAATGATAACAACTAGTTTGATTGGTGAAAGTTATGCCATTAAATGCAGTACATTTGCTGGCATTGGCTAGATCTTTCCATGGTTCTTACTTCCTAGCATTTGAGATTCATCAACTCAAAGTAGTTTTTGCTTGCTTTTTACTGTGTTCTTCTAGATTTACCAATTTTATAGATCAGATTCAAGCTGGTCCTAGTGTATTTCATCATTGCAAATTGCTACTTTATAGATAGTGGTACTGATACTCTTGCATATCTGTCTCATTGTCACAAATTGTTAGTACCTGCTATGAGAATGGTCAGTGCTATTCTGCTTCATAATACCTGCTTGTATCTTTACTTATATTGCTATGCTCATTAGGGAAATCCGTGACCAGAGCTTACTTGATCAAGTATGTTGTTGTTAGAATGAACTGGCTCAGTCTTTTGTTCAACTGCAGTAAATACTCCTGGGAAACAGAGGGATTTTGGAGGATTAGAGCATGGGGATGATCAGGCTGCGCTGTTAAAGCCTGGGTTTAAACCATTAACTCAAATTGTTCAGGATGATTCGTTTAGAGAGTTTGAATTCAGACAGTACCTATTTGCATGCCAGTCAAAGGTCTGTGCATCAAAAACGTTGTTTTTTATCTGCTTTGTTCTAAATATATGCTATAAATTGATCTTATGTGGCATTCTGGAAAGTTATGTGGCATTGTCAGCTGGCAGTAGCACCCTCTTCTGGCAATCTTTCTGTTGCGCTTTTAGCATAGCCACAGCTAAGTTTCAATATGTTGTCTATTTCATACTTGTCAGTTTCTTCTTTTCCCTATGGTGAAGCTAAGCATTCACAGCCTAGCACCATAAAACATGAATCCATCTCAAATTAATAAATCAGCCTTTTAATTTGAAGCTAGCCTGGCTTTTAACTAGCCCTAAGTTGTGTGCTACCTAGGCTACTGTGACTGGTTGATTATCTGGGTGAAATATGTGCCATTTTTATTTTCATGATATTTTTTTAATTTTTTTATCCATATTTTGCTGAATAAAATCGTTGGAACTTGAAGCATTTGACTTGAGAGCTTTTTTATTTGATAAGTCTGAGTCCATACATAATTATATATAAATCCTTTGAACACCCTATACACTAGGGTTCAAAATATTATCTTATCTTTAATCTTCGAAAACACCCTGTCATCCCGGAATTATATCAGCTGATGCATCGACATTTCTTTGTTGTACTTTTTTTTTTAATTTTAATTTTGTACTTCTTTTTTTATGTTTGGACATTGCTCAGCCTTTATCCCATTTCTGCAGCTATTATTTAAATTAGGGCGTCCAGTTGAGGTTGCTGCAAGGGGCTATCCATTTACTATTGGCTTCTCAAAGACACTAGCTGCGCATGAGGTATGAGATGCGACCATTTGTTGTTGTTGTTATCGCTGTTTGTGTGTTTGGTTTTCCCCCTTGTCAGTCTTATCATCTTTAGAAGTTCTAATGTTTGAACAGTTCATGAACAGTTGTATGTTAAATTTGAGACTTTTTATAATGTAATATCTTCTTCCCCCCATTTTCTCAGAATTTGTTACCGTTTTGCTTGCGAGAAGTGTGGGTGATAACTGCTTGTTTGGATCTGATCAGTTCAACTTCATCCCACTATGATAGTGGGCTAGTGGTACCTGATGTTGAAAAGGAATTTCATCGTCTTCAGGGTGATCTCTATTCGCTTGCTCGAGTTAAGGTAAAAATTGACATTCTGTATGTATTTCTTTACTTTGGTATCTTTAATTTTACTTATTTGATCATTCTTTGGCTAGGACTTCATGCTTCAAGTATAATAAGATAAATAAATTTTTAGGCTTCTTAGTTGCATTGAAAACAAATGGTTTATGAAGTTCATGTTTATCATTTGATTGAATAATAAACAATGCTTGAACTTTTATACACAATAAGATGCAAGAGATGGCCCATGTTGTTGGTACTTGTTAATTTTCTAATTGCTAAGCAAGCTTTATGACATTTGTTTAGGGCTGGCAATTTTAACCTAAACTCCTAACCTGATCGTAGCACTCGGACTGACCCATTTGGTCCATCCTGTGTGCTCTATAGGCCTGTTTAGGTCAGGAAGGGCCAACCCATGGTTGGGCAGGCCTGGTTCAGGTTAAAGAGTCACTACCAGTTCATGTCAAGATTTACACAGTAATTGTTTCCTTAATCTATCTACCTGGCTGCCTCTATCTCCTTCCCCTCTACAGCCTCCTTTTCCTTCTCTCTCCTAACCTCTTCTTCCACCTTGTCCTTCTCCTTTTATCTTTTCCCCACCTAACTCTCCTGTCCCATTGTCTTCGCCAGTTGGAGTTGTCCCTATTACCTTTTATTGCAATCTGCCAACACCTATCGAACTATGATTCATTGCCTGGACACATTCTACCTTGTTGCAGCTTGTGTCCTAGGCACCCATTGCCACCATTCTCTATAGCCCCCTTCCTCTCCCTATATCCTCTTCTCCATCTCCTCCCTTTCTTCTCTTCTCCTCTCTTAATCTTTTTCCTCTTCTTCCTCTTCCTCTCTTCTATCCTCCTTTCCAAAGACAAATGTAGGTCGTTCTAGCTAAACGGCCAATGGATTTGGGTAAGGGAAATGTGTTCCACTGGTGGGCTGTGTTGGTTTTGGGTCCAGGCAATTGACCTTTATTAGGTGGTTTGAGTTGATTTGAACATGACTGGAGTAGCAGCCAGAATCTTCTACTGAGGTTAACCCACCTGCTTTGAAAATTCCCAAAATCTCAAACCTGCACCCACTTAGGAGTGCTTCCTTACTAAAAGTGTTTCTGAAACATCCACATCACCACATCCGCACCTACACCTCCTCTTGATTCTGATAACTAAGGACCAAATGCAATCCATTACCAACCTGATTTCTATCTAAGACGTGCACCACACATTAATCAAGCTACAAATAACATGCAAAAGCTCATTGAAGAACATCCATTAGAACACAGTGGTTGCTTGTGATAGATATAGTGGTTGGAGCTCTTGATTCATAAGACCATGGTTCTTCCCCTGCACTCAGAGTTTTTGAGTCAAGTTGGCTTTCTTGTGGGTTTGGGGACGGAAGGGATGCTATATTTGTTGTACAAAATTCCCTGATTTTTCTTGCCTTTTAACCTCTCTTGTCCTTGTAATTTTATCATTCTTCGATCTTCTCAGAGAATAAGGTGATCCCAGGGGCATAGTTTCAGTTTGTATGCATAAATTTAGTAATTAGGTACTGGAAAATTATTTCCCTTTGAATACATTTATAAATTTAGTAATTAGGTACTGGAAAATTATTTCCCTTTGAATACATTTAGTTAGTAATTAGGTTCTGGCAAATCATAGGTCTTTTAGGATATTCTCCTGTACTGCATTCAAGGCTGTTTTATAACGTGATATGGATGCATGTGGCAGCTCATGAGGCTTGCATATTTGATTGGATATGGAGTTGAAATAGAAAAAAGTCCAGTCAACAGGTATGAATTCAACACTCACTTATCAAAAGCACCTGATTCAATTTTTGATTTTGCTGTAAATATAGCTGTTAGTATTACTTATTATTCTTTTTTTTAAACCTATTCTGAGCTAATGTTTTGAACAGTGCTTCTTTAAGCATGCTGCCCTGGCCCAAGCCAGCTACTTGGCCAGCAGTCCCGCTTGATGCTTCAGCTGAAGTTCTAGCAAAAGAGAAGGCAAGTCTTTGTTTATCTTTACTTTGGTGTTATATTGTGCAGAGCAGTGAACAAGCATTTGTACATTTAGCCAAAAGAACAATTAAAAGGAAAGATGATTAGCGATCTAGTTAAAAGGAAACAAAATATCACTTTTGCAGTTGAGTCTGACTGTCTTTTCTTTTGGTCTCATATGCATGTCTTCCTCCATATACCAGACATTGCCTTTTTCTCTTCTGGAATCTAATGATGTATATAGGGGCCCATGGAAGACACTTATTCAAACAAGACCAATGTAATACATCAAGTCTCAGATAAGTCTCAGATAAGGTTTTTGAAGTCAATCCAATAAATGATTTGGTTTTGTTTTTATGGAGAAATTCCATCCAACACATCTTGTATAAGATCATAAAAATACCATGTACCTACCTGACAAAATATGATAATCCGTGATTGCATAATCTGTCATTTGAATAACCATATAAGTTATAGCTCTGCCTTGATTTGCTATTTAAATCAATTCTTAATTAGCGCATGGTTATGTAGAATTGTATTAGACTTTGATCATGTAGCTAATAGCAATCATAAAGTGGGATGGCGATTCCATGGTATATCTTTCTCATTTTGAGCTCATGAAGTAAAACTGATGCAACCATCATTCAAAGAACATTATGAAGTGCAAATAAATGCTTGCTTTCTGGTCCCATGCAGCACAGCTTGGGGCTTGTTCTGGTCTCCTCCAGCATCACTCTCATGTCCTGGGTGATAAGCTGTTTCTTGGAAGGACCTATAGCAAAGTCCTCTTGGGAATACATTGCTCAAAGCAATATCACCTCTCTAGTGCCAGTGCCTAATAATATTCCACTACTTGAACTAAGGCAGCCCTCTTTTCCACGATCTTTTTGTCCTTGTTTTGTAGAATTTTGTTGCCTTTTGAACTGTCAAATGTGCGATGCAATTCTAACACAATTTCCCATCACAAAAATGTTCCATAATATTCCTAATATTTCTAATTTCTTAACTTATTCTTAAACAGCAATACCAGTTAGTCCATCAAAGAACCTTATTAGGTATGGTTTTCACAGTAGAACTCTGCTAGTCCTGTTTTAATTCATGATGTGTATTTTATATTGGCTCAAATGCATGACATGTGCCCCTTTGCAAATTGGAAGTTAGGTGCTAGAATTTCATCTTGAAACAGGATGAACATATGCTTCATATTGGGACTGATATGCACAAATGTAATGGTCAAATATTTTGCAGCACAGTGCTGCTATCTCTATTGCACATAATCCATTCCTGTCCTCTAAAATCTATGGCCATTCATTCACACCTAACTTGTTCCTGTCCAATAAAACCCATCATCACAATTAACTGTGAGATATTAGGGATCTTACTCAAGCCAATACTTGATCACAATTGAAGAGAAACCAGATTTAAGATGTGTGGAAGAAACTAGTCTGACGGAGGTGAACACTGCTAGAAATTTTACTATATGTCAATTTCCACATTATAAGATTTATGATAAGAGGATTACTAGACGAAAGTTTCTTCCCATGAAAATATGCTTCTCCTTCCAGACTAGAATATTCCTAGCAACAGAAATTTTCATTTGATTTCTCATCAACATATAAACACCAGAGAAGCTGTGCTATCACTGTTCCTTTGCTCACGCTTGATTGTGACGCTGAATGCATTTTTAGAATTATTAATCACAGGTGACTTAATGTAATCACAGTCAGGCCAGATCAATAGAAAAGCAGTTAAGTGAGACATGGTGTGGGAATAGTAATGTCATCCTAGCATTTTGGGCTGCATATATTGGGATATTTTGAAATTGATGACACTCTCAAGTAAGAAAGTTAAAATAAGCATAAGATTTCTGTAACTGCTGGTACCTTTTTCATGTCATAATTTAGTTGTTAGAAGCTCTTTTGCATGCCATAGTTCACAGAAGTTTTTTAACTAGATTTTCTGAGTCAAATAATAACAATGCCACTATTGTGGTGGCATCAAATAATGAATTTGTTTTAGGGTACCCATTGGCTTTTGAGTGTACATTGGCTCTTATCTGTTGTCTATCAGTCTTGGAACTTATTCTTGATCTGCTTTACAAGTCATGTCTGCTGCTTCAAATTTAACTTGTACATGAATCTACAGATGATTCTCCAAGCAAATCCCAAAGAAAAGCACTTCAATATTCAAAGAAAACCATTGCCGCTAGAACCTTCTTTACTTCTACGAGAGGCTAATCGACGAAGGGCTACCCTTTCTATTGGAAATGTATCGGAGTTAGTTGATAGTCGTCATACTGATGGGTAATTCATCTGTAAACCCCAGACTAGGACAAGGTGTTATTTGTAGTTCACACTTCTGTACCATAGATTTACCTCCTTTTTTCAGAAAATAAGCATAACTTTGTTTGTAAGTTTTTTGCATTTGTTGTGTGGGCAGTTCAGGTCTGGATGGACATTCAAGACTCTTCCCTTCTAATACAAGCCTCGTAAACTCTTTGTCACGGACCTACTCTGGACCAGTAAACTCTGATAGCTCTACACCGCTTGATCGTCCTATGAGATTATCAGAAATCCATGTTGCGGCAGAGTATGCACTGAAGCATACAATTTCTGATCCTGATCTATTGAAGTCTCTGTCATCATTGCAGGAATTTGAGGCAAGTATATATATTCTCTTATGATAAGTAAATGCATGCATATCAGGCTTTAGATTTTGTTCTATATGTAAAGGTTGAGGAAACTATTTTCAACTCAATACCTTTTTTTTTAGAAATATCAGGCTTTCTTTTATTAAATATTCTAGTAACAAATCATTTGTACCATTTTCCACTTATTGAGAATTTCTTTTTTGATAAATCCAACATATTTTGTATGAGTGCTTCGAATCTTCCACATAATCCATATACAATTAGATGTAACATTTAGAATATCTATAGTCTCACCCTTATTACTCTTCCTCCATTTCTGTAAGGAAATTGGTATGCATCTCTCATGTCATAGATGTACTCATATGTTATTTGATCTACTTAACTGTAGATTTTGAAATAAAATTTCTCATTTAATCCATAGAGTTGAGCATCTTATTTAACTGGTTAGTAATTTTGATTCTAATATTGTTGATTATTTTTATTACAAAATTTTACAGACCACCAACCAAAACTTTTGTCCTCTCATGTACTTTAATTTGAGAATTCATTTGATTTTCACTTCAGTGCACAGTTTTGTTGCCATTGTGATGCAATCAGTGAACATATTTAGCTACTAGAAATTTAAAGTGGATGGTAGCATTTTAGACTCAATATTTTTAATCTTGCTTATGGCAGAAAAAATATATGGAGCTCACAAAAGGAGCTGCTGAAAATTACCACCATTCCTGGTGGAAAAGACATGGCGTTGTCCTTGATGGAGAGATTGCAGCTCTGTGTTTCAAGCATGGAAATTATGATTTGGCTGCAAAGTCATATGAGAAGGTTTGTGCTCTCTATTCTGGTGAAGGATGGCAAGAGCTGCTGGCAGAAGTTCTTCCCAACCTAGCTGAGTGTCAGAAGATTCTCAATGATCAAGCTGGCTACCTATCATCTTGTGTTAGATTATTGTCACTGGATAATGGTTTATTCTCAAGGAAAGAACGGCAGGCTTTCCAGTCAGAGGTTGTACGGCTTGCTCATAGTGAGATGAAGCATCCAGTACCCCTTGATGTTTCATCGCTAATAACATTTTCTGGGAATCCTGGACCACCACTTGAGTTATGTGATGGGGACCCTGGTAAATTATCAGTGACAGTCTGGAGTGGCTTTCCTGATGATATTACTCTTGAATATCTAAGTTTGACACTGACAGCTACCTATAACGTGGATGAAGGTGTCAAGGTATGCTTAAAATTGCTTAGACATCTTATTGACTGCTTGATGTTACAAAACTTGCTGAACAACTTGAAGCTAACAAAGTCTGGCTGGCTTTCATGTGTCCTAGTTTTTCATGGTTTTCAAAGGTTTTTCAGAGAGTTTGTTAGTTTTATTATTCATGATACTGGGAACTTGTTATATTAGGTTATCACAAGCTTAATTACCATATTTTTGTTGTTTTGCAGGGAATAAAAAGCTCAGATGCTAGCATTCTAAAACCAGGTAGAAATGTTATTACTCTCGACCTACCTCCCCAAAAGCCAGGATCCTACGTGTTGGGGGTTCTTACTGGACAGATTGGACAATTGAAAATTAGATCTCATAGTTTCTCAAAAGGTGGTCCTCCAGAAAGCGATGATTTTATGAGCTATGAGAAACCAACAAAACCTGTTCTGAAGGTAATATATTAAACGAGTCTCATTGTATGAGAGCTGACTATGAAACTTAGATTTTTGTGGAGACTGGTGTTTTCCTCTACCTGAGATTCTGTCATTGCCCAAAAACATTACCATTGTCATGGATTCAGTGGGTTAAAATAGTTTTATCTTTTATGCATATCCAAATACAAAGAGGTTATATGAGTAAGATCATAGTTGGACTAAAATCATAATGATTTTCTTCTCATGCATCTAACTGGTATGCTATTTCTCAGGTGCTCAAACCAAGACCTTTAGTTGATATTTCTGCTGCAGTCTCTTCTGCTTTGCTAATGAATGAACTCCAGTGGGTTGGATTAATTGTGAGGCCGATCGACTACTCTCTGAAAGGTGCTATCTTGCATATAGATACTGGTCCTGGATTGATGATTGAGAATTCTTATAGGATTGAGATAGAGCATTACACAGAGGCAATGGAAAGTGGAGCTCATGCAGGTGACTCCAACATTCCGGCAAAGGGTGCCTCTTCTAGCAGAAAATTTGAACAGTTGTTGCTTGAAAATGGTAGAACAGCATTGCCAGATTGGGCTAGTGATATATGTACCGTCTTGTGGTTTCCTGTTCGGGCTATTGATAACAGGATGGCTAGAGGAACATCTGCAGGTTTGGTGGTCACTGTCATTCTAAGCTTTAATATTTTCCGCAGACTAAATTGGTTATAGATTTTCTCTAATTTATGTTTCTTTTCAGTCCACCCCCAGAAACAGAGCATGGTAGATGGAATGAGGATGATTGCTTTGAAACTTGAATTTGGAGTTTTCCACAACCAGATATTTGAAAGGCAACCTCCTTTTCTAAATTTCCTCTCATTTCTTTTGTGAGTCACCATTCTTCATGTACAAGCTATTTTTCCTTCATGGTTTTCTAAGCATGTTATGCTTGTTGCACAGGACTATCGCTGTGCACTTTACTGACCCATTCCATGTCAGCACTCGTGTAGCAGATAAATGCAATGATGGCACTTTACTTCTGCAGGTATTCCATCTTTCTTTTTAAATCTTCCTTCTTAGTTATAAATATTAGTTGTGTCATCATTCTGGTCCTTTTCCGGAGAGGAATATCAGAACTTTTAACGCCTCTGGAGTTTTGAGCATTCCTATCATTTCCATAGACAAGTGAAGGTTTTTATAAGATAATTTTGAGAAATTCCTTGGTATTTTTTCTTGATAAGACTTTCAAACCCCTGACCATTCCAAAAATTGATGTACAATTTTCTATTCATGACTTAGTGTGAAAGAGCTTTGTGTTATGGTGTGGCTCATGCCTGTGTGCTTGTACTTGCATGCATGCATGGTGTGTATATGATGGCTCAGTATACAAGGCTGGTGGCATGACAACTTAGATAACAGAGAATTGGACTCTGATATTGTTAGCTTGCTTTCTACCTTGATGCCTAAGTAGAAATCCTGGATCATGCTGATGTTTTCAACATCTTCTATCTACATATGAATATTATAGTTAATATTAATTATCAATTAATTGATCAGTAAAAGTCTTCTTTATTATTTGTTGAGCACATATATTTGTTTGAAATCATGGTATGCTATACCGGTTTGTACCAGGGTATACCAGGCATACAGTAACGTATACTAATGGCATGAAATACAAGGGGCATACTGAGTATTGGTACACCAAATTGATCTCTGTTCTGAATGTGTCAACACAGTACCATGATGGTACTGATATGGTGTTTGGTACTAGAATTGCAAACTTTGCTTGAAATTTCAACTAGCCTGTAAATTTAGGCTATTTGCATGTAACAACTTTCTAGAAGTCCAAAATTACTGATTTTAGACTCATTTTTAAGGTAAAGCCATGAGCAGGATGCACATGAAATGAGTCACTTATTTATGAGATTCTTTTATGGTTGTAATCATACAAGTTTTTGAAATGATAGCTACTCACAACTTGATATCTTCCCTGCATTACTGGTTAGAGTTGTATGGTTCAATATTTCTGCTCGGATTAACTTTCTTACCATCCCATTAACCATTGCCATCTTTAATTTTATATTTATGTCTAGGTGATACTACACTCTCAAGTGAAGGCTACTTTGAATGTACATGATGCATGGTTAGATCTCCAAGATGGATTCGTTCACATAGGAAAAGGGGATGGAAGGCCAACTTCAAGTTTCTTCCCACTTTTAATCTCTCCAACTTCTACAGCAGCACTCTTATTTAGCATTTGCTTGGGAAGTACAGCTAATGGAGGTAAAGAATTTTATATTTTAATAACATGGTGCAATGCCTTTGCTTATGATATTTGTACTGTTCACATTGGTAGTGGTGTTATGCATGTTCAGGGGATCATTCATGTGAACCATGTGCTCCTTAGGCATGAGATGCATATGAGATGAATTTCTCACCACACTGGTTCATATTAAAGTGCTGATTACATTCCTACTGTGAGTGCCACATCTAGGTTTCTTCTTGAGGTGCCAATCATTACAAATTGATAACTCATTGACACATTCGTAATACAAACTGAGAAGAAAAAAAAATGATTGCTACTAAAACTAGCTAGAAGATGACTTCATTCATACAGAAAATAAGAGCACTCATTTATGTTTTCTAATGTTCAGGTAAATATATTTGGAATTATCTGTGACCATTCTTCATGTTCTGGAAGCCTGGTGATAATAGAGATAAAGAAGTACCAGCAATAAATTCATAAAACTCATTAAAAAAGAACACTATATTTCCTCAATAGATACAGAGTGATCTCAGCTGAGAGCTGAGGAAAATTGCAATCAAGTAATTTAATTGGGAAATACAAATGGGGATAAATTTGTAAATTGCTTTATCATGGAGTTGGCAGAGATCTTGCTTTTCAAATAGAATTGCCTTTAAGGAAGAGACTAACTTATAAATATAGCAGCAATTGTAGACGAATAAAGCCACGAGTTTTTCTATAATTCTGTGCTTTGTATGGAAAATTAAGCTGATCAGCCAATTCAATTGGGGCTGCTATCATATAGGGACTTTTGCCTTCTAAGGCCTAAAAAGGATGCAAAGTCAGCCAATGATTCCAGAATCAGTGAATAGAGTCTTCTTGAAGTAGGTTCTGTATCTTCATTACCTTTGTGCAATGGAGAAATTAGACAGCAGTGTTATGAATCCTGGGAAAAATAAATTGATTTTTCTTAGTAATTAGTAGTCTGATACTAGCAGAGGCAATGGAAAGAAGATGAAAGTGAGTAGTGCTTTACCAGAAGGATTTTATACTATTCTAATAACCGTGCCTTTATTTTTCTTGAAGCACGAAGGACTGGTGTTTATCAAATTGATAAGAGAGTCCATGAATTATAGGAAAATAAACATAGCTTGGCTGATAATATCTGTTTGTCTTGAATATCTGCTGCGAATGATACAGGATCAAAATATATTCTACGTAACCTCCTCTGTTTCCTTCTACGTAGCAATAAATGTGAAATAGAGATTCATGTTTCTTGAGTTTCATCAGAGTCATCTTTGGAAGTTACAAGACATGCCAGTTTAGTTGGATGTGGTACAGGTTTGGTTAAACAGTTTAAATGAAAGTGGGGATTTGGTTGCACTAGTTTGTAGCAGAGAAAATGACATGATATGGGAGTGGCTGCCTCATACTGATATGCTCTTAAAATATGAGGAAAAATCACCTAACTCATATAGCCTTCACATCTTTTAAGTCATATAGCTTTCTCATCTTTTATTTAAATTATATGCAATATTTTGTGTGGAGTGGTCTATCATATACTTTATAGACTGCTTCTGTCAATGCTTCCAGGGATGAAGATACACCAAAGCCCTTACATTATTCTCTCAGTGTTCTTGTCACAGGAAATGGGTGCAGGGATCTTATTGCAGTTGTACAAGTTAATTAGAGGCTGTATCATGTGTTTTTAGCTTTGTAAATTGAGACATTTTCCATGGTAACCATTTGTCACAACAGCAATTCTTTACCTTTTTCCAATGGATATATTGACCTGCTAGAAGAAATATACTGGAACAGTTGAGGACAGGTATCAGAAATATCAGTCTGTCATAAAAAAAAAGAGTTGTGATGATATGAGTGAATTTCCAACCACGATGCAGCTACTGTAAGTTTCAAGTTACACCCTCACAACTTCGTACTTAAACGAGTAACTGATATTTAGATGTAATGATTTTATTTGCTGGTGAGCTAATGCTACTTGGTGAGAAAAATTTTTAAAAAATGGAAAATGAGGGAAAGCTGACAAGTTCTACATATTTGCAAAACTATGACATCTTACATGATATGAAATTCATAAATATTATAAATGTTATGAGTGCTTAATTAAATAGTCCTTGATTCTGAATGTGATTGTTTCTGCTATCTTGAATCTATCTGCTTAAATTGAAAAATTTAGAGATACCTGAAGGGATCGAACAGAAATTAGTGGTGCACAAGCAAGATAGCTTCTTCAAGAGTGTTGCCTAATTACCACTTTGTGGCTCAGAAAAAAAAGAGCAGACTGTAAGAAAGTAACAAGGTATCCATTGTTGGATTGGTTGGAATTTTGGGCAAAAAAAGTGAATGCATGAACATTAGAAAAAGATTGTACTTTGATAATGCTAAGGTGGGAACAGCTACTGTTATAAATGAGAACAAAAAGGATGTACTGAATGTAAAGATGAGGGAAAGATCAAAGAAAATCTAAGTGGATGGAGGGTGAAAAGGAATTGTAAAGTGATCCCAATTTGACTAGCATCACTGGTTGTATCTATGTGCAAAATGAATGCTAGTCTATACTATAACCATGTTGAAATGTGAGTCTTGGTCATTGGCTCCACCTGTCATCTTGTATGACATGCTGCTGCCATGGCACCTGTCATCTTGTATGACATGCTGCTGCCATCGCCATGGTGGGGTTTGCACCTAACACGAAGTTCTATTTCTTTCTCATACATAAAAGATCTCAATGTCTGTATGTTAGCACATGTACTTCATTTGTTGGTAGAAGCATGATTCGTTCTTCCTGTTATTCCATATGATGGAATTTCCCTACAGGCTGTCATTATTTGTCTTTTTCTTGTATTGTTTGGATTGATATAATGATAGATGTATAAATGGTGATTTTGCAGATCAGACTGAGGGATTACAGACAGAGAGTATATTGAATATCAAATATGAAATCTCTGGCAATAGAACCATTGGAGCTCATATACCTGCATCGGTTGGACCCAGGGGCAATGGAGAATTGCTCTTCAAGAGTGTGCTTGTTTTGCAGCGGCCTGTACTTGATCCATGTGTAGCAGTTGGTTTTCTTCCATTTTCTTCTGATTGCTTGAGAGTTGGCCAGCTGGTCAGTATGAGGTGGAGAATCGAAAGATTGATAGATTTGGAGGACAGCCCATCTTCCTCATGCAAAGTAAGTTGTCAAACATTATTTTCTGGTTCGAGATGCTTCACAACTTTATTTCAGAATATGTATTAATTGATGCTACTCCCAAGCTCACATAAAGGTTCCGCAGCACCTGAGTTGAGCGGGTCATGGTTTAAGTAATGATGGCATGGACTCTTTTTTAGAATCGGATATAAACGTGGAAGTTTGAAATTTAGAAACCCCTATACTGTAGCCTAACAAATAGTGAGGGGTTACTAGTTGGAATATAGTTTTAAGATCTATCTGTTTTATTGCAGGGATTATGAGTTATGTCCTCTGTGTCCTCTAAAAGAATTAAATCATCTTTTTCTCTTGGTTATGGTTTTGACAGATTATTGTTCTTTTTGCATTCAATTAAAACTTTGGAGCTAGAGAAAAAGGGGCGATTTTTTTTTGATTTTAAAATTCATAGTTATTTTCCTCCTCTCCTACTAACAGTTGTAAAAGCTTATTTTACCTTGGAACTGAGGTATCGTTTGGTTCATGGTAATATAATATTGCCAAAAGTCTTATATTTCTAATAATCTTACATTTGTTAATTAAATTATCATGAATGGAAGATTACCACTTTTAGTGTATTATAACAAATAAAGTAATCAATTTATCATATTTTTGAATTTTATTTAAATTTTATTATAAATTTTTTTATCTTTTAAGTGGCTCTCTTCTTTTTACTGGAGTATAAAATATTGTGATAAAAATCAAGATTTTTTGTAAACTAATTTCAAAAATATTATAAATATTTAATATATATTATATATAATATAATATATATTATGATATTATTAAATATTTCATTATATAATATATATTAATATATAATATATAAATATTTAGTAATATATTATATAATAATTTAATATGTAACAAGGTCATGAATATTAATAATTTAAAATTTAAAATTTATATATTATTATATAAATATATAATAGTGTTTAAATATTAAATGTGATATTAATATTAAATTTAATATTAATATAAAATGTTATATTTATATTTAATATTAAATATAAATATAATAATAAATATTGAAATATTGAAATATTGTCTAGTGCAAATTAAATATATAATTAAATGAAGTATTATTAAATATTTATATGAAAGTGAAAAGTATAATTTAAGGTTATCAGGCTTTGATGATTTCAGATACCCACATTTCGTATAAAAATTGGACTCTCATAATGTGTGATAATCTTAGGTTATAGAGAATTAAATATTACTACATCATCATGCAGATTATTATGAATTAAATGGTCCCTTAAAGTATATTTTGAGCATTTCTTTTTGTGACAGGATGAAGTACTGTATGAAGTGGATGCTAACCCTGAAAACTGGATGATTGCTGGGAGGAAACGGGGACACGTATCACTGTCCAAAACGCAAGGTTTGTAATTTAATCTTATGTCATATTGCTAGTTGACATGCACAGACAGATGATTCTAATATAAACAGGAATTGCTTGCAGGTTCAAGGATTGAAATCACAGTGACGTGTGTGCCGTTGGTGTCTGGATATGTTCGGCCACCGCATCTTGGCTTGCCTGATGTAGGGGATGCAAATATTAGCTGCAATCCAGCAGGGCCTCACCTGGTCTGTGTCCTTCCCCCAACTCTCAGTTCTTCATATTGTATACCGGCATGATGATTTTAGCCAGAGATACGGAAGCTGCACTTGTAGAATGAGTGTTAAGGTTTGATTATGAACTTGCGTTTTATTTTATTGTCCATTTAGCTTCTCAGGAGTTGTAAAAGTTTGGCTATAGATCTTGATAATCTGTAGTTACTCGAAAGAAGATTTTTGGTAATATGTAGCAATTGGTTGTATTTTTCAACAGAAATATTGAAGAGCGTGGTTCATCTGTGTAGTATGTTTGTCTCTCGATAAGGAACATGATGTAGATGGCACCGTTCTCTCTCCCTCTCCCTCTCCCTCTCTTATTAGCGTACGAGGCGCTTGACCTCAGAGATACGATAGAAGGCAGGATCAATCAGTTCTTGTTACTACACACGACAGATTGAAGTCCCCACTTTAGATTGGATAAGCAATAGCCATCGCCAGTTACTTCCGTCATCTTTTTCCTTCAACCGTGTCTTGTAGAAGAGAGATCAAAACACAATAAGCATATTCCTTCCACATGATCTGAGAATGAGCCAAAGGTACAAGGAATCCATGACCCAGACTTTGAAGCTGGCTACAAGGCTCCGGCCACAACGCATTTTGGTCATCAAGAACGAGCAGTGGACCATTAAACAAAAAACAAGCTTGATGAAATGTTGCTGTTGTTGCGCAAGCAATTGACCTCAAAAGCTCAAGTTCAGGAGGAAAAGGGGGAAGGCTTGCTTGCAGGTCAAAGATCAATTTTTGAAGTAGGTGGGGGAGGGTAAGCTAAACAGGAACGTCCCCGTTCCTTTCCTCCTAGCGTTTACAACCTCTAGCCACCTACCCAGCCTCTTCTTATAACCCTCACCAAGCCAAGCTGCTCCGAAGAATCCCAAAGCCTTTTCACCATGACATCAGGTGGCTGTAAACCGTGCCAGAACGTAACGAACATCAACCTCTCCAGCCATACCGACATCACGGCAGCAAAGATCCTAACAGGCGGTTTCATCTTAATCACCATCGGTTTCATCCTCTTCACCGCTTGCTGGATGTTCCATTTCTTCTGTCGATTTTACGATGCTATCCATATTGCCAGTGCTGCTGATACTACTGCCACAACCTCTGCTGCCACCACGACCTCTTTGCCGGTCTTTGTTTACTCCTCTTCGTCTCGAGAGGAGAAGATAGAGTGCGCCGTTTGCCTCATGGAGATGAAAAATGGTGAGAAGGGGAGGCTCCTCTCGAGGTGTGGCCATCGGTTCCATTCTGAGTGCATTGACGTGTGGCTCCACTCCCACTCTACTTGCCCCCTCTGCCGATCCAAGGTTGGGCCTGAATTCGCTGAGCCACCAGTCTGAGGAATGCTTTCCGATGTCGCAATCATGCGATGCAGTTGAAAGGTAAATGTCATAGCTTGGCATGATAGTTCAACTACTTCTTAGACCTCAGAGAATTATAGGAGAAATTCTTTGCCACATGCCTTTTGCGAAGTTATGAAGCAGCTTCCTCTTTGACATTTTCTTGCTTCATGTCAGTAGTAGTTGGCATAATTTCTTATACCATTACTTGATGTGCTGATAAAATACATGACCTAACCTTATTGATAGGATGCCACTATGAGTCTACACTAATTGTCAACCTATCGTAATTTTTCTTAGCTTGGATTGGCTATGTTTAAAACCTTATACATAGGTGGAGTTATAAAACCTTGATCTTATGCTCAAATCCGAGTAGAATAAAGAAAAAAAAAAAAAAAGATTCATATGACCCCAAATAATTTGCAATTAAGATTTTATTGTTATTATCATAATTGATTATCTAAACTCGATCTAATTGAGGTTCTTTGATCTTGTCATCGCTGTTGCTTTTAGCTGTGGAACTGCACTAGTGTAGACCCTGTCAAAATGAACATCAATGGCCTCTTGTTCATGCGAAAAGTGCCTGATGAAGTCCTTGACAGCAACTGGCGAACAAATAGTTGAGTTATTTCTTCTTTTCTTTTCTTCTGGTGCTTATTCTGAAGACGTATTCACACGGTCATGACTTTGAATTGATTATTCAAGAGTAATGACGATTATTACTCAAGTGTTTTACGTGCTCACTTGAAACTCCAGCTTAGAATACAATTTAGAACGTGTGGGAATGCTAAAATCATCCATCAATATGGTCTCCCACTTCTTGTTTCCCCTTCTCCAGAGAGTGCCAGGGTCCAGCACTTGTTGAGTTGCTTCAGAATTTTCAGCAAGTGTGATGATGCTGGTGGCGTGTGTAAAGTGGCATTCACATGAAGGCTCATAGATGATGTATGGTTGCTGAGCTAAATTCATGCAGAAACTTTAATTTCTTTTTTGAAGCTAAGTGTGAAGCACAGCAGATTTGTTATCAGAGTGAGATCATATTTAAACATGCTAACAATCTTACCGTATCATTCTTGGAATACTACCAGCTTGGAGAGGATATCCGGATGACCAAGTATAAGAGAAAATAGAGAAAACCAAGAGATCGAATTTTAATAATCTCCTATATCCATTTTTAATATAAGAATTAGATTATTATGGTTTGTTATAATCTTAGATTCTTAAGAATCAATTATTATCATCATATTATCATATCTAATTATGTATTAGATTATAAGATAAATTGCTATCAATCAAACACCTCCTTACTGTTGGAGGCTTCAAACCGAGGCTGTTAGAAATTATGTACAATAACCTAAATCATCTGCTCCTTTACTTACTAGCCTCCTATAAATCCGGTTTAGATCGTCTCCAAAAAAAACCTAAGCCAGGCAAGCCAACTGTCCCCTTTTGGATAACATCACGGCAGCCACCAATATTCTATGATAAAATGTCAGTGATCAATTGAAAGAGCGGTGGGCTCGCAGGTCATTTGGATCCCCCTTTTTTGCACCTCCCACCACTGTGATGACCTCCTGCTTAATCTGATGATTGCTTGTGTAAGAAGTGACAACTTTGTGAAAGCTTGTCTAAATTCTGGATTCATGAATTGGCCCAGTTGAGACTTTCATGTCCTCAAAAACTGAGCGTCGGATTGAAAACAAAAACGATTTAAATGATATGGCTTCTCACAATAATTAGAGTATCAATATGTATGCGACCAAGTTTGTAGAGGAAAAAAAACTATGACACAATTCAAAACAAAATTCCCTAATAAAATAAGAAATATGTGTACAAGCTTTTTTCTAATTAGTTTAAGGTTAAAGCTTTGTTATTATTATTATTAGGATCATTGTTATTATAATTACAAGTTTTTGATATCTTGCTTTATTTTTGAGGTATCGCAATAGATTAGAGAAATATAAGAGTTGCCTCTATATGCTTTTAAAATATACAAGCCTCATCCATCTTCTAAAAGAGAAATCATGAGTTGGTTAAAATTTTATTCAACTTGGTTCTAAACTAGGCTCTATACTTTGAAAAGTATAAGTAGCTCAAGAGATCCCAAACAGTTTTTTACTATGCAATAAATCTTTATTTCTTCTCTTCTATATCTTCACAAAAATTAGAAAACCCACTCTTTCGTGCTACCTTCTACTCTTCTAGCAGAAAGGTCTTAGTAAAGGATAAGTATCACCACATAAGTCATCTCATGTAAGTGAAGAAATCTTCATAGGATAAATCATGATAAACTATTATTATTAAGAAATCATAATGAGGAGGATTCATGATAATAATCATAACAAAGATAGAAAATAAACCTCAACTATGTTATTATGGATCATAAAATATTTGTGCCTTCCTAATTGGGTTTGAATCTTTGCATCTGGTAGAAAATCTTCGCATCTTATATAAAATATGATTCAAAAATAAAAAAAATAAAGAAAAAAAAATTCATGTAGTTTACTTTAAATAGTTTAAGATTAAGACTTTATTGTTGTTATTATCGTCAACGTTATTTAATTTGAATGTCTTTAGACTAGACGGTTCGAAATTTGCAAGATTGAACTTGTCCACAGTTGACCTCATATCCGATGTGGGTTTTTCATTTTTTGTACAAATTCCAGAAAACAAGAGCAGAGGAGCATGGTTTATGTGGCGTAGGATAAGTCTTCAATACAAAACTTGTGACCATTGAAGCTGCTTCTCTAATTCTCCATCTCTCCTTCAAAGTTTGATATCGTTGTCATGATAGGCCAATGGCACATTCCAAGCTGGCATTTGGAATTACCCATGCAATTGGCGAAGTCTGCCCAAAGACCCGGTCAAAATCCGACTGCCTCTCCACGCGAAGACTCTATAATTAACCACGTCATGGATCAGATAAAAGGTTTGGAATGCCATGTTCCACCTGCAATATGACCTGATTTCAAGAGGGAAGTGAAATGTATAACATGTTATGATAATGTTTATATATCATTTTCCCTACTTATATTTATTTCTTAAACTATTGGCGAAATTAGAAGCAAGATTGGTTCACTCTATGTTGGATGGTTAAAATAGTGAAGCAATCGTTTCAACCAAAAAAAGCTATGCCCACATCTAACGACAAAATATTTCACATATATAACCTTTTTTTTTTTTTTTTTCAGAACTCTTTTTCTTCTCTATCAGTCATTCTCTATAAAACAGTAGATCAAGGTTTTCATTTTTTATTCACAAAATTTATTGACGAGTAGTTCAAAAATCTTTAAAATTTTTATACTAGAATATGTCATATGATTTGTTGATAGTGATGATTTTATTATTATTATTATTGATTCCAAACTTTACCACCAGTGCTTTCACATGAACAAGCGTAGACATACTGAAGTCTTTTAATCTCTCTCTCTCTCTCTCTCACTATTGACCTCTTGCTAGATTCTTCCCCATGGTCAGAATCCGTTGCCATGAAGCGCCAGGCATTGATGGTTGGGACCCATAAACCCGCGTGTTGCCTTTCTTTTCGGGGGAAAAACAAAGGAAGTTTTGAGATTTGTTTTCACACAGAGTAGCAAAGCTTCAACGAACCATCCTTGTGTCCCCATTTATCTCAGTTTCCAAACCGTCCTCTATATATATTAATCTCTCTCACACACCCCAATACTCAAACCAAACACCTGAATCCAAGAAACCATAGCAGGATGGCAAATGAATGGACAACAGCCTTCTTTTCTCTTCTAGCCTTCACCACCTTGGCCTCCATCTTACTCTTCTATTACATCCGTCGTCGCCTCCGCCGCAGACTCCAGCAGCTCCCTGTTAAGGCCCAGCCCACCGCCGCCGCCGTCGCCCCCACCACCTCCACCGGGGACTCCCTCCCTGCCTCCCCCACACTCTCTGATGCCGATCCTGCCACTTCCGTAGGCCTGGACCCGGCGGTCCTTCGATGGCTCCCGGTCTTCATCTACTCCTCCATGGCCTACAACGACTGCTTGGAGTGCGCCCTGTGCTTGAAGAGCTTCGCAGGCGGCGAGGAGGGGCGGCTCATCCCTCGGTGCTACCACAGCTTCCATAAGAAGTGTGTCGACTTTTGGTTTCGCTCCCACTCCACATGCCCCCTCTGCCGGTCCGCGGTTGAGGCCGAGGTCTCGGAGTAGGTCAAAGCATGGTGGTTGGAAAGAGGAGTGTGCCCAACTCCTCCACCGTGGTCCCTCCTCTTCTTCATTTTTTTTTTTTTTTTTTTAATTTTTTTTTATCCCCGATTCCCGGAAGGTTATTGATTCCAACTTGGTTGAGAAGGTTTCAGTGAATTGTGTAATGGTGTTGAAAGAAGTGAATTCACCTGTTGAAAGAAGTGAATTCACTTTCTTTGAGGACCAAGGACCTTGTTATTAATTATACATAGTTATTATCATCAATCTCAGAATAAGATCATAGTGCACTTTGTTTTACATATCTCATTTTCCTGGCAACTCGGTAATTCTCGGCTCCTCCACTGTTTCTCCATCAATTTTCAGTTTTCATTGGTAGTTAATTTAAAGCCATTTATCTGATTGTACGTGGGTGCTGCCATAAGTTATAAGAAATCAAAGGACATGAGGGAGAGGTTTTAAAAAGTGAGGTCTCTAAAAAGGTTTTGAATGATAGGGTTGGACGTTAAATTTTTTAAAATAGATTTTGTTAAAAACATCAAAGTTAAACTCTAATTTAAATTTTTTTAGTATCTAGGCCTTTGTTACAATATGGCGCTTTTTTTTTTTTTTTCTTGATTTGACAACACATATTTTTTTAAAAAAAGAGTAATAATAATATGCAATCCATAACAAGTAGTTAGTTCGTTAGTTGATAAATTGATCATGTTTTATTCATTAATTATGTTTCGTTGCTATCTTTTTAATGACAACTAAACAATCATAAGGATAATATCATCATTATCATATTACTTAAAATCGTATGAAGTCTTTTGATCAACAAGAACTACCTTTATGCATGATTAATTAATTCAAGAAGCATGTCATATATAAGAGGATCGCATTCATTTCCTTCATCTTAGACAAGACAATGGTATAAAATCTATATAAAATTAGCTGCTCATGTCAAACCAAGTAGTATAGGCAAGCATAGAGGTGTATGGATTATCTATTGTACATGATTTGTATCATAAAATGGTATGCATGCCGAATGATTGCCATACAGATATGAATAACTGTGGTTATATTTAAGAAATAATAAAGAAGTTACTAGTGCCCATATAAATGTAAACTATAGATGAATGAAAGACTTTTGTATCCGAAATAGAGTGCATGATGATCATCCAGATATGCACAATATTCTATTGGCACATAACTGTATAAAAAAAAAAAAAAAATCGTTTCATCCAACAGACCCATTGGCTTTGCTCGAGCTGATAATCATCTGTACCAGATCATCCTCCCAAACCATGCTATGATTTATCACAGGCTACTAACCATCATGCTGCATTGTTACTCATTTTTAATTATTTAAAACTTGGTGGATCATTAGTCGTATCTTGATTAAGCATTTATCTCTAAAACATATTAAAAAAAAAAAAAAAATCCAATAATGAGAACTAAAAGGGCGCATTAACTCGGTTACCTTCACCGCTAATTAAGAAGTCCACAGGCTATATTATTCGTGTGCTCACTCTCAAATCTCTCCACGGGGCAAATAGCGGCCGCTCTTGCCAATTCCGTGATGCCGCTGGCCGTTGCTTTCGTTAACGGCCTTTTCTTAAAAAACCAAAGAAGGTCCCTTTTTTTTTTTTATATATATATATATTCTTCTAAACGAACAGGACTCTCTCTCTCTCTCTCTCTCTCTCTCTCTCTGTTCTCATGGCGCAGGAAGAACCCATGGAGAAGCCGCCTCCTCGCTCTCTCTCAATCCGAACCTCAAAGGTACTCTCTCTTTTGTTTCCTCTCCCTCGCTCTTTTAATGTTAAAATTTGAGAAAATAGGCCCAGAACCCCAAATCTCAGAACACTGGGGGATGTGTCTCCATCCCCGCATTGTCTTCTGGTGTGAGTTCCTGGGACCTCTTCTCTTGGGTTTAATCCCCGTAAAGTTGTCTTTTTTTTTTTTTTTCCTTCGAAAGAAAATTTTCATTTCCTCTTTTGGGATCTGTAAAGGCGGTCTTGGATGCAGTTGGGGGGAAAATGGGAGCCGGGAGAAGGACCAGAGTCTGGGGAATGGGTGGCCTCGGTACGCCGGCGCAGCGGGAAGTGTCAAACTTTGGGACTGCCCGGTCGGTCCTCCAAGCCCGAAGCCATGCCGGAGGATTTCATGCCTTCATCTTCCCCTCCTCTCTTCCGGTTTGTATGCATGCAATATATGTGCCGATATCTGTGAAATTTATAAAAAGGAGTGATTTTTCGTTTTTTCCTCATATTTTCGGTTCATGAACTGTAAAATACTCCAAATAATATAATAATGTGTTAGAATTGTAAAGAAAATCTGGTTTTTTTAACCTTCTTTTTTTTTTAATATATAGTTTTTATTTAGTACTTGGAATAATTTTACCACAAGTGTCTAAATAAATAGATGTGATCTGAGAAATACCTGTTTGTCACATTTCCTTTTCGTTAACCGGTCAATGCAGTTGGTGTCATGGTCTAGAAGATATGTGACAAATGCCACAGCCCACTTTTGCAAATTTTATATGAGGGAAAAGGGATTTTTTTCTTTAACAAAAAAACTTTTGTTTCTTTTTTACAGTCAAAAAATTACAATTACTTAGGTTGCCTTCCTGATTAGTAGGACTAGAATTACAAATGCGGAGAACAATTGAATTTTAAAACTTGCAAAGGTATAGTTTGATGTGATGATCTGGTATGCAACAAAGAGCAAAGAAACCCCTGTTAGCAGTGGGTAAGGGTACTAGAGACCAAAAATTTAGAAGGCTTAGAATTACAAAGACTTGGATGGAAGTGGCCCAGAATAATCCAGAGTGGCTTGCCTTTCACAATTGACATAACCACTATTAGAAACATAAGAAAAAGAAGGATCATGGGACATGACATTGTGTTAAAAGAAACACAGTGCATTATGGTTCTCATTCAGTGTTGCATTCAGGAAAGGATTCTGTAGTTTGCCTTCACAAAAAAAAAGGATTTTGTCATTAAATTTTCTTAGTTTCTCTTTTTCCCATTTAATATTTTACAATCTACTGTCTGTTGCCATAACTGAGGCAAAAATGCCTTGTACAATTGGCCTTAGTTAACAAGACATGTTAAGGTAATGTTGCCCTACAGCTGCCCATTGTTATGAGCTAGGAATGTCAGCACTTCTTATGGAAGTTTTGGCATTCAATTGTTGGCTGGTCATAAATACACTGATAATTTTATGGACGCTTTCAGCTTAGAGTTTTACTCTAAAGTCATTCCAACTTCGTTGTTGTATTCTTTTGGATGGCTAGGCATCTAGAAAAATCTCTTCATGTGAAAAGAAAGCATTTACATTGTTGATCCAGCCACTAAAAGGGAGATCCACAAAAGAGATATGCCAAATCATGAGAATATTAGGAAATCTGTTATCAAAAATACCAAGGTGATCCATGCTATGTTGCACATTGTCGTGTGAAATGGATGAGAACTGTTATCAATTTAGACTGACCAGACCCAACTATGGACCATGATCTAGTCCAGAGAATTGACAGCCTTAATTTAGATTTTATGCAATGCATGAAAGAGAAGCAAAAAATATGTATTTTTTTGTGAAATTTTTTCTATTATGAATGTGATTGCACTCGTTGGGGTTGAAATCAGTGTTCTGAAGATTATTTTTCCTTCAAAACAAAGATGATATATATTTACTTCTTGAGAAAAATGTGAATGCCCTTGATATGATAGGCTTCACTTCTACAGTGCAGGAGGACCAGATTCTGGAGAAATTAATGGTGATCCAGATTATTCATGGACTTCTGCCCAGGAACCAGAAATAAGTTTGTCGGACAAGCTTAGAAATGCTGCTATGCTGGACATTGAATCAAATGACTTCTCTTGGGATGATCTGTCATCAGTGCATCATACTAAACATACAAGCAGCACTGAACATTCTGACGATGACCTAAATAAAGCTTTAGAGGTTTGTTGTTTCTGGATCTATGCTTAGTTTTATGAGGCTATTGTTATGGTCTTTTGAGAAGTTCTTCTTGGCAAGATATCAATGTACTGACATGGTATGGGCTAATTTGTAGGCCAGAACAAGACATCTTAACTTTAGGTAGATTGGGCTAATTTCTGATTGTGTGTCTTGGCCAGTCCATTACTTATATCATGATCTCTGACTTGTCAATGGAAATGTTTGGTGTATAAATTTACTCTAGCCAGTTAACCAGTTTACTGACTGGTTCTTTTCAGAAATTAGTTTTCAGCCCATGTAGCAAATGTATTTCATTATGTCCACTTATTTGAGAACTTGAAGTCTGTGAAGTTAGCATGTATCAATCAATGCATATGACAAAAATTAGGTCCATTTACTTTATGGGTAGATGAAGTTACCATTTACAAAATTTCTTGTTTGCATATAGAGTCATGATGACTTGAAGAGATTGACTGATGAACTACGTTACACATGGTTTTTATGTACAACTCTGGTGAAAAGTTGAGGCTAAGATAATTATATGACTTGGAGGAAGAAAAGAATGACTTCTGAATGTCTGAAGCAAGTCCTTTTTTTTGTAACTCTGTGTGTGTGTGTTACATTCCATTCTTTATAACTGGTGGTATGGCAAGCGAAAAATGTCATTTCATGTAAGATTTAGTGAAAAGGTGCAAATTAATGATGCAAGCTAGAACTAATATCAGAATTTATCTTATTTTATGTTAATTTCTTGTATTCTTTGACGAGAAACTCTGTTGTTGCTTATCTGTAAATAAGAAAATCTGCAGATGGTAATTTTTGGATGTTTAAATTGAATGACAAATGGCGACCTATTGTGCTTCTACTGCTCAATTGGTTTTCCTTGCCAGTTATTTTCTCTTTCTCAATGCTTTTGCAAGATAGTGGGGTTATTATTATTGGTGGGCTAGTATTCCAGTTAAAAGTGTGCCTCAGCTGGATGATTGTCATTTTTTCTGTTCCTTTTAACCTAATGTGGGATTTCCCAAGTTAGTTGTCATCGATCTTGTTACTAAAATATAAATTTTATCTGGTGCTGTTTTTGCTTTTGTGCAATTGGCTTGATATAGGTGACTGTAAATTCTGGGGGTGTTATCTTCTATGTGCTGTTTAACACTCCCAAAAATGATGATCTTTTACCAAGGAAAGCAGCAGGAGTCATTAAAATTGCATCTTCGAGGATGGCCACACAATCAGAACGCTTAGGTTATGAATTTGCAAAATGGCTTGGAGTGCGGACACCTCAGGTTATTACCTCTTCCCTCTTTATTGATCTTCTCTTTGTTTTGGAGAATTGCAACTTTTCTTATACCACTGGCTAAATATGCAGGGCAGAGTGATCCATAATTCTAGTTCAGAATGGCAACAGATTAAGGATGCTGCAGAAAGGGCACGACTTGTGGCAGTCATCAGTGAAGATGAAGTGGGTGAGATGACATGTTCAGATTTGTTGGAAGCTCTTGAATTGAACCGATGCCTTTTTATAATGAAGTATGGACACCGCCTGATCTTGTAGTTTCAACTTCTCTGAATTAAACATCTCATATAGTTTTCCTCGTGACAGTTATATTCATGGCTCACAGCTGTTAGAAAATCCAGATGCATTCAATACATCGGAGGCTGCTGAAAACACTGCTGCAGCCCTTGGGAGGGTCCTGATGCTCGACCTTATACTAAGGAATGAGGATAGACTCCCATGTCGTCAGCTTGGATGGCGTGGTAATTATGCAAATATATTATTTGCAGATAAAATGGTCTCTGCTAACATGGATGCATTGGAGGAAGCTCATGATTCTATCATTAGGCGATACAAACCACATATTATGAAAAGTCTCCAGAAAGAGAGGAGGGCAATTTCAGTAAATGGCAGACTAGGTTCCCATGACCCTGAACCTATGTCTGAGGGCTCTGATGCCTCCAATGAGGACAGTCACAGTTCCAGAAAGAAGCAAGTAATGGATGAAGGAAAAAAAAGTGATTATTATATCGTGGCCATTGACTCCGGCGTTCCTCGCAGGCCGCCTGCTGGAAAACGGGCAAAAGATCAAGAAAATTATCCGAAGGTGGTTGAGCTTGTACTCAACAATTGGGAATACTCTTCTAATCTGTTGTATGAAGTATCTGTGGGAAAACTGGGGTTTCCTGGAACTGAAGAGGCTGATGTGCCAACTGATTCTGGTTCCTGTCTCTCTGATTCTGATATGGTAGCGGTTGTTAGTGCATTTCGAGGAGGATTTCGTGCCGCTCTTAGAGACCTGCAGGGTTTCCATATATTTCTTCTCACACTTTACCAGAAATTGGATGGCCTTCTACGAATTCTCCTATCAATTATTAATAGAAGCCTTGCTGATTCCGATAAGGATGATTCTGGTGTTTTAGACTCACCATCATATTCTGGTAGTTTTAGTTCCCCCTTTCCTGCATATAAGGAACATGGTGGGACTGAAACACATGCAGATTCAAGTGATTCTGAGACTCAGAAATGTGTGCTTAAGTTGTCACCTGCAGGACCTCGAGAATGCCCTGACACCTCTCCTCCAGTCTGTCGAGATAACTGGAATGGGAGGTATTTTAAAGGTTGTGGAGAACTTCCCCGTAGTTTGCGTCTGACAATGAAGCTCCGTGACTTCAACAAGTGTGCCAAGGTTAGAAATCTTTGAGCAGAGCATGGGACTGTTTGATTTTCCTTTTCCTCTCACTATATGGTGCAGGAAAGCTTAAAGTCATGATAAAGTTCCAGAAGATTTTATCTGAATAAATGTTCAAGTTGCTTTGCTTGTGACCATGATTTCCTTCTTAAATAATTTGACCAGATTCAAGAACTTCAAGATTAAATTGATCAGCTTTAGGTGAAAATTTTTAAATTAAATTATTTTATCTTTTAATAGACATTGAATTGTCTGCTGTAGATGTTTTGTTGCTATTTGAAGTCTGAACTGTTTAGGCCATTGTAAGATGTTTCATTGCATGAGCAATATAAATACGAGTCTTTGAGAATTTTGGCATTTGATAAGTATAAATTCTTTTGTTTTATTATATAAAATTTTATCCATGATTTCTTTTCTTTTTGAGGCTTATTTTATAAACAAATTATTTATCATTAACAACAACACTTTTGTGGTTTTGGCACTTCCATTACTTTTATGCTCTCACTCCATTTTGGGATTGCCGATGTATTTTTTCCTTCAGTTTAGTGACATAATATGCCGGTCATAGGTAGATGCTGAGTTGAACAAGGAGCTGGAACAGTGGAATGAAATGCTTCGAACAGATGTCATGAAACTGTGCCAGGAGAACAACTTTAATACAGGCTTTTTTGAGGGGAACGATAATAACATTGCTGTTGATGCTTATGAATTGAAGGTGATCCTCAACTTCTTTTATGGACAATTCTGTATGGAGATTAAACTTAGTTATGACTCTTTCTCAGGTCCGACTTGAACATATACTTGAGAGGATAGCATTGATCTCAGATGCTGCAAGTACAGAACGACCCTCTCCTATTACAGATTACTTGTTCATTGGTGGAGCTCTAGCTGCAAGGTCTATGTACACTCTTCAGCACTTGGGTGTCACACATATACTCTGCTTGTGTACCAATGAGATTGGACAATCAGACTCTCAGTATCCTGACCTTTTTGAGTATAGGAACTTCTCGGTAAGCATTTTTCCTTCCTTTTTTTTTTTTAATTTTCAAAGAGGAAATCATTGTTTCTTCTTTTGGAGATTTTAGTGCTAAAGTGAATTCTGAATAAGAAACTATTGGAGAGAAATGGGAAGTTTGAGTCCAATCAGGAGTAGAACTTGATAAACGTGTAGAAGCCCAATTCACCTTAAAAACTTAAACCGCTAAATTGTGGGCCTAATCATCTATGTTAATCATTCTACCTTCACTAATTATTCCATATAACACTAAACCTCACGCATGGTCTTCAACATTCTCCTTTACATATAACCTCATTTAACACTCTCTCAAGTCCAATCCACCATTCTCCAATTAAGCTTTGTGCTCAGTTAGTCTTTTGGGTGCCACTTTTAATGCCCCAATCTAAAGGCCCAGTCTCTATTAACCATGCTTCACCATACTGTATAACCCGAGGTGACAGAGTTATCCAATTTCCAAAATCCATATGTCACTATACTCTGTAAGAGTCTGCTCTTTCAAGAATCATGCCCAAACCCTCTGAATCATGCTCCATCAAGTCTGCTTATTGCATCCACTAGGCACACCATGACTACCATAACTCAGCTCGCATACCACCGCTATGTCCCTTATTACTCTTTTGAGTGCAGCTGTTTCACTACACTGTTACAAAAGTCCACTATTTCAAGAACTGTGCCAGAACTTGCACTTAAAATCTATAACATACTTCATTGAAGCTACTTGTTGAACCCTTTCAGTGCACTGCAAATACCATGATACAGCTATACCAGCCTGCTATCATTCTTTACAAAAGCTACTAATTTTGGCACTTTTACAACTTGGCGAGTTGTCCATGATCATTAGCTGTTAACTCTAATATCACTTATTGGGGAGAAACGAGGAGTTTGAGTCCAACTAGAAGAATGATCGTTAGCCATTAAGTTTTGGATCTAATCATGTATATTAATCTTTTACCTTTCAATAATTATTTTATATGGTACTAGACCTCACACATGATCCTCAACAAGAACATATGGTTGTAGTTTGATTCTTGGAACTTACTAAATCCGAACCACCCAAGTCTTATGGCAACATGGTTTTATATCTTCTATCATAGGAAAAGCAAATTTCTCCTATCTTCTATCATAGGAAGAGTAAAATGCTTTGAGGCTTCCATTAGTGCGCGTGTTCCTTGGGCCAATATAATGCTGATTTTGTAGTTGAATATATTCAACCATCACCTATGTGTCATCATAATTTCCACGAGTTACACCAATCCCCTCCTTCCACGTGGCAAGAGAATCTTTTCATGTGCGAAATAGACACCCACTAGCATTGCTCTTTATCACAGGTTTTCATACAATAAAAATAGTCGGATGGTGTTTCCTTTAATTATGTAGCTTTTTTCTAATCTCCATCTTATCATTTGCCTAGTCTTGGGGAATCTTGTAGGGTTTCTCCATGGTTCCATGAGTTTAAATAACAACTTATAAGATCTCCCTTCGGGCGAATGATCTCCCAAATTTTTGTGGCAGCCTTTTTGGCCTAGATTTTTCCTTTGTCAGGAATTTGTTATTAGTTTTTAAATTATCATAAAAATTAGCTTAATCATCCCATGAAACCTTCTCAAATTCAGAATTTGAATGGAACCTGACAATTGACTCTGTTTTTCTGGGAAGGCTTGGAGGATGGTGAGATGGCAGTGGTTATATTTTATAGAAAATTATCAGTGTACTTGTGTATCAGGACTATTGATGTCATTTAGGCAGAAATGGATCAGGGTGTTATATCAGTATTGTTTTTCTATTATAATCTATAAGTATAAAAAATACTTGGAATATTTCTATAAATACCACTTTTATTGCATTACAAATACAGACTTACCTTATTATCCTTGGTATGGCCATTGATTTAACATGATTGATTACTTGCTGTTTGCTTCATTATCATGTTGTTCTTTCATATTTAGCATATTTACCTACAAAAGAGAGGAAAAGGAAAAGCACCAAAGTTCATCCACCATGCCATTGAGGTTGAATTTTGAAGCGGCTTAATGCACTTGTATGAGATCTCTCACTATTTTCAATGGCAAAGCACCATCTTCTGCTTTATTATGGACCCACCCATTTCGACTTTCAATAATCACTCCATGAAACCTTCATAAGACTTTATTGAAACTCCATGTGTCTAAGTTTGTGCAAGTCCTGTAGAAGTTAAGCTGCAGGAAACCCCTTGCCATATTCTTTTAAGCTTGTGTTTTAGAAGCTCTCTTTTTCAAGTTTGTCACAAAGTATAGCGTGAAAGACTTCCTTTTTGCTCCCAAATTCTCCTGTGTTCTTCAACATATGGCTAAAGATCTTGGGCTAGCATAAACCTTATGTTCAACCACTTGAGAAGGGGCATTTTCTGTTTGCAGGATCTGCCTTCTCCATGTCTGCAAATAAAAACAGACTAATATGGACATCTTTCCAGCATATTTGAAGATGCTGACCATTTGATTTCATATTATAGTTTTAAGAGAATTATCTTTGATGAACAAGTATGCAGTCATGAACATCTTTGATGAATTTCTAAGCATGCAGTCATGTCTTCAGACAGCTTTGTTGGTTATATGCATATCGCATATTATTTCCTTATTTGCTACTTATATAACATTTTGATGGCATACCTGCAGATAACTGACAACGATGATGAGGACATAAGTGATATCTTTGAAGATGTTTCTGATTTCATTGATTATGTTGAGCACTTGGGTGGAAAGGTATTGGTCCATTGTTTTGAGGGAAGAAGTCGAAGTGCAACAGTGGTACTTGCTTACTTAATGCTAAGAAAGTAAGAGTTGAACTAAGCTAATTTGTCACTTAATTTTAAAATATAAGCATTTAGTCTGGTTCTCTCTCAAAGAAACATTTGGTCAGGGTCTGATTCTTAGATGCCATTGTCTTCAGGAAGCTCACTCTCTTAGAAGCATGGAACATGCTTAAGAAGGTGCACCGCCGAGCCCAGCCAAATGATGGCTTTGCTAAAACCCTCTTGGATCTAGACAAAAGGCTACATGGGAAATATTCTATGGAGTGGCAGCAGAAGAAACCTATGATGAAGATATGCCCCATGTGTGGGAAGAATGCAGGTCTGAGCAGCAGTTCACTCAAGCTCCATCTACAGAAGTCCCACAGAAAGATTTCATCAGGCAGTGTGGACAGTGCGATGACCCTAGAGATACAGAAGGCTGTGGAGGCGCTTAAAATCAACTGCAGTGGCAGTGTTAGCCCGACTCAGAAGCAATGCTAGTCACTCGTTGATGGATTTTCTCATTAATATTTGTTGAATGGGGATTGTATTGCAACAAGGATAGAATCCCAGTTTTGCTCGATCAGCAAATCCAGTTTTTCTGGGACTAAATCAGCTTTGAGTGAACGAGTACTCATTTATGTGAAGATAAACGCGTGAAAGTTACTGTTTGGTGAAAAATAATGAGACTTCCATGTAGAGGATAAGAATAATACTCCTAGTGATTATAGATGATACTATTGATGTAATGTTTTAAAACTTGGTGGTGAACCTTACAAAGTCGTTCACATGATGATTGATATTGATTGTTTATGGTGAGAAATTCATGGCCTGTCTGATTGGGCTCTTAGTGACTCTCTTGCATGTCAGTCTTCTGCTTGTGGTTGACCGTGACTTAAATCAACTAGAGAATCCTTGCAGAATATCCAGTTTTCCTTTGTCCACCTCCAAAATGAAGGCTGAAACTTCATGTGATTAAGTGAAATACAAATAAAGCGGATGCTAAGGAAAGGAATCAGATCAAAAGGAAGAAAATGGATCCTAAATTTCACTCGGATCTAATTTCATGAATGAAGAGTGTTAATATACATTATACAATAGATAAAATCACTGCTCTACATAGGACATCTAATTCCAAGATAAGAGACTAAAAGAGTCCACTTGGTGCAAATGCTATTGTAATCTCATGTAAGGTTTAGAGAATCCAAATAAAATCTCTGCGCCTTTTTATAATGCAAAAGGCTAGCTTTATCCATCAATAACTGCTTTCTTTCGATGATTGAATCTAAATAACTTCTATTTGTAAACCAATTCTTCCGTATATAATTTTTTTTTGTATGGGTAAGGAATGATGTATCATCTTGCTCAAGTGTCATGCATACATAATAATATAATGAATTATTGATTATTCATTAAAGCTGATAGATAAATGAGTTAAATTTAGATGTAAGCATTTAGATTTGCATGGTATAAATAGATGACTTGCTCCAACCCAAACAATGTGCAAACCCGGGATAAAACCCGGGATAACGTCCGAAATAATGGTATTGAATGAAACTTTATAGAATGGATTGAAATGGCCACAAATTCTATTTAATCTTATATATATATATATATATTATATATATATATATATGGATAACTAGAATCAACCCCCATTACTTGTGTTTCTCCGCATTTCGTGCGCTTCCATGCACCGCTATTCCCTCCCCTTCGCACTTTCTTTATTTTTTTTGGGCCAAGAAACTAAAACCAGAAGCAGATCGACTCCATTCTCTACTCGAAAACCACCTTTCTATCCCATCACCAGCTAACCTGGTGTCCAAAGCCTAACCCCAGAAACAACTCTACGTATAAATTTGAACATCTTTTCTTCTCTTGGAGCAGAAGAAGAAGAACAAATCCTTCCAAAAGTTTTGGATATAATTAACGGACCATGGCAACCTTCCTCTTCTTTCTCTTTCTCTGTCTCTCCATCGCCCTCAAATCGACCACCGCCTCCGACGCCGGTACGGGAACCGGCCATCTTAACGAAGCCTGCAAGCAGACTTTCGACGCCGAGCTATGCGTCAAGGCCGTCTCCGTCTATCCCGAGAGCCAGACCTTCGACTTCCACGGCCTCGCCAGCCTTGCCATCCGGGCAGCCGCCTCCGCCGCCGGCAACGCCTCGTCCTACGCCTCGGGCCTCCTCGACGAGGGGAAAATCGAGGACGAGGGCTTCCAGCAGTGCCTCTTCGACTGCGAGGAGTGCTTCGTGGACGCGTTCGAGCAGCTCGACGAGGCGACGGTGGCGATGGACAAGAAGGCGTACGACGACGTCAACTTGTGGGTGACGGTGGCCAAGACGGACGGCCAGTTGTGCGACCAAGGGTGCAAGAATGTGAGGTCGGACAAGAAGTTGCAGCTGGACGCCAAGAGTTTGGAGTTCAGCAAGCTTTGCGGCATCGTTCTCAACATGACCAGCATCCTCGCCACGAGCCATTAAGACATCATCATCTTTTCTAGTTTTAGGTTTCTTCCTCTAACTCAGGCGTATTTATGATCCGTATTCCATAACTTGGATCGTTGTTTATAGATTCACTTCTTTTTCTTTTTCTTTTTTTTTCCCAACAGGATACCAGCATCGAAGGTATTCCTCTTATGATTATTTTGTGATCCATTAGAACTGATCTCTGGACAAATTTGAATGCGTGAGAGATCTAATCAAATCGTGGAGTTTAGCCTAATCATAATTCAATCAGGTTCCAGGTTTGATCTAATCAGGAGCTTCTGAACATCTCAATATGGCCTAGGAGCAAATGCAAATCCTTTTATATTGATAAAAAAAATTACTGAAAATTTTTTATATGTGTGTTTGTAATTTTAATTTTATAAAATTTATTAAATAAATTTTGTTCAATAATACAATGAACCCATTATTGTTTAAATAGTGATTCATATAGGGTGATATAATGTGGTTGATGATTTATATGGATCTGAAGCTCAATAGTGATCCGTGATAAAATAGCATATTGAGATTTCTAATAAATAAACTAGACTTTTTCTTTTCTCCTTATATATTATAATTTATTTTTTTCATCAAGAACATAATTAGAGAAGAAGTAAGAAGAAAAAAATTTAGTCTTAGCATTATTGATGAGTATTGATGAGTGCTCTAACTTTTACATAAATCATGATGTAAATAGGTATAGCAATGAAATTTTATTTTGTTACTATTTGATATTCTAAAATTTTAGGTATGGGATCCTTAAAATTCTTTCATACATGTTTTTTTACCATGATTTAAGCATGCATTGGGATGTATTAGAGTTTCATGGATCTTGAGATTTTTTATTTTCTCTATCAAGATTTTTTGGGCTATAGATTTTTAGAGTTTCTTGCCTCTATCAAGATGGTGTTGTTTCTTTCTTAATCTTTAGATTAGATTGAATAAATTAAAAAAAGAAAAAAGAAACAAGAAAAGGGACCTTTCCTCTTATTCTTCTTCTTATTCTTCTTCTTATTCTTCTAAACCATGCGTCTTCCTCTATGTTTCTCCTAACCAACCGCGACCGTCCCTCCCACAACCACCTCTCCGCCCGCCAACCGCTCAAGCCTTAGGGCCGTGCAATCTTCCTACTCTCCACCGTTATCTTTGTCGCCAGCGTCCTATGGTTGTATAGCAAGTGTAGGGATTAGCGCAAGGGAAAGCTTGGAACGGACAAAAGTCTAAATGGACCTTAACAACATCATTCCACAAATTTGGGAACGGAACGGAGCTTCTAGGGAGGTGGAATGGAGCGACTGTTGCCATGAAAAGCTCTGAGGTGTGGTGAAGTAGGAGAACGATGACATGGAAAGAAGGGACCCATTGCATCTTGCTTTAAAGAAATAGGGAAGAAAATCTTCGTTCTTATAATGACCCTGGGACTCCCTGAGCCGTGGACGTTCTCTGCTCCGTTCGCCGTTCCACATGGTGAAACTTGACCACTGTTTCACCGTGAAATCCCTTGATTCACCATGGATTGCTGAGCACGTAGAGAGCAGAGAATCTCTTGCATCTAGATGTATACGTCTAAATGTACACAGAAAAAGGTGGTCACATCAATCCAGCTCTCCTCCTCTCTTGGTCTCTTGATTTACCCGCGCTGTGAAACAAAGTGTAAGCATCAAACCCTTTGGGCACGGCATCTTTGCGGTGCAAAAGGCTCAGGGCTTTCCAAGGTCACTCAAACCCCCACTCGTTCCGTCTCCAATAAAGCGGAGTTTCGGTTTAGATGGTTGAAGTTTATGCCCCACCATAATCTTCTGTTCGGATTTACATGCATGGCCTTAATATTCTATATTTACCATTTTGCATTAATTATAAAGATAACTGCGACCGCAATCATGCTTTCACTGCATGGGTTAACCCAGGCTCTACATGACCATACCCGATCCAAAAAAAAAAAAAAAAAAAACTCTTTGTTCCTTACGATATTGCACATCTGGACTACATTTTGGTTATGAGCCATGATTTAGATTTGATTGCTATTTATACTTACATCATGGATCAAGGTTTCAACCTAATGCATAGAGAAGTATGGTCCATTATTTTGGACCGTAAGATTTTATTATGCAGTTATTTATTATTTAATAAATATTCTATGATTTATGTATTATTATTGTTTATTTATTAAAATTTATGCTATATATTGAAATTCTATTTGATTGTAAATTATTATTGTATTCTGAGAGTTTAAATGTAGCATGTTGTTTGCTTGCGTAAGTTATGATTTATGTATTCTTAGCATATACAATATCTGCATATAAAAAAGTTAATATTTATTAAATTCAAAATATACAATAAGAATGTAATTAAATATTATTTTATGATTCAAGAAGGTATACATGGTTTACGTATCTTATGTTGAGTGGTCATTGGTATACATTTAATTACGTATGCATATTTTTATGGGCAATATGGTTATATTGTTTTGAGAGAATTTTACATGATGTAGGTGCTTGGGTGTCAAAGTGGCTCACCCATTGAGGCTTATGGAATTTCTTTTCATGATAATGTTACAAAATTTTTGGTTATAATATACAATCGCCTGCCCAAAGAAAGTTATTATGTGTTGTAATTTTAAGGGATGAACATTAAGCATTGTGTTAGAGGGTACACTTATAGGATATATCTGCTCAAAGGAAATAGTTTTCTCGAAGGGTAGGATATTCTTATGAATTACTTCGTATATTACGAGATCCTAAATTACAGCATGTAATCGCTTGCCCAAACAGATTTATTATATATTATAATTTTAGAAGATAGACATGAAGCATTATGTTAGAGGGTGCATTAACTTAAAGGATCTATCTGTCCAAAGAGGATAGTTTTTTCAAAGGCTAAAATATTCTCATGGTTTGCTTTATGTGGGAAGATCTCATCAGTATATTGTATTTTATGCCCAAAGAGGAGTTTGTGATGATGTACCAAAACTCTCTGGATATTATAGATGCTATATAGAATTTCTCTAGCTTCAGCTGAAATATAAAGTTTTATGAGAAATCATTTGGTAGATCGATCGAGAGAATAACACTTACAAGACATAGTTAGCATGTTATTTTCTTACCACACTATCACATCATGATCAATATTAGTGGAAGTTACTAGCATTTGTAACCATAGATTGGTCCTATATTAATAAAAGGTATAACAACTCTCATGATTCGATGTTATAACTTTCATGGGATCAAATTATTTTCTGAGGTGCTGTGTCAAAGGGTCAAATATTTTTTAAAATTTATGGTCACATTAAGTTTAACTATTCAGCCTGAGTATCATTTTTTAAATAAACAAATGTTTTCAAAAACTTAATCAGCTACAATTAATGTTGCTCAAGTGGAAGAATGTTGAAAATTTTTCATATATGGGCTATCATTAATTGTTTATAATTTTAATTTTGTAAAACTGACTAAACAAATTTGGACCAATGATACAAACTGAATGAGCCTCCTATTGTTTAGAAAGTGATCCATATGGTTTGGATTTGAGCGCATCTCTATTGGATGATGTAGTTTGCGATTTGTACAGGCTTAACCAATGATGGAAGAGCTTACTAAGATTTCTTTATAAATAGATTATGTCTTCTCTTCTCTCCTCGTATATTGCAATTTATTTTTCCTATCGAGAATACCATCTGAAGGAGGAGCAAGAAGAGGAAGATCTAGCCCTAATATTTCTGGTTAGTGTTCCAGCTCTTACATAAATCATGGTATAAACAAATACGATAATAAAATTTTATTGTGACTATTTGATGTTTTAAAATTTCACGTATGCGATTCTTAAAAATTCTTACATAAATAATGTGTTGTGTTTGGCTTTTTAAATATTTTAATAATCTCTAAGATCGCAAGAGGACATCCTATATATCTGGGGGCAGACATCCATGACTTTTTTTGACATGTAATAATAGACATGCTTATTTATTCTAATATCTTTATGAGGTGATTTGATGGTTGTGCATAAGGTTACAAGTGGATTAGATTGATCCACTTCCAATTTGAATCTAAACAATCCATTCTAACTCCATCAGTGATTTGGATTAAGTTTGGATTCCAAACATCAGCTATTTTGTAAATGAAATAAATTTAAACCCTTGACTTCTCAAATCGATTCAAAACTATCATATCGTTTATTTCAAATCCCTCATTAAGTATAAGAAATCAATCTCATTCTTTTGATGATACTTCTAGTTATAATGCACGTTCAAATGAATGCAGCATCAAAAAATTCTATATGCAAGATATGCTTTAGAAAAATCTATTCTATGAATATAGCACAGTTTTATGCCATTACATAAAATTATTCCAAAATTTTAATTGCTATAATATATTTTTAATTTTCTATAGCACACTTCTGTTCCAAATAAAATTTTAAACTTTATACTAAGATTTATTTGCTATATCTTTTTTTTAATCTAAATAAATTTTTAAAATTTTCTATAACCAATACACTATTAATAATTTAGATTTTCGAAAATGTCAAACTCTTAATGTGATAATTATAGAAATCGTAGCTTTAATGTGATAATTATAGAAATCGTAGCTCTTTCATCTCAAACTCGAGCAACACTAAAATACCAGCTGTATGGTTTATATTCTAATTTTTTATGAAGTGATGTGATTAAAGTTATTTTGAAAAAATTGATAAACTAAGCCACTTTTACATAGTTTAAGGATGATTTATTAATAATTTAAGTTATTAATTATAATTATATATGGTTATCAATCAAATCTTACACTACTAATAATGTTCACATATTGTTTACTCTTTATTTTGTAACATGATATGTTTATGATAAGATTGGGCAATCTATTTATATACATACTATCATACTTTGTGTTTGAATTATATTCAATCCCATTTGATGTGAAAAATCTGATTGATAAAATTAACATTAAATCTAGTGTTATTCAATATGAAGAGAGTTGGATCATTTTGACCCGATTCAAATATAGATTGATCCAATCTGACCTGCATGCAGCTTTATATTGTCTTTGGTGTAAAAGACCTTAAATCGAGTCACAAAAAACAACCCAGAAAGAAACAACGGCCATCCTCTTATCGACCAGCAAACCACTAACAAAACCTCCAAATCCATTCCATAAAATTTAGTTCCTCCCAACTGACTTGTATCTCTCCACTCTTTTCGTCACTAACACGAACCATCCATCATTGACAAAGTCCAGAGCAGAGAAATAATACCATTTCAAACAAAACCAAACCTACGAATCCCTCCTCTTTACCTCAGTCACCACCAAATTTGCATGCGGTGAAGCATGGCAAGAGGGGATAAGAAGAATGCTGCTCACCACGAGATTGCGATGGGAATTTCTCCAACCAAGCCGAAAGAACGGCAAGGCTTTCCCCCAAATCTAATCACTTCAAGCAGTACCCGAAAGACCTGAACTTGAGTCTATACCAAGAAATAAAGATCTGAACATGAGGTAACTAAATCATTGCGCAGTTTTCTAAAAGACAAAATCACTGAAACCATCATCTATAGCTTAGTAACTCCTTTTGGAAGAAACGTTCCCAGCATTCAGTAGGAACTCCTGAAAGTAGGATTCCCACAAAATAACTGCAGCCTAGAGCCTCCATATTTCAAAAAAAAAAAAAAAATTCTCCTTTGCCTCTTAGCAAGGATTAATCCCCATGATATCCAAAACCACCAGACACCCATTGATAAAAAAGAGACTTGTCTGTCATGTCATCTGCTAGATGTAGATTTCCTCTTCCAGGGGCTTATGATGCAAATGTGAGGTTTTATGATGCATCCAATGATGCTACAACTATTCATGCTATGTTATTAACAAATAGCAATAGAAAAATATATATTTCGATTGATGCTGAATCATCAATTTTCGAGACACTGAAACACTTTTTCAAATAATATATACTTCCTGCTAAGCTTAGGAAAGCGCCTCCAAATAGAAGCTCTAAATTGGAGCTTTCGACAAAAATGCTTTTGGAAGCTAATTTAAAGATTTTTTTCAAATAACCTTTTATCTCCCAGAAGTGCTTTTTGATCTTGGAAAAGCACTTTCAACCCCTCTAGAAGTATTCTCTAATGGGGGCCATTTCCGCCATATCCACTTCTTTCAAGTTGACACGGAATGTTTCTTAACAAATAACTTTAGTTGCTTGACTTCACTACTCAACTATCATACTAATAACTAATGCAGAAATATTTTTTCTTTAAAAAAACTAAAATAGAAATATTAAGAAACTATAACATATAGCAATAAAATATTTCTGATGAAAAACTCAATGCATACAAGAAACTGAGTGGCATAGATAGACCATCCTGCATTCAGAATGTTGTCCGCTCCTCAACGAGATAAATATTTAACTAGTGGAGGTTGAAACCAAGATTATTTTCTACGCAAAAAAATAAAAGAAAAAAAGAAAGGGAAACGGAAATATGTAAACATCTCGTCCAAATAAGATGTGGAATTATATATCACTAATATGAAAGCCACTACTCAGATATCACTAATATCAGAGATCTACATTGTTTTGTTGGGCATCAACAATATGATGCACAGCACAAGGTTCACTGTTGCCTGCACAGATCCATTCATCACTGCGTTTCCACCTCTACCACCGCACTCTGTAAGGTTTGTTGAACAAACCAGTAGGATGTGGATACATGATTAAATGGCCCAGAGTAATAATTTGATCTTTAACTCTACTTGAGGGGAAAAAAAAAATTGAGAAAGCAGGGAGCACCCACTCTCTGCTCATGTCTGCTATCTCCTACTTTCAATTAGAAATTGAGGCACACATTAGCAAAACTTAGCATGGCTAGCGTATAAGAATTTTGGAAACAGCTCTAATATCTGTTCCTAATCCTACTAAAAAGTACCAACTCCAAATCTTTGAGCCAGGGAATGCAGAAATGAATTGTCATGGTCATAATGGTGGATACCCCAATAATCTGCCTTCTCATAGTTGGACTATTTAGTGCTCTAGCTTCACTAGATAATCTCAATCTTGTAGAACATCATTATGACATTTGCGTTCAAAGGTGTTATCTTCATGTATATTTAGAATTTGTGCGATTGAGCAGCCAAGAAAAACAACCCACAATCCAAAATAAGTCTGAAACCTTTTCAGTAGATATTGGTAGTGAAAAACTCACAACAAGCAAGTTTCTTCTCCTCAATACAGTCATGCAAAACACCAAACTCTCTCCCAAGAAATAGAAGATTGTTGCAACTGATAGCTCTTTTTAATTACCAGTCGAGCAACAACCTGGACTTCCACTCCTACGTTCTATATGCCTTATATGATTAGCCAATGCAAAACCCCGGAAACCAAGCACCTTAAACATCTATTTTGAGCTCAACATATTTGGTCTAGTCAATGAGAGCATCTGACATCATCATAAGACAAAAACCAACAAAACAATGTTTTCGTTCTAGCCCATCAAAGTTCTTAGCCAACTAAAAAGTATTACAAGGCTACAAGCGGTGAGAAATGGTGCACAACTTACCTTGCAAATCACTACAACCCAAATCGGACATCTGATACACATCCAACAGGAACCAATTCACAACTAACTATGGACTATATTTTACAAGTTAGCAGATCAAGAATATTATTATTTGTAGAAGTGTCCAAGGTTCAAGTTAATCAATGTAGTTAAAAAAAATAGTGGTCTATGGTCAGTCATGATGTTAAACATCACAGTGCCAGTGTTACACAAGATAGTAAAACTGTAAGTTCTGTTCAATAAATACAAAGTGACAAAACAGAACTGATAAATGCAATAGACAGTAACGTTTTTAAAAAATGTATATGGAATAATTCATGCAACTGATGGGATTGCTAACAAGAAGAAAAAAATTTGCCTATACCACACATGATAAGAATTCATAAAATGCAGCTGCAAGATACAGCAAGATTTAATACTCCACAAATTAAGAAGAGAACAGAACATGCAAACACTTTCTGAAGAAGTTCATGGGCTAACAAATCATATGCAGCAACTAGTTTCACAACAGTTTGTTCAGACGCTTCTTCAATTTTGCGTATATTATGATGCCATCATTCCCACTTATCAATCATAGCTAGCATTCAGAAACTTTAGCAACTCATTGCGGTTGTTTTCTGCTAACTTATCTTCCTTTGTTTTCTCAAACTTCAACATAATCTGGAAAAGAACAAATGTCTCCTGAATAATTTCTGATCTTCAAAAAATTTATAGCAATAGATTACTGGACAAAAGTTTGCACCTTTTTGCCAGACACAGCACTGCGACGAACACCATCCTCTTTGTCACGGCCAAGAAACTGGAGAATAAAGGAACTTTGATTTTAGATAAAAAGAATTTATTGAAATCCTTATAAAGCCTAAAACGATGATTGCTGATTTCAAGTACCTTTGAGAGCTGGACAGGGCTACTGCACCGCTCAGTCTGTGGTTTCTATATATAGCTCCCATAGCCAAAAACCACCAAGCCAACAAGACACCCAGCAAGCCAATCCAACATCCAGTTACCCGTTTACAGACCCCAGCTCCACGTCAAAGAGCCAACCCAGAAACAGGCAGCAAGTAATATAAGGATCCCTTGCTATAATTTTAAAAACCTTGATAATATTATCATGAGGACAGTTGCTTCCTATCTATATAAAGATGATATGAAGATGAAAGAATATGCAGAATGGCAATTCTGCAGGTGTCAAGAATTTTACTATTAACTAGTTATTATAGATCAAGATAGCACGCTATATGCCTTTTAATCTCCAAATGCCTACATCTGCTATGCGCCTCCATCTCATATCTTACAAGTAGATTTAAGCTAAGTAAGATTTCACATGTCACAAGTTCAAATATGCCAATATCCCTGCCAACCCAAGGCTACAGAGCAATTAAAAGGCACCTGAACATTTACCCAAAAAACCTACAGATAACATAATAACCTACCTCTTTATGCTTCTTTTTGTGGCGTTTGTGCCTCTTGTTTCGATCATTATCCTTGATCTAAGAACCAAAATGTTGACAAGAACTTTAAAAAAAATGCATATTACGCTTGAGAAAATTGATGCGTTAATAATAAAGTTTCAAATGCATATCAGGGCACACCTTCTTTGATCTTTCATTATGTTTGTGCTTCCTCAACCGATTTGAAGCCTCGCATTCACTGTCAGAAGAGCTCTCATTACTGCTGCAAAATCATAATCAATGTTCAGTACCAAAATAACACTTCAACAAACTAATGATAAAATTTGATAGAACTGAACGAACTCATCACATAAATCATAAGTGCCAAGCTGATACTGCGTCATGCATATTCTAAGGACAGAAAGCTCCTCTATGGTAAGAACAAAAACGACGATGATGACGACGACGACAACAACAACAAAGCCTTAATCCCAACCGGTTACATGAATCCTTTTTCTATTCATTTTCTTTTTTTAAAGATGCAAAAATTTTAAATCTTTCTTGTATCACTTCTTCTCCTATGAAAAACTACTTCTACCTCTTTTTTCCTCTATCAAGCCACTCCTACTGCATCTCTAAATCAGAAGGCCATCAGCGTTTAATAGGATTCCTTTAAACTCCAGCCCGTCATGTAATTGGAAAAAACGATTTTGGATTAAAAGAACAAGATTCCTACCTAATCTAACCCAGAGTCCTAATCCAAACCCTAGAAATTCCTCGCAGAGACGGATTAGTTTAAACAATCTACTCGCCTGTAACTATTGGTATAAGAAGAGGAGGGACCGCTGGGAGATCGGTGTCTCCGCCTCCGCTTCCCTCGAGACCGGTGATCCTTGCGAACCCTGAGATCGCCTCTGCCCTCACGGCGGCGGTGGCTGTGGTGGCGGCGTCGGCGATCCCGGAGCGAAGAGGAGTCTGACGAGTAGGAGGAGGAGGAGGAGGAATACGAAGAATTGGATGACGGGGAAGACGAGGAAGCGACCATGGCGGACGAGCTAAGAGAGGGACGCTTCCCTTCCGGCGACCTTCAAACCCTCGCCCTAAGATCGAGAAGCGGCTTTTATTTGCTGTCGACTTGCGCCGTTCCGTTGTTGGACCGGATTCTAGAGCCGGTTCAAGCTTACATAGCCACAAACTCCATATATTACAATGGGCTGGGCCCGACCATTTTATATGGGCTAAGACAAGTTGTGTTGGGCTGGCCTGTGGTCCTAAAAGATTGGGTCTCAGTGGAACTTGATGGAGATTAGGCTCATGCCAAGTTTATTAGTGGCTCAAACCTAAAGGAATTAAGATGGTGCTCGTGTGAAATAATGATATTATCTCCAATGTTAGGTGAGCATACTTTTAGCTAATTGAATGATATTTTAATTATACGTACCAGCCATTCTCTTTACGGAAGCAACTGATTACTTGCTCATTATATTTAGTTCATTAAAAACCAATTAAACGGTTTAAAAAAAAAAAGAAAGAAAGATAAAAAAATTGTAAAGTACTGTAGCAAGCCTCAAAATATAGTTTGCACATGGGTTTTGAAATATATGAAAATCCTAGACTGTAGACTTGGTAAGAAGAACATAGAGTTTTCCTTTGTCAATCTTGTTTCATATTCGGTAAAGAGTAGATAGAAAATAAGTTTTTCTAATGTTGAACTTCTAAATTCAGCACCAGTTGATGACCATAGACTGAGCAACTGTGAGAATAGGCTAACGTCTAGCTGATAGTCCGTTTCAATTGCTGGAATTAAATGTCTGAAGCTTTCACAGGCAATACATATTCTTTGCACGAACCATTTTTTTTTTTTTAATGAATAAAATACAGATTGCCACCCTATAATTTAAGTGCTATCAAATTATATCCATGTGATTTGTAATATTATATTTAACTACTATTTTTTTTTATAATGCTATCAAATTATATTCATGTGATTTTAAATATTACACTTAATCACTCATGTATTTTAAACCTATTCAAGCTTTACTTAATATGCCGAAACTTTCGTATGGATATAATTTAATAGCATTTAAAATGCTTGATAGTTAATATGACATATCAAAACACATAGACATAACTTGATAAAAATTAAAACACATGATACTTAATGGTAACATTTTAAATCACATGAATATAATTTATTAATATTCAAATCATATGTTAGTAATTTATATTTTATCTTTTATTATTATTATTATTATTATCATCATCATCATCTAACTATTCCAAAAGGATGGAAGATTATTGCATATGTTCACATTGGCTACACAGACGTGTTGCTTTCCTTTGCTGTCCCACTTTCCAGATGAATAGTAATTAGATCATAGGTTGACCTCACGCAGAAAGGTTAGCCTGTTTCGCACCAATCTTTATGATACCACCTGCTGTAACAAATTTAGTGGTGTTTGCGAAATATTAATAAGCCTCTCAATATATTTATATATTGAGGTTAGGATTAAGAGAGTAGCATGGTGTATGAGGAACCTAGCTTCATTTATGGCTGCCACATTGTAATATGACTCTTTTATTGAATATAGGATAGATGAAATGGTAGAGTTGAATGGGTTTGTTTATATGTTAATGGCAAACTAAAGAAGTTACTACAAAAATCAATGATAAATCCTATACTTCCTGTTGAAGTTTTGGTTAACAAGTGTTAGTCCTTCAGTAATGGTTATCCGTTATATAGAGCATTAGCAGAAACACAGTTAATCGCCTATTTGTGAGATACTTCTTCAAGAAGAAGGTATTGTCTCCAATTAAAGATTGCTTGAATATTAGAAGACGGTAGGCCAATTTTGAGAACTTATGATAGGTTTGGAGGAAAATATCGGTCCTTCACAATGCTCTTCTCTCCTTTCAGTCATGGGGGTGTCTCTATTCATCAACTGCCTTATCTCAAAGCCACCTTCTTCTATCTCAATCATCATCTTCGCTCTTGAAAGGAGTAGTTGATCAGTAGTTTCATATATTCTCTGAAGTATCCTTCGTTTGCTATATGGTGTATGCTATATATATGGCTACCGAGATCTTTGTTCCCTTCTACTTCCTTCTCACTGATTCCTGTCACTTCTTCTACTCCTCTGCTCTACTCCTGTATCACAATTCCTTATAAATACCAAGATTCTAATAAAAGTAATGGGGAAGTTTCTGACCTCTCCATTTTTCTGTCCAGAGAGGGAAAAAAAAAAAAAACAGAGACTGGAAGAAAAGTTATTTCCTTTACTAATTGCAATGGAATAGGCTAACAAAGGAAAGAGAGCTCATTGCAAGAATGCCAAGAAAGCATATGCTATTCTGAAAGACCATCTGTAACACCCAACAGTCTTTCTGATGTAAGAACAAGTCAGCTGCTTCAATGATCTTCTCGAAGCATCGACCATCAAATTTTGATGTCTTACAAAAATTTTATCATTCGGAGCTTCTGCCAGGCCTTGCTGAAGAAGGAGAGACTACAAAGAATAAGCAGGCATTTGCGACTTGGATTTTTTATCTCAAGGCTTCAACGTTTGGAACAAATGTTAGTCGGCTCTTGTACGGTGTGATGCCAAGCTTCCTGTATAATTATTATGATTTGGTAGTTGTTGATGTGGTTTTCATTCATATTCGAAGCTTTCTCAAATTATAAGATGTTATTTTAAAAAATTTAATATATATAAAATTCGAAGTCATACCTATTTGCGTCATGATTTACGTAAGAATGGTGAGAAATCCTTCAATATGAAGAAGTACTCATTAGAAATGCTTGGGGTTAAATTTTTTTCTTCTTGCTCTTTCAAAAGGTGATGTTCTTAATAAAAAATACTGATTGTAGTTATGAAAAAAGAATAGATGATATAGCTTATTTACAATAAAACTTTAATAGGTTCTTCTATCATAAGTTTCTATCGAACTTCAAGCCAATGCAAACCGTCAACTACATCACTCATCAAAGATACACTCAAATCCCAACTATATGGATCACATTTATCAATAATAGGACCATCCCACGAGTATCATTGAATTAAATTTTTTTGATAAATTTTATAAATTTAAAATCATTAATAATTAATGATAATTCGTAAATAAAATTTTTTCATCATCTAAAGCATCATAACTTTTGAAGTACATCCCCTTTTAAAATCTACAAGTAGGGATTCTAAAGGTAGAACTTAAATCATCTTATTTAGTGCAGCTCAAGGTCCCTAACTTAAATCATCTCATTTGAGTCCACCTCAAAGTGATCATGAAACAATTCCATGCATCCTGAAGGTAGACCATCAGAAAAGTGTTTGCACTATGAGCGGACGAAAAATCCATTATAAAGAAAGTGGCCACCATAATGTGCCTCGAACCATATGATATTTTTCTAATATATCTTTATTCAAATAAAAAATATGAAGTGCTCATACTAATTATGTTATTATATTAGTTATGGACATGATTTTTCCAACATTTCTGATATGGCTTAATCAGAGCAGCTTTATTCGGTCATAACCAAGAACTCTTTTGAAGGTTCCATTTTTTGACTGGACTGTCTTCCCGGTTATGCAACTCCATCAACGGCTATGCTCTTGAGGAGAGAGACATCCAGTCCGTAGGAATTCTAGTGGCACATTTATTGTTATTCCATGCCTTTCGGCTCAGTATACAAAAGCAATTCACTAAAAATTCATTGTGGTATAGCAGACAAGGCTCTCTGGATTTCGATATAATCACATCCTACAATTTGTTATCAGAGCTTGATTTGCCCTATATCCTTTGTAGAAGATGATAATGAACAAATTTCAAGTTCAGTTTGAATTTTTTTCTATAGGTTTATTTTAAAAATCAATCTTCAATGTTATTCGTCCGAAAGCGCCACTCAATTCTTTCAATCTTTTATACCAGTCCATTATGCCCTTCAATTTTTCTTTATTTATGGCACCATTTATATACAGAAATATTGTAAAAAAAGTTATTGTGAAGCTATTATATTTTGCATTTATTTTAGGTAACTCATCATCAAAAGCATCTCCAGCTTTCCTTGATTTTTATATTGATCATCCATCTGATATACAATATTTACACATTCAATGTATCCTTCTCGATGTTATTAGTTTTGGTGCTGCCTCAATCTTATCTTTTGCAATATGGATATCAGTCTTTGGCCGGTTTATGTGTTTTTTTTATTAATAGAAGTAAGATGAGCAAAGCATAGAACTCATGGCAAGGTTGAAGTTAAGTATTAAATTTTCAAACTTCATTCAAGTTATGTGATATCCCAAATTTAGTCCTACATTGGATGGAAAAAAAAGTATCATGTGCTTATAACTTAAGTCTCCTTGCTACCTATTAATTTCTACTCGAATTTTTGAGCCACGTAGTTTCGATCCGCTAACGGGTTAATTGAGCCAATAGGTGAGCTTAAGATGTTACAAATAGTATCAGAGCCAACTCGAATATGCAGAAGTTAGTATGAGGAAAGGGTTACCCATGAGACGGTGGTAAAGTCTTGCCATGGCATGGAGCTACCCTTACAGCACCAACAACGGCTCAGGGGTAGATTTTGGCCAACTTGTGGCGTGCAACGAGAACATCACATTATAAGGAGGAAAGATTATGATACCCCAAATTTAGTCCTATATTGGATGGTAAAAAAAGTGTTATGTGCTTATAACTCAGGTCCACTTATTACCCATTAATTTTTATTCGAATTTTTAAGCTACATGATTTCGATCCACTAATGAGTTAATTACGCCAATAAATAGGTGTTATAGGTTACCTCTCTTTAAGTGAGGGCATCCTCCTAAAAGATTACAGTTGAAAGTTCACAGAGCGTTCTTAGAAGGGAAGAAGGCATGATACAAGTGGTGATAAAGTTTGACAAGGCGGCAGTGATGGAGGTGGTCACAATGCGCAAAAGAGACTAAAACTGAGAGCTAGATCCAATAGCAACAAAATTATAAGGAATCTATTGGAATAAGTCACAACCATAAGACCGCTTTCTGTTTCCCTCCTCATCATTTTTGGCCCTGTTCCCATCTTGTTTCTTAGTAATTCTCCTACTGCTAGTTCTTTCTCCCCAACCTTACCCCCCTGCTCTTCTTCTGTTTCTTGTTCTGCTTGCACTGCAGCTCCCTTTTCATTGGAAATCTCTTCAGTGACTTCCCGGTGGTTTTCCAGCAACAATGAGCCCCTCTCTTGTTCAATTACCTCAGCTGGCCAGACTGCATCTGCACTAGACTCAACACAAGAATCCCCTGTGCCATCTGATCCCTCCTCTTCTTGCACTGATGACTCTGTTTCCTCTTCTTGAGATTCAGATGATGGGGCTTCAATATCATCATTGCTTTCTTCTTTGCTCTCTCTCTTTCTCCTCCTTCTTCTCCCTCCTTCCTGGCATGAGAGAGCTTTGATTCTTCCTGAGTCTGGTAGGTTTGGTTTTGGACTCTATCTGATCCAACAGCTCTGAATGGAAATTCTTCTAGTTCTTCAGGTGATAGGGCTGCTACTGCTGCTGCTTCTTCTTCTTCTTCTTCTTCACCATGGCTTTTGGAAAGTGGGTAACTCTTGCACTCAAGGGCTTTTTCCTCCTTATATTGGATTTCGGTGAATTCAACACCACCGCATGAAGATTCTTGTGTTTCTCCTTTTAGTTCTTTGAGGCTGACGAGCTTTGATTCTTTTACAGTTTTCTCATTGTGGTTTTGGGCCATGCCAGATTCTAGTCCACCAAGTGGAAATTCTTGAACAGCATTATCGCCACCATCAGCGGTAACAGCTTCTAAGATTCTCTCCTCTGGTTACGAGGACCTCTAAATTCTTGATGGTTGGACTCTGAACTCTGATCGATACTTACATTCTCCTGAGCAAAATAACAAGAATCATAAGTTAACAATAAGTTTTTATTTCAAAAAAAAAAACAAAAAACTAAAACTAAAACACTCCAATGATTACTTTGAATTGGAAAGATCAAACTAAAACTAAACCAAAAAAATCATCAAGTGATACATAATGATGACCGGTTCTCAGCTAGCTTTATGGATGGAGTCCGCGGTATTGGATCAGGATCCAAAAGAAACGCAAGCCCCCTCTCTTCCACCTCACAGCCTTCATCGGTCGACCTCGTCGACGATCTTCTTCTTTTTGTTATTAACGCGAGCTCGGTGCGCCGCGAAGGCTGCTCCGAGACCAGCGGTGACGAGAGCGCCGCCCAGCGTCAGAAAACCTCCCGCACCCCTCACCTCTATCTTCATCCATGGCTTCCTCCTCCTCGTCCACGTCTACGTCTCAAGCTGCTTCCATGGAGATTATCTCCAAGGAAAATTTTTGGGCCCTTTCTTCTCTCTCTCAGGCTCGTTTAATTTACAAGATCTGATTTACAGATAGAAATAAAATATTTAAAAATTAAATTTCTAAGCATAGAATATCTGAATTATCACGTTTGATTGATCATGAAAAGAAGTATTTTTCTGAGAAAGAATGAAGCTGTTACTTAGTTAAACAGTTTCTTTCTTAGAAAAACAGTGTAGAATACTAATTATATCCTTTAGTTCTTAATTATTTTTTTTTATCATCTAATTTTTTTTAACTTTTATATGGATTATAAAAAATGATTAAGAAATTAAGATATCAAAATTCTAAATTAAGATAAAAAATTTTAAATCAAGTTGACACAGTGAATATGAAGCGAAAAGTTTTTTTTTTTTTTTCGCTCACTAATTTGAAAAAAAAAGTATACGATAGAAAAGAAAGGTATGTTGGGAAGAAAAAGAAAGCACCTTGCGATGGAAAAGTAAATTCTATCGTATCAATGGGATTTTATTTTTCATAAAATGAAAAAATTCAAATCGTAGGAATAGAATATTTTCACGAACGGGTTTTGAAAGAACGAATCAAATATTTTAGTTCATGAAAAATAAAATTTTATGCTTTCTTTTATTATGAACCAAACGAGCCTTTATATTCTTCTTTTGCGTCCCTGAAGTCATCAACATTGGTTTACTTGTGTTTGTACGTGAGAGGGTTGGAGGGGATCCGTTTGAAGGTTGCGCCAACCAGCGATGCTCCGTTCCGTCGGCTTCCGGTGCCTGGGGGATGACATCTGGAGCGTCCGACTAGGTCTCTGATCTCGAATCCGGCGGCAGCGCAGTACTTTCCAAGAGCGGCCACGCGTATTTGGATGGATCCAATGAAGGGAGATCGCTTTCTTTTCTACTGCTTTAGTGAACCGGGGGCACTCTTTTCATGAGATCTGTGGTTGCACCGCCAAACAAATAGCGCAAGTTGATAACCAATTTATAAGGGCTAGTAATGGACGACAATTTCAACCAACGTCAAGATCCAACACACCCCATTTTGTTCAGAGGAGGAATTTTCCATGAGTTGGAAATGGAATCGGACATGAACGTTACTTTATCTCTACTAGGTTAAAAAAAAAAAAAAAAAAAAAAAACACATTAAGGATATGAATAGATATATCTCTATCTCATATCATTGTATATTTTTATATATTAAAATATTTATATATATATATTAATATTTTTTTCAACATATTTTTTTTATCATTTTTTATTTTTTAGTTATATTATTAATTTTATAATTTTTACTAAAAATAAGGATAGAGCGAAGATGGATTCGTCATTCCATTAGATTAGAAAAATTTTAAGAATAAAATAGAAATGAGATTTATTTTTTTTGATGGAAACAGAGACGAGGATGTAATACTCCAAACCTATCTATTGATCTAATTAATTTCGTTAGCAGACCGAATTTATGTGGTTCAAAAACTTGAGTGGTGATAGGTGAACTTAAATTATAAGTATATAACGCATTTCTTTTTCATCCAATGTAGAACTATTCTTGAGGTATTATAATCTTTTCTCCTTATAATGTGACGTCCTCGTCGCACGCCATAAGTTAGCTAAATTTTATCACAAGTCGGATCATTAGTGCTACAAGGATGGCTCTATGGTGGAACTCCATCACCCTCCCATGGATAAACCTTTTTTATGCTCACTAACTTTTGCATATTTGGGTCAGCTTTGATGCCATTTGTAATGACCTAAGCCCATTTATTGGTCTAATTAACTTTGTTAATTGATCGAAACTATGTGGCTTAAAAATTTAAGTGAAAGTTAATCGGTAGCAGATGAACTTGAGATATAAACACATAATATATTTCTTTTTTATTCAATATAAGATTATTTTTAGGATATTACAGAGGATTAGGATCTTCCGTTCCATCCCATCCCACCCTATTATCATTCCAAAATTTAAACTCTATTAGCCAACTACATAGCATATGATTTAATAAATTATATATATATATTAATAATATAGTTATATGTAATGTGAAAATAATTATGAGTGATGAAATTGCATAATAAAAAAACTTTATAAGACAAACCAAAAGTTATAATTTTAGCCAATAAAAAATTCCATATGGTGAAACCACCGCTTGGTGGCTCCCCATGGTAATAACATGAAGGCTTTCAAGATCATAGTCAAAAGTTCAAGAAATAGAGTTGGTATTCCGACGATAATTCAGCGTTGCAGGAAAGGTGCAAAGAGAAATGCCATAGATACCATTATAAGATCGTTTTCTATAGAGATTTTTGAATCAGTTGCAGTTTGTTATATATAACTAATTTAACTATCTGAAAAAAATGAAAGAGAATAGCATGAACAACAAGAAGGTAAAAGAAAAATTAATGATTTTTAAGGGGCCTGGAACAAGCACTCGACATCTCATTCTAGACTTGAACTATCTTGCACATGTAATGGTGTTTTAGGTGAAGCGATGAGTCATCCGTACTTATATGACAGAAAAGTCCGGAACCCAGCATGTGTGTTAGATTTGATGGCTTTTTCAATGATATGTTTAAAAATACCTAGACTCTAGACCTTGAGCTTTATTTTTTTTTTTTTCCCTCCCTCTTTAACCGATCGTGCGCTTTGAAACTTGCCACAGCAAGATAAAAATAAATAGAAAGAATCAAAACAAAAACCTTGATGTTGCCACAGCGAAAAGTAAAAACTCTATATTTTTAGCAGCCATGTTCATGTGCACATGCAATAAAAGTACAGTGACAGAGTAGAATCAGGAAGCGGTTAAAAAGGATAAATTTAACCCCGGATGGTACCAAGCATGCTTGAAGCTGCCTTTGCCCGGCCATTGCCCCATTTGAGGATAATTTATCTCCCAATAGTACAGCTGATGCGAAAACATTGGTGGACCACACAAAGGATGCCCACCAGTGGTGCATTAGTTTTCTAAAGAAACTATTTTGAGAATGGAAGCCAACGACTGGAAGTGGGAATGCACGCATGGTAACCATTGCTTCATGAAGGAGCAGAATCTAGAAGCTGCTGAGAAAGCATGGTGGGACAAAGGAGAATGACAATGGACCGAGAAGCACAGAGAAGTCGGTGGTGGACAGATCTTTCATAGCACAACAATACAGCTAACACCAGCTGAGACATCAAAGCAACGTACCTTTCAGAGCATAAGGTGGGACAGCACAAGGTTTCAACAAATCAAGCATTTAACTAAGCTCCTAACAAGATCCTATCAATGGCAAGCATCCAAAGCCAATGACCTTTGGCTCTCTGAACAAAGGAAGCCATCACCTTTCGTGGATAGCATCAACTACCAAAACAAGAACATGTCCAAAAGAAGCCAGGTTCCTCATCTCAGTCGCACAATATCGTTACAAAGTTTGCTGAGAGGGAGGCAGGATTATCTCTACGGCCCCAAGACCAGAGGCTTGTCCACCCACCGAATCCTGCATCCACGAGCTTCCAGCATCTGAAGTAGCTCGGGAGAGAGAAAATGTCTCAGCCTACTTAGCAGTTTCAGCTTCTTCAGCCTATCCCAGGAAGCTCTCAGTGCAAGCTCATACCCATGTATCGACACCCCCGTGAGGTGCACCAGCTTCGCATCCTGCAGGCACCTCAGAGTCCCAAGAAGCTTGCAGAGGCCCACGCCAGTCACTGGGCAGTATGATATATTAATCTGCAAAGGAAAATCAAATTATATTATAAGCTTCATTGATGCCAAAGTAGTTGAATAAATGGAGATGGTAGGGTTAATTTACCTGTCTGAGGTTTTCTGAGAACTGAGCAAGAGCCCACAAGCTTGCATCATCCACAGAGCAGCAGCGCTTGATGTCGAGCTCAACTAGACTCTTGCAACCAACAGCAATTGCGGCTATACCAGCGCTTGTAACATGAACTAGCCCTCTCAACTCCAGGTCTGATAACTCTTTCAAACTGCTTAGATGCTTCAGGCCTTGGTCTGTGATCTGCACGCAGTAGCACAAGTTCAACTTCTTTAGACTCTTGCAACCAGCAGCTATGGCAGCCAGCCCACCATCAGAAATACCAGTGCAACTGTAGAAAGAAATAGACTTGTACGTAAGCCTCAAGAGTTGTAGAACACACACACACACACACATATATATATATATATATATATATAAAGAGAGAGAGAGAGAGAGAGAGAGAGAGAGTGCACACTAGACTTGGCTACGTTATATATATATATATATATATATATATATGACTGAAAATGAAGATCTATAATCCATAGACTTACCGGTAGAGATCAAGTTCTAGGAGTTTTCTGCAGTTGGATCCAATATGGATGAGGCCTTTGTCAGAAACGCTTGGGCAAAGGCCTAACTTCAACATCATCAGCTCTGAGCAACGAGATAGACACTTCAGTGCTGCCCCAAAAAAAGAGAAGTAGAAAACCTGATTCAATGAATCCATGCAAAGACAAATTCAACAAAAGCAAAGGAGGGCATTGATTCTACCTGTATCATTAATAGGACAATCAGTGAGATCTATCTCCTTTAGATCAGAGCAACAGGTCCCAATCCAATCAAGACCTTTCTCGGTGATGAATGAGCAGGATTCTAACAGGAGGCATGCAAGCTTTTTACAGTGATCAGCTATTGCAATAAGGGCATTGTCCGTGATCAAATGGCAGCATGTGAGATCAACTGTCCTTAAATCAGGACAACACATTACGAGCTCAGAAATGCATTCATCCGTCACACCCTTGCATTTACCAAGCCCAATTTCTACCAAATTCTTGCAGTGGACACCAATGATCCGAAGACTTGCAGATGAAACATGAAAACCATCTAGTTTTAACACATTCAAGGTGTCTCTAATAACACTCAACTTGGAGAGAAAGGGCCATACTAGCTCCTACAATAACCAAATTTAAAATAATCAATGATAAGTGTGCAAAAAGTTATGCAAGAAAACCAGTGCAAGTTTGAAATCTTCGACTCACTGGAAAACAGTCCCCAGCATTAATCTTTTGGAGATACTTGTGTCCTTCAATGACTGAGACTAAGCCCAATGTTCTCACATTGCTGCATCTTGAAACATCGATGCTCTGAAATCAACCAATATTATATTGATCAATGAAACCTCCCTAGTTTTCACAATAACTTCAAAACTATTAAAATACAGTCATGGCATTAATCAACGTAGAAAATTAGAGAAGTAGAAATAAGAAGCAAAAACTAGAAAGTATCCAAAACGAAATTGGACTGGGCTCATAACTTGTATATGATGTTCGAAAAGATATATGATTTACTAATCATGGGCCATCACTAATGAACTTCAGGTATAATTTTGCATGTATTATTAATACCTATAGCTCCATAGATTCTCAAGACCATTTCAAGCAAGCAGCTGACATCGTCGAATACTTAATTTACAGAGAAGGAAAGATTATATGCATATCAGCAAATTCAACAACAAACTTACAACAAACTTCTTCCTTTCTGCAATTCTCGCACCACAAGAGAATGATTGACAAGAGGAGAGGAAAGAAAACAATAGAAATAATAAATTACCCGCAATGAGTTGCTTCCTTTCTTGAGAAATCTCAGACCTTCATCACTTATCTGAGAACATCCTACCATGGTCAGGTCTTCCAGCTTTCCAAGAGAGGAGATTGATTGAAGACAAATATCTGTTACCTGTAAAAATAATGGCTTTTTAGAATTAGATTCTCCTAGTTAAGCATCCAACATCAAAATTCTCGGATCTATAAGATTTTTTTCCCCTTAAAGATCTTATCAATTAGAACCTAAGCATCAGATGCTTTTAAACAAATGGATTAAGAAAAAATTAAATAAAATTCAAAAAAAAAAAAAAAAACCATTATATATCCCATTAGATTAAGCTTAGATGTGATAATCATATACACTCCGAGCCTTAAAATTTATGAGCAGAAATAGAATCCAAATGACTTGAAAATTCTATATTTGATAATTAATGAACCAGAATTATACCTTCTAGATCAATTTAACTTTCTAAAGGTACATATGGAACGTATGCAGCGTTCAAATTATAGCACCAAAAATAAAAACCAACACATAGCTCATTGAAGATTAAGCTTACAGATCGTAACCATATTCATCATAATATTTTAAAAAAAATAAATAACCATAATTAATGATCAAGAAAGATCTAACAATGTGATTTTTTTTTTCCCTCTCTGTAATCAGTGATGGGAAGAAGAGGAAAAGGATCTCAACTTAATGAAAGGGATCTGGGGAACGACCTTGAGGTAAGAGATATCCAAGACCTTGAGATCTCGGCACTTGTTCGAGAGGAGATCGATCCCGAGGTCCGAGATCTTCATGCACCACTTGATTCCGAGCCTCTCCATCGCGGGACACCCCACCGCCAGCTTCGCCAGCCCGACGTCCGTGATCCCAAGGCACTTGTCCAGCCTCACCTCCCTCAGCCCTCCGGCGGCCGCCAGCGCGGCCACCTCCCGGTCCCCGACGCCGACGCAGTGCGAGAGGTCCACCGCCTCCAGCCGCGGGCACGACGCCACCATCACCTCCAGCCCCCGCCAACCGATCCCGGTGGCGCGGGCGAGGCACACGGTCTTGAGCGTCCGGAGGCCGCCGGCGGTGTGGATGGCGGAGGCGAGGGTGGCGTCGTCGAGGGCGGGGCAGGGGGAGAGGACGAGGGATTCGAGGCCGGAGTAGCGGCTAAGGAGGGAGGGGAGGGACTCGCGGCGGAGGACGCGGAGGGCGCGGCGGTGGAGGGCCTCCGCCCGGAGGAAGCCGCGGGAGACGAGGCGGCACGACTTCCGGTCACCGGAGTCCGGGAGGCGGTCCAGGATCTGGACCAGGAGGTCCACGGAAAGGACGGCCTGGATCGAATCAGGGGGCTGGGGGGTCCTCATCATCGCGACTTTTTCCGGCGAATTGTTAGGGAAAAGGGCGGGTATTTTCTGCCGTTTTTCAGGTGGGAACAAAGAGGAAGGAGGGGAGGGGGACGAAGGGGTGGAGGACGGGGAGGAGGCGGTCAAAGCTGGTGTGCCGGCGGAGCAGAGCATTTTTGAGGGTCGACGGCATGACCGAAAGACGGCGAGGCGTTCTCTATTTGTTGTGCGTCTCCGCTGCTACTGTAGGCGTTGGGAGCGGTGCAGGATAACAAAACCGGCGGATCAGAGGCGGGGCGGGAAGCGGGAGGGTGGGGTGGAGTCCGTGACGAAGGGAATGAGTCGGGAAACACCGTCTCCGGAAACCACCTCCCCCGGGTGAGCGTCAGCGCGGCGGGTCGCTGGAATGACGAAAATAGCCTCTACAATTATTTTAAATTGCGCGAACAGAATGGCTTAGTGAGGGTGGAGGGGAGTATTAAAGAAGGGTATTACGGAGAATTGGGGTTGAGTGGGAGTAAATGGCGTGATGGGATTGGAGGAGGGGCTATTCGGGGATGAAGGTACCCTCTCAAGTACAGAGCCGTTCAGGTTCGTGCAAGCTGTTGCTCCTCTTTCACGCTTCCCCGGATCGGTCACAGTTGTTTCATCGCTTTCCCAAAATATACCCTGGATTTGCGGACAGGTCTCTGATTGTTTAATATTTTCAAAGGCATCCTTTAATACAAAAATGTCTAAAATAGCTGAAAAATAAAATCAACGCGGGATGAGAATGTCTCGTTTAGAACTTTTAAGTTGATATGTTAATACTCAGAAGAGAGGATAAGGTTATAAATCAAGTCATAGTCATGATTAATTTTATTTTTATTTTAATAAAAATCAGTTATTATCTTAATATTAATTTCTAATTTATTTTACTATCATTTATTTTTATATAAATAAAATATTTATTTATTTATTTATTTATTATTTTTTTTTGGTTCCTGTCGTAGGAAAGAGATTCATTTGCAAATCGTTGGTTTTGTCGAGGGGCTATGGGTAAAACCGCAACAATCTTTTTCGCTCTTCAGTTTCAGCGGAAGTCCTCCTGTTTAGGTCATTCCGTACGGATGGCTTAGCCGGAAGGTGGGCCCCACTAACATGGGAATCCCGTACCTATCTAAGGACGGGGGTACCTGGGGCGGGGCCCACAGGCAGGTCCGCCCGCCCCGCGTTTCTCGCTCGATACGTTCTCGGTACCTTTCCGCCCATGGATTATCACCTTCCCACCCATTATCCGGACCACGGAACGAGACCCTCCTCTCTGCTGCAGGAGACGCTCGGTCGCTCGTCCTACGAGTGGGTTCCCGTGGTGGACCGCATTCTCGGTTTATTTAATGATTGATAAATAGTGAGCGGTTCGGTTTCTCTTTAAGATATTCTGGTTTACCAAACCACGGGAACGATGTTGTTAAAAAAGACAGAAGAAAAGAAAAAAAAATTACGGAAACGATATAAAATAATTTGGCTCACATTTCTAGAGATGCCTTGAAGGTCTGGACCACCACGCCACGTTACTTTGAAAAAGACATGGAAAACAAGAAGCGCAGGTAGGGTGGGAAGTGAACCGGCCAGGTCGGCCGCACCTCTGCTCATCCATGGGCCGATTTTTTATTTTTTTTTATTTTTTTTATTTTTAAAATTAAAAAATTATTTTAAAACTTAAGTTCAAAATCAAATTAAGTTGTACGATTTAAAACACATTAAGCCAATCTAAAATAGCTTATTTGGATCAAAATAATAGACATATAACCACTTAGCTTCAACTCATAATGACCTCCGTCAGCCGACTATGGATGCTCAAGAAAAAATGAAAAATTACGACAACCAATGGTATGAACGAAGGTGCAAAGGCAGTAGATAGGTCAAACCCCAGTGAAAAGGTGTGAAGATCTTATGTTTTTTTAACCCTCACAATCAGGCATGATGGCCAGTGAGAGGATCTGTTGAAGAGCTGGAACCGACAAGAATAATGGGCCTCATCAGTAGGTAGTCATGAGTGACAAAAAAACCATGAAAGTGGAGACTACCGCTTGATGTCGTAGAAGAGGAAGAACAATCGCAAATTCACCATGTCATGGGGCATGATTTTAGGCTTTTAGCCCATGGAGCCACATAATCACTCTGCCTTTATGGGCGATAACAATGGTGCTTTGATTCCTAGGTTTCAAAGAGACAATTTTCTACCTTTCACTAAAGACATTCATCAGGCTAACTCTTTAACCAGAGTTGTTACTTTCTATTCATCACTTTGTCGCTTTCATGATTATTCTAGAAGGGATTCATCACTTTGTCGCTTTCATGATTATTCTAGAAGGGTCATTCCCTTGATCAGTAAGCTTCTAGAAGAAGCAATGGTTGGAAGAGAAGCAACAATTCAGATTCATTAATTGGGCTAGTGCTTGGGCTTTAGTCGGGCTTGAATTAAGCTTATTTATTGAGTCTAATTTAGACTTGGGTCCAAACTAGCCTTGAGATAAACCAATGCTCTGCCCAAGCCTAACCCGAAATTGATATAAGCCTTATTTTGAGCCCAAGTTTGATTCGAATGTAGAGAAATTCAACCTATGACCTAGCTCGACTAACCTTAGCCTAGCTTGAGTTCGCTTCCAATTCCAAATGTAAGGGAGCAAGTAAAAAAATAGAGTTATCAAATAAGACAGATCGTGCTGGAACAATCCGTATAAGATGCACCCTAACAAGCTGTTGTGTCATGATGGCCTATTACAACTTCTATTATGGATCATGTTGGCATGACCAACGACACCAAGGGGCCCAGTACAACCTATAGTCCCGTGGCCCATTCAAACCATACTAGGCCAGCCTATGGCCTAACCTAACCCATCCAACATAATGAACGGTTTTTTATTTTTATTTTTTTATTTTTTTAAATTAAATATATATATAATTTTTTTCTTTATTGTTTAATATTTTTAATATTGTGTTATGACATGGCATGCTAGTCGGGTCATGTGCTTGGTTTATGCCAACTTATGGGCTTATAAGTCTTAGCTCAGCATAAAATAAGGGTTGCTCGCATTGTCATCTCTATAAAAAATTTATATTTTTTTATTATAAAAATTAAAAAAAAGGCCTGGCTACATGAATAGTGCCTCTCATATGGCCAATAGTATTCACCAGCATCATCACATATCACACATTATCATGATGATAATGATATTATTATTATTTTATTTTATAATAACACACACACACACACACACACACACACACATATATATATATATATATATAATGAGACATAAAATGTTATATAAATTCTCATGTGACTTATCATTACATTTCTCATCAACAGGTAACATGTATATATCATTTTTGTGAAGGGTACCGAGCACCAGTGCAAAGTCGTTTAGGGAGTCATACATGAGATATATATCTTTCTATATGAAATTTTATTTTCTTTTTGAAAAGGTATAAAATTTCTGCATTAGTTTGATATGCAGGTATCTATTTGTATATAATAGGTATATATAATTACCTTTAAAAAAAAAGAAAAAAAAAAAAGAAAAAAAAGGAGCAGTGTTTTGTTAGAGTCTAGATTTGTCTACAGGATGCGTGGGTTTTTGGTGTTGAAGTACCAGCACCAAGTTCATATGTCCTTACGGTCACTTTCCAACAGCTTTGCTCAATTTGGACTTGCACTGAAAACATATCTGCGGGATAATCTCCTGCGGCGAAGAGGGCAGGTGTCTGCGATCAAGATTAACGGTGGAGCAAATGGGTGTGACGTCGCGAGTACTATGGTCAAATTTGTAGCGTCTCTTTGTCAATCTTTTCCCTGGATCTTACCATATAGCGCCTGCTGCATTTTAGCAGCAGAATATTTGTCCAACCATGGTTGTGAATGATTGCAGACAAGATAGGAGGCAAAGACAGTGAGCCCCTCGGTCCCCGTTAACGGCCGAAACCCTCCGGGATTAGGCGTTTACCATGGGCATTTCATTTAGGGACGGCGGCATCGTTGGAGGAAGTGCACACCTAAGGACCGGCGGCTGGCCAGAAAACGCCGCAAGCGGGCGGTGGACCCGTTTCAAAAGATAAACAAGGAGAGCTGCCATGTTGTCACATGGAATAATTTATCCCTGAAATGAAGCAGGATCCGGGATTGGATCATCCATGAAGGGAGCCCTCAAATATATAATAAGACTGAATTTTAAGCCAAGATCCCGGCCATCTTGGTGGAGTCTGATACTGGGACAGGCTGCATCTTTAGCGATGGCGCCGGAATGCGGCCGTGGAATCCCGTGCTTATCAGATTAGGTGACCAGTGTAGTGATCTGAAAATAAAGCCATCAGTAGTAAGTTCAATAGCAAGAACTAATTTGCTATAATGGTCTTAGGTGTTAAAGGCTTTCTTGGTAGGGGATCTTCGTTGCTCAAATCAGTGGCAAGGAACGATGAAAGTGATCAAGAATGAAACTTAAAACCTTTAAGTTTGTGAAGAGAACGAAAAATAGTGAGAAAGAAGAGGAAGCAAAATATCAGCTCATTGAAAGTTAGACATCGATTGTTGATAAGAGATCACTTATCTTTGAATAAGTCTTTCTCTTATAAATGAATTTATATTCAATGACTGCATAGATTGTATACATTATACAAATTATAAGCCATATGCTTTTTAGATATGACTGTATAGAATGCAATGATCAGCATTATTTATAGATGGACGTTCATTTTCATCAAACTATCAAGAAATATGTGCATTCTATCTCATCGGGCATGCACTACCTACTGTTCTGCCACCCATGTGCCTTCAAATTGTTTGTTGATGGTGCCATCAAAGATGTTGATATAGAGCAAGTTGTCACATGTTATGTTGCTGGAGGTTGAATAATTCTACAATATTACATAGTACACCATAACACCATAAAAAATTAAATAAGCTGGTACATAATTTGATTGGTTCTATCCCTTGATCAATAATGTATGAGATTTTCATGTCTTAATTAATTAATAAAATAAATCTAAGAACAAATACCATTTTAGTTTTGATTTTAGATCTCAAGATTATATTTACAATGAATGTAAACTTTTAAATACTAAATAGAAAATCTCCATCAATATTTTACTACTATATTGGTCAATAAGCAGGGTCATACCATCGTACATCAAACTAAAAGATGAGATAATGATTATATATGTTGGTAAGCACCTGATGTGCAAGCTGACATTTCAGCCCAGATCTCAACTGAAATTAAAAATGAAGACGAATTCTTATGTCTCGATTGCTGTTGATGTTAACCATAGTTTATTGAATCATAGCTTAATATATTGTAAAGTAATGATCAATAAAGTTGACATCAAGAAGCCTTAGGCTAGAAGCTGACCAAGAAATAACTTCTCCACAAATATGTTATAAATTAAACTATTGAGATATATACCATAAAATAATCCGCACCAGGTTCTTTCTGCGGCTTGTTTGGAAGCTCTTCCAATATTATATGTTTTCCCTGGTTAAGTTGCTCGGGGAGTTGGTAATTGCTCGCATACGATGATGCCCGGATGGACTATTTTAGTTCCAGTTTTCTGACAAATGCTTAATATAATATCATCAATAAGACCTTAGGAGATTTAGTCTGATTTGCCCTGGCTTCTCTAAGGCTGCCAGCGACCCGGCTCCTTGATGGGTTTTAGATTCTCTCTGCCCATAATTCACCTGTTATACTTTTACAACATTACTCTAAAACAAACGAACTCTCATCTCACCATTCAAAGCTTCTATATTCTTTCTTTCTTCTCTTTTTATTTATATTACTATTTACGTACACTTAAAATTATTATAATAAAAATATTTTGCAAAACATTTTTATAAAGATTTATTTATTAGTTTTAAAATCATTTTACTTGCCTATCAAACTAAATTTTTTATGATATTTTAATAAATAAAGTAATATATATATATATATTTGCTAACTTGCTTTTCATGCCTCTTTCTTGGCTTTTATTTTTTTTTTTTCATGGGATCACTGCCTCGGCTGGTGGATCTATCACGTAGCACTGTCAATTCAATTAACAGATCCTATCTTCATAAGGCTCCGTCGCCGACAAAGCGGACCGCTGAATTTCGCTCCAAGTTATAGATGGATCGTTTTTATCGGCGCTGCTTCATCCTGCATTCGTCAGTGGTGGGAGGGAGGGACTCGATAATTAAATAATCCAGAAGTAGGTTTTTTATTTTTTGGCAGACTTTTGAGGGCCCCAGCATCGATCGTTCCATGTCCTCGCCAGTAATGTGCCAGTGCTGCGAAATCGTACGGTGGGCCACGGAGAGAAGCTCATGCAACGTGTTGCAGTGCTGCCATGCAATTTTAGGTCTTATCCTACTTTTTATTTCTTAAAAAAAAAAAAAAAATCCTGGTTCTAATTTTGGCTGCAGTTAGGATGTGAGGTGATCCATACCAGATGTTATTTGGAAAGCAGGAAGACATTTTGGGCACGTATCTCCACGGGCCAATGAATGGCACAAAATTCAGTTGAGATCAAAGATTGATAATTCAATTTTTTTAAACAAAAAATCATAAAAATTCAGATATTATTAGTTTGAAGAAAACAAACGAGATAAAGAAAAATGATGTTATGAACCCTAATATGAGAATAATTCTTAGACAGAGTCATTCGGATGAAAATAAATTTCAGAATAATATGAAAGCTTTTTAACAATGCAAAGAATATTTTTTATTTTCAAATCTACATCAAATCATATATGAGTTCGCATAAGTTTTGCAAATTTAAGGTAAATTTTGTTTAAAAATTTTTTGTTTAAAATTTCAGGTAAAGAAAACCATATAACTTTTTTGTTTTATTTTTTTTTTTTCAATTACAAAGCCTATAACTCAATCTAGGATGTGTTGGATTCACCCTAGCCTAAACCAAAACATCAACCCCTAATATAATTCAATATAGTCTTTGGGCTTCGTATAGTCTCAGGTTCATATGAGGTTGAAGTCTAATTCCAACTCAATCTAAGTTCAAATTTTTGAGTCCAATCCCTATTCAGATTTATAAAATATCGACTTGGCCCTTCTTAATGATGGTTTGGGTGAATAGTTTGGCTTAAGTCCACCCTTTAGTTTTGATGAATATCTTGCATTAGCCTCTAAGGTGGTGTTTAGCTCGCGGTATTTAGCTCGCGGTAATATAATATTATCAAAAATATGATAAATCTGATAATTTTACATTGAGTAATCAAATTACTAGAAATGTAAGATTATTATGTTTGATTTACTTTGATAATATTAGCTTAGATTCTCAAGAATACAAATCTTTTTTATTAAAAATATTTTTTATTTTTTAAATTATTATCTTTTTTCCTTTTAGAATATGTAATGTTCTAGTTATATTATTTAATAATATTTAATAATATTTAAATAATATAGATTATTAACATATATTATATATTATTTAAATATTGAATAATATTTATAACCTAAATAATATTATATAAAAATAATATTTTATATTATTAAATTATTTAAACCTATAATATAAATGATATTAAATATATATTATAGATTATTTAAATATAATAATTTAATATGCAAGAAGGCCATAACTTTAGTAATTTTAAATTTTAAATTTCTATATTATTATATAAATATATAACAATATTTGAAATATTCAATGTTATATTAATATTAAATTTAATATTAATATATTATACTTTAAATATAATATTAAATATAAATATAATATTAAATATTTAAATATTGCTAAGTGTATATTAAATATATAGTTAAATTAAATATTATTACATATTTATATAAAAGTCAAAAACGTAATCAAAGATTACCAAATTTTGGTAATCTCATATTTTCAACTTTTAAATAGGAATCTGATTAATATGGTTTGGGGGCAATCTTAGATTATTAAAAATTAAATATTATTATTTAAATTATTTTATCTAATTGCCGAACATGGTAATCAACATGAGAATTTTAAATTATCAAGATGAATTATCACAAATCAAATGATCCTTAAGAGTCAGGTGGCTCCATGGCCAAATGAAACTGATTTCTTCCAATTGGCTCAATCCTCGTAATGCAAACATTAACCCCAACGTTTAGCAAATAAATATTATCTTTTCACAAACAAACAAATAAGAGCAATCACTTAAAGAAAAATTGTACATTTTTATCAATTAGCATATTTTGATGTGTCGTAATAGATAAGCACGTTTGCGTGTGTACATACTGTCTTAAAGGTGATTCATCCACCATGACCTCTTGGATTAACGAGAACTCTGCATCCTCTTCTTTGAATCATCAAATTACACTTTCAAATAATCTCTCAGTTTATATGCAAACATGCATTTTGAGAATCAAATCAAGTTATAGACTCTTTGGCTAATCTTGGCTCATCATTCTCTCAAAGAAAGCTTTGGACAGAGGAATTTCCTCTGAGGCTTTGGAGCATTTTAGAGTTTGATGCTAAAGGGACTTCTTTTCTAAGGTGCTAAGTTGCAATTGCTGTTAAAAAAAAAAATATATTATATGACACGATTAAAGTAGCATTATTGCTATTTTTGTTCCCGCACCAAAAGAGAATTTTAAAAAAATTAAAATAAAAATTCAAGCACAATGGTATGCCTTAAGCCATTCTTAGGTAGGTCTGGTTTATTATGTGGCCAAGACCATCAATAATCACACTGTTATGACTTCACCTGCATATTGTTGTGACTTCTACTAATGTCTGCATATTGGTTGGCTTGATTTAATAAGCATGTGATAGACCAGAGCTACTCAAGAATGGCTCATATATCCTAATGCTCATATATCCTAATGCCCCAAGCAAAATTTTAGGTAAACATGCGCAGGTAGACTAAAAAAATCATCATCATCATCATCATCATCACCATCATCATCTTATAACTTGTAATTTAAAGTTTCCTTTTTAGGTTTGGTGGCATCACAATAATCCATCAACCATCCCTCTTGAATTAGTCGATTGTGTGGCACACCACGAACACTACGCTACTCGGTGCCAGTAATCTGAAGTGGGCCTAAGATGTGCTCGTCTCATGCATGCTTATAATGTACTGGGTCGTGGCGCACGACAAATGTTACGTACTTAGTACGTGCTCGGTGTCAGCAATCTAAACTGGGCCTCAGATGTTCTCACTCTCCTTAGGCATGCTTTGCCCTATGTTTCACTCGGAATTCAGTCAAATGCTCTTTGATCATAAAGGTTCAGCCTCTGGCCCCATAAGCCCACCTAACCCAGAGCTTATTGCGGCCCAGGTATCATGCTGGTTGGCCTACTCCACTATTATGCTTTCTCTGCACATCTCTACCATTCTTCCACCACCAGTGTGTCACACGAAAGTACTATCCACAACCGCATGGACTCCTCCTAATTTTGTTTGAAATAATTTTATTCTTATTTTTTAAAATAGATAAATATGATCCTCATATTAACTTTTCATGCTTAATGTGATAGAAAGTTGCCATGTAACTAGCAAATGTTATTAGTTGTTGGCACCAACGGCTTTCATTTTTTAAATCTCAATTGATATCTCTTTATAGTATCCCTCTAAAATTCAAAAATTAGTGATAGATTAATATATACAGGAGATACAAAGAATATAAAAAAAATGATTATTTAGCTGGCAAAGGAGCTAAAAATTTAATGAATTCATGTTGATATACGGCAATTATACGTAACTCTCATTAGTAAAAGGATAATAGAAAGATTACATTTATCTATTTTGAAAACCATGAGATTAAAATTATTTTAAAAAAAGAGGGATCTATTTGTGTAATGCTTCAACTCAATGCATATCAATTTTTCTTTTAAAAAAAGATTCATTAAAATTAATATAGTTAAAATTTTCAAGTAAGTCAACCTTCATAATATTTGGTATCGAATTTGCTTGGCAACACATCTTAAATCATCTAAAACAATGATTGGATGAGAAAATTATTATCAATAATGATAAACTTTCAAAAAATTATGAAAATACTCTTTTGCCACCTATAATTTAAGAATAATTTTTTAATTTTTATTTAAATTTTTATATTTTTAAGAATATATTTTTAGATATTTATTTGATATTTATCTTTTTTTTGCTTTCTTTAGAAAATAAGAATCATAATAGAAAAAGGAAATTTATTAGGTTTACAAAATTAGGATCATATAGAAAATGATAAATCTATTAGCTTTAAGAAAACTCTTTATAAATAAGCCCTAGTTGAAATCTTTTAATATAAAAATTCTTCAATAAAATTCTTGAAGAATTTTTTCAAAGCCTAAAGATATTCTTTGTTGTGGTAGTCAATGCAAGACTAACCATATCAATAAGGATTTAATCTCACTATTTCTTTTGAAAGAATCCTGCATCGATGATGATATTCATAGCTAGTAAGATTTATCTGATAGTTATACCATTAAAATAAATAATAGGTTCTAAATTGAATAACAATAATTGATTTGGATTACAACAATTCATGCCTATCAGATAAGTAACTTACTCCTTCTAGATTTTATGTATAATTATTAGATTAATCATTAATGATTAATATGTAAATTATAGATGTAATATATTTATAAATTATAAATTATTTTCTATTAAATATCATGCTATGAACTTTGGTAATAGATTATGTTTATCAGTTTATGGATAGATATATGCTATCATACTTAACAATTTGTGATTGATTGATAGATTATCATAATTATCAGAGATGATTTGATTATATAAATTGTGAAAAATATATGGAATATATTCTAAGCCAACTAAATTTCTAATATTGTTTGTACCCATATCTAATAGGGGATATATACTAGTCGAAACTCTGTACTAGTGAGGGTCAAACATTGTTCAATACCAATAGCTAATGGAGGATATGCATTGGTTAGTATCTTGCTAGGTAGTATTAACACATTAGTTTAAACCTAGTGACCTATGAGAGACATACATTAGTTAAACTCTATACCAATAGAGATTAAATGTTGGTTAATATCCATAACGGATAGAGAATATGTATTGGTTGGTACCCTATCAGTGGGAGTTAAACATTAGTTCAAATCCAGTGGTCAATAGGAGACATATTTCTTGCACTCATACTAGTAAAGGTTAAGTATTAATTAATATCCATGATTGATTGGAGATATACATTGGTCAGTACCCTGCTAATGAGAGTTGTATATTAGTAGATGAAGAAATGATAATTTTAGGTATAGTTAGATTGAATAATGAGATACATTATGATGAACTTATATGATGTTCTAAATATGAATTAAAATTTATAAAATATTAATTTATTCTTATTATTTTCTTAAATAAATATATTGATTGATTAATATATCTAATTATTGAGAAAATATATTTAAATATTATTATTTGGATTATGTGGTAGAGGTGACCATTGTTTATTAGATTGTTGAATTCATTATTCTATTGTTTATCTTCTTTTAGACATAAATGAGTAAATATATCGAAGCATTAATGGAGGTGGGTTTAGTTAAATGAAAAGGTTTTTCTATTTGTATTGAAAAATACTTGCCAATATTGATGTAATTTAAATAATCAAAGATTTATTTTAAAGTTAAATGTTAAATTTTATTTGATTTTATAATTAGTTATTTAATATTATTATGATAGATGTCTTGCATATTTGTTATGTCCTAATTAGACATCCCAAGCTAAAAATGTGATTATATGATTGTGAATAAAAGTTGGAGAGATAATTAAATTCAATTCATAAGTTTTGTTGATGAGAGAAGCACAACCAACTTTGATTATCGAGAAAGAATCACACATGGGAATCATGCAAGATTTAAGTTGGTTGGAACATTTTTTTTTTTTACTTATTCATTTTTTATGTTACATAGCTTGAATCTCATTGAATGTGTTGATATTATCCATACTTATGTTTGAATAATGGAATTTGCTACAGTGCTTTGAACTTTTTTTTTGGGGGATGAGCATAATCTTGATTGTTCGATCATGTTTTAATGCAAGATCACAAGCCTTTTGTCATGAGTTCCAGCTGATTATGTGCATAATTGGTGACATAAATTTTATGAAAATAATGGGACAAATGTAAGTTCATTAGGTTAATAAATTTTATGAAAATAGACAGATGATTTTTGGGCAGAGTTGAATCACAAAGGGGATGGAGAGTGGGTGTATGGTGTAAACCCCCCGACATAAGAATTTTTTTTAACAATATACGCAGCGTGAGTGTGCGACACGCGGCACGCGCCCACGCGCGCGCACATGGGGCGCAGGGGAGGGCTCAGCCCTCCCCTCGCTGAAAGAAATGACAGGGGAGAGGACTGAAGTCCCCCCCTGTCTTCTTCTTCCCTCCTCTTCGCGAGCTCCCGTCACCGTGCCGCCCTTCGCTCATCCCCGACACCTCGCCGCCGTCAGGTAAGCCCTCCCCTTCACCGGCAAGGAGAGGGAGAGAGAGAGAGCATGGAGAGAGAGGGAGAGGGCCGCAGGAGGGCCCTCCCCTGATGCGGGAGCCAAGCGGGCTCCCACGCTTGGTTCGGGCCCGGCGGCGTGCCCGCCGGCTCGTCGGGGGTGCCGGGCGACGTCCGGTGGGGTCCGGCCGCCGAAGGAGGCCGACCGTGCCACCGGCAAGGGAAGAGGGGGGAGGGCCGTTCCACGGCCCTCCCTTCACTTGTGGGTTCGAGCCCGGCGGCGTGTCCGCCGCCCACCGGGCTCGAGCTTTGGCCGGCCGACCCCCGCCGGCCGTCCGGCCGGGCGGCGGTGGCCGGTCGGTCGCGGCAGAGGGAACATCCGAGGGAGAGGGCCGAATGACCCTCCCCCGTCGCGGGAGCCAAACCGTCTCCCGCGTTGGTTCGGGCCCGGCGGCGTGCCCGTCGGCTCGCCGGCCGGCCGACGGCCCCCACCGGCGCTGTGGCGGCGTCTAGTGAGGTTCGGCCGGCCAACGGTGGCCGGCCGTGCCGCCGGCACGGTGAGGAAGGAGGAGAAGAAAAGGAAGAAGAAGAAGAAAAAGAAGAGGAAAGAGAAGAGGCCGGCCACCGCCCACCCCTGGTTCGGGTGAATCGTGGGGTGAAGGGGAAAAGAAAAAAAAAGAAAATTTGGGCTGAATTTTCGGGCACCAATTTGGGCTCGGCCCAATAAAAGAAAAATATGGTCGTGATCAGCATGGATCCTAGTTTGTCGGAGAATTTTTATTTCCCCATTTGGGCTTCTATATTTGAAGATATTCAAGCCCCAAGTTGGGCCCAGGATTAGACTGGGTTAAGTGTAGGAGTCAGATTGACATCCTAAAATTGAAATTTAAAAATCTGAAAAATTATGTTGTAGGTACCCAGAGGTCCATACAGCTGATTTACGCTTTTGGATTAGCGTTGTGAGGTAAGTAAGCCAGCTATAATGATTTTTCTTAAATCATTATTAAATTATGCCATTATTGAAATAATGAAATTGATTTATAGTATTATTTGAAAAATAATAGTTATGGTACCACATTTATGTAAATGAATATTTGACTTGATTATTGTTAATTTTGGTAAATTAAATTGGCATTTGATACATGCAACTGGTTATTCATGATTATGAAAAATTACCAAATTTTGGTAAAACATGAAAAGTAAATTGATATATGTTTGCTATTATGCGAATAAATGTTATTTATGATTGTGATATTATATGTCGTCACGGTCCACACTATATGTTACATGACTCCGGGACCCACCTCCACAGGGGGAATATGTGGAGAACACACATCCTAGGGATGTGCTGTGACACCCTTCCTTCACTGGGGGCGTATAGGGAGGTTACATCCTTGGGATGTTATTACGTGGACGTGGGACATTAGTATGAAATGAGATTTACAGTGATTTGAAATTGAATGGTATTTTGAAATATTATTTCATATTAATTGCTTCCAATTTATTTGAATATGAGATTTGTATAATTCTATAATATGATGAAATGTTTTTAAATTTGAAAGTATGACATGTATTTGACTTGCCATGGAGAGCCGAAGAGGAGTGAGGTGTGATCAAGGTTGAAGGTGGTGCTGGAAGGAATGTGAACCGAAAGAGAAGCACTCCTAATGGAGACGCAACACAAACAAGATGGAGAAGTGTACAAAGAGCCAAAGGCTTAGCGAAGGAAGGAAGAGTGAAGCTTGGAGGGAGAGACGAAGAGATAGTTTGAAGGGAGGAAGAGGGAAGCTTTGTTATAGGCATACTTTATCATATTTTTAAGATTTAGATGTCCCAATCTCTATAGAATCCCTAGTAAATAGCACAGCCGATATTCTACCGACTTGAGTTTCTTTTTCTATTGTACTCTTGTCCTTAGTGTGGAATCCTATAACTGCAATTATTAGATCAATGTAAAAAATATAATTTAAAAATACCATAGCAATCCCCTTGGATAACCCAGTGGCAGATCTCTTAATTGCTGCCTTAGGTAAACATCCTTAATTGGTCAACTTTATACCTAATTGAGCCACTAATTATGCCATTGCGTACGCAATAGCATTTCTAAATTGAAAGTCAGTAACATATGCGCACTTGCCGAATTACTAAAACCTAATGACTTGGTTCTCAATCTCCATTTAGCTTCACCACGTTCACCATTTGTTTTTTCAGCCTTGTAAAAGGATTTTGAATGATAAAGTCTTGGATTCACCAGCTTGCACTAAACTTGATATGACTGGATTCATCCTGCCGCTGATGTATCGAAAATGAGCATGAAGTGCTGCCAGTACAAGGCCACGTTCACACTCCTGGACTAATGTTCCAGTAAAATACATTAATCTTCCCTTTTGCAGGTGCCGTGGCATATCGCATTGTTACTTAGTGATTGGCTTGGCTTTCATTTTTTTTTTTTTTTTTAATTTTTCACGTGTTTTGGACAATGGGTTGACTAATATTTTTTATTTTTTTTAATAACAAACAAAGCGGAGCAAAGTATTTAGAATCTTAGAAAAGTCACTCCATGAGCATCAGCATCGATAAAGTGAATCAGTGGAGGAGGGAACTTCGTCGAAGTTCTGTGCTGCCTAGGAGATGCACTCCAGTTAACCAAAAAATTGGTGATCTCCTTTGCTTCTCGATGTAGATGGCAATAATTAATTCTTGGAAAGGCTGACATAGTATTGAACAACAACCTCAACTAGAGAAGACAATGATAATGCCATTGTTTTGATTACGGCGGTTGAGTCACCCTTCAGCTGAATATGTTGAATACCAGTAATTTTCAAAACTGCTCTAAATCCAAACCACATCACACTTAATTGTGCGATAGGAACTGATGCGGAAGACAATGATAATGCCATTGTTTTGATTACTCACCCAACACAAGCACATATTACAATCTTAGCCTCAGTTGAATCCACATGAGCCATTAAAATTTACCTAAGTAAGCCATGGTTGACTAATATCTAAGATAGATAATATTCAATCAACTGAGTGCCATGAAACTTCAGCGAGTTGAAAACCTTGTCTAATAATAAATGATCATTTAAAAACCAGAGAAAATGGATGGAAGGAAAAAGTAAAGTTATCACATTTGGAATGATTTCCATTTGTTTCAAATTTGGATTCATAATTGTTATATAGACATTTCATCCTTAGAATACCACTTTGTATCACTAGGACAGCTGTTGAAAAATAGCTAACTTAAATGGTCAATGAGAAACTACTATTGGGACTTGAAGTTGTCATTGCGTGCATTACATATGTATCTTAAATGGCAGATAAAGCCAAAAGTAAACAAATAAAGAGAGGGGAATAAGCTAAAATTGACACATTGATTCCATCACAATGAGATTTTCTGATATTTGAAAGTTCTTAAAGATATGCATGAATTTGAGAGATTTTAAAATATTTTGCATTAGCGATCTTGTGCAGGCTCTATCATGATCAGACTCGCATCTAAAAATTCTCGAAAAAAGAGCTCGACCTCTCCTCTTCCAGACCATTTGCTAATAAATAACTCCTGCATTAACAAAAATAACAATCGTTTGATTATGTCCTATTGGCACTTATGCTTCTAGTGGATCAAATGGACCACAGATCAAGTGGTAGTGTCTATAATTTTGTCAATTATAGAGTAAGACTTCTCAAGAGAAGAGTCATCCGTTGAAAACTTTAAACAGGCCCACACGGTGCTTGCACCAAACGATGCCAATTTCCGGATGAACAGCCATGTCATGCCCACCTCCAATGGTATGGAGCCACATGTGGAAGGTGACCAAGCTGCACCAGGCGACGGGGTGGCTACGATTTGTTTGAGTTAAAAGCCTATGGTAAAATTTGTCGTCCTAAAAGGAAGTTCTATATGCACTGCGATTGTAGGATATGTTACCTAATTGTTCGCCCTCTGCCTCATTCCACTTGCATGGATACCTTTCTTTTCTTAATTTTTTGATTATAATATCCATTTGCTACTAAAAACTATAGTTTCTACTTCCACATCCTACTTCTCGACTTATTTATATCTATATGTTATGTACTTTAATGCATTGTAAAAGACATAAAAGGAGGACTTTTGCAAGGAGAGTTGATGTTGTTGGGTGACAGATTCTCGAGAGATCTTCAAATCTAATTAACTATAATAATATAATATGATAAAAGATTAGGTTAACTTACCAAGGATTTAGTTGGATTGGCCCATAATAAAAATAGTAGAAGAAGATAGCTTCAAAAATATATCATATATAGACAAATTTTCAATCCTCATATCGACATCACTAGGAATTGAGCACAATCGTGAAGAGGATTGATCGAACTCCTTTCAATACCCAGCAAAAATAAAATAACGAAAAAAGAAGAATGTAGAAAGAGAAAATTATTTAATTGAAAGAGGAATTTTTAATATGAAGTAAGAGAGTAGAAGAAAGGCAAATGCTTTGGATTGATAAAAAATAAGAAGAGATTGAGTCTCAAATGACTTAATTACTTTAAATATTAGAACCGCAAGGAGAAGCAACAGATGATGGAAAAGCCTTCGATTTAGTAGAGAAACAACGAATGGCTGAGAAGCCATCAATCTTCAGAAGAGACGTGATGGATGGACTTCAGCTATAGAATAAAAATTTTAAGTTTTTCTTATTTAGATCTAACAAACATAACTCAAGTTATAGTTCCATTTAGATGCTTGCAATTTAAATTATATTGCAAATTGCTTGTTAGGCTATAACTTAGGATACTGTGTAGGTTGACTCGCAATCAATATAATTAGGTTGGTATTTGATTAAAAAATTTCTCTATTCTATCTAAATCAAAGTCTTGACGCCTCTTCTATTATTATTATATCTCTCCTTTTCAATATCTTACCTTATTGAAATATCGGTCTCATTATGATTTGTTATTTCGATATCGATAGATATACTTGTAAAACTCTAACATAATATTGATATACATGATACATTTGGTATGAAAGCTTACTGATAATCGATATGCTTTTTATATCGGTATTAATATAGTATGATACGTCTAATATAGTGACCAATGATCAATACGATATAACATAACTTTACCTTCATTTCAAAATCAATTGTCATAGTTGCGAGTGTTAGTGTTAATCTAACAATCATTTGCTTTTTCTTGAGCATCAAATAAGGTCTTATGAAATGTTTCCTCTCCTATCATTTCCTACATGTACACTCTCTTCTCTCTCCATCCTTCATTTTTTTTTTTTAATACAAAATAAAGCCAACTACTATAATGTAAAATGTAATACGATTTTAACCATGTAATGAAAATAGATGAATCTTAAAATTAGTCATGTATTATTGACATGACTGAAATAAAAAATAGATAAACTAAATTTCAGTTCATATTTATTTGTTTTCTCAAATAAACAGTATGCAATTGCGCCCTTTGTTTGCCGACAAGGAAACTGATGACTCCACGAACGGTCTGTGCAAACCATAAAATCCACCGAATCCGCGCCTCTGTAAAGCTCGCCGTTCCCATGAGCGTGTTCAGACTTCAGTATTCAAAATTCCACTATATATTTTTTTCCGATATTTAAATAGAAGAGAGAAAAGAGTACAGTAAATACGCCCTAGTAAGTTTCTCTTCATGTCCTTGCCGAAATCTTATGCGGAAAAAAATCTCGAAACTCGATAATAATAATAATAATAATAATAATAATAATAACATCACCGAATGATCCCACTCCCTATATAAAGATCCGGAGACCGGACAGACCCGGACAAAACGTTGTCTCCTTCTTTCACTGCCGGTGTGAAAAGATGTGCGGAGGGGGGATCGTCTCCGACTTCACCGCCGCCAACGGCGGCCGCGACATCGCCGTGCCGGCTCTCCATCCGTCGGAACCATCTGATCCAATCCAAGGTACCACCGAATTCCTCCCGCCGCATCTCCATAACATATCCCGCGGTCCATCTTACCAATTCTTCCGTTTACGTAACTCTTTTGTGGTAAATTTTAAGGCAGCGGCGACGATAAGGGCAAGAAGACGGTGGAGAATTCGGCGGCGGCCGAGAAGGAGGAAAAGGCCGGCGGGAGGCGGCGGAAGAACGCGTACCGGGGGATCAGGCGGCGGCCGTGGGGGAAGTGGGCGGCGGAGATCAGGGACCCGCGGAAGGGGGCTCGGGTGTGGCTGGGGACCTTCGCCACCCCAGAGGAGGCCGCCCGCGCCTACGACAAGGCCGCCCGCGAGATCCGCGGCGCCAAGGCCAGGGTCAACTTCCCCGACCCCTCCTCCATCCACCCGATCTCCAAGAAGCCCCGAGCTCCAGCGGCGGTGGAGAACTTCGCGTCGTCGCCGTCGCCGAAGTCGTCGTTCTCCCTCTCGTCGGCGAAGGATTCCGTGGAGTCGGCGTACGTGCCGATCGGGGGAAACGGGCGCCTGTGGGGAAACCGTGGGGGGTGCGGTGGCGTCCACCTCGTGTGATCCATGGAAAGATTCATCATAGCTCGTGTGACCCTTCAGATATTTTTGTTATTTCTTTCAGTTTTTAATGGAACCCATGGTGTAATGGATGATTCGTTGAAATGATATCGAATGCTGATAATAAGTTTTACAATTAATATTTATTTGGTAAGTACTGAATATTTTATAATTTCGGCATTCATCATTAGTCATTTTTATTTTATTTTATCCAAAATAATAATATTCACCCATTCTTTTTTTGAGCACATCATTATCTTTTTTAACACATTATTATGTTTTTTGTAAAAAATTCATGACTAATTATTCAGTAAATGAATTATAAATGGAGAAAATATTTGAAAGTTTGTTCTAGTAATATGCTATTACTCTGGGGAAAAATGGAGAGTATGGGAATATGGCTGTAGTTGGATCACTAAGTTGGCTGTATAATACGATGGCAAGCAGTTACGTGAGGAAATGCCCGAGAGGAGCGAGGAGGAGTGCCGAGAGCTGCAGTGGTGGCGTGGTGGCCCGCGACGGTGGTGCAGTGGCCTGCGATGGTGTGGAGTGGTGCCTGCATGGTGGTGAGTCGTAGCCCCGATCAACAGAGGTGAAGAGAAGAAGAGGTGAAGTGATCGAGAGAGAAGATAGAGATGTGAACAGGCTGTGGATTAGTAAGTTCAGAGATCTGGCTCTTATTACGACTACTAAAGTTGAGCAATAATTTTAAAGTCATGATGATCTCAAAAAATAAAAAATAAAAATAAAAATAAAGTAAAGATTTGTTACTGGGTGGTAACCGATATGAAGTTTGCTCAGATGTCCACACAAAACGAACAGATATGATTACACTTAATTTTGTTTAGAAAATAATAAAAAAGTACTGTGGAATTTTCTATAATCTATATTAATATGAGAGAAAGAAGGAGAACGGAGATGTGATATGCTTTCGAAGTAGGTGGTGAGGTAGCTATAAGAGAGAATGCGTAGGAGAAAAGAGAATGAGGAATAAAGATAACTTGATATAGATATTACAAGATCAGTGGTAGATTTTTTTAAAGGGTGCATTTAAGAAGGACATAGATATGTTTTTAATAAATTAAATGAAAGCATATGCCCCCCGTTTGTGGTCATAGGTCCCTCTCTCTCTCTTTTTTTTTTTTTTTTTGTCACACTTATCCGGCTAGAACTCAACAATGAAACAGAAAAGAAGTATGACTAAGATGGTACTGTTGATCATTTATATCAATATAATTTAATATTCCAGTTGATTTAGTATATTTTGATAAATTAAATGAGCACGATTTCTCGCTTTGCTTTTAGGGTTACATGGAGAGAGAATATTTTACCTTGCCTGAAGAGGAGTAGAGATTTGGTGTGGTTTTCAGCAGTACAAATCAATGTTAACTTGGCTGATAGAAAACTCTATGCGGATATGATATATAGCGTTTGATCGTTTTTTGACGGCGGATCTTTCTACCGCATAAATATTTGTATGCGTAAAAGCAATAAATGTGCCGCGATGAGCCATGGGCGGGAATCGCTCAATCCGATCTCGTCGGTTTGTGGGAACCGACCGGTCACCGGGTCTTTTGTCGGATTCGGGTTGCGGAATTTTTGGCTTTTCCTTGGATGACGAGATCTGTGGGCTCTTTTCGGCGTGCGGCTGGCTCTACTGCGGCTGGCTCTACAGCGGCCGTGCCCATGGATTTGATGAACCTGAACTCAAACTTCTTTTTTTGAGGGAATAAAATCTATTTTAATTCGGGATTTTGATTCGGAATTCTGTGCTCAAACTTCAAACCACTGTTTGTCATAGCATGGAGACGGTGTTTGGAACGGCTCCTTAGGGGCTAACGGCAGTTATTTTTTTTATAGCTGTATTATAACGGTCGGCTCCGACAGTTACCTATGTTTTTGATATTGCATTGTTCTAAGACTTAGGCATGCTGATGAATGGCAAAGCAATCTTTCTTTGGATCTTCATGCTATTTTATTTTCTAATTTTATAGATCATTATATCTACTAGTATAATATTATCGATATTTATCTCAAAAAAAAAAAAAAAAAAAAGTAGGGATCAATGCATCAATACCCTAACAGATGATTAAGAAAAGATCCTACAAGAGCCATGAAGATGCAGAAGTGATGTAACCCATCTAACCACGAGCTAATCCTTTAGGCAAGAATAAATTAATTTATTCATTTGTAGCCAAATAGAGAGGGCTCCCCAAGATCAAATGCGAAATCTAATTTTATTTTTTTTAAAAGTGGTGGCAAAATTAGTTTTCAAAGCAACTTGAGACTTTTCAAATGAAAGAGAAGTGCTAACAAGTTGCCATATTGGTTGGATTGGTCTAATACAGCTAAAATGAAATTTTTTGGATCATCTATTCTTTGATGCCATTTAAGTTATTGTAGTTAATACGTGCTGATTTTTTTTTTTTTTCCTTTTTTTGTAAACTTTATTTCTTTCTAATATGTCATATCATATCCAATCCTAGGTGGAACAACTTTTCAGTAGCATGTCTCAGCTATCTCTTTGGCTCATGTGATGGGCAAGTGCAACCACCACCTTAATTTGGCATCCTTTCAATAAGATGAATAAGATTCCTCGCGTGAAGGTGCCAGCCGTCGTCAAGTTCTTTAAATAGTTGTAATGGAAATTTGAGCTCACGTTCCCACCTTCCTCAAGGATTTGGCTGTTAAGATGTATTTGAAGGAGTGTTGCATATACCAATCTCTTGCTGCTAAAAAAAAAATAAAATAAAATACAGAATCACTGTTCTTTTGTAGGTGTTTTCATTACTGTTGTTCTTTGGTTTCGATTATTTGTATATGTTTTAAGTTTCTCAATTTTTTTTTCTTTTCTTTATAATGTCACATAAGAAAATTATCAAGCTTACTGTACATTTATATGGAACAAAAGTGAAGACAGCCTATGAATATCTATTAGTTATAGGAAAAATAATTAGTTTCGTGGTATTTGATTAATATAGTAAGATCAAGGTTATTGAAGGATCATGTGATCGTGTCACATGTCAAAACTCAGATTCTCAGTGGTTTTGACCAGCAAAATTTAACATGTTAATACATCTGACTGACCGTAGAGGAAGAATTAGTAAAATGGTTGTGGTTTCATCCACACTTTTCGTGTTATTCACCAGGATGCAATGCATTTTGACAAAAAAATATATGGATCACTTTGATCTCATCTCAAAAGAGAGATTAAGCATTACATGAGTTGTTCATGACTAATTGCATTCCATATTTGATAGGTAGGGTTTAGTATTTAGACTTTCCAAGATCTTAAACTCTGTCTCGCCTAGGTTAAGGCTGATGTCCAACCATAATAGGTTTGTAAGATTGGAAGTGAGTTTGGGCTGGCTCATGATTTATTGGACTGGCCCAACTTCAGCTCGGACAATGGATTAGCCTGAAGCTAATTCAGATCAAGTTTTAGCTTAAATTAGAGTCTAAAAAATTTTTAGGTTAAAGCCTAGGCCATTACTTAGGTTGGCCAAAATCCGACCCAAAGTGTAAGCTAGAAAAAGATCTAAGGCATTGAAAATTAGGCCTGAATCTTATTCAAATCTAATTTCAAAATCTTAAAATATAGTAGATCTTTAAATTTTATATTAAATTTTAATTAGTAAATTTTCTTAAGTGATTAGGTGCAAATGTTAATTGCTTTTGTACAAGTATTTAAAAATGAAAAATTAATTCTATCAGTCTAGTTGTGGCTTAAATAAATTGCTATGAGTTGACCTAATTAGGTTTTGGGTCAGGGGTTGAGTTTAAATTCTTAAATTTTTTTTAAATTTAAGATTGATCCGGATTAAGCTCGAACTAAGATGTAGTCCGACTTGACTCGACCCGCTTTTTATCCTATTGTCTGGCGATCACATGAGAAAGCTTTGACGGAGGTTTAAATTTCAGCTAGCAAGGCGCACAAAGAAATATAAAAAGGTAAATTACCAGTCAAGTTCCTCTTTGATTGGTCATGCAAAAAAAATGAGCATTTTGACTACCCTAAAGAACAAATCTTTTTTTTGACGACACGACCTTCTTAGCTAGAAAGCTACGAGGAAATCTCTCTTTTTCTATTGCCAGGGACCACGTTGGATTTATGGCTACTGGGGTCTGATTAAATTAATGTCCTGCAAAGTGGCGAAACTCTCGTCCCTTGCTTCCGCTTGGCCCCTTGGTTTTAACTCCTGGTGTTTGACCTTTCCGTCCCATGAATCTTTGCAGTATGTTTAGTCCAAAAATCAGGTCATTTTCATCGAATCTAAGGTGACGTTTGGTATCATGCGGTTGGTGGACCCTAAGCAATTCAATTGTTATAGAAACTCGGCTGTGGGCGCAGTATTAAAATAAGATAATCCTTGTCCTGGCCACGGTCCAAGCCAACTCATGCTAGAGCACGTTGAGATCTCACTGCTGATTTTGGTTGATAAGATCAGCACAGGATGCAAACATGGGTTAACCACTCAAAAACTGATATGTTTTGGGGCAATTTGATGTTAGTGGTCTGGACTTTAAAGTTTAAACTTTGTTGCCTAGCCATGTAACATCCATCATGCCAATTTTTTTCTTTAATTTTAGGTTTTTTTCATTATATACAATGATATGATAATTATATATTCATACATAATTATTTCTTCTCATTATATATAATTATTATTTTTATTACATACAGTTATTTCTTATTGCATATAATTATCTTTTTATCCTATTCAATAAATATAAGTATTTACATAGTTATTATACAATAAAAATAATCAAAATTTAAAGAAATTTGATATTATAAATCGGATATTAAGTGACTGATCAATAGGAGTTAAATGTTAAAGTCTAGTTTACTGAGTGGGGGATATTAATTTCTTGTATTTTATTTAGCTACCATTTCTATCTTTTTTTTTTTTTTTTTTACTTTTTCTTCTTTTTTGGTGGCGGTCAAGGGACTCAAATGATCATTGATGCTCGACAAATGAGAAAGTAAAGTTGAATAATTTGTGATAACGATTTCCAACGGTTATTTAAAATTAAGATTGCTTGCACCTTTTAATTAAGAGTTCGACAAATGATAATTGATGCTTGACAAATGAGAAAGTAAAGTTGAATAATTTGTGATAATGATTTCTAACGGTTATTTAAAATTAGGATTGTTTGCACCTTTTAATTAAGCGTTCGACTATGATACTTTTTTAAAATTTTCTTAAAAAAATTAGCTTCTAATTTCTCCACCGAAAGTCTTATACCGGGGCTTTATCTTCTTTTACTACTCTTTTATCTGTCAATTTCCTATAAATTATGACACTATTTACGTACAGTCAAAAAGCAAAATAGAAAAGTTCTTAAATTAATTGGTATGCAGAAATAAAATAAGAAAGATAGCTTGTGTACCACTCATGAATATTGGTCTTGATTTAAATCTGGTACTGGGGTTCGGGGCCACCTGGTCACTAGTTTGACACCCGGCCCTAAAATTTGAGTAGTTGTCTCAGGGAGTTGAATTAGGATAAGGTTACGTAAGTAATGAATATAACGACTCAGTCAACGATTAAAGTGTTCCAAAGATTTGAATACCTCAAGTAAGAAATAGCAATAAATTATTGTATTCTCGGAAGAATGAAAGAAATTATTATGCTGAATTAGTGAAAGGACAAATAGAAAATTATTTGCATGTGTAACTTTCGGCCAGATTTCTTTACCAATGAAACGCTTCAGCTGGCAAATGGACAAAGACGTGTTTAAGATGGTGGAACTTCAAACATGGCTTTCTTAAGTATCCTTAATTAAAGTCAATATGGTCTTAATTAAAGTCAATATGGTTACATTTCAAACACGTAATTATATGTTGAAATTGGCTTAAGAACACGTCTTGTGTACCCAACTAAACAAATGACATGTGGATTGAAACGATGCTTTAACTTTGTTTCTTCTAGTCATGTACAAAACTATTGAGCTGGAGTTGGAGAGCATCTCCTTAATTTTTAAAGTTGGAACCTTCTCTCCGAATGGAGAATGGAGGAGTGCAATATCTCTAAACTCACCATATTTTGAGTGTATTAAATTATTACATTATCATAATACAAAGTCGGTGCTTATTAAATTTTGGTTATTCCATTGTCCACATAAACGAAATGGACAACGGATTAAAGGTGCAAGTTTTTTTTATTTTCCTTCTTCTTCTTCTTCTTCTTTTAAGGAGAGCAAGATCTATTTCTTTTTAACGAGTCCAATGGATTGAAGCAATTAATGAATGCCATGCTAAAAACCTACATCCACGTTCGTTCTCCCACAGATATCCAACACTTTCGCCTAACATGGCCGTCAAAGTAGTACCAAACCATCCGGTAACCTTGAAGGCCTCAGCAGTCAGTCGAATTATATTCTTCTATTGGTAGAATGATTCTTCTTGGCCATAAGTTTTCTCTATCATTGCACGGCCTCGCAGGTTTGGTCTAAGTAGCACGCACATAGAGAGGCTGAGAGCTAGAAATGAGGCAAAAGAGGTAGAACACAACCACAGCGGCCTTCCCTCTTCAGAACCCACGCCGGCTACGGAAATACTACATGCTTGTGTTAAGGAAGGCAATGTTAAAAGTCATCGCATACATCCTAACAATTTAGTAATTAGTTTTAATCTTAACAAACTTTGTTACGAGTAAATAGGAATCAACTTCTAATTTTTATGAAATATAAATTTTAATCTTTATAGAATATGACTTATCTCTTTTCTATATTTGCACGTATAGCCCTTATGTTAAAATATCATCAGGCATCATCATAAAGAGAGCGAGAGTAAGAGAGAGAAAGAGTCCCGTAAAACTGTTCTAATTTTGTTGAGTGCACTGGGCTTAGTGTGTATGTGAGAGAAAGTTGGAAGAAAAAAAAAAAAAGAATAAGCCAAGGATAGGATAGGCTCTTAATTTATTATTATTTTTAATATATATTTTCTCTCTCTAATATTTTTTTCTACTGTTATTATTTATTTTAATTAGGTTGCTTAGATCTTAGGTCTGCATTTGATTTACATTGAAAATGTACCGTTCTACATGATATTAGGACTGTAAGTTTTGAGATTGGTAGTTTGTATGTTTATAGTTCAAGATGGTTGAAAAGTTTTTAGTAATTTGTTATACTCTAGCTCAAAGGTTTGAACTCTTGTTTTTGATGATTCAACATGTATGAATCATTATCGTTGATGCATGTTGAATCATTATGGTTGATGCTACTATATTCTCTCTTATCAGGATTAAAAAATTAAATAGTACCAATGATGCTTATTGAAAATATTGCATCAAGTCATTTATGATTGGGTAAGGTTTATGAAAGATCGAGAACAGAACAAATATAGTAATACCATTCAAGATTCTCTTTAGCCTCATCATATATCATCTCGTTATGCTCCATAACTATTGCTAAGTCGAATGCACCCAGCCCTAGGGTGATGTCACTCAACTCCTCCAACTCAACCATATCATCCATGCTCTCCTTTGGGTGAAGTATGTGATCAAGGAGAAGAACATATTGAAAGTATTTGAGGTGATAGAAGGCTATTGTCATTTCATCATTGAAAGTATTGTCCTCTCACTGTACCAAAAGGAGTGCTTGGAGGAGCTTTAGGAGGTGATCCCATTCTCATCTTTGTTGCGTAGAGGTGAGAACTTGAGCTCTAGATCACTCGATATATCTTTGCATCCGTATTTGAGAAAGAATTTGCTGTTGTTGTTATTGAATTGCAGAATAATTATGCTGCGATATAGCAGCTGTTAACTAGCTAGCTAAGCCTGAAATTCAGATAGAGGGTGATGCAGGAGATTGCCATCGAAAAAGGAATCAAACTGGATTTTGATGAACCTGTTTCTAAGATTCCAAATATGGATCCAAACTTAAAACAAAAGAAGGAATCAAAGCCAGCTGACGGTGAACTTGTCATTGCATACGGCACATGAGCATTAAATTAGGATGAGAATTTATCATTGGTAGCAACAACAAGCTTAACATTATTAGTATAAAGTTCATATAAGGAAGAGTATTAGAAGTCATTACAAATTTTTTAAAAATTAAGATTTAATTTTATTCCTATAGTCCTTATTAGGTACCGTTAGATATCATATGAGAGAGAGAGAGAGAGAGAGAGAGAGGGTCATAGAGATATAGTCTAGCTTTATTGGGTGTACATGGCCTTGGTGTGTGAGTGTACGAGAAAAAGTTGAAGAGAAAAAAAGATGAATCAAGATAGGCTCTTGTTTTATTATTATTCTTAATATATATATTTTTTTAATAATTTAATTGATGCTATTTTGATCTTAGACTAGTACCTTTAATTTGCGTTGGAAGCTTGCTCTTCTGTAGCCAATGCCTCGCCAAATTCTAATATAATGGCGATAACAGAAGCCCTTAAAGCATTTGATACTAGAATCTAGATAGAAACATTTATAAATTATAAACAGCAATCCTCTTTTATTTGTTATTTGTTTCGAAACAATTTTATCAACCAATAAAAAAAAGCTTGGTCCTGCACCCGTGCTGTGATTTTGCCGCACTCAAGAAACTGCATGCATTGCTGATCAACTAGAAAGATAAAATAAAATAAAATATGAAATAACTGCATTTTTATAGCTTAAAGGTAACAACTTTGCAACATAATGCTCCATGGCAACCTTTTAATCCCCATGAAATCCGCTAGAATTGCCCAAGCAGCAGGAGACTCCTGAAGCTATGGTTTATGACAAATTTTAATAGATCAATGAAATAATCTGTGAGCCAAAAAAAAAAAAAAAATTGTTACCATGTAGAAAAACCGACTTTCTTGAAGGACTGCAAAATTTTCAAGCCAAAAAATTGCCAAAAATTATGATTGTTGGATTTTCTATCGCTAGGGCTCCGAGAATTCACTACCATGCTACAAGGGTCTTTTTGGAATCAGAGAAGTGCATTACTGTTCACTGGAAGAGAAATGATATGCTGAGACATGTCCTATGTTAATTAGATTAAAATTCAATAATTTTCCAAGCAAGATCGTAAAGAATCATTGAATAATTATAACTTATAAAGAAACTTGAATAATTAGACTAGAAATTATTAAAATCATCAACCAAAGAGAAGTTGATGCCTAAATTTTGATAAATCGGTCATCTCATTAGCGCGGCCGCTAATTTTTTATTTCAAATTAGTCCGACAAAATATTATATGACGCAGCAATTCCACCTAAGGTCTTCTCATGTTTTAAAATTGAATTAACAGTTGCTTGGTTTGGAATTTACAAAGCTACCGAATTATCAAACATAAATAGGATTAACATTGAAGTTGACTATGATATAGTAATATTATGGTTGGAGCTAAAAATATTAGATTATCTTCATTTTTATCTTAGAAAGTTTAAATTGGTCACCACAATAAAGAATAATATTTATTATGAATACACTTTAAAAGAGGACAATCAAGCAATAGATCATCTAGCAAATATTCCAATTAACTTAGAGTATTCAACGTTGTAGACCGATGCATTTCTTTTGGATTTAGCAATGATCTTAAAGGTAATGCGGAGGTTACTTTCATAAGATTTTAAATCTATCTCAATGAAAAAAAGATAAATTTTTATCTTTTTATTTTTTTTATTTTCTTTTTGAGGGAATAGTTGTAAGAAATTTTCTATGGGTAGGAAAACATCCCTTGGATATTATCCTGGTAGCCCTCATGGCATTAAGATCCTCGATTCACATTAATGGGCATTCAATGCGCATCTCTAAGCAAAGATCGCATTGCCACTACCATAGCTGCATTTAGATCAAAGAGGAAAATATCCCTTGGATATTATCCTGATAGGCCTCACAGCATTAAGGTCCTCAATTCACATTAATGGGCATTCAATGCGCATTTCTAAGCAAAGATCACGTTGCCACTACCATAGCAAACAAAATCGTAGATAAAGCACCTATAACATTCAACCAGTCTAACATATTTATAAGTATTTGATATATTTATAGGTTTTTAAAACTTTACTGAATGCAAAAATCTCTCTTACATTTTCTTTAGTTAAAAGAGAAAAAAAGAGAAGTATACGGTAGAAGATTTGCCAAACCATCTTAAAGAAATCATGATTAATATTATTATCAGCATCAATCAGATACTCATTCCACATAAAATGATGTGATCCATATATCACAACAACTAGCACCATGGTAAGTTATAGCATCATCTATAAAATATAATAATGCATACAATTTTATAATAATGCAATATATTAAAGCTGTCAAATTAGGTGCCCGTTTTAAGACCACATTGTGGAATAAGGTCAATTGTAGAATATTTCATTTGTTCATATGCCAAGAAGCAAGCTATTAAATCACATCTCTCCTAATAATATCATCGGGCAAGGCAAATGTCATGTCCTTCGTGTCATTTGTGCAAGCTCCTTATTTGTATATTTGCTCTATAAATTTCCCATCTCTCTATATTCACAAGTTCTCCTTATCTTTAATATAAAATCCATTTACTTTTTAAGTGATAAAAATAAAATAAATATTAAAAGTTCAAATATATTTATTAAAATATATAATAATAATAACTATTTTTAATTAAATTAATTTTAAAAATAATAATTAATATAATTATAATTATTTATAAAAATATTTTTTACTTAAATATCTAATCTATACTTGGTGACAAATTAATGCTTTAGTGGATTATAGTGTCATCAGTAAAGTGTAATAATGTATACTATATTGATACTATATATAACTCAACTAACATAATTTTCGATTGTGTATCATTGTGAAAGTCATTGATTTATGTGTCTTGAGGCTATGTGGCCTAGTAAAATCAACTACAAAGTTCTCCACTAAATGGTGTATCATTACAAAAATTGTTAAAGCACATGTATCATATAATCTCATAGTTGGGCAAAACTAAATATAAATAGCCTTTCATATTATGTATGCAATATATTTGTTTGAATGGCTACACCATTCTACTATCCTAGATATTTCTAATTTTTTTATCTTTTCATAGCGCTCTCTTCTTCTACTATGTATTACAGATAGATCGATAGATAGAAATTTTACTTATTTAATTCACCTTTTACTTTTTTAAGAGAGAGGGAGAAGTGAGCTTTTTCATGATCCTAAGCATATCTAACAAAATTAAATGGTCAATTGGAATTAATTTTTGGTTAGAAGAGGGATGAAGAGCTATTTAAATTTAAACTTACTCTGCCACTCTCACGTGCAGGGCAGGTGATCAAGGGGGAGATGGCTGGCGGCCAGGTGGGGACCCTTTAGGATTAAAGAATAAGACTGCATCCACGCGCCCACCGGTCCTCCACTCCACGCGCGGCGCCATGCAGACAAACGCCACGGATCCCCTCCATCTACCCACCCCTCTGCCCCTGCCATCCCTTTACCCTTTGATTAATTAATGGCCATAAAGATACACAGAGAGAAACAGTGAAACGGAGCGCCGCTATATAAGACCTCTCCTTCCCCCTCTCTCTCTCTGCTCTGAACCTGCTCCATTCCTTTCTCCCCTGTTCCTATCTTCTCTTCTCCATCGCCGCAGAGGAGACCCAGGAGCGGCGAAGAACAGAGGAACCATGTGCGGCGGTGCCATCATCTCCGACGTCGTCCATCCCCGGAGCCAACCCTACCACCTCGTCACCGCAGCCGACCTCTGGTTGGGCCCCTGCACCGATCCAACCCCCAAAGGTGAGACCTTTATCCACTTTTCCTTGCTTCCTATTTTCGTCCTTCGCTGCCGTTCTGCAGAGGAATTGAGCAGTGATGATGGGTTTTTGCGGTGGCTCAGAACCGAAGAAGAGGGAAAAGAAGAACCTTTATCGCGGGATCCGCCGGCGACCGTGGGGTAAGTGGGCGGCGGAGATCCGCGACCCGGCGAAGGGTGCCCGTGTGTGGCTGGGAACCTTCAGCACTGCCGAGGAGGCCGCACGGGCCTACGACCAGGAGGCCCGCCGGATCCGGGGCAGCAAGGCCAAGGTCAACTTCCCCAACGAGGACCCCTCGCCACCGCCGGCCAAAGCCGCACGCCGGCACCGTTACCAGCCTTACTGCGGCGGCGGCGGCGGCGGCGGTACTTATTCCGCTACCGCCACCGGTGGGGGAGCCGAGAGGCTGAGGGAGGAGGCGATGGTCCACGGGTCGTGCGCGGATCTCTTTGAGGTGCCGTTCATGGAGGGTAGGGAGGCGGCGGCGGCGACTGCGACGGTGGCAGCGCCGCAGTCCTCTGCTAGCGCCGGCGGTCAGAAGGGCGGGCCTACTTCCAATGAGGAGCTGTTCTGGAACTTTGAGGACCTTCTCTTCTAAGCTCTCTCTCGTGCGATATGTTTCATATCTTTCTTCGTATCTAAGGTTTATTTAGGTTGGACCATATTACCAGCTTTAGCATATTTCCTTTTTTTTTTTTTTTTTTATTTGTTTCCTGCCCGGTGTTCTGTTGTTGTAATTTCTCAACATTTGGTTATGAAATATGAATTTGTGTTTGTGATTTTATTGGATCAAACTAATGGGCTCACATAAGTTGGTGATGTATTTATTGGAAGTTTTATTTTGGATTCGGGATCCCAAACATTCCTTATGTTTAGTTTATATCTTCGCCAATATATATATATATATATATAAAATTTTTCTTTGGTAAGCTCTAATTAAGGATGCTTAATTTAATAGTCAGTCATTACAGGAGCACTGCAAATCCACTTATTTGAAGGCTGGTAGCTGAGCCATTATATTAATAACCTGGTGAAGCTCCCCTTTGATCACAGTTATTAATAGCGTTGTGTTAATTCTTGATTTGGTACAGTGGAAGATAATTTCATACTAATTTCAGAATTTTTTTAAAGAAATTCTGAATAAAAAATGTAAGCAATGAAAATTCCCAGCCTAACAAAAGTCAAAAGTTGAACTTTATCAACCTACATAAATCTAAGATGTTGATTTGCTCATATTCCAAATCATCTTTCATTCTTTGGCATGAAGAACAGTCTCATGTGGCCTCATGGCAATTCCATTAATCCAGCCATGTCTGAAATTTCAAGTTCTTGGAGGGGCTATGATCACTTGGACCATGGAAGTTTACGATGCTGTTGGATGATATAGGCCTCATCATAATTCCATTAATAGAGCCATGTTTATGAAATTTCAAGATCACGGAGGGATTATGGTCAGTTAGGCCTATTTGCCACAGACTATAATAATTTACCACCCTCTTTGCGACAAATGAATTCTACGGTTTTTATGAATTTATTTCAAGATCCATGCTTTATTATATTTGAAAACATATAAATATATAATAAACTATAGATTTAAAATCTTAATTATTAAATTATGAAATTGCTTTCCCTTATTATAATTCTTATTAATTTTGATAAGATTTACAAATTTATTTAAGGAAACAATTTTTTAAGATAAAATTGTTCGATCAATAATTTTTGACTAAAAATAACATTGTTATAATAATATTATTATTATCATGATAACTTATTACTATTTTAATAATTATTATAATATAATTATAATATTTAATATATTATCATATGTAGTATTATAACATTAAATAATAATATTATTTAATATTTAACATATTATAATATTATAATTAAATAATGATATATTATATTATAATATATTATGATGATAATAATATAATTATTATATTATACTACAACAACAATAAGGCCTTAATTCCAAATTAGTTGAGGTTCGCTATATGAATTCTTTTTCTCCATTCAGTTCATTTTTAAGTCATATTTTTTGTAAGATGTAAAAATAAAAAGATTCTAAGTTTTTTTTTGTTACTTCCTTTCATATAATTTTTAGTTTATCTCTAACTCTTTTTTCTTCTACATGTATCAAATCACTCATTTGCACAGATGTATCTCTAGGTTTACGCTGCGTATGTCCAAATTATTTAAGTTGTCACAAATGGTTTCATTTCTTTTCCTATTTTTTCTTATATTATCACATATTTATCTCAACATTCTCATTTCCATCACATTCATCTTATATATGTGTATTTTTCTAACTGCCTAACATGCAGTCTCATAAAGCATAACTAATCTTATGGCTGTCTAACAAAATTTTTCCTTCAATTTAGCAGGTACTCTACGATTACACAATATTTCAATTACACTTTTCCATTTTATCTAACTTGCTTTAATCCTATAGACAACATCATTTTTGATCTCTTCTTTTTTATAAATAATCAATCCTAAATACTGAAATGATCAGTTTTAGCAACTTCATGGCCTTCAATTTTACTCTACATTCGTCTCCATTTATAATTATACTAAAATTATATTTCATGCATTTTATCTTTGTCATACTTAATCTAAAACCTTTAAATTCAATATATTTCGCTATAGTTGTAACTTATAATTAACTCCAGCCTTAGTTTCACCTACTTGTACTTTATCATCTACAAATAATATGCACTATAAAATATTATCCTGAATATATCTAATAAACTTATTTATAACTAAAACAAAAGGATAGAGACTAACAATATATCCCTGAGGTAAACATGCTGTAATAGAAAATTCACTAATATTATCACCAGTAGTTCTTATATTAGTAATTGCTTTATCATACATATCTTTTATTATGTTAATATACTTAATGGGTACTTTTTTTTTTAAATCAATAAAAATCATATGAAAATCCCATTTCTTTATTCTATACTTCTCCATTAACCTTCTGAAAAGAAATAATAATATAGTATCACTAATATACTATAATATTAACATAAGTATAATAAAATTTTAAATTAATAATATTATTATAATTTATCATAATAATATAAATTATTTATATTATAATTAATAACATATTATTATTTTAATAATATAACTATAATATTATATATTATTAATTTATTATTATTATATTATGATATAATTAGTATTACTATAATTTAAATAATTATTATAATTACTAAAACATAATAATTATATTTACTTATGTGTTAATTGAATATAATCATAATTTAATAAATTATGATAATTAATTATAATTTTCATATAATTATATGAATTATAACTACATATAATTATAATTAATATAATTAAACATGATTTGAGAATATAATTAACACACTAATTCTCAAAATCACCATTTCTAACTCATTATTAAATAGGGATAATTTAGAAACATTGAATTTATTTTTTATTTATTTTAAACATGAGAATTTATTTTAATTCTATAGTTTCATGTATAGTCGGCTGAACATTATCAATGAATTTCACTGCAAATGAACTTCACAATATGTTGCTGTCCAAATGGGCCTGAAGCCATGAAAATTTGTGTTGCCGATTGTAATTACTTAGGCCGTAGAATTTTGCCGACGCCCTTGTTTGTTCCAGACCACTTGCACGCTGCATTGAAATTATTTTCTTTGTATTGGCTTATAAGTTGAAATGCAATCATGATAATTCCGTTAATACGATCTTGTTTACGAAATTTTAAGTTCTTAGGGGGACTTTGATCACTTAGGTCATGAAAGTTTGTGACAGAGTCTATGATAAATTTGTGACACGAACTATGATCACCCAGGCCACGGTGATCATTTAGGCCATCAAAGTTGAAAGTTTGTGACGCCCTTCGATGCTTTAGGTCACCTTCCCGCTACATTTAAGTTACTGTTATATTTCTTTATGGTGGCTTATAGGCTGAAGTGTAATCACGATACATCTTTAATATATACACACCCACACCAAGCCGCAGGCTAATAGAGACCAAGGAAAGCAGGAACATTTGTTCCACACCAAAAATATTAGCCATTATTAGCATATTGAGTGCCAAAATACATCAAGCCCACACTTTGGATATTGCTGTTATTCAATTTGTTCTCGGTTAACGATACAAGGGCTTATTACATCACCAAATGCTTGCCATACTTGACCTAAATCTGTGCTAAAGTGCACTTGGACTAAATCTGTCCACACTCAAATCTTGTGAAGCTACACCAAACCAAGTTACAGTAACACACACTACTCATCTTGATCCACATCATTACAACAATGAAAGTATACACTGTTGATGTTTGGAACTTGTGAATGTAGTTAAATTCTCTTCAAGTTATGATTGCTTGCTTGTATAAAAGGTCCTTGCCATCAGCAGGGGAATAATTAGAAGTGGGCACCCAAACATCATGCACCTCTGCCGAGGCCAATACTTGATCAGCATTCCAATACCAGGGTTGTAAATGGGGAGACAAGTATGATGAAGATGAAGGTAGAGTTACCGAGCCCCAGTCCCTGCGTCCTACTTTCACTTCCCTCACCCTCCTGCGCACTAACAAACCACTCACATCTTCCCTTCTGATCTCCGAAATGGTTCGGATTACAGCCATGCACAAGAGCAGCACTAGCACTGCATCCTCTTCTGGTAAAAACTCTACTGCAACCAACTTCCAATTTATAAGAGCTGTGGCCTTTCCATCTGGATGATCTGAGGTGAATCGAACTAGAGTCAAGTACTGCCCTTCCTCTTCACCCTGTCTATCTGATGAGCTTGCCTCCTTTACTTGGTACTGTAGTTTTCTCCCTCTCAGCAACTTAGCCTGAAAAAGAATCAACATCATCATAGAAGACATTTAGAAGTGTTTCAAGATAAAACAATAATGGACCAAACAACCAAATCAAATATTTGTAACCTTGAAACAAACTTTCGCAGGTGCAGGAATTTTAGTAAATAAAGTGGTGTTTTCTTGGAAAGTCACACAGTAAATAAAAGGAATCACATGGATGACTAAATATTAAGTACTTAGGTCTAATTCACAAAAATGAGGCCATCAACCAATTTCAGAAAATATAACCTCTCACTTTAGATCCATAGTACACTCAATTTCTTCCTTATGCTTTGACCTTAATTTAGATCCAATAATCCAGAAAAGCATGTGAAAGGTTTGGCTTCTCTAATTGACCTCACTATTTCTGGACTTCATTAATTGAACCAAAACCCCAAATTTTCTTCCGCTTCCAAGGTTTTGCTGTATTCTTAAGCAAATTTCATGCTAACTTTAGTCTAATTTTAGCAATCATCTCCTAATCCTTATTTCAGCAAGTCATCTTCATATCTAGAAGGCTAGCTATGCTCTTTCAATTCTGCTATCACCACTTAAGCCTATCCAAAACTTCGTCATAAAATGTAAAGTCAAATATAACTTTGTTTTTCTTTCATCAAAGCAGTGGAAATTTACATGAAAAATGTGGATAGCATATAAAATAATGAGGTTATATGGCAAAAAATTTAAAAAAAAAAAAAAAAAATCAAAGCCATCTTTATCAGATTGATAATTCCTAAAACCTTCATAAAATTCTATTAAGCTCTTTATTATAAGCCATTGGTATTTGCTTTTACAAAATTATATCGATGGAATAACAAAGTACATGGGAGTACGAATACCGATTCAGTAGAATTTTCATTTTCAAGCAGAATCTCCAATCCATCTTCCGCTTTTACAAAATTATATCGATGGAATAACAAAGTACATGGGAGTACAGGAAGTACGAATACCGATTCAGTAGAATTTTCATTTTCAAGCAGAATCTCCAATCCATCTTCCCATTGTATTGTCAAGACATCACCTGTGGATAGACACCAAGTTGCCTTCTTCTCTTGTGGATTTTCTTTCTTAGGTGCTGCGGTGCCCACCACCTTCTCTACAATCACAGGAGAACATCTAAGTATCTCTTAATAATACAAAGAACAACTCATTTATATCATTTGACTAAGAAAACAAATTTAGCCTGTCATTATAAGCTTGCCTTTCTAGCAATATGTGATTCTTATCTTATTAGGTCATGTCTTACCAGGTGCAGTGCCAACAGAACCAGCCACATATCTCCATGGGCCTTCTCGTACTTCTGTGATTCTGTCTTCCCATTTTACTGCAGTTGGAGTTTCAGCTCCTCTTCTCCAAATCCCTCTGCCTATGCTACACAAATCCATCAAAACTCAGTCAATCAGTCATCACATTTTGTTCCATTGATTTGCAATGAAATCAAAAGGCAATAGAGTTGCTACCGTATTCGAATCACAAAGCACTCCCTTCCAGCGTGATCAAGAACAGTGCGAGATAACCAACGACCCTCTTGTGGGTGGTACCTATTCATCCTCAGTATCACATCTGAAATCATTGCACCACCATCATCTGTTACCCTATCAGGAACACACTTTAAGAAGTAGGGAGCCTGAACAGGGGGTGTGACTGATGCCATGGCCCTCACTTGCACCTCTATCTCTCTTGTTAAAGTGAGAGTAGTTGCACGCAACAAGTCATTCCACAGGAAGACTAGAGATTTAAGCAGCTTGCTATTCCTTAAGCAACTACCTCCCTTTTGCCGTAGCTCCATTGCAATACCTCTGGTGCCAAATTCACAGAAAAGATGCCATGTTCTCTTCCAAGTCTTGGATGATGATTTGGATACAGGCTGGTCTATCTTCATCTCTCTGTGACACCTGACAGTTCTTAACCGCATGAATTTCTTGTCTAAATCCTTAGACTCTGTTTCATCCCATTGTCCTTTGAGGAATATACAGACCTGTCACCAGAAATTAATTCAACATTTCATGAAGCCTAATGGATTAAATTACCAGATTTCACAGACTTCAGGTCTATTTTTTTATTTTTATAAACTTATAGGAGAGAGGGAAGAGGAGAATACAGAAAGTGATACAGCATAAAATTAACAAAAATGCTCATCTATTTCTTAAAGAATGACCAATTAAATGAACTTAATCCCATTATAGGAAAAAAAAACACACACACACGTGCCATTATGAGGCCTGCAGAAATGCATGGATTCTTGAATAAACTAGACAAAGAAGAATATAGAAAATGATGGAAGAAAAGAAAGCATTATGAAGTCCAACTAAGGATTACATGAATCGACCATGAGGAAATAATGACAACTGGTAATTCATTAAGAATTGACTTCTGCACATGTTACTTCAGTTACACCAGTAAGTATTGACAGTGAGAATTTCATCAAACCTGGAAACTAGCATATTTAGGACTTGCCTAAAAGGATAGGCTATCACAAATGAAGATAAGATACCTCAACCTACATTCCACCTAAAATAAATGTCAAAAGCCTACTGAAATGGACATAAATGATCAAGTAAGAGAAGTAGCAGTAGAAACTCAAATCGTGAGTTGCTTTTATGATCAACTTGTCGTATATGTGATAAAAAAGGATAAAAGAGTAGTAGTTTAAGTTCAGTCAAAGAAAGTTTAATTTTATAATATGATGATATTTGAACAGCAGTTTTCAGCACCAGAGAGAACCATGTACTCTTCCACATCATTCTTTAATTGGATTGGTTTACATGTTTTTGTAATTAATTCAGAGCCTGGTTTGTATTCATCTTGTTTGTTTTTATGTTTCTCTACAAATTAGCAAAATACCGTATGAAGATTAATGTTGAAGATAGTATTTGCACAAAACTTTTGCTATTCTTTGCTTCTACTCCATTTTACTCTATCTCTTTATGAAAACAATAAATCTTTGCCAAAAATATATAGGCTATAATCTTATGCCAAAAATATATATAGACTACAGTATAAAGTTGAAAGGGTTCAGACCAAAAAAAAATCAATTACTTTTCATTTTATGCCACATATACAAGCAAATGTTGAAATAAAACATTAGATTGCCGAGAAAAACATCATTGGTAAAAAAAACTTTCTTATATATTAGCACTATAATAGTTATTTTCATAATGCTTATTATAAAGAAATTTATTTCATCTGGATTCTATCCTTTTTTCAAAAAAAAAAAAAAAGATCTCCATGATTGAACACTGCTTTTCAAGAAAAGATATCATCTATATTTTAATCTACATTTCCAATCAATTAAAATCTTTTTAAAATTCAAAAATATTTTTTTAATCTAATACATATACTTTATTTATCTTATTATTATTTTTTAATTTTAAAATTAATAATTTAAAAGTTTAAGTTTAATAATATATAATTGAAAAATAAGTCCATCTTTTTTTATTTATCTTATTCATCACATCAACATTCATGCATTGCAAAGGAATATATGTAGTACATAGGCTACATAGGAAAAAGCATAATTTTAATTTATCTGACAAGCATATTATATTCATATATAATATTAAGAAAATAAACATAAATTACACAGGCCGTGAGGATGTCGTCCTTTGGGCCAGGTATGGGCCTAGCAAATCCAAAATATTCATTAAGCCAACAAAAGTCCAACCATCCTTTGGGCAGGTTTGGGCCTAGCAAATCTAAAAGCCCAACCTAATTTATAATTCATTCACCTACTAAACCTTATGTCCCAGCTCACCACCACCTTTCCATCTCTCTCCCCCCCTCTCTCTCCGCCTTTTTCTTTTTCTGCTTGGATTTTTTGTCTGAAAGCCCGCATGCCAGGAAGAAAAAAAAAAAAAAAGCAAAACAAAACAAAACAAAGCTAAAAACAAAACAAAGCAAAACAAAACGTTCCCCACACTAACAAATCACCGCCATTCTCATCCAGTCCAAGGTCCAGACGAGTTCCGGTGTTGGGAACGAAAGCGGGAAACAGCTCAATCGGACCATAAATCCGCTGAATAGGAATAAAGCGGAAACGTGAAACGAGTTCGGCAACCCTGGGCAAGTTTACCTCCATGACGGATCTCGGATGCAAGCCCTTATACCTCCGGTTGACGTCGGCCTCCGCTGCCTCCCAGTTGAGGAACACTCGCGACGGCGACGGCGCCAGATCGATCCCCGCCCCCGCCCTCTCGTACGGCTCGTGAAACGCCTCCTCCCACGCCCTCCTCGTCGCCTCCGCCTCCTCCTCCTCCGCCGCCTCCCCGAACGCCATCACCCGCCGCTCCAACTCTCCCAGCTCCAACTCTCCCATCCCCTCCATGTCCCTCGCGTATCTCCCCGGAAAGCTCTGCTCCAAACGGCAAATCCCATTAATCGATCCAAAGCCCCAAAATTTATGTCTAATATCGCCTCAAAATCAATCTTTTAAGTGGACTCACCTGGTGGGTGAGCCACATAAGGAGGATATCGGACGTGGGCACCATCAGGATCCCCTTTTCTTCTTCGAATCGCCGCGAGACATGGAGGAAATTGAGGTATCTCCTCCTCGCGAAGACGAGGTAGACGGTCTCGGACACGAAAGGGTTGGAGAAGTAGGAGTAAAGAGACCCGCACCTCGCCACCGCCGCGAAGAGGTCGCCGCCCCTGCCGCTTGGTCCGCCCTCATCGTCTTCGGCGATCTCGAGGTCGAACGGCTCGGACGGGTACCGGAGGCCCCAGATCTCGCGGCACCGGTCGGAGGCATACTCCTCGTTCTCCTCGTCGAAGATCGCCGGCCGATCAATCAGCTCCCCGAATCTCGAGGCGCAGTACTCGCGGTAGCTCGCCTGGAACGAAGGTCCCCCTTGCCAAAGTTGGTACTTTTTTTACGAGGTATACGAGGACAAATCGCATCTTCCGAGGCTTACCGGATTGAGGCAGTGGCAGTGCCAGACCCAGTGGACGTCCGCCGGCGGGAGGAGCATCGGGTAGGTGGACGGCGGCGCCGCCTTGGAGAGTTCGGCGATGAGCGGCATCCAGAACTCCTCGTACCTGTAACAAAAGTGAAATCCAATCTCAGTCGTCGATCAGGTGGTCGGAATTGGGAAAGGCATTCGATCGGAGAGAACCGGACCGTTGGATTGATCGGGCGATGGTGGTGGGGTGGTCGAGGAGAGGAGAGCCGGCGAAGGAGCGGAGGAAGGAGAGGTGCCAACGAGCGGCGGTGACCAGATCCAGGGAGAGGCGAGGGTTCCCGCGGCGGCCTGAGTTGCTACCGCCGCTGCTCTCATAGTTGCTCCGCGTCGCGGATGAGTCGGAGGAGGAGGCCGGCGTGATATTCGCACCCGACATTTCCGATTCCGTCATGCTCGGACACCGGGGCCGTCCGTTAATGAAGCGGGCGCCGGCGGGAGGATGGGGGTGTTATATGGTGGTGTACAAAGAGAGGCGGTGGTTTCTTTTGTACTGTAGTGAATTGGAGAAAGGATTCGTTATCTTTATGACTAAATGTTCTACTGGGAATATGGTGTGCAAACCGTTGTTGGAGACATGAAATGGAGATCAGAGGGTCTATGTGAAGCATGTGATTTGCGGTGGGGTCCTTGGGTCATTGTCTGTCCTCTTTATTAGTTTGGGTGCGGTGTCAACCGGCGCAGTGGTTAGCGTTCAGTGGACAAGTAATTGACTTGCAGGCGGGAGCAGAACCACAATTTCCTCAAGAAAAGTAAATAACGTCGTTGCCTTGAGAAGGCTCTGACAATAGATTTTAGATGGATTCAAATGGATGTTTGTGAATTGTGGCAATCAATACCCAAAGCATCCAAAGACCAAAATATAATTCTGAGATTGCTCAGAATAATTGAAATTATATTATAGACTGATGTCGCGATTAGGATCTACTTGGGATGGAAAGGGTCAGTTTTCATGATAATCTTCCATTCATGGTATTAAAGATTAATATTTTTCTTTTATTAATTTTTTATTTTTAAAAATAACGATAAATAATGTTTTTGATTATAATTAACTGTATTTTAAATTTAAATTTTAAAAATCAATTAATTTATTGAAGAATCTGTATGAGAGTCTGTAAACAGCACCTTACATTCAAAAAGAAAGATGCATGCTATTGATTCCTTGGCAGGTTGGCTAAGAGGGAAGAATGACACTTGGGGAGATGAGTTGTTTGAAATGGATGGTTGAAGAAAATAACATTTAACCAAAAGTTCAGAGCCCATATCTCCATGTAACATCGGCCAATATCATATAATCTCTCTCTCTCTCTCTCACGCACACATTTATATCAGTCAAGATGATAAAAGACATTTATGTGATGTTTGTGAGAGCAAGAGATCTCATGCAAATCCATGCATTCAAGAACACGAAATCCAGGATAACTATCATGGATTTGAACTCGTGCTTTTTGGGGGGTTTATCTCTTTTTAGATTTTCAGAGCGAGAAAATCGCATACTATGTGGGGTGAGGTCACCAAGGAGAGATTAATAAATGGCATACCATCCAGGATGATTCCAGGGGCTCAATTAGCTTGTGTACAAGCCAATACATAGATCGCATAGTGTTCTGAGAGGCTTGCAAAATCTCTGTGCAGAGTAGCAGCTCTCCTCGATAGAGAACTAAGCTTAGCAAAAATCTGGTCATTAACAGGGCACTTCCCTGCTTTTGACATGGAGGAGGGATTTCATGTTATTTAAATTTAGTTCTAAGACTGATTTATTGAACATACTGAGTGGCACTGATGCGAAATTTCATTTGATGAGAAACAATTTCTAGCCATCAACAACTGCATTCAGAATTATCTTGTTCCAACTGTGACCATGGTCAATAAGCCTATTAGATTCAAGGATCTTCTACCCCCTGTGAGACATATGCCAGAGTTTGCATAGAGGTAAATCTTGACAAACCCCTCAAACATGAATTTTGAATTGGCCTCGAGAGAGACTAAGAGAGCGCTTTGAGGTGTTTTCATCACATAGTATCATTATACTCGTGATGAGAAATTATTACATGACCTCTAGAGAGGTAAATAGTTGAATTCCAAGTTCAAGCAAAAACCTGACACTTTAGCATTATATATATCTATTCGATTCGCCTTGTGGTTTCTCTCTACATTGGGAGGTTTTCCACATAAACTGTGTTGTTTTGTTTGAGCTTCGGTGCAAGTGAAGAAAGATTCTCCTCCTGCTCAATTTAACTTTCTTGATATTTGTTTTTGCCTTTACTTGATTCTTGATCTCAAAAAATTATCTACTGAACATTACTGACTTGTTTTTGAGCTCCTGCAATCATAATTTGTTGAAGCCATTGATTCAATAGATGCGGCAATTCATTAGAGGGGATTATATTTATGTTTTTTTCCCTTTACCATGGCATCAAATAGCGGTTTCTCTTTCTGAAAGCAGAGAGGGTAAACCAAAGCCTAGTCAGTCCATTTCAAAGCATCGATCAACGAATGGTTGTTAGGTTTGGATCCTTATGAAAGAGGATGGTTGAAAGGGCCCAGCCTTGAGGCAACCATATTAAAAACATGTGCATTGTCCTACATCTTTCGAAGTCTAGATACGTGGCACTTCTGGTTGGATTTCTTAAGTTTATAGCCGATCGATCATGGCCTAGGTCCTGACATGCTGGCTCTCACATTTTAAGTGGCGTCAAACACTTTGAATTGGAGCACGTAATAGTATTGTTTTATTTTGATCAACGATTTGGCTTGATGGCCCTATCCAATAATAGGATGTATTCAAGCTTCTTTTTCATAGGCTAGATTCTATAAAGCAGTTTTTTATGTTCCCAATTGGATATGATCGAGCGGTCGGGTTTACCAAACCTCCAATTCAAATCTAGGGTTAGGCGGAAAGGAAGTTAGACCAAAACTCAGAGTGGCTAAAACCAGCTGAGAGCACTGAGGCCTTAGCAGAGCTGGATTGCTAGGTGGTGCAATTTTTTGAGCAAGAAGGTGAAAGAAGTCACCCCTCCCTTGTCTCATGAAAAGTATTGGTAAGCATTTACTGTCGTTTACATATTGGTAAATTATATTGCAATTAACGAACACCACGAACAAGAATAACAAAGTCTTAAATTTAAATTAGTTAAGATCCACTGTAAAAATCTGGTTTCCTTCGTTCTACTTATTACAAATCATATTATTCATGAGATGCACATTTTATTGAAATCCATTAAAATAATATGATCCTCACAAAATGATTCCACCAAAACCCAAACAGACCCTCCATCCTCTTAGGTCTATCATTTATTAAGCCGAAAGGAGAAAATAATTTCTTAGATTATGTTGACATCGTATTTAAGTCCATTGAAAATAAGGCATTTGATCAAAGCCTATGTCAATTTTATTGTCAAGTATAAGCAATCATTTTCAATTAACCACGCTTAGCCAAGGCGGTTAGATAATATCTTTTGATTAATCAAACTCGAGGAAGATTAAAGAGATTAAAAACTATGGAGCGTAAGAGAAGTTATCTTAAAACTACAGGAAGTTTTTCTTAATTTTTGGTCGTTTTCAAAATTGAAGGAAGTTTGCAACGATTTTCAGCTTAAAAATGAAAGTTGTTAGAAGTTTCGACCCATTGGTAGGAATTGTTGAAAGTTGTTGATTCATTTGGCGCCTATAGTTATCATTCAAATATTATAAATAGAGATAGGCGGCACTTACAAAGTATTTGATCCAATCTCAAAATCAGAGTGAAGAATTAGATATCTTGATTATCTTAGGAGTAATCTTTATAACTTAAATTCTTCTTATTCTTTTTATCTCCTTTATCCTTTCTTCTCAAATTTTTGTATTTAATTTCTATGTTAAGCAGGAATAAGAACTAAGTTAGTCTACGCGCTTGATCATGCCGATTCATTGTATCTACTGTCATTACAGTTAATAAAGTTTTATTGTCATGCCCAAACTGATCTTTGTTTCATTTGCAAACTAACAAATTCATATATATTTAACATGCTTCCACTCTATCAAATTCGCGGTAGACCAGCCATCCAATCCGCTTATATATATTTAACATGCATCCACTGTATCAAATTCGCAGTAGACCAGCCAACCAATCCGCTTACACCAAAAGGTGACAGGGTAATAGATAGAACCGCTGCTCCCAGCATCATTTAATTTCTCACTCATGGCACCAGCCTATTATAACAACATAAGAGATCCATGGGTGATGGGCAGTTCTCATGTGTCAGTCCACTCATCACCCTGCTTCGAACTTTGAGTAGCTGAATAAAAGGTGTCGTTATACTTTTTCTAATAATAAAAAATATAAAATATATGCTAGTTTATAGGTTAAAATATATTTGTTGATCTTTAAATTTTATTAAAGTTTTATTCTCATGATTTAAAAATATTACATCTCTAATGTTACATGATATAAGCTAAAGTTATTGAAACATTTGATCAACCATTTAAATACGAAGATATGAACTGATTGCTAAGTTAATATATAAATTATTTTGTTAATTTTAATACATTTTATATAAAAAAATATTTAAAAAATAACATACATAAAGCAAAAAAGTTTATACTGTATGCAGTAATAATAAAAGTTTGAGGGGGGGGGGGGAAATTGAGTGAGAATCTGAGGAGCCGGTGCAGCCAACTCTTACCAGTTCCAGTTGGGACCGGAGATGATCTCATCAAAAGCAACATTTTCTCTCCCCTATGGTGGGAAAGGCTGGCAGAATATCTCGGACGAATTGATGGGGGAAATTTGCCAACCTTGTCACCTCGTCAATCAAAAGACGACCAGAGAAGAGAGCAAACTTTCCACATGGTTACGATCGCGCTTTATTAAATGCGGTCAAGGCACCGCGCCCCAGCAATCATTAAACCCATGGGTCCCGGCCAGCAAAACAACACCAGCTTTACACCTGTAGCAACTGGGATGAATCATCGATGGTCTCCCTTTCAATGTAACGTGGGCCGAAGCAGGACAAATTAAACTGATAAGCCTAATCAGATAACCGACAGTAGAAGTTTGATCCTTTCGTTATCACAATTTAGCTACCGTGAGTCATGATTTGATAAAATTATATATCTTGGTTAGCATATGCTGTCTCACTGCTGGCCATAGTTATTGAAATTAGACTGTACATCGGCTCAACCGAAGGACAGCATCAATGGTTGAACAATAATTGAATCATATAAATAATTAAAATAAAAAAAAATAATTTATAATAAATAAATAATAATTTTTTAATAAAATTCAACTGATTTGAGAGATTTAAAATTAAATCATTTAAAATATGATATCTATATTGATACATCGAATTAATGATAGATTTTTAAATAAAATTTGAAGTCCTCTGTATTAGTTGGAGAAAGAGAGAGTTACATTGGTTGAAGAAGAGTAAAAGAGGGATTTAAGTTAAAAGATGAAAAAAGTATGTACAAAAAAATATTGATGATTAAATTATATTGATTAAAAAATAGTTTTGAAAAACGTAAAAAAATTAATTTGATTTTATTAGTTAATAAAAAATTGGCTAGCTCATTTGATTTTAATTAGTTCAATTATTAATTAATCTAATTAAAGAATCAAATTGGCCAAAGGTCTAGTCCGTTGATCAGACTGGCTAGTTTAGTTTGAATTCAAAAGCTATGATATTGATTGGGATAATAAATATTTTTTAACTAAAAGGGAGGTTGTTATTATTAAAATGATAAACAAAGAAAGCTAAAAGGTGATGATGGTGTTGCTAGAAGATAAAGAAAGCTTGATATTGTTTAAGATATACCCTGATTTGATTGAGAGGGAGACCAACTCTAGTACCATGATATTCGGGATTTCACCATGAGTGGGTTATATTCCAACAAATGAAACTTTAGTGCCGCTCCCTATTTAAATTTGATAGACATTGGGCTTATTTGCTTTAGTTGTTAAGGGTCATTGATGGTTGTTAAGGGCTAATAGTTAGTATAGGTAGTTAGATCCTCAATATTTATTATTGATGGAAGAAGAAAAAATGATAGCTATCAATTGGCTCCCAACAATTGTATCAAATACATCCATATATTCATGTTAGTTTGTTTATGTTTCTATTCTTAAGCTATTTACCGAATATTAATATATACAAGGTTACGTAATATAATGAAAGTAAAGATATGCATAGATCGGGTTGAGTTGGTTTAAAGATATATTCAAAATTAAATTAATTAAAATTATTATGAATTCTTATTGATTGTTTTTTTTATTTGGTAATAATCATATGTATAAAACTTTATGGTGAATTAATAAAGATGTTAGACTGATCATAATTTAATAAAAAAAGTTTTAATAAGAAAGGAGAAAACTGAATTAAAGATGTTGGTCGCTCGATTGTATCGTAGTGCGGGGGAAAGTCTGCAAGCATGGTGAGGTGTCACATCCCATGAAGGGATTGGCTGTGAAGAAGGCCGGTAGGGTCGGGATGATTGTGGCCAACGGTCACACCAACGGAAAGGATGTGATACTCCTAATTTAGTTCCACATTGGATGGGAAAGAAATGCACTATGTGCTTATAACTCAAGTCCACTTGCTACCCATTAACTTTCACTCGAGTTTTTGGGCCACGTGGTTTCGGTCCGCTAGAAGTTAATTGAGCTAGCGGGTGGGCTTGGGGCATTACAAATAGTATCAGAGCCGATCCGAGTGTACGGAAGTTGAGTCCTATCATGGCGTGGAGTCACCCTTGCAATACCAATAACCCGACTTGAGGTAGATTCTGGCTAGTCACATTGGATGGAAAAGAGATGTGTCATGTGCTTATAACTCAAGTCCATTTACTATCCATTAACTTTTGGGCCACGTAGTTTCATTAATTGGGCTAGCGGATGGGCTTGGGGCATTACAAATGGTATCTGACCTATAAATGGTATCAGATCGATCCGAGTGTGCGAAAGTTGATGGGCATAAGGAGAGGGCTACCCATGGGGTGATGGTATAGTTTCGTTATGACGTGGAGTTATCCTTATAGCACTAATGATCTGACTCGAGATAGATTCTGACTAACATTATAAAGTAAAGATAAAAAAATTATGATATTTTAAATTTAATTATATATTGAATAAAAAAAATATGCTATGTTTATAATTTATCACTTGTTATTCATTAATTTTTACTCAAGTTTTTGAAAGTCGTGGTTCATTTGGACAGCAACCAGCGTGGAAGAGGAAAAGTCGGAGTACACCGCCAATATCAAATAACCGAAAGGGGTGAAATTGGTGGTGGAACCATAGAAGTTCGCGCTCCAAAGCAAAGGGCAGAAGAAGCAAGAGTTTGTGCTCAAGGTTTCGCCGGAACGTGTGAACTTCCCCGCGGGGAATTCACAATCAGAGTTTGGATCAGTGACCTGGACCGACGGCAAGCATGCGGTGAGGAGTCCAATTGCAGCGACGTGGCATCAGCCGGACTAAGCTGGGCAATGTGCACAGAGATCCATGATAAGAGAGGTTCTTGAAAGAGCTGGCAGAAAGAATTTGTTCAAGTTGGTGGAGCGTTGCATAAAGGTAGGATGGTTTTTTACAGGTCACTTGCTTCGGTGATGGGTAACAGAAATGTCCATGACATTTAGATACTTAATAAGCATGCCACTCGTGGGAGGGAAGGACATGCAAATGTTTGATGTACTAAATAAGGACATGAACAATATAATAACGAGGCAATGTGTTAGCTACTCAATAAAATCTTTGATCAGTGATTCACCGGCCACACTAGATCGATGAAAACGTGGACAGAAAAAGGAGAGGCGGGATGGAAGAAATGCATGGAATGGAAAAGGCTGGATAGGAGAACATGGATAAGATACATATCACGCAAGGATATATTACGTGTTATCTAGTAAAATAAATACGCTATCCTTATATTCTAAAAAAAAGAAAATGATACATATAAGATGATCCATCAGTGGTTTACATCTGCGGCTTTAGAAAGCTTATAATATTTAAATCGATCTGCCAGACGCTATTTTATTAGCCCACACATAATGAGAATATTCCTATGCTTATTTATAATTGAACACGGCCAAGATATGATTACCCAACACAGCATAGGCCCATATCTTGCTTATGAAATATGAGAGACACACAAGCGCGTCTTCCATCAATTATAAAAGAAACTGATGGAAAATTAAAGCATATAAAAAAGGGAGAGAAAATAAAAGACAAGAGAGAGAATGGGCCTCAAGTAATTGTAACATGAGGACTGGGCCTTCTATTTATAGGCATCATAAGTGGATGAATCATAAGTTAGACTTCTTGATAATGGATGGCCCATGATCATTTCTTAATCTTGATTAAGTTAACTAAATCTTTAGTGGATTTAATTAGTTATAATATAATCTGAATGATTTCATTTTATCCAATTAGTTAATAGCTCATGGATTATGAATTTTTTTTGCCATGCATCTTCATCATAATGACTTATCAAACCTCACATCATTATTTGTCCCTCACTTTTGGAAATTAAGTTTGTGCTCAAGCTTAAGCCATGAAAGAGGTTCGTATTTAAACTGTATTATTGTTTTGAAATAGCTTATTATCTTGATTTCTTGACTTATAGTTTGGTCAGATAAGGTTGGTTTTCTTAAGAAAAGTAACTAGTCATTTAGTAGGCAACTCGAATCTTCTTCATATTTTTCCTTATCTTTATCATGTAAATGACTTTAAACTTCTTAATATTTTTATGCTAAATCCTTGAGTCATTTTCACATGACAAAGTAATGTTATATTCTATGGTATAAACATTTGATGTTAATTTCATTAATACCTAGCATCTCAACTTTTTTAGCAACGAGCTTTTTCAACTTCTTCAATACCTAGCTTTTCTACTTCCTTGGTACTAAACTTTTTTGCTTTTCCAATACACAGCATTTCAACTTTCTTAGTATCGAGCATTTTTGACTTTTTTCAGTACCAAGCATTTCAACTTCCTCGATAATGAGGTCCAACTTCTTCATTATCAAGCATTTCAACTTCCTTAATATTGAGCTTTTTTTTACTTCCTTCGTACTAAGCATTTAAACTTCCTTGGTATAGAGCTTTTTTAATCTTCTTTGGTACCAAGGATTTCAACTTCCTTAGTGTTGAGCATTTTAATTTTCTTAATACCGGACATTATAACTTCCTTGAAACTTTTTGAAAGTAAATAATTATTTTACTTATTTTAAGAAAAAAATATTTAATTATAAAAAAAATCTAATTATAAATTTATTTATTTAAAATCTTTTTATCATTCATTCCATCATGCAATTTAATATCATTAGATTGTCATGATAAGCTATAAATACTCCTTTATTTATTATCTTCTGAAAGCTGTTCTAACAATTACTAACCTTTAGGATTGGCCGGATTTGAGGCCAATCATAAATAAGAAGTTTATTATGAGATCGTTCGAATTCCAAACAAAAAGTTGATACGTGTCAAGACATCATGATTTACCTTGATGGCTAAGCTACCATTTTTTCTCTTCAGGTCTATATAAGATAGGTCTAGTCAATCATTTTTTTTACCTTTGCCTTGAGTTTATCCTTTGTTCGACCTTTAGAGATTCTCTCATTTTAGTGTTTGCTCAATTCTTTTCCTCGGTTTCCTTTCTTAGTCTTCTTCCTTATCCTTGTAACTCCCTTAGGTAACTTCTAACTCTTTTTAGTTTACTTCTTCCCTCCTCTCCTTTGTAGCTTTTTTGGTCCTATTTTGTGAAATAATCAAGTCGGCCAAGGAAGCGGCTTCTTCGGCTTTAGAGTCTTCTTTGTTGACTCATAGCACATTCTGCTTAGAGCTCATAATGTGCAAGTCCTCACCCTTGCGGACATCGTATACATCCAACGAAGATATTTTATATCTGAACAATTTTTTCTATCAACTTTAGAGAGACTTGCGGACATGATATACATCCAATGAAGATATTTTATATCCGAACAATTTCTTCTATTGACCTTAGAGAAAACAAACTAAGCATCTAATTCTTCGGAGGTGATACTCATTTTACATGAGGATGCTTTGAAAGTTGGATTGAGATTGTTAATTTCTCCTCACATAAGTTAGTTGCTTGGGCATTTTAATGTTACTCCGACTCAACTTCTTCCTACTTCATGAGATTAGTGGTTGAATTTTTATCTAGACTTTCTTCCATAGGTGTTCCATATTCCATTCCCTTATTTAGGCACCCTTTTACTTTTAAAGAACATCCTAGTGAACGCAGATAATGGTATTGTTTTGTTCATCATGGGAAAAAGACTTTTGCATGGGGTCCTTCCATCCATAGATGGAAGAGTTATTTCTTTTTTGTGGTCAAGGTTAGAAAGACTTGGCCTTTTAAGTCTAGCTAGCAATAGCCTAATGATAAAGGCCAATAAAACTCCTCTTCTTTCACCTACTAAGGAAAAGACAGTTATTTTAAGAAAGATTTGCTATGGTTAGAGAAGCTTCTTTCCAAACAAGAATTAGCCTATGAAAATTTAAGCCCAACTCTATTAGGTAAGTCCAACCTCATGTACTTAGTCTTTTTAAAATATTGTCTATTGGTTGGTAATTTTTAATAGTGGTTATTAACTAGTGTATTTCTTTGATTTTTAGAGATGTTGAATGTGGCAAAGTTGAGAAAAGTTGCAGCTAGAAGGAAGAAGTGCGAAAAACTTCCTTGGTTAAGATTATGTCTATCGAAGAAGTTATCGAACAACCTATCACAACCACTCCTTCGTCTAATGAAACTCCTTCGAATACATTTTTTTAGCCAAAAAAAGGGTTGTGGCCAAAAAAAGAAAGGAATGTCCAAAGGACGAAAATCTACTCCTTTTGATCACATGGCTAAGTTTTTTGATGCGATGTTGAAAGCTACTGAGAGCATTAACCCTACCTTTTCCTTTATGCCTAAGACCAAGACTGAGGAGGGTCCTTCACAAGAGCCACCTCCTTTGGCTGAGATCGAGGTTCCTACCAAAGATCCTCCTTCGGCTCCAAAACTCATTTAAGACCAAGCTCATCTTTAGGTTCTAACATCTACTTCTCTGCATAGGATGTTAGAACTATTGATTTGGCCTTTTGGATTAGTATTTCATAAAATTGTGGAAGGCATATGTCTTCCTCATGATTTCATGTATTTTATTGATAGAAGCAATGAGGAACTTTTTCTCAACTCTTGCAGAAATTCAGCCAAGGTAAGCTTTTTTTTAAAGGTATTCTTTCGATTTTATTTAAGTATGCTAGCTCGATTTTTTAATGCACTTATTTCTTTGGTATATTTTTTATAGAATTGACATAACTTAGTTATAATAGTTCGAAGAAACAAGCAATTGGAGAATGACAATGTGAGGCTCCAAGCTACCATGGATGAGCTAAAAATGATGGTTGATGTTAAAGAAGAAGAATTATTTAACCAACTTTTGATGGTAATTCTCTTTCTGACAAATTAGCTAATGAAAAAGAAGTCCAAGAAAAGGTTGAATTTCTTCTTCAGTTAGAACAAAGATTGTTTATTAATCAACTTAAGAAGCTCGAGGAAGAATTAGTTCAACTTTGAGCACAATTCAAAAAAGAAAAAATAGAGTGGGTTGAGGAGAAGAAAAAGCTTTAAAATGACTTTGTTGAGGTCAAGTAAAAGATAAGGGATGAAATGAAAGAAGAAATCATAAAGGCTTATAAAATTTTATAGGAATGTGAAGACGACAAAGTAGCATATGCAATATCCATTATTTAATATATAGTATATATATAATAATATATTATACAATAACTTAATGTGCAAGAAAATTATAAATATTAATAATTTAAAATTTAATATCTATATATTACTATATAAATATAAAATAGTTTCAAATATTATATATTATATTAATATTAAATTTTATATTTAATATAAAATATTATATTATATATTTAATGTTAAATATAAATATAATATTAAATATTTAAATATTTTTTTAATATAAATTAAATATATAATTAGATTAAGTATTATTAAATATTTATATGAAAGTCAAAAACGTGATATGAGATCATAAACTTTAGTAATTTTAAATATCTATATTTCAGATAGCAATCAGATTATTATAATTTATAATAATCTTAAATTATCAAGAGTTAAATATTATTGCTTAAATTATCATATCTAATTATCAAATATGGTATTTTTATATGGTAATCTTAGATTATCAAAGTGGGTTACTACGAACCAAACAGTTCCTCATGGTTTTAGTTAACCAAAATATCGTATTAATCATGCGAATCCTATGAGTTAGAGCATAAACAATAATGTTTGTGACCCAAGCATATGCTCCTGTAAAGATTAACGTTAGTGGGAGCTGGTTGCGCGCAATCAAGGTAACACAAACATATAATTACTAGCTTTGTGGGTTGTGGTTGCCGCTATATGGTTTGTTTACATATATTGAGGGACATGAGTGAGATTTATTCATGTATCAAATATATATATATATATATATATATAAGAAAAAAATTACTATATATGGTCAGGTTCATAATCTATTAGTTCATGTTTTCAGATCAAGTTGGGATCTTACATATATTTAAAGATCTCCTACATTTGACCCTTTACTTATCTCCCTAAAAAATAAAAAGTGGTATCAATAAAATAGAGTTGGTGCAAATCTACACTAAGAAGTTGGTTGCATACAATCAAGGTAACACTATCATACAACCATGGTTTTTGGTAGTTTAGTTGTCTTAAAATCGATTATTGACATATATGGAGGATCATGTATTTTTAGATCAGGTTGGGTTTATGATTTTAGATCAGGTTGGGTTCCTGCATATATTTCAAAGTCTCCCGGTTTTCACAAGTAGTGTTCTCCCTAAAAGGTGACGTTAGCAGAATGAATTTGTAGAAATAATTGGCCTGAGTTGATTGAAGGGTGTTAATAGTCGGTTCTACTCTCTCTCTCTCTCTCTCTCTCTCTCTCTATCTATCTATCTATCTATCTATATCTCTCTCTCTCTATATATGTATTTTTCCTAAATCATAAGTTCGGGTTAAAGTTTCGGCAACGCACGGGTCTCTCAATTCACTTCCGGAGACTGGAACCTCCTACATAGATTGAGCGAACCCCAAATAAATCTACAAGAGCCAAATTACTAGGTCCCGATTAAAACCCATAGTGAGGACGTGCAATGCACGCAAACGAGTGAAGACAAAAGACACCCGGATACCATGCGAGTTTGGTGTGGCCATGGTGTGAGCATGCTCCAAGTTTGCACTACCAGTCAAGTGCAGTGACCTTGAAGCCACTGGGATGCATGGACTTGCCTTGGCACGTAGCAGTAACCCCCACTGCATTCCAGCTAGCCAGCCCCCCCGGAAAACAAGCAACAAAGTGAAGTCGGGCTTTCTACCAAAAAAGGTGAAGTCAGACTTGCCACCGGTCGAACGTTCCATCTGTCCGAGCCTCTCTGCTCACGTCCTCGCTCATCTCACCAGCCTCTCTCCCTCTCTCTCTCTCTCTCTCTCTCTCCTCATTCATCTCTCGTCCGTTTCACCAAACTTTGAACTCCAACCTTTTTATCCGCCCCAGGTTACACCTCCCCTTCTCTGCGACTGCGCTAGCTAAAGCCACCTTTGCGTCGCATCCCGTCAAACCCCGCTACCTTTCTCAGCGCAACCAACTCAGAACATCCTTCGCGGTATGCACCATCTCTCCTCCCTACCTTCCTTGTTCTACCATCTTGGTCCCTCCTATATAAATCCCGTCCCCAGTCCACTCCCTCCATAACTCAACTTCACAGCTTCCCCTTCCCCCCTGCAAATGGCCTTCTCTCCTTCCTTCCTTGTCCTTATCGTCTCAGTCTCCATCTTTTCCCTTTCTTCTCTCGGCGATAACGCTGCCGATACTAGTACTAGAAAAACTTATATCATCCGCGTCCGGAGTGACCTCAAACCCTCAGTGTTTGCCGACGTCGAGCACTGGTACTCCTCCACTCTCCATACCCTGAGCTTTTCAACCGACTCTCTCGAGGGATCCTCCCAATGGACACGTGGCAACCGGAGGCTCCTCCACGTTTATCGCACCACCTTCCATGGCTTCTCCGCCGTGCTGACCCCGGCCGAGGCCGAGCTCCTGCTCTCCGACCCGGCCGTCCTTGGCGTCCTTCCCGACCAACCCCGCCAACTCCATACCACCCGCACCCCACTCTTCCTAGGCCTTGTCTCCGTGGACTCCAAGCCCAACTCCCTCCTCGCCGCCACCGACTCCGGATCCTCCGTGGTCATCGCCCTCGTTGACACTGGTATCCGGCCCGACCATCGGAGCTTCGCCGACGGTGGCCTCCCCCCTCCCCCATCACACTGGAACGGGTCCTGCGACACGGGCCCCTCCTTCCCCGCCACCTCCTGCAACCGAAAGATCGTCGGAGCCCGCTTCTTCTCTGATGGCTATATCGAGGCCACCCACGGCGGTGCTACCGAAGGTAGCGACATCTTCTCTCCCATCGACTCCGAAGGCCACGGGACCCACACCGCCTCCACCGCTGCCGGCGTCGCAGCCCCCAACGCCTCCCTCCTCGGCTACGCCGCCGGCCTCGCCTCCGGCGTCGCTCCCAGCGCCCGCATCGCCGTCTACAAAGCCTGCTGGTCCACCGGCTGCTACGACTCGGACATCCTCGCAGCTGTCGACGCCGCCGTAACGGACGGTGCCGACATCGTCACCCTCTCCCTCGGAGCCGGCAGCGTCCCCACGTATCTCGACCCCGTCGCCATCAGCGCCTTCGGCGCCACCGAGCACGGTGTCTTCATCTCCGCCTCTGCCGGCAACGGCGGCCCAGGCGAGTCGACCGTCGCCAACACTGCCCCCTGGATAACCACCGTCGGCGCCGGGGCCATCGACCGCCGATTCCCCGCCGACGTCGTGCTTGGCGACGGTGCCGTCGTGACCGGCGAAGCCATCGTCACCGGCAAGCGCTTTTCCCCGAGGCGTTTCTTCCCGCTAGTGTACGCGGGAAACGCGTCCACGTCCAGCCTGGGGTTCCACTCCTCAGCCCCCTACTGCATCAACGGGTCGCTGGACCCGGCGGCGGTGCGCGGAAAGGTTGTGCTCTGCGAGCGCGGCGCTGTGACGCGAGCCGAGAAGGGATTAGCCGTGAAGAACGCCGGCGGAGCCGCGATGATCTTGGCCAACGGGCTCACCGACGGGGAGGCCGTGACCCCGGACGCCCACGTCCTCCCCGCCGTGTCAGTCGGCTACAAGGTCGGAAGAGCCATAAAGGCGTACATCGGAACCGGCAGCGATCCACGTGTCCGTTTGAACTTCCGAGGGACCCAGGTCGAGGTCAAGCCCGCACCGACCGTGGCCGGGTTCTCCGGCCGCGGGCCCAGCTTGCAGTCCCCACACGTCATCAAGCCGGACGTGATCGCGCCAGGCGTCGGAATCTTGGCAGCCTGGCCGGAGGGGTTGAGTCCGACGGGGTTAAAGGCCGACCGGCGCCGGACGGAGTTCAATATCATCTCCGGCACGTCGATGTCGTGTCCTCATGTCGCCGGGGTGGCGGCGCTGCTGAAGGCCGCGCACCCGGACTGGTCGCCGGCGGCGATCAAGTCGGCGCTGATGACGACGGCTTATGTCACTGATAGTCTGGGCCAGGATTTGGTGGACGAGAGCACGGGAAATAGGTCCACCGAATGGGCATATGGGTCCGGGCATGTAGCCCCGGAGAAGGCCGTGGATCCTGGTCTGGTCTATGATCTGACGATGGATGATTACGTGGACTTCATGTGCAGCTCCAATTACAGTAGCGCCTCCATCAGGATGATCACCAAGAGACAAGTGAATTGTTTGGACAAGACTGGAAAGCCTTGGGATCTAAATTACCCATCAGTTGCGGTAGTGCTGGAGCAATCCAACACCAGCAAACTTGAAGCTCTAGTTCATCGGACGGTAATGAATGTGGGAGAGGAGAAGTCGGAGTACAGTGTAAGTATCAAAGAACCAGAAGGAGTGCGAGTGGTGGTGGAGCCTCAGAAGTTGGCGTTTGAAGGCAAAGGGCAGAACCAAGAGTTCGTGCTTAAGGTTTCGGCGGAGCCTGTGAACTTGCGGGCGGGGAATACTCGGACGGAGTTTGGGTTGATGACATGGAACGACGGGAAGCATATTGTGAGGAGTCCAATTGCAGTGACATGGCGGCAGCCGTATTAGGCCAGGCCAGGAGTGAGAATGTGTACGGCATTTGATATGAGGGTCAAGCAGAAGTAGTAGTTGAAGTGCTGGACGAAGATAGGGATGCTGTTTCATAGGTCACTTGCTTTGTTGGCAATTGGAATATTTAATAACCATGTTCCTCATCGAAGGGTTAGGCAATGATGTACTTCGTAGTAACATTAATGCGATGATGGGGCGATGCTTTTTAAGTATATGTTCTCTTTGTATTTCAACAAACGAAATGGAGTACCACACACATAATATGATCTATCAGCAATATAACGCAATGCGAGAGACGGGTATCGCATGTTTAATCCTACGATTAATATCAAGTGCACCGCTTGCGCTTGCCACCAATGGTGGATTCCCCTTCCTTGATTTATTAGGATGGACAAGTTGGAGTCCATTCAATTTAACAAATTAAACCATTAAGCTTTAGACTCTGTTGACCCTGGATTGATTTTGATGATCACAAAATAATTAAGTTACTGATGATTTTGATGTAGATCAATGTGACTTACAGGTATACAAGAGTCATCAAGAATATCTAAACGAATTCCAAACGTTAAAATCAGTATGTAGTTCAAGAGAGAGAATCCCAGTATCTGAGAAGAAGGACTCAAGATCAGATTAAGTAAAACTCAGATCTTTGACAAAATTATCAAGTATAAAAAGTTTAAGATTCAATGGTTTTCCAAGTCCGTGGAGCAATTTTTTAAGTTTTGGAGACTTTGGTCAACTCCTTCGGCAACTTGAAATGGAAGAATGAAGCCCTTGGCCGACCCACATATGAGTTATCAAGTCAAAAATATGTCATAGAAGTTTTTACAGAGGAAAACTATGTGTTAGTCGGCTTTGCAGGCAGACTCATCGTGATCACACAAGGTGGCAGGCACAAGGTAGTCGGCTCTAGAGCCGACTACTGTAGGACTTACAATGGGTTTCCCACGTTAGTCGGCTCTAGAGCCGACTAACTTAGCCTGGGATGGGAAAAATCGCAGGTTAGTCGGCTCTGGAGCCGACTAACGCCCTGCGAACTTGCCCAACGGCTAGTTCTGACATTCCAACGTTTGGAAATGGCCATTCCAACGGTCCAATCCCTCAACTAACTATAAATACAAGTTAATGGGATGGATTAGCAAGAAGTGAAGTAGATTTTTGAAAGATTACAAGTGTGAAAAAGAGAGATTTATCAAGCCAAATCCAAAGAAAATTCAGCTTGCTCCGGTTTTCAAAAATCACTATAGCTGAAGTTTGAAAATCCATTGAAGCCCATTCAAAGCTCCCACCAACCACTCTTGAAGCTTCATCAAGTGCTCTTAACTCAAAGCATTCAAAGAAGAGAAGCTCATTCAAGGAAAAAATGCTTCAAATCTGTAAAGTACTCTTTATTGTATTTATTTGCTCATTAAGGAGCTATTCTTGCTGAGATTATTTCTTATTGTATCTTATTGAGTTTCAACTTGGTTGAAAATTATGAGGGGTGTGCCAAACCTTTAATTGGTGGTTGTAAAGGCTCTCTTGTGCCTGAAAACAAGAAGCTAGCTAAGTAAGATAGGTTATAATCGTTGGAGAACGATTAGTGGTGAAAATTCTTAAGGGATTCTTGGAGAGTGGATGTAGGTGCAAGGGTTAGCACCGAACCACTATAAACTTTTGTGTTTGTGTGTGCCTTCCACTGTTCTTGCTGTGTGTTTCAATTTTGTCACTGCACTTACACTCACACCTATATCTTTGCAAGCATTGCACATCATTGTTTAAAATTCTAAAAGAAACCCAATTCACCCCTCCTCTTGGGTTGCTTAGCTGGGCAACATGTGGTATCAAAGCATTGGTTCTCTTGCTTGCATTTGTCTTAACCGACAAAGAGTCTAAGATCTATAGCAGCCCAAATGAGTTCCTCATTGACTGAGGGACAGTCCACAAATAGACCACCCTTATTCAATAGCACAAATTACACTTATTGAAAGGCTAGGATGAAAATTTCCATTCAAGCACTTGACTATGATCGATGGAGTATCATTGTCAACGGCCCTCACACACCCATTCTTATAACAAATGGTCTTGAAATACCCAAACCGAAAGCGGATTGGGATGAGCATGATAAGAAAATGGCTCAGCTGAATGCTAAAGCCATGAATGTTTTATATTATTCATTTGATGCAAATAAATTTAATAGAATTTTCACTTATATTTCTGCCAAAGAAATTTGGGATAGACTTGAGGTCACCCATGAAGGCACAAATCAAGTGAAAGAATCCAAAATCAACATGCTTGTACATAGATATGAACTGTTTAAAATAGAACCAAATGAATGTATTGCTGATATGTTCACTAGATTTACTGATATTGTGAATGGCCTTAAAAGCCTTGGAAAGTCTTATACTAACAGTGATCTAGTAAGAAAAATTTTGAGTTCTTTGCCTAAGTCATGGGAAGTCAAGATGACTGCAATTCAAGAGGCAAAAGACCTCAACATCCTTTCTGTAGAAGAGCTCATGGGATCACTAATGACCCATGAAATTCAAGTCAAACAACATCTTGATGAGGAGGAGTCCAAGAAGAAAAGAACCATGGCCTTAAAGTGTTCAGATCAAAAGGATGAATATGATGAATCTTCAGAAGAGAGTGAAGGGGATGATGAGCTTGCTCTCATCATAAGAAAATTTAGAAGATTCATGAGGAAGAAGAAACAAGGAGTGAAGAGAAGACCACCACTGAAAGGAGACTTCAGCAAAGAAAAGGATAAGGAGCAGCCTCTCACATGCTATGAATGCAAGAAGCCTGGACATTTCAAGGCTGACTGTCCACAATTAAAGAAAGGTCCCAAAAAGGTTAAGAAGAAAGCATTGATGGCAACTTGGAGTGATAGTGATGACATAAGTTCAGAGGATGAGAAACAAGAAATAACAAACTTGTGTCTCATGGCTTGTGAAGAAGAGGTAATACATAACTCTCAAACTGAATTTACATTTAATGAATTGCAAGATGTTTTTTATGATTTACTTGCTGAATTCAAAAAGTTAGGCAGCAAAAACAAAGATTTGAAAAATCAAATTCAAAAATTGATTTTTGAAAAAGAGAAATTTTCAAATGAGAATTCTATTTTAACCCAAGAAAATCTGAATTTGAAAAATGAAGTTAATAAACTGAAATCCATTGTGGATAAATTTACTTTAAGTTCCACAAAGTTGCAAATGATTCTTGACAACTAAAAGGCTGTTTTTAATAAGGCTGGACTAAGTTATAATCCTTTAAAGAAGCAGAAATTTTTGAAAAATATTTTTGTTCCACCAAATAACTTTTCAAAAATTACTTGTTACAAATGTGGAAAACCAGGACATAAAGCCTATGCATGTAATTTTCATATCAACAAGAATATCAAGAAGATTTGGGTTCCTAAAGGAATCATTCATGCTAACCCCAAAAGATCCAAGAAAACTTGGGTACCTAAGAACATAACTTGATATTGTGGTTGCAGATGTGTCTTGTGTCCCAAAATGCAAAAAGAAGATGGTACTTGGATAGTGGATGCTCAAGACACATGACGGGTGATGAATCTCAATTCATCACTTTGGAAGCTAAGGATGGAGGTGTGGTTACTTTTGAAGACAATGCTCAAGGAAGAATCATTGGCATTGGCAAAATTGGTATCACTTCCCATACTTTTATTGAAAATGTTTTTCTTGTTGATGGATTAAAGCATAATTTGTTAAGCATTAGTCAATTTTGTGATAAAGGTTTTAAAGTCATTTTTGAATCATCTGTTTGCATGGTTACTAATCCTGCTGATGATAGCATGAAATTTATTGGTCATAGGCATGAAAATGTTTATATGGTAGATCTAAATTAGCTTAATGACCAAAATGTTGAATGTCTAGTTGCCATGAATTCTAAATTTAATGATTCTAGTTGGTTATGGCATCGTAGACTTGCTCATATTAGCATGGATTTGCTTTCCAAACTAATTAAAAGAGATTTAGTAAATGGTTTGCCAAAATTAAGTTTTGAAAAAGATAAAATTTGTGATGCATGTCAGTTTGGAAAACAAACTAGAGTTTCATTCAAATCCAAAAATGTGGTTTCAACTTCTAGTGTAACATCCCGAATCTCAAAGCAGTATCCAAATATTGAAGCATAAAATTTATCATGAATGAAAGGGTACTTTTGAAATTTTATCAATGTCATTTGAATAATTGGCGAGGGGTATAAAGGGAAAGGATACCAAAGTCATTTAAAAATTTGATTAAGGGTAAAGTGGAAAAAAGGATCCCGCCGTCATTCACAAATTTCTTTAAGGGTAAAGAGGAAATTTATCAAGGGCTTTTTCATGAGTGGAGAAGGGTAAAAATGCATGGTGAAGAGGCATGCCATGTAGACTTTAAAAGGGCATTTTGGAGATTTATTTGAGGGCAAATTGAGGATTTACCAAGGCATTTAAAAACTCTCTTAATCCTCTCCTTCATCCATCGTAAGAAAAATCAAGAGAGAGGGAGAAGAGGGCGGTGGAAGAGGAGAGAAAATTTCAGCCGTAGGGAAGAAGAAGAAGAAGAAAGAAAGAAGAAAAAGAAAAAGAAAGGAAGAAGAAGAAGAAGAAGAAAGGAGGAAGAGAAAGGGAGAAAGCTTGGTGTCTTCTCTTCTTGTCATCCTTAAGGTAAACCCTAAACCTTCTAAGGTTTTAGATAAATGGTAAAATCATGTGTTAGAGAGAAAATGAAAAGAAATAAGAGAGGATTTTATGTTATGAAAATGATGAGGATTTATGAATGATAAGAGGAAAAGGTAGAGAATTTTGGTATGCATTTAAGGGGCATGCATGCATGTTTCATGGAAAAACCTAGGTGTCTGTTGCCTAAATAAATTCATATGTGGTAATATAGGTCAAAGAAATCAAGTAAAGGAGCCTTTTCAAGAGGGGTAGCAACTGTGGAAAAGAAGAAATAGTAGGTGAGTGGGTTTCTCATCTATCTTGTGAAATGTTTCATAATAGTATAGTGATATTTTGCTACAAAATGAGTGTATTATACAAAGTATAGTATCTTCAGAAATCAAATATGAGAAATGAGAAACTAGTTATAATGTTATTATATTTGTAAAGCATGTTTAAAAGCAAGGCATGAGTTTAAAGAATAAGTATGGATTTACAACATGTTTTAAAGCAAGACATGAGTTTCGGACAAAACATGAGTTTCAGCAAAGTATAGAGTTTCATGAAAAAGTATTTCTTGGATAAAACATATGTTTCAGTAAAGTATGAAAATTATCCTTCAGAGTTATATTTCAAAGTAATGCATGGGCATGTATGAATAGAAATGTTTCAAGAAAATATAGTTGATTGTATATTGGATTATAAACTTATACTTGAGTATTTTTACAACATACAACATAAATAGCATTGGGGCATCTATGGGGCTAATCACCCTGTAGACTGTGCCATAGCATGAGCATTGCACACACTATTATAGTCGGTACCTTCTTGCGATCGTACTATGATCCCTAGGCCAGGAGGGAGTACAAGCTAGATTAGCCTAGTGGGGCAGATTGCAAGCAGCCTAGTGAGACAAAGAATCACAGCTCAGTAAAGAGATAGGATACTATACGAGCCAAGGTGGCTCAGAGATATTAGCCCAAGGGAGGGGCAACCAGGACGCCAGGAAAAAAGGGGCAAGTTCACACCTGGGGTGAACCGCACATGTGAGGGGTGCCATGTGGTGCGGGGATCCTCGGTGCTTAGTACACTCACCCACTGAGAGTACACCTGCAGGAGGGCAACTGTAGGGATGTACCTTAGTGGTAGCACACCCAGCCCATCATCATGGAATTTTGTAAATATGGTAATTCTTTATTTAAATTATATTATTGGAAGCATAAGCTAACTTATAAGTTAACTTATCTCATTTATAAAAATTTATGTATCGATTGCGATATGTTGCGCTGATATACTTATGAGCTTATAACGTGGTTCTCAACTTCTTTTCATAGTTAGATGGTTATCCAGTCACTGGGACTTAGGTCTCACCCCTCTTGTGTTCACATTTTTATTTCAAATCAGTGTTAGAAATTCTTCGGGTCTAGCAGCTGAGTTTAAAATATTCAAAGACTAAGCAGGTGGGCTTAGCATCCTAATTTTAGTACCAAAATTTTTTTTGTATGTGTTATTAGTGTTTGAAGGAGTTGGTGGATGTAAAGGGGATTGTAAGGTACTTTTGTATGTTAAGAGTGGTGATTGAGATGATGATATATGTATATTTATATCTGTGAAGTTGTAATTATATGATGTAAATATCAGACTTGGCCTGGAGATGAATAGTGATGTGTATGTATAAGATGTTTTAAACTGAGCAGGATCAAATAAATTAGCATTGTGGTTTGATGACATATGTGATTAAACTGAGCAGGTTAAATGTTATTGACAGGATTATATATGTTAAGCATGTAACTTATGAGAATTTGATAGGGTTCACGTGTGCCTTATGGTCCATACCATAAGACTAGTAGAATTCTAGCCAAATTTCTATAAGTTGGCATGTGTCGGGAAGAGGTCCCGACAAAGGTTTTTGGTATCAGAGCAGTCATTAGGTCTTAAGGGCATAAGTATGAGTCTAGCATAGTTGAGTGTAGTCTGAATGATGAATCTGATCAAATGAATTGTGTTTTGTAGGATGGTTAATACAAGGACAAGCAAAGAAGGAGAGCAGTCCTCAGGGAGAGGTAGAGGTTGGGGTAGACCCAGATGGGTGAGTAGGAGAGTTCAGCCCAGTAGAGTACTTTCTAGTGATCCACCATCTGATGATGCAAGGATGGGTATACCTCCAGAGCATCTGCATGAGTCTCCTTCACTGTCCACTACTCCAGTGCCAGTGAGACCATCTTCGGCACAGACCCCAGGGCAAAGTGTGCCAGACTTAGTGGGAATGATTACCCAGGCAGTTATGGCAACAGTGGCCTCTAGTTCTAGTTTATAATCTAAAAATCTTGAGGCAGAAAGAAATGTAGAGAGAGCTAGAAAGTTGGGGGCTCTAGAGTTTCAGGGGACTACTGACCCCATTCAGGCTGATGCATGGCTTCAGAAAACAGAGAGGGTCTTTGAGGTGATGAAATACTTTGAGGAGCAAAGGTTGAGCATTGCAACCTTTCTGTTAGAGGGCAGGGCCCAGAACTGGTGGAAGTCTATCAGCAGTAGGCAGCCACAAGAGGTAGAAATAACCTGGGAGGACTTTAAAAAGAAATTTTATCAGCAATACTATTCAGAGGTGTATAGGGATAAGAAGTGGAGGGAATTCCTAAACCTGACCCAGGGGAAGATGTCAATAGCTAAGTATGAAGCTACTTTTATTGAATTATCCTATTTTGCTGAAGCCCTAGTAGTGGATGAAAGGGAAAAGAGTAGAATATTTCAAGATGGGCTGAATCTCGAGATAAAAGCTAAGACCAGTATGCATTGTTATGGTAATTATTCAGAGCTGGTACAAGGGGCACTTAAGGTAGAAGAGATAAAGAAAGAGTTCCTCAGTAGAAGACTAGAGAGGTCAAAAAGGAGTGCACCCAATTTTCCTTCAGGTGCAGGAGGAACTTAGCAGTTTAAGAAATCCCAAATTGTAGGACAATTTAGTTCCAACTGTAGAGCTCCTGTAGAAGTTGGGAGGGGATCAGTATCTATATCAGTGTCCAGCCCAGTCCAGAGGAAACCAATTCAGGAAGGAGTGTCTCCGGCTGGGGGTAGCAGAATAGTAGGGGAGAGAGTGGACCAGAGCCACTCTTTTAGAAGCGGGAGAACTATTCCTTAGTGTATTATCTGTGGGAAGATGCATTATGGGGAGTGTAGAAAGGGCCTCAGGGGATGTTACATCTGTGGCCAGATGGATCACATGAAGAGGGATTGCCCTAGGAGAGTACAGAGCAGTGACTACCCTCAGGGATCAGTTGCACTTAGGGGGCAATCTTAGTCAGTTAGAAGAGGAGATAGTAATGTACTAGCTCCAGCCAGTCAGTTAGGATCCAGTGCCAGTCGGCAGGGATCAATCCCTAGTGCTCCAAGGGCTGAAGCTAGAGCCTTTGCGATGACCGGACAGGAAGCTCAGGTCATCCCAGATGTGGTGACAGGTATGCTATCCATCTGTGATTATAATGCTTATGTTTTAATTGACTATGGATCCACACACTCATTCATATCAGTAGATTTCACTAAGCATGTAGATAAAGAAGTGAATAAGTTGGATAGTCAGCTAGTAGTATCTATGCCAGTAGGAAAACCCTTTATTGCAGACCAAGTGTATAGAAACTGTGCTATTTCAGTAGAGGGTCAAGACCTGGCAGCAGATTTGATCCCATTAGAGCTAAAAGAGTTTGATGCTATTCTGGGGATGGATTGGCTATCCGTGCATGGGGCCAAGGTAGATTGTTCAAAGAAGGAGGTAGTGTTTCATGCCTCATATGGTAAGAAGGCCTATTTTATAGTTGAGAGAAGAGTGTTACCCTCATGTATGATTTCAGCTTTGACAGCTGGTAGAATGCTGAGAAAGAGGTATGAGGCCTTTCTAGCATGTGTGGTGAATGTAGAGGGTAATGGCCTAGAGTTGGTGAATATCCCAGTAGCATGTGAATTTCCAAATGTATTTTCTAAGGAATTACCCGGGGTACCACCAGATAGAGAGATGGAGTTTAGTATAGATCTAATCTCAGATGCCAGACCTATAGCCAGGGCACCTTATAGAATGGCTCCAGCAGAGTTAAAAGAATTAAAAGTCCAGCTTCAGAAATTGCTTACTAAGGGGTTTATTAGACCTAGTGTTTCTCCTTGAGGTGCACCAGTGTTGTTTGTAAAGAAGAATGATGGTACCTTGAGATTGTGTATAGATTATAGACAGCTTAACAATGTAACCATTAGAAATAATTATCCATTGCCAAGGATAGATGATCTATTTGATCAGCTTCAGGGGGCAGCAGTGTTTTCAAAGATTGACCTCAGATCTGGGTATTATCAGTTGAAAATAAAGAAGGAAGATGTGCAAAAGACTACTTTTAGAATCAGATATGGTCATTATGAATTTTTAGTGATGCCTTTTGGTTTGACTAATGCCCCAGCTGCTTTTATGGGTTTGATGAATCAGGTGTTTCAAAAATTTCTAGATAAATTTGTGATAGTGTTCATTGATTGTATCCTAATTTATTCTAGAAATAAAAAAGAACATGAGCAGCATCTAAGGACAGTGTTGCAGATTTTAAGAAAGAAGCAATTGTATGCTAAGTTGAGTAAGAGTGAATTCTGGCTAGATAAAGTGAACTTTTTGGAGCATGTAATTTCAGTTCAAGGTATTATGGTAGATCCTCAAAAAGTGAAGTCCATAATGAATTGGGAAGCACCTATCAATCAAACAGAAGTGAGGAGTTTCTTGGGCTTAGCAAGATATTATAGAAGATTTATAGAAAATTTCTCTATCATAGCTTCACCCATGACTAAACTGCTAAGAAAGAATACCAGATTTGAATAGTCTAGTGAGTGTCAGGACAGTATGAATGAATTGAAAGGGGAGTTGACATCAGCTCCAGTACTTAGACTCCCAGAAGTAGCGGTGATTATATGATATATAGTGATGCATCTCTTAAAGGGTTAGGGTGTGTGTTGATGCAGAATGGGAAGGTGATTGCCTATATTTCTAGACAGCTAAGATCCCATGAAGAGAATTATCCCACTCATGATCTAGAATTAGCAGCAGTAGTGTTTGCCTTAAAGGTATGGAGACACTATCTTTATGGGAGGAGATTCCAGATATTTACTGATCACAAAAGCCTTAAATATATCCTAATCCAGAAAGAACTGAATCTTAGACAAAGGAGATGGATTGAATTGATAAAGGATTATGACTGCACTATAGAATATCACCTAGGGAAGGCCAATGTAGTGGCTGATGCTTTGAGTAGGAAGTCCACAGCAACTCTAGCTTTCATTAGAGCAGTGCAGCTACCTTTGATGATAGAATTGAGAGAGTTAGATGTAGAGCTGACAACAGATAGTTCAGGGGCTTTATTAGCAAATTTCAGAGTTAGACCAAGGATACTTGAAGAAATAAGGGAGGCTCAGGTGAAGGATCCGCAGTTACAGAAAGCTAAGGAACTAGTACATAATGGATCCCAATCAGAATTTTCAATCAGGAATGATGGTATGATATTATTTAAGGGCCGAATATGTGTGCCAGCAGCAGAATCCCTAAGAGAGCAAATTTTGGAGGAAGCCCATAGTTCAGCCTATGCAATGCACCCAGGAAGTACTAAGATGTATAGGACCATTAAGCAAAGTTATTGGTAGAATGGGATGAAAAAGGAGATAGCTGGGTTCGTTTCTAAATGTTTAGTGTGCCAGCAAATTAAAGCAGAACATCAGAGTTCAGCTGGCAAAATGCAACCATTATTTGTGTCAGAATGGAAGTGAGAGCACATTACTATGGACTTTGTTGTAGGTCTCCCAAAGACAAGGAGAGACAATGATTCTATTTGCGTGATAGTAGATAGGCTGACTAAGTCTGCTCACTTTTTGCCTATCCAAATTTCATTTACCTTGGATAGATTAGGAAAACTATATGTAAATGAAATTGTAAGTAGACATGGTGTACCAATATCTATTGTATCAGATAGAGATCCAAGGTTTACCTCTCATTTTTGGGTAGAGCTGCAGAAAGCTTTAGGCACTAAGCTGAGATTTAGTACAGCTTTTCACCCCCAAACTGATGGGCAGTCAGAGAGGACCATCCAGACACTGGAGGATATGCTGAGAGCATGTGTCATTGAGTTTACAGGAAGCTGGGATGAACACTTACCATTGATTGAGTTTGTATATAATAATAGTTATCATTCTAGCATTGATATGGCACCTTATGAAGCTTTGTATGGAAGAAAATATAGAACCCCAGTGTATTGGGATGAGGAAGGAGAGAGAAGGCTGTTAGGCCCAGAGTTAATACAGCTCACAGCAGACCAAGTTAAGATTATTAGAGCAAAGTTAAAGGCAGCTCAGGATAGACAGAAAAGCTATGCAAATAAGAAGCATAGAGAAGTCAAATTTGAAGTAGGAGATAGAGTATTTTTGAAGGTATCCCCTTGGAAGGGAATAATGAGGTTTGGAAAGAAGGGAAAGTTGAGTCCCAGATACATTGGACCCTATGAGATCATTGAGAAGGTTGGAACACTTGCTTACAAATTAGCCTTGCCACCAGAACTCTCTCATATACATAATGTGTTCCATGTTTCGATGTGTCAGAAGTATGTATCAGATTCTTCCCATGTAATTCAGTCAGAGCCAGTAGAGCTGCAAAAAGATCTATCTTATGCAGTAGAGCCAGTACAAATCTTGAGCCATGAGGTTAAGCAGCTCCATAGTAAGAAAATTCCTCTAGTTAAAGTGTAGTGGCAGAATCACCAGAAGGAGGAAGCTACATGGGAGAGAGAGGATGAGATGAGATTGAAGTACCCTCATTTATTCTAATTTGAAGATAGCTAAATTTTGGGGACGAAATTTCTTTTAGGGGGGAAGGGTTGTAACATCCCGAATCTCAAAGCAGTATCCTAATCTTGAAGCATAAAATTTATCATGAATGAAAGGGCACTTTTAAAATTTTATCAATGTCATTTGAACAATTGGCGAGGGGTATAAAGGGAAAGGATGCCAAAGTCATTTGAAAATTTGATTAAGGGTAAAGTGAAAAAAAGGATCCCGCCATCATTCGTAAATTTCTCCAAGAGTAAAGAGAAAATTTGTCAAGGGCTTTTTCATGAGTGGAGAAGGGTAAAAATGCATGGTGAAGAGGCATGCCATGTAGACTTTAAAAGGGCATTTTGGGGATTTATTTGAGGGCAAATTGGGGATTTGCCAAGGCATTTAAAAACCCCCTTAATCCTCTCCTTCATCCACCATAAGAAAAATCAAGAGAGAAGGAGAAGAGGGCGGTGGAAGAGGAGAGAAAATTTCAGCCGTAGGGAAGAAGAAGAAGAAGAAAGAAAGAAGAAAAAGAAAAAGAAAGGAAGAAGAAGAAGAAGAAGAAGAAAGGAGGAAGAGAAAGGGAGAAAGCTTGGTGTCTTCTCTTCTTGTCATCCTTAAGGTAAACCCTAAACCTTCTAAGGTTTTAGATAAATGATAAAATCATATGTTAGAGAGAAAAGGAAAAGAAATAAGAGAGGATTTCATGTTATGAAAATGATGAGGATTTATGAATGATAAGAGGAAAAGGTAAAGAATTTTGGTATGCATTTAAGGGGCATGCATGCATATTTAATGAAAAAACCTAGGTGTCTGTTGCCTGAATAAATTCATATGTGGTAATATAGGTCAAGAAAATCAAGTAAAAGAGCCTTTTCAAGAGGGGTAGCAACTATGGAAAAGAAGAAATAGCAGGTGAGTGTGTTTCTCATCTATCTTGTGAAATGTTTTATAATAGTATAGTGATATTTTGCTACAAAATGAGTGTATTATACAAAGTATAGTATCTTCAGAAATCAAATATGGGAAATGAGAAACCGGTTACAGTGTTATTATATTTGTAAAGCATGTTTAAAAGCAAGGCATGAGTTTAAAGAATAAGTATGAATTTACAGTATGTTTTAAAGCAAGACATGAGTTTCAGACAAAGCATGAGTTTCAGCAAAGTATAGAGTTTCATGAAAAAGCGTTTCTTGGATAAAACATATGTTTCAGTAAAGCATGAAAATTATCCTTCAGAGTTATATTTCAAAGTAATGCATGGGCATGCATGAATAGAAATGTTTCAAGAAAATATAACTGATTGTATATTGGATTATAAACTTATACTTGAGTATTTTTACAGCATACAGCATAAATAGCATTGGGACATTTATGGGACTGATTACCCTTTAGACTGTGACATAGCATGAGCATTACACACACTATTATAGCCGGCACCTCCTTGCAACTCGATCGTACTATGATCTGTAGGCCAGGGGGAGTACAAGCTAAATCAGCCCAGTGGGGCAGATTGCAAGCAGCCCAGTAGGGCAAAGAATCACAGCTCAGTAAAGAGCTAGGATACTATATGAGCCAAGGTGGCTCAGAGATATTAGCCTAAGGGAGGGGCAACCAGGAGGCCAGGGAAAAAAGGGCAAACTCACACCTGGGGTGAACCACACATGTGAGGAGTGTCATGTGGTGCAGGGATCCTCGGCGCTTAGTACACTCACTCACTGAGAGTACACCTGCAAGAGGGCAACTGTAGGGATGTACCTTAGTGGTAGCACACCCAGCCCATCATCATGGAATTTTGTAAATGTGATAATTCTTTATTTAAATTATATTATTGGAAGCATAAGCTAACTTATAAGTTAACTTATCTTATTTATAAAAATTTATGTATCGATTGCGATATGTTGCGCTGATATCCTTATGAGCTTATAACGTGGTTCTCAACTTCTTTTCATAGTTAGATGGTTATCCAGTCACTGGGACTTAGGTCTCACCCCTCTTATGTTCACATTCTTAAACCTGACCCAGGGGAAGATGTCAATAGCTGAGTATGAAGCTACTTTTATTGAATTATCCCATTTTGCTGAAGCCCTAGTAGTGGATGAAAGGGAAAAGAGCAGATTATTTCAAGATGGGCTGAATCTCCAGATAAAGGCTAAGACCAGTATGCATTGTTATGGTAATTGTTCAGAGCTGGTACAAGGGGCACTTAAGGCAGAAGAGATAGAAAAAGAGTTCCTCAGTAGAAGACTAGAGAGGTCAAAAAGGAGTGCACCCAATTTTCCTTTAGGTGCAGAAGGAACTCAGCAGTTTAAGAAACCCCAAAGGGTAGGACAATTTAGTTCCAACTATAGAGCTCCTGTAGAAGTTGGGAGGGGATCAGTATCTATATCAGTGTCCAGCCCAGTCCAGAGAAAACCAATTTAAGAAGGAGTGTCTCAGGCCGGGGGTAGCAGAATAGCAGGGGAGAGAGTGGACCAGAGTCGCTCTTTTGGAAGCGGAAGAACTGTTCCTCAGTGTAGTATCTGTAGGAAGATGCATTCTGGGGAGTATAGAAAGGGCCTCAGGGAATGTTACATCTGTGGCCAGATGAATCACATGAAGAGGGATTGCTCTAGGAGAGTACAGAGCAGTGACTATCCTCAGGGATCAGTTGCACTTAGGGGGCAGTCTCAGTCAGTCAGAAGAGGAGATAGTAATGTACTAGCTCCAGCCAGTCAGTTGGGATCCAGTGCCAGTCGGGAGGGATCAATCCCTAGTGCTCCAAGGGCTGAAGCTAGAGTCTTTGCGATGACCAGACAGGAAGCTCAGGCCATCCCAGATGTGGTGACAGGTATGCTATCCATCTGTGATCATAATGCTTATGTTTTAATTGACTCTGGATCTACACACTCATTCATATCAGTAGATTTCACTAAACATCTAGATAAAGAAGTGAATAAGTTGGATAGTTAGCTAGTAATATCTATGCCAGTAGGGAAACCCTTCATTGCAGACCAAGTGTATAGAAACTGTTCTATTTCTGTAGAGGGTCAAGACCTGGCAGCAGATTTGATCACATTAGAGCTAAAATGGATATATTGCTGAGGAAGTATATATAGAACAACCATCCGGTTTTGAAAATAATGAACATCCAAACTATGTGTTTAAGTTGAACAAAGCTTTATATGGTTTGAAACAAGTACCCCGGGCATGGTATGATAGATTAAGCAAATTCTTGATAAGCAACAATTTCATTAGAGGAAATGTGGACACTACATGATTTATAAAAAGAGAAAATGATGATATGCTTATTGTGCAAATTTATGTGGATGACATCATTTTCGGTGCTACTAATGAAATTTTGTGCCAAGATTTTGCTGAGCTCATGCAGGAAGAGTTCGAGATGAGCATGATGGGTGAACTCAACTATTTTCTCGGACTTCAAATAAAGCAAAATGTAGAAGGAATCTTCATTAGCCAAAGCAAATATACAAAAGAAATTCTGAAGAAATTTGGCATGAAGAATTCTAAATGTGCCGGTACCCCTATGAGCTCATCTTGCAAACTTGATTTAAATGATAATAGTAAATCAGTAGATTTAAAGCTTTATAGAGGCATGATAGGATCACTTTTATCTAACTGCTAGTAGGCCTGATATTTTATTCAGTGTATGCATGTGTGCTAGATTTCAAGCTAATCCTAGAGAAACACATTTAAATGCTGTGAAAAGAATCTTAAGATATTTAAATGGTACTAAAAATCTTGGTTTTTGGTATGCTAAGCAATCCACTGTTGATCTGATTGGTTACTCAGACTCTGATTTTGCTGGTTATAAAATTGATAGAAAATCAACTAGTGAAACTTGCCAATTTCTAGGAGTTAATTTAATCTCATGGTTTAGCAAGAAATAAACTTCAGTTGCTTTGTCTACAGCTGAGGCTGAATACATAGCTGCTGGAAGTTGTTGTGCTCAAATCTTATGGATTAAGAAACAACTAGAAGGATTATGGCATTAAACTTAAAGACATTCCCATAAGATGTGACAATACTAGTACCATCAATTTGACTAAAAATCCAATTCAGCACTCTAGGATCAAACATATTGAAATTAGACATCATTTCATTAGAGATCATGTTCAAAATAGAGATATAATCCTTGAATTTGTTAGTACTGACAAGTAATTAGCTGATATTTTTATAAAACCCCTTGATGAAAACAAATTTTATGAAATTAGAAGAGAACTTGACATGTTTGACCCCCTGTCAGAATGAGTCAGCTACATAGATTATTTTTTTAAATTTTTTTAGGACATGCATTTAAATATTAAAAATCATGACAATTAGCCCAACTGACCCCTCTTCAAGATCCCATAACATGCGTAGCTTGTAAAAATTGTTTTATGTGAATTTTATTGGATTTTCTAGAGGGCTGGCGTCATGTTCTAACATGGAGTTAGTCGGCATGGGAGCCGACTAACTCCAAGAAACTCTCGGCTTTTAAAAGGGGCCGAGTATCTCTTGGTGTTCTACTCTTTCATTTCCTCCCAAACTCTTTTCCCAAGACTAGAACCCTCTAAACCCCTTCCTCCACCCTCTCTAGATCCCTTCCCCTCAGATCTAGCGCCCCAACTCCATGGCTCCACGGATGAGGATCCCTCGCGTGCGACAAGAAGAAGCCCCGGAGAGCTCCCACGAGAGAGGCGCACAAGCTCCTGCCGTGCCCTCTCCCTCAAGGTTCTCTGGCATCTAATCCTTGTCCACAAGAGCTATTTCAAATGAAAGGATCATGGACTTTGGATTCCTTGCCCGGGAACGGTTCACTATTGGGCGGATGCTTCAACAAAGGGGATGGAGCTTTATGTGCAAGACAGAGGTTGCAATCTATCCAAAATTGGTAAGAGAGTTTTACTAGAATCTCTCTGTTGATTTCACCTCTGCTTCTTCCATAGTGAAAGGTGTTAATATTGAGCTGGACCGTGCCTCCATTGGGAATATTTTGAGAGTCCCTGTTGGTGGAGTGTGTGAGGATTCTCCTGAGGATAGAGCTCATAGGATTGAGACTATCCTAGGAATTGAGGATGAAGAGGGTGTAGACCGTTTGAAGGCCAACACCCTAAATGTGGAAATGAAACTTCTCTATCACATCATCTCTAGGATTTTCATCCCTAAAACTGGTAGCTTCAACCTGATCACTGAGAAGGATCTGACCCTCATGTATCACATTGTCAGTGACATCCCCTATGATCTTCCTGATTTGATGTTTACTGTGTGGAGAGAAATAGTCAACAGAGCCAGATCTGCTCTTCCCTATGGTATGCTTCTCACCCATTTCTTTAAGCATTTTGAAGTAAGATTGAAGGGTGAAGAATCCACCAAGCTGCACCATTCGGACTTCTACAATGAACACTCTGCGCCGAATGGGTTTTGTAAAGATTAATGGGCGATGGACCAAGAGAAGAGGAAGAGAGGCAGAGGCAGATGAGCCAGCTGAGGCTGAGGGTCCATCTTCTTCCTCACATGAGGAGGCTGGACCAAGTACTAGGCAGCAGCCTGAGGAGCCCACAACACTCCAGAGGACATCTATTAAGCTCAGTCAGGATCAGCTGCAGTACATTATCAGAGAGGTGTCATCTGCTCTCTCCAGCAGAAGCTCAGGGGATAGTGGCTTATCTACAGGTGATTTTACTATGGTACCTCACATTTCTACTGTAAATGAGACCATGACTCAGATGATGATGAGGTTGGATAGGCTGGAGCACTCAGTAAATGTTATTAGTGGAAGGCTAATGATGCATGAGATGAGGAGTCACGAATCTGGATCTAGCCGTGACTCTAAGGAGTTAGCCCGTGTGGCTGAAGAAGTGAAACAGCTGAGAGCTCAGATTGTGACCTTTGGTGGAAAATCTGAGAGACTGGAGATGTCCATTGGTCTCCTTCACCATTTCGTCTCCACCATCAGCGACCAGCTTGCTCTAGTTGCATTTCAGCCACCTACCCATCCTGCTCAGCCACCTTCCCAACCTGGCTTCACATCTGCTCACCCCTGCTCTAGGCCACCACATGCTTCTTATCGTCCTCCTCCATAAGGACATGGTGCTGGATCTTCTGCTCAGCCATCTGTTGTATCCTCAGATGAGGAGTAGTTTAGGTTATCTTGTTGTGTTTAGAATGTATTAGGATCTTTATGTATTAAAATGTTTGTATTAGAACTAAATGTTTGTGATGTTAGTCATGTATGAAACTCTTATGTATGAAAGTCTATGAATGAAATTCTATATTTAATGAAATGTTTATGTTAAGTCTTGATGTTTGTAATGCTTATATAAAAATGTCATGTTAGGAAAATCCTTTGTATGAAAGTCTATGTATAAAATTTTATATTTAATGAAATGCTCTTTTTATAATTCTGTGTATGAAATTTTCTTCTTATGAAATGTGTCATGTTAATCTTCCATTTTAAATTTGAGATCTTTCATTTGTCATGAAAATTTTCAATATTGAACTATCAAGGATGAGATGTATAAAATTAAGTGCTTAATTTTTCACTTTCTTTTTGATTGATGACAAAAAGGAGGAAAATGGACCTATGAAAAGATCAAAGAGGGTAAGCACACATTTAAAAAGGAGAAGGATCTTCTTGTCAAGTTTCGAAAAATTTTTCCAAACTTTTTCATTATGTTTCAGCAAGTTTCAAAAAATTTTCATTATGTTTTTATAAGTTTTTCAAGTTTTCAAAAATGGTACATCATGTTTCAGCAAGTTTTCAAAAAGTTTTAGCATGTTTCATAATTTCAAAATGGAACAATGAGAGCATATGTTTAGAAGGAGTAAAATTGAAAATAAGATGATCTTTTTGAAATTTTTTAAAAAGGGAGAGACAAAACTTGTTAGTTTCATCTTACTTCTCTTTAAAACAATTAAGTTTCGTTTGAAAACTTTTCTCGTAATTTTTAACATCAAAAATCAAAGTTTCGGCACACTACGCAGATTTTTGGCACGCTTTTGGCACATTCTAGTTTAACTGCCGAAACTCTAAATTTTTTGGTTCAAAATTATGATTTCAGCATTAAGACAAAGTTTATTAGCATAAATCTTCATTCATAGTACATAACTTTTGAATTTGGCACTAAAATTAATCATTTTGGAACAAAATTCAACTTTTTCATGAAAAATTTAGTTTTTTGGGTCAAAATTCACTATAAATCCCACCAAAAATCTGATTTCTCTAAGTTTAAAATATGAAAAATGAATTTCATATTGTTTTTGAAGTACTCGGATGAAAATTTTTAATTTTTGACTCATATTCTTACTTTTAGCACTCTTTTCGAGATTTTTGGCACAAAACCTATATATGAAACTGACTTAGAAATCTCTTCTGACATGAGCCAAATAATCTCAACCTTGTGCTAAGTTTAATGCTGCATTGCTTCAAATTATTATTTAATCATATACTTAATGGTTTTGTCATCATCAAAAAAGGGAAGATTGTTCACCCTGCATTGATTTTGATGATCACAAAACAATTAAGTAGGTTACTGATGATTTTGGTGTAGATCAATGTGACTTACAGGTATACAAGAGTCATCAAGAATATCTAAACGGATTCCAAACGTCAAAATCAGTATGTAGTTCAAGAGAAAGAATCCCAGTATCTGAGAAGAAGGACTCAAGGTCAGATTAAGTAAAACTCAGATCTTTGACAAAATTACCAAGTGGAGAGTGTTCAAGATACAATGGTTTTCCAAGTCCGTGGAGTAATTTTTCAAGTTTTGGAGACTTTGGTCAACTCCCATGGCAACTTGGAATGGAAAAATGAAGCCCTTGGCCAACCCACATATGAGTTATCAAGTTAAAAATGTGTTACAAAAGTTTTTACAGAGGAAAACTATGTGTTAGTCGGCTCTAGAGCTAACTACTGTGACCACACAGTGGTCTGGCACAAGGTAGTCGGCCCTAGAGCCGACTACTGTGGGACTTACAGTGGGTTTACCCACGTTAGTCGGCTCTAGAGCCAACTACTTTGGTGTTAGTCGGCTCTAGAGCCGACTAACTCAGCCTGGGATGGGAAAAATCCTAGGTTAGTCGGCTCTGGAGCCGACTAACGCCCTGGGAACTTGCCCAACGACTAGTTCTGACATTCCAATGTTCGGAAACGGCCATTCCAACGGTCCAATCCCTCAACTAACTATAAATACAAGTTAATGGGATGAATTAGTAAGAAGTGAAGTGGATTTTTGAAGGATTACAAGTGTGAAAAAGAAAGATTTATTAAGCCAAATCCAAAGAAAATTCAGCCTACTCCAGTTTTCAAAAATCACTGTAGCTGAAGTTTGAAAATTCATTGAAGCCCATTCAAAGCTCCTACCAACCACTCCTGAAGCTTCATCAAATGCTCTTAACTCAAAGCATTCAAAGAAGAGAAGCTTATTCAAGAAAAAAAGGCTTCAAATATGTAAAGTGCTCTTTATTGTATTTATTTGCTCATTAAGGAGCTATTCTTGCTGAGATTATTTCTTATTGTATCTTATTGAGTTTCAACTTGGTTGAAACTTATGAGGGGTATGCCAAACCTTTAATTGGTGGTTATAAAGGCTTCCTTGTGCCTGAAAATAAGAAGCTAGCTAAGTAAGCTAGGTTGTAATCGTTGGAGAATGATTAGTGGTGAAAATTTTCAAGGAATTCTTGGGGAGTGGATGTAGGTGCAAGGGTTAGCACCGAACCACTATAAACCTTTGTGTTTGTGTGTGCCTTCCACTGTTCTTGCTGTGTGTTTCAATTTTGTCACTGCACTTACACTCACACCTATATCTTTGTAAGCATTGCACATCATTGTTTAAAATTCTAAAAGGAACCCAATTCACCCTCCTCCCTCTTGGGTTGTTTAGCTGGGCAACAGACTCAATGAACTGTGACAATCGATCTTCACGCGTAATTATCAATAATCTCCATATGTGCATGTTAGTTTCAATTCTTCCATACGTAGTCCACCATTCTATGATCAAGCTTCATGTTTGATCACTCTTTTAACTGCATCATGAGTTATTATTTCAGACAAAGAGCTCACTCTCAATCATTTGCCCTTCAAGACATATTCACTGTACATGCACAAGAGTCCACTCTTGTTTGAGCCTACACCGAGACCCAACTTCTTACTTTATTGAGTCTGCTTGTTGCACTCACTCGACGCATCACATCCACCATAATTTAGCTCTACCAATTTTCATGCCATCGTTCCTCATGAGAGCTATGAATTGGAGTACCTTTATATCTCCAAGTAGTTATTGCTTTTGATACCATCGTGACTAATAGAATGCCTTAATTTACAAGTTGGAAACCAAATCAAATTAAAAATTTAAGCGGTCACTTTTTAAACCCAATAATATATATCAACCTATTTATCTTCCACTAATTATTCCATATGAGGCTAAGCCTTACAAGAAATCCTAAGCATTTCATTTATATACCTTGTTTAATATTTTTATTGAAATAAATTAGTACAACTTGTGGATAATGTCATGTCAACTCTAGTTCAACACAATGTAGCTGCACATCCTGTAGAGTGTGGCTTCACAAATCATGTAAGGTCTATTTAATAATTTCATAATAATATAATATATTATTTCTAATTTTACTAATATAATAATAAAATTGTTCAATGATAACTCTCCTTATTCATCTAGTATTGGAAATAATCTAACTAATATAAATTTTTCCTATTCCAATCCCATTGCAATTTTACTCTAAAAGGATAAGTAAAATATTGTACAAGCTATCAGCTTAACAAGAATCTCCTTCATACATATCAACATAATTAATATAAATATAGAAAATAGTATAAAAATAAAGTTAATCTTAATGAAAATAATAGAAAGTCACACGGTAATTTCCAAATCATACTCAATAGACCCATATGCATTTATACATATCATATGCCATCATTTAATTGTTCAATTTAAATGATATCACATACATAATATGTCTGGTCAACAACGGTATTTTTAAGTAATTTACCTTTCTTTTTAGATTTGATAACAATTATCTTGGACTTGGTTTAACTATGACCATGCTTAAGCCTGTGATTGATAAACCTCAATAAACAATAATAAATCCTACTAGTGAATATGGTCACACTTAATGTTTTGGTGCATGTTGGCCAATAACACTCCTCATTCCTACCTATAGTAGCAATCCTTGATGCTACATACTTGCCTAGGCCTAGGGATATCAACATTTCACATTCTTATCAGTAGTGGTCAATTACACTTTATATATTTTGCATTAGAGTGGCAATCCTTAACCTAAAGCAAGGTAGTTCATAATTCTATATATGAACTTGTGACAATCCATAATCTCACGTATTAACTCATGGCAGCAATCCATATCATTTAACTAGTCCAAATACTTCTTGCTTAATCATCCAAGTATATCGAATTAATTTTCTTTCTTACTAAACAAAATTAATTTAATCATATATTCCATAAAGAAATTAGATGCAAATGGCTCATATACTATGCAAATATGAAGTCATAAACATGTGGTAAGTGTATATATAAAGAAATATATAAAACCATAAGGTGTACTATACATATATGGTTAAAATATCAATAATTATGCAAGTGATAATGCGCAGGGACTCATACAAATTATTTATCATAATCATCAAACATATGGTGTGTGCATATATATAATATTTATAATTATTAAGGCTAAAAGTGGGTCAGATTGGGTTGGACCATGTTCTAACCTAAGTCTGATCGAAATATTTTTCAAACTTCAAGCCATACTTAAGCCTCAAATTTATTAGAAATTAGACCTGCGCTTAGCTCAAAACCCAATCAAGCTAACTTACGACAATGCATTTAAGCTATAAATTAGATTGATAGGTTCAATTTTTAGTTTTTAAATATTTATATAAAAATAAATAATATTTAAAATAATTATATCTAATTACTCTAAAATTATTTATGATATGGAGAGCTATTCTCATACAATAAAAAGAAATTTAGTATAAAATTTTAAAGATCCATCATATTTTGATATTTTAGACTGGCATTTGAATCAGATTCAAGTTTGATTAAAGACTAATGCTTCAAATTTTTTTCGGACTTAAGCTTCATTGTCGGATTGAAGCTGGACCAAATAATGGCAACAATATTTTGGGCTCGAATTTTAAGCCCGAACCATGCTGGATATCAAAGAAATATGTTCCATCGATGTTATGTCAACCATGTTTGGATGGAATCTTTTCCTTTCCATATTATAATAGTGAGACAACTGTGGATCGCCATCGCTAGTGGTTACGATAACCTTTCATCAATTAAAGAAAACTCTCATGTATTATGGGCGAGAGTTAAATAATAGAAAAATTAAATAATAAGCCATGAATTTGTTCGTCGCATGGTTGTTGTGCAGGAATACCACGCGATATCCGCTGTCCGTGTATTTGTTCGGCAAATATCAAGGTCACGGAAACCGCCAGCCTCGGAATTTGTGCATAAAACGTGGCTTCCATCGCAGCTCGTATGAATAAACCCGCCTTTCGTAGCCCGTGCCAAACGAAAGAGCCTAATAGCCCGTTGACGGCCACATTCTTTCATCAAACGGTTTTTCTTAGCCGACAACAAAATCTCGCGTCAAACGCAGGTGGATCGGAGGACAAGCTTGCGCCACCTCTGGCCCAGCGCCCTCCAAATCTATTAGCTTGAGAGTGTTTTCAATGGGGATTCTAACATGGGTGAGTGAACTCGATAAGATGTCCCAGTATAGGAACAGCCGTGGGTGGGAACCACACGTGATCGGAATTCGGATCTTTAAAAGCGAGCAGAATGCAACGAATATTTCATGGTAAACAACAAGCATTACATACATATATATATATATATATATATATATATATATATATATATATATATATATATATATATATATATGATGATTAAGAAAAAAGGATTAAGGTAAGCTAAGTCAGGATAAGCCTTAATTAAAATTTGTTAAATTATTTTTTTTTTCTTTCATCTTCGTGAACGTTCCGTGGTGGATGAAAAGAGAAAATTCAATGAGGACGATCGATAGTGGAAGGAGAGAATAAGAGTCTTCGGGAAGCCAACAAACTAGACCACTCTTTTCTTTTCTTTTTCTTCTCCACTTCACTTCTTCTTCTTCTTTCTCTCCTTTCGTTCTTCCTGCATTCGAGCTGATAAACCACAATTGAACGGTATAGCATGAACCCCTTCATCGTGGAGTGTCACCGGAGCTAAAATTAACACTGTCGATGAGGTAGGGAGGCCGAGAAAATGTCGCGTTATTTTTGTATTATCGTCAGCAACTCCGGCAAGGCGAAGGTAAAATTTCTCCTCCTCTATTTTCTATTTTTAAACAAAAAAACTGGTGAAATTTTAAAAAATCAATGAGTTAATTGATGCGCGAGCGAGGGTGTTGCTGCGGCCGCCACCATGGCGGCGGCCGAAGCACGTGTAAGAGAGAGGGAGAGAGACGAGAGAAAGAGAACAGAGAGAGGGAGGGAGACGGGAGAGAGACGAGAGAGAGGGAGAGAGACGCGCAAGAGAGAGAGAGAGAGAAAAGAGAGGGAGAGAGAGTAGAGAGAGTAGAGAGGGGGAGGGAGACGGGAGAGAGAGCAGAGAGAGGGAGAGAGGGAGGCCGGAGAAGAAGAAGAAGAAGGGAGGGATGGCACTCGCGTTGAGGCAAGAGAGGGGGTGTGAGCATGTGAGGAGGAAGAAGTCTCCCTTCTTAATGGGCTAGGATTAGCTGTGGGCTAGTCTAATGGGCCAACTATGGGTTGGGTTAGGTTGAACTATTAAGTGATGGGTTGGGCTATTAGCTAGGTTAATAGTGATGGGCTTATTGAGTCTTGGACTGGTTCTCATTTAAATAATGAATGGGCTGGGTGATTAGCTAATGGGTAATGGACCAAGTAAAAATTAGTCTTATTTAATGATTGAGCTAAGAAAATAATTAATTGGGCTGGCTTATTGGGTCATGGGTTAATTAAATTAATTCTTTAGTGACCCAATTAAGCTAAGGCTAATTGCTGGTTAAATTGATGATTAATTAGTGATTATTTTATTTGGATAATGATTATTGCATACTCTGGGGTGATTAAGCATAAGCTAGTATAGGCATTTATGTAAATATTGCAAAGTTAGCAAACATTTATAAAATTAGAAAATAATTAAATTTAGGTTGCTAGACATTAAGTGAGAGAAGTAAAAGAGTCATTTTTAGATTTTGAGCTGGAAGGATAAAATGATAATTTTTCTTGATTATAAATTTTAATAAAATGATCAGAACAATGGATTAAATAATAAAGATATGATCAGATATAGAGCTTGATACATTAAGTAAAAGTAGAAAACAAGCAGTAATGATAATATTAACGTCTCTCTCCTATTGTTCAAAGTAAAAACTCATCCTCTGGACCCTAAGTCTACCCATTGGACCAAAAATAAAGTCACAAAAGTCAAAATTATCTGCTAAAGCTTGAAGATTATTCTTCCTATCCAAAATAATAATAGTAATGATAATATTAAAGTCTCCACCACTGGACCGCCGTTCGGAAAGGCCGCAGGCGGATGATTGGCGTACAGCCACGTCATTTCGACCTTGTACACCATTATTTAGTCTTAAGCGCACATCAGCGGCACGCAGCCAATAAAGAGGACAAAATTAAGGAGCGGTGGCTCTGGTTGGTTCGACCACCGCGATGGGTCAATGATCTCAAGGGCCAAGCCACAGCATGATCTAAGCCCTTTGCTCTGCGCAGTTCACCCTTCCCTAGGCGAGGCGAGAGAGAGAGAAGGGGGGAGGAGAGATGGAGGGAGCTCGGGGGATCTCGCATCGAACGGTGGAGGTGAACGGGATCAGGATGCACGTGGCGGAGAAGGGGGAGGGGCCGGCGGTGCTCTTTCTCCACGGCTTCCCGGAGCTCTGGTACTCGTGGCGCCACCAGATCGTCGGCCTCGCTGCCCGCGGCTATCGTGCCATCGCCCCGGACCTCCGCGGCTACGGCGACACCGACGCGCCGCCGGACGTCGCCTCCTACTCCGTCCTCCACATCGTCGGAGACCTCGTCGCCCTCCTCGACGCCCTCGATCTCCCCCAGGTGGGACCGTCCAGTCTTTCTTCTCTTATATATATATATTGTGCTTTTTTTTTTTTTTTTTTTCCTGTTATAAAAGATTTGATTCTTTTGTTTATTTTAAATACTTTATTCGCACACGCTCGTTTTTTATACTTGTACTCTCGTAGATTAATAATTCGATGAAGTTGCTGTAATGCTGTCTAAGTTTTTTATTATAAAATAAATAAATTAATCCTGAATAATTAAATTAATTTACTACTAATTCTTTTTATTCAGCAATAAATAATTCAATTCTATACGGTGGAGTGCTTTAATCTATTCTGCATAGGAAAAAGATAGTTTATGGATTATTTTAATTTTTTATATTTTATATCTGAAAATAAATTAGTTGTATTTTTTTTTTTTTTGTGCTTGTGGGTTAATGTAGAATAAATACATTAAGCAAATCTTTTATTCCACTAAACCCTTTTTTTAAGTGGATTAAATGGATTTTTTTTTCATTTTCAAGCGTTTTGGAATTTTTTTTTTCCCATGAGAGTGCGCAAGTGTTTTTGAAGGAAAAGAGCATATTTAGGTATCTATTTATTTTTTATATAAAAATTTAATGAAAACTACTTTTTATTTTCAAACTTTATTTTACACCTTAAACTTTTAGATGTTATGTTAAATTTTTTATATTTTAAAATATTATATTTCTAGCATTTTATTAAATAACATCAGTTACAATTGTTGGAATAGCTAATATATCATTTTATCAACCGATTCATATATTTTTATCACCATGGTCATCTATTTCATTATTTTTAATTAATTTTATGACAACAGAATATTAGAAATACATTATTCTTAAAACTTGTAGGATTAAACAGTAATAACTAAAAGTTTAAGATTTAAAATAAATTTTAAGTGAAAGTTTGAGAATCAAAAGTATATTTTAGTCTAAAAATTTTACTAATAATGTTTAGCTAAATTTTTATGATGGTTTTTAATTATTTAATAAATTTCATAATTGTAATGAAGGTGTTTGTGGTGGGACATGATTGGGGGGCGATCATTGCATGGAGTATGTGCCTTCTTAGGCCGGACAGGGTGAAGGCTTTGGTGAATTTGAGTGTCGCATTTATGCCTCTCGACCCTGCCGTGGACCTCATTGAATACTTTCGAAAGCTCTATGGAGATGACTACTACGTCTGTAGACTCCAGGTTTGTTCGCTCTTCACTATTGAGATTCATTTTCTGCATTTATTTTTTACATTTATTTTTTCTCTTTTAATTTTTAACATGAAAACTTGGTTGATTTCATCATGCCGAATGTTTGCTTTGTCTAGGGATTCCATAGAAACCATAGTTTCTGGAAAATATTTAAAATTTGAAAAAAAAAAAAAAAAAGAAGAAGAAGATGGATAAAGTGTCTGTCACCAGTTTTACTGCGTGCTTCAACCTATGGCAAAAGAGATGGCTTTCGAGATCCATGACAACAGTCATCCGGCTAAATTATCTGAGCATAAATGACAAAACGTTAGATTAATTTTTGTTTAATAAGGGTCCGAAGAATATATTCTGCTCTTCTTGTGGCTAAAAGTTGGTTGCAAATTTGACGGAAGATATATATATATGGGGCATCTCTCTAACAGAGGGCATCCCTCTGAACACACAATAGTTTTGATTGATTAATAGTTTTCCATCCTTTATTTGTTTCTTTTCCAACCTTCTTATCCATTTCATACTGTTGGGGTAGGAACCTGGGGCTATAGAGGCACAATTTGCTAAGAAGGAAACTGCAGCCATCTTCAGAGGAGTTCTAATGAATCGAAATCCAGGACCTCTTCTTATACCCAAGGAAGGCTGGGATTTGCCTGAGAATATTCCATTGCCTTCTTGGCTCTCAGAAGAGGACATCAGCTATTATGCAAGCAAATTTGACAAGTCTGGTTTTACCGGGCCAGTGAACTACTATCGGTGCACAAAATTGTGAGTTTTCTGACAGCCTTCAATTCAATCAAAATAGTAGCATAAGACAAGTGCTTCATGCATGATGAGACCATTGAATACTTACTTTCTTGATCTTGAAGGTATTAAGCTCCTCAATTCTCCGCAATCAGTTTTCTTGTTCTTCGATTTTCTCTAAAATTTGTCAGTTTTCAGGTGGAATTAACCAGAATGATCCTTTCCATATTGCTGGATTTTTTTGCAGAAACTGGGAGCTGGCAGCCCCGTGGACGGGAGCACAAATAAAAGTGCCAGTTAAGTTTATCGTGGGAGACCTGGATCTGACTTACCATTACCCAGGTATCCAAGACTACTTGCACCAGGGTGGCTTCAAACAAAATGTTCCACTCCTTGACGAGGTAGTTGTCATGGAGGGGGTTGCTCACTTTATCAACCAGGAAAAACCTCATGAGATCACTGATCACATCTATGATTTCATTCAAAAGTTCTGACTTCTGTCTGAGTTTCTATGTGGTCTGTCCAAACTGTGACAGTGAAATCATCTTTGATGTACACCATTGAAAGGACCAAATGGAAGGGGGCCAAAAATGTCTGTTATTTGTTAATCCTAGCAGAATATTCACTTGTGCGAAGAACTTAACAAGACTAATGGATATGCTTCAGAGGTTGAGGACTAGTTCCAATTTCTTCATTGTAAACAATGCCTACAAATTGATAAACAACAGAGGTGTTTAACAGAAAGTCCATTAAATTATGGGAATATCCTATCCCTCCAAAAGTAATTTGTTTAATCGGCTATCTGGACTCGACCAAATCCTGATCAAAGAAATCTTGATAAAGCGGCAATCTGTTCCTTCGGTGCGATTTCTCTGCCTATAAAGCTTGGTTTGACATCAGTGTCGGATTCATTTCTTGCCTTCGTATCTGATAATAACTTGGAGCTATAGACTGCATCAATCATCCGAAAATTTCTAGTCTTGAAACCCAGGACGTCCTCTTATACCCAAGGAAGATTTTGGATGTGCCATCGTGCAAGCAAATCAGATTTCGCCGGCTGGACAACTTTTATCAATCATAAACTTGAAAGTTTCCAACATTTTAATCAAAACTGTGTTCAAAAGACTATAGTGTTCTTTAAAAACAAAAAGAAAAAGATTTGAATTTTTAAAAATTTTCATCACAGGGCTCGCTAAAATAGTTTGAAAAGCAGCCAGACTGCGAGGCGGGCATTCGTCCATTATCAATGTCGTGCGTGGCGCTGAAGAAGAGGAAAATTGCGAGCGAGACATCCATAAGCGCTCTCACGGGCACTCCCGCTGCTCGTAATGCGTCGGCACGAGCGCATGCCTCGATGTTAATGCGTGCAAAAATTATTGGACCGAGCTGCTCTAAATTTAGGGGCTTTTCTGCAACATTTATTTTCTAACCCTACATTTTTTTTATTTAGTTTAATTTTTATTTATTCCTTCTTGTGTTTCTCGGCGAGTGAAGGAATTTTTAGGTCAGATATTTTGATGATATTTAAGGCAGAGAAATTAAATCGAGCCGAATTACTGTACCTTAAAAAGTAAATTCATCAATAATTCAAAATTATTGTACTTCAAGAACAAACTCATCAATAACTCGCACGAAAAGATAAAATTTATTCTTAGGGCAATACCTTACAAGCATCAACTCAATTCAAGCAAGTTCCACAATTTTAAATTTTTTTAAATATTAATATTTTCTATTTTATAAAAATTAATTATTAACAATTTTTAGGAAAAAAAAGTCTAACAAATCGTAGCTTCTAAAAAAAATGCCTCATGTACATTAAAACCATCCTATACCAAGTTAATAAATATTTGATCAAGATAATATTCTTGTTTCTGAAGGTATCAAGCTGCTTGATTTTCTGCAGCCAATCCACCTATCCTCTCTCTCTCTCTAATTGTGAGTTTACACTTTACATTGTACCAACTGGACGGGCAATTGCTATTGTGGACGCTTTTGTCAAGGCAGCTCCATGGACAGGGATATGAAAGAAAAGTTGGTAGTTCGCTGTGGAAGGCATTGATCCAACTTACCAATACCGAAGCATCCAGGATCTTCATACAGAAGTGTGGCTTTAAGCTAGAAGTTCCATTCCTTCGGGGGGTAGTTGTTATGGAGGGAGCACTTCATCAACCAAGAAGAGGCACCTGGAATCACCGATCATAACTATGCTTCTAAGACATTTAGATCTGGATTGATCACTTTTATTTGTAAAACATATTGATTTTGATATAGTTTTGCCAATTCGCTATATATCCACCATTAATTTTGTTTCCATTTCATATATGGGAAAGAAATCTTAAAGACAGATTTTTGACCTAGGGCATTTTATGAAATACGGATTATAATCAATGATGTAAAATTGGGTTTTAATAATCCTATCTTGATTGTTATTAAGACTTATTTAGGTTTTGTTTGGAGATGAAAAGAAGATATCGAGAAAGTAGATTCATGAGAAGATTATGTCTGGCAAAAAAAAAAAAAAATTCTTCGAATTTGATTCCCAAGAAAATAGAAAAAATTATTTGATTAGCCAAAGAAAAAGGGATGGGAAATATATTTTTCCGAATGGCTTGCATTTGGTTGGCCATCCACTATTTTGGAAAGTGAGGCAAAAATATCATAATTATGCCTAGTCATAATATGGGATATGAGCCATTATCCTTTTATGTTATAATTATAAAAATAGGGATATTTATAAATAACTATATATGTAGATAAAGATAGTGGGATGTGGGTCGTTATCTTATGTTTCAATTTTATAACTTCTTTACTAATTAATAGAAATATTTATAAATCACCATATATGTTTATAAAGATAATGAAATATGGGTCATTATCCTTATGTTTCAATAATAACTTCTTTATTGAAAAATATGAATATTTATAAATAATAATATACATTCCTATAAAGATAATGTGGTACAAAATAATATCTTTATATTTCAATTATAACTTGTTTACCGAATAATGAGGATATTTATAAATAATCGTGTGTGTAGCTGGAATTGGCTACGTTCGAACATAGCCAATTAAGGGTGGCTTCGAATCTGTGTAGATCTAAGGGCTAGGAAGGTGATCGAATTCTAAAATTGATTACGTTCGAACATAGCCAATTAAGGGTGGCTTCGAATCTGTGTAAATCTAAGGGCTAGGAAGGTGATCGAATTCTAAAATTGACTATGTTAGTTAAAAATACGTAGTTTTATATATTTGATGAAAGATGCCCTAAAAAAAATTATTATAAATATCTTTATTCTCTAAGTAAAAAAGTTAAAAGATAAAGATATAGTCCATATCCCATTATTTTTATATAAATTTGTAGTTTCTACATCTTTGATGAAAGATGTCTTAAAAAAAGATTATTATAAATATCTTTATTCTCTAATAAAAATAAAAAAATTAAAAGATAAAGATATGGTCTATATCCCATTATTTTTATATAAATATATAATTATTTATAGATATCTCTATTTGATAACAAAGAATAAAAATAGTTAAAGAATAATAATGACTCATATCTCTTTTTTATAAATATACAATTATTTATAAATATTTTTGCTCAAAATAAAAAGAGTAAAAGAATAAAAGGTCATTGGATTTACGATAATTTATCTTGTTATTCTAGGATTATCATGCAGATTACCATATTTGGTAATTAGACATGATAATAAAAGTAATAACATTTGATTTTCGACAATCTAAGGTTATCACAAATCATGATAATTCGATTCCTATTTGAAAGATGGATATCTGAAATTATCAAAGTTTGATAATCTTAAACTACGCTCTCGACATCCATATAAATATTTAATAATGCTTAATCTAATTATAAATTTAATTTATACTAAATAATATTTAAATATTTAATATTATATTCATATTTAATATTAAATATATAAATTTAATATTTTATATTAATATTAAATTTATTATTAATATAAATATTTAATATTTTAAACACTATTATATATTTATATAATAATATTTATAGATTAAATTTTAAATTATTAGTATTTATGACCTTTTTGCATATTAAATTATTATATAATATATTACTAAATATTATATTAATATATTTGTTGATCTCACATTGATTTTGATGATCACAAAACAATTAAGTAAGTTACTAATGAGTTTTATGGAGAAACATGATGAAATACTGGCATATATGAGTCACCAAGCTAAACAAAATTGATTCCAAGCTCCAAAATTTGTTTATGGTTCAAAAGAGAAATTTTTGTAGAAAATCAAGATCAACCAAGGATGATTCAAGCCTCAATTCAATAAAATTCAGATGGTTGGGAGGTTTTCAAATAAAGAAAGTTCAAAATTACGAGAGCTAAAGCAATTTTTCTCTTTATTTCAATGAGTTCTCTTACTTATGGAATGCGTTTTCAAGTTTCGGAGGCATTAGTCAATTCTCATGATAGCCACCAGCACTTAGAATGAAAGTTTGAAGCCTTTAGCCAACTACTCTGTAACCTATCAAGTCAAAACTATACCACAGGAGGGTTAACAGTGAGTTTTTCTAAGTTAGCCGACTATATCTGTAGATACCAGGTTTGTTTGCTCTTCAATCTTAAATCTCTACATTTATTCTTTTTATTTATTATTTTTCTTTCATTTTTTTTCTTTTTGTCTTTAATCTGAAATTTGGTTGATTTCGTGGTGCCAAGTGCTTGCTTGATGCATGGATTCCATAGGCACAATAGTTTCAGGAAAATATTTAAAACTTGAAAAAAAATAGACAGATGAAGTGTTTATCATCAATTTTACTGCTTAATTCAGCATAGCAAAAGAGATAGCTTTTGAGGTCCATGATCAAGAAGGATTCGAAGGATTAATTTTTGATTAAGAAGGATTTGAAGGATATATAGACCCCATTCTCATTTCTGTACTTTTTTACTCATCAATAAGATTGTAAAGAATGTATGGAGAAGACTTTCAGCTCTCCTTGTAGCTAAAGTTGGTTGCAAAATTGTATATAGAGGATATATGCAGTGTCACTTTAACAGGGCATCCCACTAAACCCTTAATGATTTTGATTGATTGATAGTTTTTGTAACGATTTATGTTGGTGAATATTTAATTTCATATCGATTATATAGTAGGAAGATCTTAGGATCAATAAGCTCAAGTAATAATTTCTTGGTTAATATTTTTAGGTGAGGTCCTAAGTTGTGATAAATAATATTAAAGCGGATCCAATTCAAGGTTCATGCGAACTAAGAGATACTAGATAGATTTTATGCGTTTGTGATTAGATTCGATTGGATTTTAAATGTAAATTTAGATATAAATCCTTAGCCTAACAAGGATGTCAGGGTTTGTATTAGAAGAGTATGTGATAGCCTATATTGGCTTCCTCGTCAGATTTTGAACGAACGAGTATATGAGAATTCATGTTAGTAAGTATTTAGTTTCACATTAATTATATATTAGAAAAGTTTTGATTATTTATAGAGGATCAACAAGCTTAAATAATAACTTCTTGACAATCTTTTTGAATGAAGTCCTGAGTTGCAATAATTTTTCATCCTTTATTTGTTTCTTTTTTAACCTTCTCGTCCGTTTCTGACCTTCTAATCCATTTCATAATGTTGGGGTGTCTCAGTCCTACATCCTTTATTTGTTTCTTTTCTAAACTTCTTATCCATTTCTAACCTTCTTGTCCATTTCATAATGTTGGGGTTGGTAGGAACCTGGAGCTATAGAGGCACAATTTGTTCAGAAAGAAACTACAGCCATCTTCGGACGATTTCTAACAACTCGAAATCCAGGACCTCCTCTTCTAGCCAAGGAAGGCTGGGATCTACCTGAGAAGAGTACATTGCCTTCTTGGCTCTCAGAAGAGGACATCAACTATTATGCAAGCAAGTTTGACTAGTCTGGCTTTACCGGGCCTGTCAACCAGTACCGATGCATAAGCTTGTCAGTTTCTGACAGCCTTCAATTCAATCAAATCAGTACTGGCCGAAGACAAAGACGTGAGCGGTGCAAGGCTAAGCACTGGTCAGAGATGGTGGCTGGCCTGATGAAAGAGGATTAGGATCTGATCGAAGAAAGAAAAAAAAATGTCACGAAAGGATTTTTAAGCAAGAATAGATTGCCACGTAAGATCTCTTCTATAAGTGCATCTCTTCTCCGCCACAAAGGCTTACCACATCAGCAGATGAAGCACAGAATCAATTTTTTTAAGGATGGAAACTAAATAAATCAAAAATAATAGTTCAGAAATATTTTAAAAATTTTTCATGCTTTAAGAATCAAAGTGAACAATCCTAAATTCAAGGATTAGAAGATTTTAGTTCTTTACTTCTTTACTTTCAATAAAGCTTTTTTTTTGGTACAGATATTCTTCAAAAAATATTTTACAATTTTTCTAGCTAGAATTTTATGATTAGAATGCTGAAATGATTTTTCTTTTCTTGTTACTCATATCAATGTCCCTCAAAATCTTTTGTTTGAGAAATCTATCAATAGCATCCCTATTCACCGACAACTTTTTTGGAACTGCCAATTTTTTGTTTGGATTCCGATTGACCAGGAAGGCCTCCATCTCAAGAGAGTTTTGCAAGCAATCATTTATTTAAACTGAAGACCACGTTGATAGGAAAGTGTCTAAGAATTATGTGGTCATATGATTAATTTAAAATATTTATTTATTTATTTAAATAATTTAATAAATTATTTAAATATTAAAAATATTATTGATTATGAAAAATTATAATTCTTATGAAGAGGTATAACTTTTCATAAATAATTATGTCTGTATCCTATAAAAGAATATGCAGACATAATTCTTATGAAGAGGTACAACTCTTCATGAACAATGTATATATATTTTATAAAAGAATGTGTATGCATAACTCTTATGAAGAGATACAACTCTTCATAAACATATGTGTTTGTATCTTATAAAAGAATATGTATTTTGATAGAAGATACCTATTCATTGTCTATAAAATAAGAGTGATCCTCTCTCCACCCAATGACTGGTATTATTTCTATCTACCAAAAAAATATATTAAAGTTTACAAAGAGTTTAGAGAGAGAAACTTAGATTTATTTATTTTTTAAAATTTTTACTATAGTAACCTTCTTCAAATTAGATCAATGGATTAAATAATAAAGATATGATGGGATACAAAGCTTGATGCATTAAGTAAAAGTAGAAAACAAGCAATCGCTATCAATAAAAACGCGGAATCTATCCAATTTAACCAGAAATGGTGAGTCTCTCTCCTATTGTTCAAAGTAAAAACTCATCCTCTGGACCCTAAGTCTACCCATTGGACCAAAAATAAAGTCACAAAAGTCAAAATTATCTGCTAAAGCTTGAAGATTATTCTTCCTATCCAAAATAATAATAGTAATGATAATATTAAAGTCTCCACCACTGGACCGCCGTTCGGAAAGGCCGCAGGCGGATGATTGGCGTACAGCCACGTCATTTCGACCTTGTACACCATTATTTAGTCTTAAGCGCACATCAGCGGCACGCAGCCAATAAAGAGGACAAAATTAAGGAGCGGTGGCTCTGGTTGGTTCGACCACCGCGATGGGTCAATGATCTCAAGGGCCAAGCCACAGCATGATCTAAGCCCTTTGCTCTGCGCAGTTCACCCTTCCCTAGGCGAGGCGAGAGAGAGAGAAGGGGGGAGGAGAGATGGAGGGAGCTCGGGGGATCTCGCATCGAACGGTGGAGGTGAACGGGATCAGGATGCACGTGGCGGAGAAGGGGGAGGGGCCGGCGGTGCTCTTTCTCCACGGCTTCCCGGAGCTCTGGTACTCGTGGCGCCACCAGATCGTCGGCCTCGCTGCCCGCGGCTATCGTGCCATCGCCCCGGACCTCCGCGGCTACGGCGACACCGACGCGCCGCCGGACGTCGCCTCCTACTCCGTCCTCCACATCGTCGGAGACCTCGTCGCCCTCCTCGACGCCCTCGATCTCCCCCAGGTGGGACCGTCCAGTCTTTCTTCTCTTATATATATATATTGTGCTTTTTTTTTTTTTCTGTTATAAAAGATTTGATTCTTTTGTTTATTTTAAATACTTTATTCGCACACGCTCGTTTTTTATACTTGTACTCTCGTAGATTAATAATTCGATGAAGTTGCTGTAATGTTGTCTAAGTTTTTTATTATAAAATAAATAAATTAATCCTGAATAATTAAATTAATTTACTACTAATTCTTTTTATTCAGCAATAAATAATTCAATTCTATACGGTGGAGTGCTTTAATCTATTCTGCATAGGAAAAAGATAGTTTATGGATTATTTTAATTTTTTATATTTTATATCTGAAAATAAATTAGTTGTATTTTTTTTTTTTTTTGTGCTTGTGGGTTAATGTAGAATAAATACATTAAGCAAATCTTTTATTCCACTAAACCCTTTTTTTAAGTGGATTAAATGGATTTTCTTTTCATTTTCAAGCGTTTTGGAATTTTTTTTTTTCCCATGAGAGTGCGCAAGTGTTTTTGAAGGAAAAGAGCATATTTAGGTATCTATTTATTTTTTATATAAAAATTTAATGAAAACTACTTTTTATTTTCAAACTTTATTTTACACCTTAAACTTTTAGATGTTATGTTAAATTTTTTATATTTTAAAATATTACATTTCTAGCATTTTATTACATAACATCAGTTACAATTGTTGGAATAGCTAATATATCATTTTATCAACCAATTCATATATTTTTATCATCATGGTCATCTATTTCATTATTTTTAATTAATTTTATGACAACAGAATATTAGAAATACATTATTCTTAAAACTTGTAGGATTAAACAGTAATAACTAAAAGTTTAAGAATTAAAATAAATTTTAAGTAAAAGTTTGAGAATCAAAAGTATATTTTAGTCTAAAAATTTTACTGATAATGTTTAGCTAAATTTTTATGATGGTTTTTAATTATTTAATAAATTTCATAATTGTAATGAAGGTGTTTGTGGTGGGACATGATTGGGGGGCGATCATTGCATGGAGTATGTGCCTTCTTAGGCCGGACAGGGTGAAGGCTTTGGTGAATTTGAGTGTCGCATTTATGCCTCTTGACCCTGCCGTGGACCTCATTGAATACTTTCGAAAGCTCTATGGAGATGACTACTACGTCTGTAGACTCCAGGTTTGTTCGCTCTTCACTATTGAGATTCATTTTCTGCATTTATTTTTTACATTTATTTTTTCTCTTTTAATTTTTAACATGAAAACTTGGTTGATTTCATCATGCCGAATGTTTGCTTTGTCTAGGGATTCCATAGAAACCATAGTTTCTGGAAAATATTTAAAATTTGAAAAAAAAAAAAAAAAAAAGAAGAAGATGGATAAAGCGTCTGTCACCAGTTTTACTGCGTGCTTCAACCTATGGCAAAAGAGATGGCTTTCGAGATCCATGACAACAGTCATCCGGCTAAATTATCTGAGCATAAATGACAAAACGTTAGATTAATTTTTGTTTAATAAGGGTCCGAAGAATATATTCTGCTCTTCTTGTGGCTAAAAGTTGGTTGCAAATTTGACGGAAGATATATATATATGGGGCATCTCTCTAACAGAGGGCATCCCTCTGAACACACAATAGTTTTGATTGATTAATAGTTTTCCATCCTTTATTTGTTTCTTTTCCAACCTTCTTATCCATTTCATACTGTTGGGGTAGGAACCTGGAGCTATAGAGGCACAATTTGCTAAGAAGGAAACTGCAGCCATCTTCAGAGGAGTTCTAATGAATCGAAATCCAGGACCTCTTCTTATACCCAAGGAAGGCTGGGATTTGCCTGAGAATATTCCATTGCCTTCTTGGCTCTCAGAAGAGGACATCAGCTATTATGCAAGCAAATTTGACAAGTCTGGTTTTACCGGGCCAGTGAACTACTATCGGTGCACAAAATTGTGAGTTTTCTGACAGCCTTCAATTCAATCAAAATAGTAGCATAAGACAAGTGCTTCATGCATGATGAGACCATTGAATACTTACTTTCTTGATCTTGAAGGTATTAAGCTCCTCAATTCTCCGCAATCAGTTTTCTTGTTCTTCGATTTTCTCTAAAATTTGTCAGTTTTCAGGTGGAATTAACCAGAATGATCCTTTCCATATTGCTGGATTTTTTTGCAGAAACTGGGAGCTGGCAGCCCCGTGGACGGGAGCACAAATAAAAGTGCCAGTTAAGTTTATCGTGGGAGACCTGGATCTGACTTACCATTACCCAGGTATCCAAGACTACTTGCACCAGGGTGGCTTCAAACAAAATGTTCCACTCCTTGACGAGGTAGTTGTCATGGAGGGGGTTGCTCACTTTATCAACCAGGAAAAACCTCATGAGATCACTGATCACATCTATGATTTCATTCAAAAGTTCTGACTTCTGTCTGAGTTTCTATGTGGTCTGTCCAAATTGTGACAGTGAAATCATCTTTGATGTACACCATTGAAAGGACCAAATGGAAGGGGGCCAAAAATGTCTGTTATTTGTTAATCCTAGCAGAATATTCACTTGTGCGAAGAACTTAACAAGACTAATGGATATGCTTCAGAGGTTGAGGACTAGTTCCAATTTCTTCATTGTAAACAATGCCTACAAACTGATAAACAACAGAGGTGTTTAACAGAAAGTCCATTAAATTATGGGAATATCCTATCCCTCCAAAAGTAATTTGTTTAATCGGCTATCTGGACTCGACCAAATCCTGATCAAAGAAATCTTGATAAAGCGGCAATCTGTTCCTTCGGTGGGATTTCTCTGCCTATAAAGCTTGGTTTGACATCAGTGTCGGATTCATTTCTTGCCTTCGTATCTGATAATAACTTGGAGCTATAGACTGCATCAATCATCGGAAAATTTCTAGTCTTGAAACCCAGGACGTCCTCTTATACCCAAGGAAGATTTTGGATGTGCCATCGTGCAAGCAAATCAGATTTCGCCGGCTGGACAACTTTTATCAATCATAAACTTGAAAGTTTCCAACATTTTAATCAAAACTGTGTTCAAAAGACTATAGTGTTCTTTAAAAACAAAAAGAAAAAGATTTGAATTTTTAAAAATTTTCATCACAGGGCTCGCTAAAATAGTTTGAAAAGCAGCAAGACTGCGAGGCGGGCATTCGTCCATTATCAATGTCGTGCGTGGCGCTGAAGAAGAGGAAAATTGCGAGCGAGACATCCATAAGCGCTCTCACGGGCACTCCCGCTGCTCGTAATGCGTGCAAAAATTATTGGACCGAGCTGCTCTAAATTTAGGGGCTTTTCTGCAACATTTATTTTCTAACCCTACATTTTTTTTATTTAGTTTAATTTTTATTTATTCCTTCTTGTGTTTCTCCGTAATTGAAGGAAATTTTAGGTCAGATATTTTGATGATATTTAAGGCACAGAAATTAAATCGAGCCGAATTACTCTATCTTAAAAAGCAAATTCCTTAATAATTCAAAATTATTGTACTTCAAGAACAAACTCATCAATAACTCGCACGAAAGGATAAAATTTATTCTTAGGACAATACCTTACAAGCATCAACTCAATTCAAGCAAGTTCCACAATTTTAAATTTATTTAAATATTAATATTTTCTATTTTATAAAAATTAATTATTAACAATTTTTAGGAAAAAAAAGTCTATCAAATCGTAGCTTCTAAAAAAAATGCCTCATGTACATTAAAACCATCCTATACCAAGTTAATAAATATTTGATCAAGATAATATTCTTGTTTCTGAAGGTATCAAGCTCCTTGATTTTCTGCAGCCAATCCACCTATCCTCTCTCTCTCTCTCTAATTGTGAGTTTACACTTTACATTGTACCAACTGGACGGGCAATTGCTATTGTGGACGCTTTTGTCAAGGCAGCTCCATGGACAGGGATACGAAAGAAAAGTTGGTAGTTCGCTGTGGAAGGCATTGATCCGACGTACCAATACCGAAGCATCCAGGATCTTCATACAGAAGTGTGGCTTTAAGCTAGAAGTTCCATTCCTTCAGGGGGTAGTTGTTATGGAGGGAGCACTTCATCAACCAAGAAGAGGCACCTGGAATCACCGATCATAACTATGCTTGTAAGACATTTAGATCTGGATTGATCACTTTTATTTGTAAAACATATTGATTTTGATATAGTTTTGCCTATTCGCTATATATCCACCATTAATTTTGTTTCCATTTCATATATGGGAAAGAAATCTTAAAGACAGATTTTTGACCAAGGGCATTTTATGAAATACGGATTATAATCAATGATGTAAAATTGGGTTTTAATAATCCTATCTTGATTGTTATTAAGACTTATTTAGGCTTTGTTTGGAGATGAAAAGAAGATATCGAGAAAGTAGGTTCATGAGAAGATTATGTCTGGCAAAAAAAAAAAAAATTCTTGGAATTTGATTCCCAAGAAAATAGAAAAAATTATTTGATTAGCCAAAGAAAAAGGGATGGGAAATATACTTTTCCAAATGGCTTGCATTTGGTTGGCCATCCACTATTTTGGAAAGTGAGGCAAAAATATCATAATTATGCCTAGTCATATTATGGGATATGAGCCATTATCCTTTTATGTTATAATTATAAAAATAGGGATATTTATAAATAACTATATATGTAGATAAAGATAGTGGGATGTGGGTTGTTATCTTATGTTTTAATTTTATAACTTCTTTACTAATTAATAGAAATATTTATAAATCACCATATATGTTTATAAAGATAATGAAATATGGGTCATTATCCTTATGTTTCAATAATAACTTCTTTATTGAAAAATATGAATATTTATAAATAATAATATACATTCGTATAAAGATAATGTGGTACAAAATAATATCTTTATATTTCAATTATAACTTGTTTACCGAAGAATGAGGATATTTATAAATAATCGTGTGTGTAGCTGGAATTGGTTACATTCGAACATAGCCAATTAAGGGTAGCTTCGAATCTGTGTAGATCTAAGGGTTAGGAAGGTGATCGAATCCTAAAATTGATTACGTTCGAACATAACCAATTAAGGGTGGCTTTGAATCTATGTAGATCTAAGGGTTAGGAAGGTGATCGAATCCTAAAATTGACTACATTCATTAAAAAAACGTAGTTTTATATATTTGATGAAAGGTGCCTTAAAAAAAATTATTATAAATATCTTTATTCTCTAAGTAAAAAAATTAAAAGATAAAGATATAGTCCATATCCCATTATTTTTATATAAATTTATAGTTTCTACATCTTTGATGAAAGATGTCTTAAAAAAAGAATATTATAAATATCTTTATTCTCTAATAAAAGTAAAAAAGTTAAAAGATAAAGATATGGTCTATATCCCATTATTTTTATATAAATATATAATTATTTATAGATATCTCTATTTGATAACAAAGAATAAAAATAGTTAAAGAATAATAATGACTCATATCTCTTTTTTATAAATATACAATTATTTATAAATATTTTTGCTCAAAATAAAAAGAGTAAAAGAATAAAAGGTCGTTGGATTTATGATAATTTATCTTGTTATTCTAGGATTATCATGCAGATTACCATATTTGGTAATTAGACATGATAATAAAAGTAATAACATTTGATTTTCGGCAATCTAAGGTTGTCACAAATCATGATAATTCGATTCCTATTCTGAGATTATCAAAGTTTGATAATCTTAAATTACGCTCTCGATATCCATATAAATATTTAATAATACTTAATCTAATTATAAATTTCATTTATACTAAATAATTTTTAAATATTTAATATTATATTTATATTTAATATTAAATATATAAATTTAATATTTTATATTAATATTAAATTTATTATTAATATAAATATTTAATATTTTAAACACTATTATATATTTATATAATAATATTTACATATTAAATTTTAAATTATTAGTATTTATGACCTTCTTGCTTATTAAATTATTATATAATATATTACTAAATATTATATTAATATATTATATAATAAGATATTTAATAATAATATAATATATTATACCATATATAATATATATTAAATATTTATAATATTTAAATATATAATATTTTTAAAATTGATTTACAAAGAATGTTGATTTTATCAAAACATTTCATATTCTAGCAAAAAAGAGAGAGGATCACTTATAAAATAAAAAAGATTTATAGTAAAATTTAAAAATAAGATAAATTAATTATCATATTTTTTTTATAAATCAAATGCGATAACCTTTCATTTTTGAGTATTTGATTACTAAGTGAGATATTACTAAGAATGTAAGGTTCCTATTAATATTACGTTACCATGAACCAAACACCAACTAACGATAATGACTTATATCTCATTATCTTTATACAAATATACAGTTATTTATAATTATCTTTATTTTAAATATAAAGTATTTCTTTAATTTATTAACTTAAAGTTATTTTTGAAAAAAAAAAAATCTTTAACCAACTTTCTAATCTATGAGTAAGAAGCTTTCTTATGTCTCTCTTGAATATATCACTTCTCATACGGACATAAGAAATAAGTTCTTATACAAAGTCCTCTTTTTTGTTGACTCCATTAAAATCTTCAACCAAACAAAAGATATTTTTTTACTTTTCTAAGAATCTCTATTTCTTGTGCTCATCTTCCTCCAACCAAAAGTGGCCTTAGAGTCAACAATCTCTAATATACACATATACATATACACACACATAAACTCTTGCAGGGGCAATGGTAAACATTTATCTTATACAATAAATATTTACATGTCTAAACTAAATAGCTAGCCTAAATTGATAAATATAGGATATGATGTGTTGCATATCCTGAGAATATGATGCATCACTTGTCCTATGAAAAGAGGCACATGGAGACTAAACATGTAGTATGCAAGTATTAGTTACTCATCTCCTTTGTTTTGTCTCCATAAATGCACCTTATTTCTTATAACTCAACATGCTTCTTATATAACATTTCTAATTACCACCTAAACTTATTAGTTTAGGCTAGCTGTTTATTTCAAATATGTTAATATTTATTCTATATAATAAGTGTTTATAATCACCCCCTATAAAGTTATTGTTTAATTACTTTATATTTATATTTATTGTATACTATTTTTTTTTATTTTGTTAGAATTTTTTTTAAAGCAAGTAATAGCCATTAATAGGGTGGCTTTTTAACTTTAGGATCTATATAGATCTAATGGTAGGAGAGATAAGCGAATTTGATTTTGGCTACACGCGATGTAGCCAAGTTAAATATGTATGTATATGTCCACTTAAATATAACCTAGCTTAGATTTGATAATGGAAGTCATATCAAGGACTCAAGTTATTGAATATAACAAAAATTAAGTATTTTTGAATTGTTAGCCTATGCATCAATAGGGTTAGCAATTCGTGTTTTCATGTTGTGTTTGTGCTTATGTTATGTCGAAACGAAGGTATAATAGTATATAAATCAACATGAATATGATATGATTAATTAATTGGATCAAAAATTTAAACATGAATACAATATGATTATTATACATGTAATACGATATGACATGCATAACATGTTTAATAAATAAATAGTATTAGATTGATACAATATGACTCGCTCAATATGAATAAATATGATTTACTTAATATGAATAGATGCGATTCAACCTATTTAACGTGACTTGCTTAATATGTCATCAATTAAATGAGTCCTAAATGGATCATTTTTGGGTTGACGAGTCAATCTATTACACAATATAATTATTTTTTGCTATAATCATTTCGATATGCTTATGATACGAATCTATTTAAAATTAATTTGAACATATTGAGTTCAAATCATGTTTATATGTCCTATTCAATTTTATCATTCTTATGCATCAAATAATCAGTATATTGGATAATTTAGATAATGTAAAGCAATATATGGCCTTTTAACCATTATATTACATAAGTTAAGAAATTACAAAATGACGTAATTTTTAGTATTAAAATATTCTTAAAAAATAAATCGTATCCAATGATTTGGTTCTCATTATTGTGTCCTAAGCCACATCGCAGCGTGCAGCCCATCGAGAGGTCAAAAGTGATACCATTTTTTCTTTGATTGAAGGGGGCTGTGGTTCGCACACCACGAGCACGAGTGGTTCAAATGCAGCGATGAGTCGGTGTCCAAGCCCTCTGCTCTGTGTAATTCACCCTTCCCTACAAGAAGGGGGGGGGGGGGGGGTGTGGGGGAGAGAGAGAGAGAGAGAGAGAGAGAGGGAAGGAGGGATGGAGGGGGCTTGGGGGATCTCGCATCGGATGGTGGAGGCGAACGGGATAAGGATGCACGTGGCGGAGAAGGGGGAGGGACCGGCGGTGCTCCTCCTCCACGGCTTCCCTGAGCTCTGGTACTCGTGGCGCCACCAGATCGCCGGCCTCGCCGCCCGCGGCTATCGTGCCATCGCCCCCGACCTCCGTGGCTACGGCGACACTGACGCGCCACCGGACGTCGCCTCCTACTCCGTCTTCCACATTGTCGGCGACCTCATCGCCCTCCTCGACGCCCTCGCCCTGTCCCAGGTGACAATTTCTATCTAATAAGTTCTCATATTCCCCGTTTTTTCTGTGTTAATAACAAGTTTTATATTTTTATCAAATTTCATTTCGTTTTTTAATTTATTTTTGGGTGCATGACATTAGGTGTTTGTGGTCGCGCATGACTGGGGGGCGTTTGTGGCGTGGCATCTGTGCATGTTTAGGCCGGACCGGGTGAAAGCGTTGGTGAACTTGAGCGTGGCGTTTATGCCCCGGAACCCAACTTCGAAGCCCCTGGATTACTTTCGGGCTCTCTATGGAGATGAGTACTATATCTCTAGATTCCAGGTCTTTACTTTTTCTTCTGTTTAATCTGTTAGAAATTTGGTTCATGAGATATGGCTAGTTATATGTTTTTGTGTTTGTATGATAGATGAATGTGTTGTGTTAATTGGTTGTCTTTGTGAATAATGCTGGGAGCACCTATACTCCATATACTCATGGTTATCTGTGTCAAATCACCATGAAACACTTTGAATAATTACAAATCACAAGTTGAAGGCACTCATACAGTTCTCCATCTTCTTCGAAATTCATCCCCATACTTGCTTCTTGGATAGAAAGCTTTTAGAAGACCTGATTCTCTGCATCTGCTTCTGAATTTGCTTTTGTACCCGTACCTGCTTCCTGTGAGTAAGATCTAAAACCAATCCAGCATTCGGAGTACCTTCGCAGTCTGTGTCCATCTTTCCCTCATCCTGGACAACAAAGAAACCAATTATGGAGAACAAAGGCAAAATCCATTGATTCACTCACCACATTTGCTATATACAAGTTTCATTCCTTCAATCTTTTGCCTACTCTGTTCCATTCTCTCTTTCCCCATGTTCCTCAAGGTCGGGATCTTTCTTGCCAAAAGGTAACTTGCCAACAAGTTATAGTCCGAATGCCACACAGACTTTAGAGAAGAGTATAACTGTATAACCAATAGATCCGTGACAAACTACTGAGCTATAGCCTAGCTTGCTTACCAGTTGTGATAGTGAAAAGGCTACCGTTGCTCTACAGTCATCCTGCTAGGCTCATACTCGTAGCAGCACACACAGCTGGATTATGTTCCAGGATGACTGCTAGTCGTGGCAATTTTCTTCTCGTTTTGGTGATTTTATTTTATTTTGGACAGACACTCTTATTATTGGAGCTAAACTTTTCTTTCAAATATCAAGTTATTGGTTGTCATGTTTCTTTTTTTTCCCCAACAAGTGGAAGTTTTGTCTGAGTATCTCATAATATTGCGATAGGAACCTGGAGTTGTGGAAGCTGAATTTGCTCGGCTTGGTACTGCCACCGTCCTGAAAAAGTTTTTCACATATCGCAATCCGGGGCCTCTTTTCATACCCAAAGATGGCTGGGGTTCACCTAACGAGCAGATTGCATTGCCTTCTTGGCTCTCAGAAGAGGACATCAACTACTACACAAGCAAATTTGAGAAGTCTGGTTTTACTGGGCCAATCAATTACTACCGATGCTTTAACTTGTGAGTTATCTGCATGACTGATTTGAAGCAATAAAAATTGTTATCTTGATTCTTAAGGCATTAAGCACCTTGATCCAATGAAGTTAATTGGAATACTTGCTATGCTGATTATATGTAGTCATCTATGTTTTTCCCCTTGATATCTTTGTTTAATATCAAGTATCTGGCGTTGATATTTGGTGAGTTCGTTCATATAAACAGTACATAACTGGACTACGTTATATTGTTGTGCTTTTCTTCTTCTTCTTCTTCTTATTTCTTTTTTCACAGAAACTGGGAGCTTGCAGCACCATGGACTGGGGCACAAGTCAAAGTACCAGCTAAGTTTATTGTTGGAGACCTGGATCTTACTTACCATTACCCGCGTATTCCAGACTATATCCACAAGGGTGGCTTTAAGAAAGATGTTCCGCTCCTTGAGGAAGTAGTCGTTATGGAAGGAGTTGCTCACTTCATCATCCAGGAGAAGGCACAGGAAATCACCGATCACATCCATGATTTCATCAAGAAGTTCTGATCTTTTGCAACGGTGAAATCATCTTTAGTGTTTGTTAATAAGGCAGCTATGCCAAGCATTGAATGCAAACTGTTTATGCGAAAGAACTGTCCTGAGCGTGTTTGTTCTTTGTTTGTGGTTATTCTAGCAGATCAGAAATTGTGGGCTTGGTGATCCTATGTGATATAGCTAGCATTCATCCAGGTGGCCTCGGTAGACTATGTGGTGGGTGATTCTAGCTTTGTTTTTGTAACGCCCAAAGTTTGCTCATGATCTAACTAACTCCATTAGCAGACCAAAATCATGTGATCCAAAAACTTGAGTGGAAGTTAATGGGTAGCAAGTAGACTTGATTTATAAGCACATAACCACAAGCTAATTAGAATCTACCTTCGATTCGGATTGGTGGTGCTACAAGGGTGGCTTCACGCTATGTAGCCTTTTTTTCGTGCCCACTAACTTTCGCACATTCAGATCGATTCTGATATCATTTGTAATGCCTCAAGATTACATATAAACTAATCAGAATCTACCTTCGATTCGGATCAAATTAGTTCTGATACCATTTGTAACGCCTCAAAATCACTTGCAAGCTAATCAGAATCTACCTTCTATTCGGATCGGTGATGCTAAAAGGGTGGCTTCACGCTATATCGACTTTTCCTTATGCCCATTAATTTTCACACATTCGGATCGGTTTTGATACCATTTGTAATGCCTCATGCCCACTTATGATTCAACGAACTTTATTAGTGGGTTGAAACTACGTGGTCCAAAAATTTGAGTGGAAGTTAATGAGTAGCAAGTGGACTTGAGTTATAAGCATATAACACATTTTATTTCTTTTCTATTCAACGTGAGAATAAATTTGAAGTATCATAGTGTCGATGAAATCCTCTTGGAAAAATATTAGCTACTACTAGGCACATGATATTTTGCTTGCACATGCACCTGTAACTATGAAGATGGTGAATTGTGATACTATGTTTTGATGTAAGGAAAATGTTGTGATCTTGTTGCATGAAAGTGGCACTTAATGACAGAGGGACCGAGAAGAAAAAAAAAGGCTATAATTAAATTCAAAAAAGAAGGCAGTCATTTTTCAGATCTGATAGAGGTTTGGGTTTGTAACATCTTTGTAAAGAACGTAGGTTTGGATTTGGATTCTTTTCCTCTTGAAAATGATATATATATTGCAGCAATTGATTAATATATATGTCATCAATTGATGTTCTGTTGCTCGTCTTTACTTTCCACAAAAATTTAATTACACGGATGTAAGTACTTACAGGTAGGTGAAAAAATGTCTGACAGAAGAAGCGACAAGTCCAAAAGATCAGGGGTACATGTACATTGTATGAGAGCATAAGGATGTCATATGGTACGATTAAATAGTTGGAATTAAAGTTTTATTTTTAAAAAAATAAAAAAATAAAAAATGATAACCGAACCTTCTCCAACATACTCTGCGCATTTAAATATGCTTGCACATTTAAATCCAAAGAAAAATCAAAATTTTATTCTCAGTAGCCATGACTCTGTTGTGCTAACTATATTACTCCAGCACCAAATCCAGCTCAATTAATGGTGAAATCTATTCCATAAATATCTCCTTATTGTACCACAGTATCAACCACTCAATATTTTTGTCGACTTTTGGATGTCTCTTTGACCTGTTGTGCCGGCTGCAATCTTTTGGCCTGGTTTAACGGGGCCAAGAGAACCTGCGTGGAGGGCATTGATAGCACATTAAAGCATAGAAATAATTTCCTACAAACTCTAAAATGTCAAACAGCTCAGGATTATCGTACTAACGTTGGAAAACTTTTTCTTAATTTTAATGATATTATTTTTTTAATTAAACTATTCTTGTGTATATATATATATATATATATATATATATATATATATAATAAATAGTTAAGATACAAGATAATCCAGCCCCTAACATAGTATGAATGATGCTCTTTTTGAAGTAGAATTCATCATGCCCAGATACAAACAACCAATAATGATTTCCTCACAAGATACAAAGAATTGCCATGCATTCTTTTTGAAATATATTATAACGAGGAAGAATCAAGATGGACTCCAACTAGCTAAATCGAAAGGCGGTGAAAATCAATAAAATAATTTAATAAAAATATTTTTTATATAGATTCAATTCTCTTTTTTGAATGCTTAAAGAATACATTTGAGTTCACTTAATCTTAAATAGTTAAAGGCTCTCAAGTCTCTTCTCTATTATCACTTGTGCAGACTCTTTTGATGGGTCTTATGAGAAACCATTGAAGATGCGAAAAGTCTCTTCATATCTCTTAGCTTTCATGTTTTCTAAGAGAAAAGTAAAAAATAAAGAGAGATAAAAATTACATGTTATCCATCAATAATTCTAGAAGTTTGCACTATATATGCCAGAATGAAGGAACAAGAGACCCAAAATAACATGGATAAAACTTGAGAGAGGATTGTTGTCTAAGAACGTAAATCTACATTAGGAAACAGGGAAAATGATTCGGAAAGCCCATCTGAACTGATAGAATAAGGTTTGCTAGTTTTATATATTTGGATCATGGACATTAAAGCTTGAAAATTCTTGGGTTTTTCGAATCAAATTCTTGATGTGGACCAAACATTGCTAATTTAATTGTTGATACTATCAATTATATTTATAAAAATTAAAGTTTTTGTAAAAAATATTTTTCCAATTATGTCAAATCAAATATGTCAAATTCAACCTTCAGTAATAGAATTAGACTCACCACCAAATTACCTTAATTTTTAGCGATAAAATATCACAAATTAAACATTTTTTATAATAAACTTAATTTGTCACAAAATTCTAAACTTGATGATGAAAAAAACATTATGAAATGTTTTGTCGGGGTTGTTAGGCACAAAATAATCCAAGAGAGGGGGTGAATTGAGTTGGTCAAAAACTTAAATCTCAAAAGCTAAGTGCTTAAAAACAAGTCAAATAATTCAAAGTAAAGCACAAGTAAAATATAAAAACTATGCTTGAGATATATCACGATAGCATCAGAGAACTAATATAATAGCATGAGAGAAGCACAAAGATTTATAATAATTCGGCACATCTTGCTTACATCCACTATCCAAAAATTTTCTTGGGATTTCCACTATACCAATCTTGTTAATCATGTGAGGAGCAAACTTTTGCACACTTCTTTTACTGAACTTAAGAGAAATCCTTAAAATCCTTTTTCGAACTAACAAAGAACCCACACTCTATTTTTCAAATGAGCTAAGGAGAAATCCAAACTTCTCTTCTACAAGAAAAATAATAAGCTCACTCTCTCAATAAAAGTAGAAATGTAATTGAAGCTCTCAACTTAGGAAGGAAATAAATATGCACACTAGGCTCAAGAAACCTCTTCCATAAAGATTTTCTAATGATTTTTAATTTATTTTTTTATGTTTAAACCAACCCATAAGTCTTCATTTCATAAGGCTTTTAAAATATAGTTGTTAGGGATCAAGGACAATTTCAACAATCAAATAAAAATATAGCCGTTGAGTTGTTAGAGCTCTAACGATTGACCGCTAGGGCTAGGGCTAGTTGACTGCTCTACTCTGCAGCGATTAACCATCAGACCAGACAGAGAGTTGCCTTTCAAATAGTTCTTTATTGTAATTAAGTCTAGTCAACCATTCTCATGTACGATCGACTGTTCATTCTTGGTTTTGAATTTTCATGATTAGATTTCATTAATTATTAATTTGAAATATAATCTAATTCATTTTTAAGGAGTTTGAGCCTTGTACTCTTATTTTCTTACTAAGTTTTATAATATGTTCTTAGCAAAAATAAAATTACAGACAAAACATTTTCTTTTAATATTCTTATATCAGATGGTAGATGATCTTCCATTATTTTTTTTTCGATCTGAATTTTTTTGTACACAACTTGAGTTCAAATACATGTCGGATGAACTTTTACTCATGTCTTAATTTATCCAGACCACGATACCTATCTCATGACCATAAACTCAAGCATTGCATTAAGCCTTCAATCAATATTTTTATTATCATCAAAATACGTATTATTGAACCCTTATGTTCAATAGGGGTCACTATAAAATATATTTGATGATGAAATTTTTATTTTGTTATTGTATATTTTATTAATATATTTTTTGTGATGAGTGTCATGGTAATATTATTCGTCACCCTAATTTTCTATGATAAAATTGATAATTTTCATGATGAATTTTATCATTATAAAATAACTCTTTTTTTGTTATAGTGATAACTATTTTTTTTTTATAGTGATCATAAGGCTGCAAATCAGTCAGGTAGAATTGTGTCTCAGCCTACTCAACTCAATTAGGCCCACGCCAATGAACTCTTCAAAGCCTATAAAGTCAGGTCAGGTCAGGTCCAGATATCATACTCCCTCCATATTTCAAGTTGGGTTTCAATTTTATAAATTTTGATCCAACCAAATTTGTAGATAAATAATAGGAGTTTGGGGTTTTTTTTTAATAATTACCTAACCCAATATGGCCCAACCTATTTCAATAAAAGACCCTGTCAAGCTTTAGTGGCAAAGTCTCACATCTTACTCATGGCTCTCTCTCTATTCAGAAATGTATGATTTTATATGTTTCTCTTTGAGGCTCATTTTTTTTTTTTAACTTAATAAAATTTGATTAGATATCTTTATACGTATTCTTTCTATAGTGCAAAATAAGTAAAATAAAAAAACCAAGTATTACATTTGATAATGTTGTAAGGCATGCCTATAGGTAAAGTAACCATATACTAAGTTCGATCATTTGTGAACCTATCTACATGAGATTCAGACCTAATTCAAGCTAAATATTTTGAGTTAAATATAAATCATACATTGTCCTAGCCTAATTCAAAGAGATCTATTGCTTTCAAAATATGTTTTATAAATTTGATTCAATTTGCATCAATCATATGGAATCAAGTTGGATTGAAGTCATAAGACCTAATCCACATGGAATGAAGTGGCAAACTATTTGACGGATATGGTCCACCACGTTGACTCCGGAAGTTGCTTGTTCTACCTTCATGAGATTCTTATTAGAGGCGCCCTCCCTTGCTGATTTTTTTTTTAAAAAAATCACCTTAATACCATGTATTGTGTAATGCCATATTTTTACTATTAAATCTATGATTTTTGAAGCTGCCTTTTCCTTTCCTGCCTATTAAAAAGATACCATCAAAGTTTACCATCAAAAAAAAAAAAAAAAAAAAATCATCAAAGGATGCTGAACGGTCGCACGACTATTACGTGAGACGTGGCACGGAAAGAATGGCAGGCACCGTTCACAATATCGAGTGAAGCATACGTAGGCTCAATTCAATAATGAAATAACATCATCAATGCTGAAGTTTTTTTTTTTTTTTTTTTTATTGGGTTAGATGCCCGATATGGAGGAATCTCTTGAACGATGCGACTTTTAATTAGTACAGCAAGTATCATAGTATATTCTATAATATTAGTGGGAAAAATCTAGCCGGCGAGCAGCGCTTGGCGTTATAACGTCGCTGTACTTTTCTTTTTCATCATTATGATTGCGGTTCGCTCTTCTTTGATAATAAATGAACCCAAAAATCTACAATTTTTCCAGCATCACTCTGGCAGCCATTAGCATCTCCCCTTGGGCTTTGGGGCAGATGGAGCCAAGACTGTCCTCCCTATTTTTCATCACATGTAATCATATCAATAAATATATAAAATTAATAATATAAAAAAATTAACAAGAACAGAAGCTAGGTGGAGGGCAGTGCTTACGATTCTGTATAAAAGGTAGAGCCACTTTTGTCGATTCTATTCTTCATCTACGATTAAAAACTATGATAAATAAAAATAAAATAAAATTAACAAAAAAGAGTTCATGAAAAAAATGTAAGAAAAAATAAATTAAATTTATTAGTGCCTGTTGATCGAAATTAGGTAGATATTATGATGGTATCATTTAGATTAAAATTTATTGTACCGAAAGAGAGTAAATAAAAATTATGAAAGATATTTTAGAATTAGAAAATCAATTGGCTCATCTTTTCCATAGGTTTTTTTTTTTATTTAGTGGGTAAATGATGTGTTTAATAAAATATATTTTATTAAAAAATATATATAAATTGATCAACGAAAAAGTTTGATCAACTTTCTAGAATTAAGACTTTCCCATGGTACCACCTGTCAACATTTAACAGTAGAAAAATAAAACAGCAACCCTTAATTGCCGATTTGTCACAGCCTTCAATGCCGAAGCGCCATGGAATGTCCACCATGGTTGTATTCATTCGCCAAACGTCAAGGTTACGGACCAGCTCCAAGCACATAGAACGCAGCGCGTATCAGCGAAGCCGTCCTTGCTGCGTCGGACCGAGCGAGAGTGATCGATCGCTCCTAAGCCGCGATATCGAACGTGCCTGTCAGACGAGAACAAAATCCTCCGCATAGAGCTAACGGAGATGAGACAAAAATCTCCAGCGTGCAAGCTTGTGCCGTCCTTGGCCCGAGCCCATTCCAATCCTGTTGACTTGGGATGTATTCCCAGGATTCTTCTCTCAGCGCGCGGACTTAACATTGGTTTCTTAGGTGCGATTAGTCGGTTGTTTGCTGTGCGGTTTCCCTGTAAAAGATGACACGTATCTAATAATTTTTCTATGCAGATGCCATGACATGTGTCCTTTTTCAAACACACAGCGAACCTCCCTACGAGATCCACAAGGGATCAGAACCGGAAGCTTAGCCAAGCGACAAAATACAACGAATATTCCGTTGGTAACGACGCGAAGGCGATCGGACGAGGTGCTGGCTCCATGCATGCATGGAAAGAAGAAGGGGCAAAAATATATATATATATAAAAGCTCAGACAGCGAGCGAGCGAGCGAGAGAGAGAGAGAGAGAGAGAGAGAGAAATGGAGGGGGCTTCGGGGATCTCGCACCGGACGGTGAAGGTGAACGGGATAAGGATGCACGTGGCGGAGAAGGGGGAGGGGCCCGCGGTGCTCTTACTCCACGGCTTCCCTGAGCTCTGGTACTCGTGGCGCCACCAGATCGTCGGCCTCGCTGCCCGCGGCTATCGAGCCATCGCCCCGGACCTCCGCGGCTACGGTGACACCGACGCGCCGCCGGACGTCGCCTCCTACTCCATCTTCCACATCGTCGGGGACCTCGTCGCCCTCCTCGACGCCCTCGCCCTCCCCCAAGTCGGACTCGTCCAGTATCCCCTTTCTCTCATTTTTTTTTTTGCATATCGCTTTTTTTTTTTTTCTTGCCATAAAAGATATATATTTTTTTAAGATTATCGTTGATTTTTTTTTTCCTTAAACTCGTCATTTTTTTTGTTTTAAATTATCGCTGATGTATAAGATTGCTGGCATTTTTTTTTTTTTTTTTTTTGGGTAAACGGGTTCAGTAATTTATTCGCTCGAACTCGTTTTTTATAATTGGATAAAGTTGCTGGTTAAGCTTTCCGACAAGGTTGTATTTGATTATAGAATAAATTAATCTAGAATAAATAGGTTAAATCAGAATAAATAAATTAATGTACTATTAATTCTCTTTACTAATTATTTTAAATAAATATTATATTCTTAAAATAAATTAGTCGCTTTTTATGTGTTTGGTAGATTAAGCCGGCATAAATATATTGAGCAGATCTTTTATTCCACTAAACGCTCTTTTAAAACTAGTTTTAAATGGATCAAATGGATTGCTTTTCTTCTGGTGTTTCGAAACTGTTTTCCTTGGGTGCGTGTCTGTGTTTTGGAGGAAGAGGGCATATTTAGGTGTTTGATTGTTTCTTATATAAAATATTTATTAATTATTTTTAGCCATTATTCATGGCTCTTTTAATTACGTATTGACTTTTATAATTGTAATGAAGGTGTTTGTGGTGGGGCATGACTGGGGGGCGCTGATCGCGTGGTATCTGTGCAAGTTTAGGCCTGATAGGGTGAAGGCCTTGGTGAATTTGAGCGTCGCATTTATGCCTCGTAACCCCGCTGTGAAAACCGTTGAATACTTTCGAAAGATCTATGGAGACGACTACTACATCTGTAGATTCCAGGTTTGTTTTCTCTTCACTCTTAAAACTCATTCTCTACATTAATTCTTTATATTTATTATTTCTCTTTCAATTTTTTCTTTTTGTGTTTAACCTGAAATTTGGTTGATTTCATAGTGTCCAATGCTTCCTTGATACATGGAATCCATGAGTTTCTGGTAAATATTTAAAATTTGAAGAAATAAACGTGGTGTGTCCATCATCAATTTTCCTGCTTGCTTTAACCTATAGCAAAAGAGATGGCTTTCGAGATCCATGCCAACAAATAACCAACTAAATTATCTGAACATAAATTGCAAGATGTTGGATATCTTTTTAATTAATAAAGATAAATCAGAAGAATATAGAGACCCTGTTCTCATATCTCATGGTTTCTCCTTCTTGACTCCCCAATAAGATTATAAAGAATGAATGGAGAAGATTTCAGCTCTTCTTGTAGTTAAACATTTGTTTCACATTTGCACACAGAAGGTACGTGGGGTTTATCACTCTAACGGAGGGCATCCCACTGAACCCACAATTGTTTTGATTGTTTCATAATTTTCCATCCTTTATTTGTTTCTTTTCTAACCTTCTTATCCATTTCATAATGTTGGAGTAGGAACCTGGAGCTATAGAGGCACAATTTGCCCAGATAGAAACTGCAGCCATCTTCAAAACATTTCTAACATCTCGAGATCCAGGACCTCTTCTTATGCCCAAGGAAGGCTGGAATATGCCTGAGACGTTTCCATTGCCACTGCCTTCTTGGATCTCAGAAGAGGACATCAACTATTATGCAAGCAAATTTGAAAAGTCTGGTTTTACCGGGCCAGTCAACTACTATCGATGCCTTAACTTGTAAGTTTTTGACGGCCTTCAATATAAGAAAAGTTGTAGCATCAAAAAAAAATAAAGAAAAGGATAAAACTTAGGTGCAGTTTTTTATGTGCTTGTCATCAGATTTTCTCTCTTTCTAAACAATACATGTACAACTATCCCACTTCACAGCAGACACATATTCACCAGATATTTTTCACTAAGATGAAAAGCATATGTTGCGTGTTAGATAGATGATTGCCCATATATTGCTTATCACATGAAAATTGGATGGCAAGCATCTAACAAATTACATCTAAATTTTCTCTTAAGAAAATACCTCATATTTAGCGAGATTAACCTCTACTAAGGTGGTGATTGATCTAATTTATTTTCTTGATCCTAAAGGTACTAAAGTTTTCAGTTCTTCACAATCAATTCATAAGTTTTTTTATTATCTTCAAATGTTATCGAAGATTTGTGAGTCTAGAGTGTATTAACTGGAACGATCCTTTCAATATTGTTGGTTCTTTTTGCAGAAATTGGGAACTGACAGCACCATGGACTGGAGCACAAATAAAAGTGCCAGTTAAATTTATCGTGGGAGACCTGGATCTGACTTACCATTACCCAGGTATCCAGGACTACATTCACAAGGGTGGCTTTAAACAAAATATTCCACTTCTTGAGGAGGTAGTTGTAATGGAGGGAGTTGGTCACTTTATCAACCAGGAAAAAGCACATGAGATCACTGATCACATCCATGCCTTTATCAAAAAGTTCTGACTTTTGAGCTACAATGTGGTTTATCAAATCTTCGTGACAGTGCTTCATCTTTGATGTGCCAATGAAAGCATGAAATAAGGGAAAAGACAAGCGAATAATCTCACTGGTTGGAAAAGTGTCCTATTCTGTTTCTAAATGTCTGTTGTTTGTTAACTCCAGAAGAATTTTTGCTTGCGTGTGCACTTTCTTCTAAAAGTTAACTAGCTGTACTGCTGTTGAGTATCGGCTCTTCAATATTTCTCTCCATCCTAATTTTCTTTCTATCCTAATGCACTGGTCAACGATTTGCTTGCCGCACTCTTGAAATCTGGCTTTTAGATATGTGTTGGAACTAAAACAACTAAACAATTTGCGAGAATAATGCATATGCCTGAGGTTGAGAACACTCTTTGTTGCTGGCATTGGGCTGGTTCTGTTCTCTTCATCGCAAAGAATGCCTACAAATTGACAAACAGCAGAGCATCCATCAAATTGTGGAAATGTCCTACCCTCAAAATGGCGATGTTCAGCAGGCTATTTGGGCTCAACAAAATCATCGAAAAAGAGAAATTGGACCTTTTAGGTTGCGTGTGTTCCCTACCAGAAACAGAATGGAAACGATAGACCGTCTGTTGGTGTGACCTTTTTTTTGACGGAAAAGTTCTTTTGGTGTGACCTCTGTCCATATCTGGACGCATCCACCGTCAGGTATGGTGGTTTGCATTTCTAACCTTGTTATCCAATAATCGTCTCATGTTTTTTTTGGTAGGAACCTAGAGCTATAGAGGCATAGTTTGTATAGAGAGTAACTGCATCGATCTTTAGAAAATTTCTATAATCTCAAAATCCAGCATGACCTCTTGTGCCCAAGGAAGATTACGTTGATTGTCCACTGAAAAGACCTTTGATGGTTATACAGGTTCAAAATAATAATAATATAATACTTTATGGATGATCTTTGAATAAGGCGATGGGATATTATAAATGCTAGCCAAAGTGGACTAATTTTTTTTTAAAAGTGGACAAAAAAAAAATATGGACTAAAACTTTTTATAACTGGATATAATCATGATTTTTATTATTAAGCTTAGCTAAAATGTCAAAGTTTTGAAGGAAAATGATAGGAAAATGAAAAAAAAAAGGGATAGAAGAATTGTAATACCCCAAACCCATGTACAACCTAATTAACTCCATTAGTTGGCCAAAATTATATAGTCCAAAAACTTGAGTGAAAATTAATGGATAGCAAGTGAACTTGAGTTATAAGCACATAGCACATTTCTTTACCATCCTACGTGGGACTAAACTTAGGGTATCACAATCGCTCCACCTTATAATGCGACGTTCTCATCGCACGCCACAAGCTAGCCAGAATCTACCCCAAGTTGGATCATTGGTGCTGCAAGGATGGCTTGACGGGACTCCACCACCATCCCATGGGTAACCCTTTCCTCATGCCCATTAATTTTCGCACACTCGGATCGGCTCTGATACCATTTGTAACGCCCCAAGCCCAATTGCTAGTCCAATAAACTCCGTTAGTGAGCCGAAATCACGTGGCCCAAAAGCTCGAGTAGAAATTAATGGGTAACAAGGGGACTTGAGTTATAAGCACATAACACATTTCTTTTCCATACAATGTGAGACTAAACTTGGGGTATCATAGGAATGTTTTACAATTATCCTTAATTTAGAAGGTAAAAAAAAAAAAAAGGCATTGAAGGAGAAAAGTAGAGTAATAAGTAATCGTTACTTTTCTCTCCTTATTTCACCTTTCTCTCAAATAGGGTTGTTATGACCTTTCTTCTTCCTTTCCTTCTCTTATCTTATATTAAATGAAAAAATATGTAAGGGCTCATACTAACAAATATTATGTAGCTAATACAGCTAATACCTTTGTCACGCCCCAGACCTGATGGCGGATCCAAAGGGTGGCAACCTGCTGCATGCCAAGCATGCAAGGCGTCCAATAATAGAATAAATATCACATAGAGGAATAATAATTGCCTATCATTAAAGGTTGATAATATTCTTAATATAAGCCATATGAAATAAGGTTTGGAGAACATGCCAAAAACACAAGAGCAATGTTTGGGGTTACATGCAACATAAATTGATTTGTCTACACTGTGGGAAGCTCCAAACTACCTCAATTTTTCCTTTTCAATTCTTTGGCTCTGAAAAATATTATGAGATTTAAATGACTTACACTCAGTAAATAAGCCCACTATAACATAATATAGTCATTTCAAGATTTAACAAATTAGGTTTTTATATATCAAAATACATGCCAAGCTTCCATAATTCAAATACATTTCATCATATTATCAAATCATGCATATTATATGCTCGATGTAATTTGGAAGCAAATGCTATGTAGTATTTCAAAATATACCATTTCAAATAAAATCCACTATACGATTGTAATCAACATGTATACTTCATTTTATTACAAATATCCCATGGTCATACACTACGTCCACGTAAACAGGACACTTCAAAGATGTATCCTCCCTATACATCCACTATGGAGGTAGGATCTTAGTACATAATATAGTCATTTCAAGATTTAACAAATCAGGTTTTTACATATCAAAATACATGCCAAGCTTTCATAATTCAAATACATTTCATCATATTATCAAATCATGCATATTATATGCTCATTGTAATTTGGAAGCAGATACTATGTAGTATTTCAAAATATATCATTTCAAAGTGGTAATCAACATGTATACTTCATTTTATTACAAATGTCCCACAGCCATACACTATGTCCACGTAAACAGGACACCTCAAAGGTGTATCATGTCACATATCATGTCATGTCACAAAACACTCCATGGGTGTGTTCTCCACATATGACCCTTGTGGAGGTGGGTCCCGGAGTTAAACAGAACACCCCTGGGTGTCGGGCTCCTTTCCGATGGTATGATTTCTTATGAAAATTAGGTAAAGATCTGCTAGTCTTTATGCTAAGCACCATAAAGCCCCGACGATCCTTATCTAATTGTCATAAGTTACATGTACTAAAATACTGTACCTGTTAAAAATTTTGATCTGCTCATTTCATTCATACTGTTTATAACATATCATTCACAATTTATTTCACCCTGCTAAGATAAAATAGATTTCCACACTATCCATCCTATGATTCTAGGCAATATAGTCTCATCTCAATGCTAATATCCAGATTATATTCACAAATTTATTCTACAATGAGAATCATTTCTCATATCCACCCAAGTCCAAAATACATCATAGGGTTACAATCATACAAATCCATCTATATCCATTTCAAATACATATACAATCCAATAATTAACAACCCAAATCACTTCCATGCTTTCCAGAGTCAACCTGCTATCTCTGATCTGAAATCTAAAAATGTCAACGATAGAGGGGTGAGACCTAAGTCCCAGTGACTGGATAACTATCTAACAATGGGGAAAAGCTAAGAATCACATTATAAAACCTATAAACATACCACGATAGATACAGAAATCTTTATAAATGAGATAAGTTAACTTAATAGTTAGCTTATACTTCCAATAATATAACTTAAATGAAAAAATATCGCATTTACAAAATTTCATGATGCTGGGCTGGGTGTGCTACCACTAAGGTACATCCCTACAGTCGTCCTCCTGCAGGGTACTCTCAGTGGGTGAGTGTACTGAGCGCCGAGGATCCCCGCACCACATGACACCCCTCATATGTGCGGTTCACCTCAGGTGTGAGCTTGCCCCTTTTCCCTGGGCCTCCGGCTTGCCCCTTCCATGGGCCAATATCTCTGAGCCCCCTCGGGCTATATAGTAACCTAGCTCATTACCGAGCTGTGATTCTTGCCCCACTAAGCTGATCTAGCTTGTACTCCCCCTGGCTTCGGAATCATAGCACGATCGAGTCGCAAGGAGGTGCCGGCTATAATAGTGTGTGCAATGCTCATACTATGGCACAGTCTACAGGGTGATCAGCCCCATAAATGGCCCCATGCTCTTTATGCTTATGCAGTAAAAATACTCCAATATAAGTTTATAATCCAATATACAACCAACTATACTTTCTTTGAAACATTGATATTCATGCATGCCCATGCATCTCTTTGAAACATAATCTGGAAAGTAAATCCCATCTTTACTGAAACATATGTTTTATCCAGGTAATACTTTTCATGAAACTTTATATTTTGCTCTGAAACATGCTATAGCCCATATTTCCTTTTCTTTTCTAAAACTCATGCTTTACTGAAACTTATGTCTTTTTGTTCTAAAACTCATGCTTTGCTGAAACTCATACTTTTTCTGAAACTCATACTTTTTCTGAAACTCATGCTTTGCTTTAAAACATGCTGTAAATCCATACTTATTCTTTAGACTCATGCTTTGCTTTAAAAGATGCTGTAAAAATATAATAACATTATAACCGGGTTCTCATTTCTCATATTTGACTACTAAAGATACTATACTTAGCATGATACACTCTAATTTGTAGCAAAATATCACTATACTATTATAAAACATTTTACAAAGCTAGATGAGAAACCCACTCACCTTAGTTGTTAACACACTGCTATGGCTTCTATTTCTCTTGTTCTGGCTCCCGTGTACCAATTTCTTGGCCTAAGTCATCATACATGCATTATTAGGGTCACATGCACTAAGGGTTTCATGAAACTATGCATGCATGCTTTATGCCTTAACATCTCAGCATAATATTCCTCAATCCCTAACATACTCAAAGATTGACAATATGCATATGCTATAACTTCATTTACCTCTAAATCATGAGATTTTAATATCATTTTCTAGCTTAGAAAGGTTTGCACTTACCTTAGCAAAGAATGGCTAAACCATCAAGTTTTCTTCTTTTCCTTCTCTTCCTCTTTTTCTCTTCTTCTTCTCTTTTTCTTTTCTTTTTCCTCTTCTCTTCTTCTTTCCCACAGCTGGCTGAACCCCTCCTCTTCCTTCCTTATTTTTCCTCTTTTCTTTCTCTTTTCTTACGGTGGCTTAAGGGCTAAGGAAAAAAAAAAAAAATTTTAATGCTCTTAAAAATTCTCATTTTGCTCCTCTCTATTCTTAAATCACGCTTTTCAAAGTCCACATGGCTTCTTCTCTGCCAAGCATTTTTGCCCTTTAATTCTTTTTCCCATCTTACCCTTAATCAAACTCTCAAATGACTTTTTACTAAATTTCACTTATGCCCCTAGCCAATTTCCGTTATCAGATGGACGATAGGGGTTACCCACCTATTAGACAGCATGGATGCTAGCTAATGAGAGCGAAATTATCTTCAAACCACTTTCACAGAAAATTTTTATCCACATGAAACCTTAGTTAAGCATGCTTAGGTGAGAGCGATGGGTGACCCACTGGGAAGTCCTTACAGACAAAATTTCCACGGTAGTCGACTGAATAGTCGGCTAATGTGGTCAAAATTTCATCCAAACCACTTTTACAGAGAGATTTCCCAAAGTAGTTGACTAAATAGTCAACTATTTTAGATAAAATTGGTTCCCAGCTCTTTTTACAGAAAAATTTTCTACAATAGTCGGCTCTAAAGTCGACTACTGTGGTTAAAAACTGTCTCGGATTAATTTTACAGAAAGTTTTTGCTAAGTAGTCGATTCTAGAGTCGACTACTTTTAAGAAAACAGTTCAAAATCCTACGTTTGACGCCAGCTCTAGAGCGGCCAACGTCCCTAAATCAGCGTTAGGCGGCTCAGAGACTAACGTCCTTAAAATTATAAGTTAGGCGGCTCTAACATGACTAACCACATAAAATCATTTCCAAAAGTTATTTTAGGGCATCCTAACTTCCAAAATTTTTATTCCAACCTCTTCAAAGGATCAAAAACAATAAGTAGGCATTGAAATCATTACAAAAACTTCAATTACAAGCCCAATTAATTGACTTTATTAGCTTTTTGAAAGGATCATGGGAGAAACTCAAATTAACTTCAAAATTTTAGCTTTCACATCTTTTCAAGATTTCACTTAAATCATTAACACCAGAAGGCTAAACTAACGATAAAAATATGCTTAAAGTAAAATTACAATGCTTCCAAGTTCAGGATATTACAATGTTCCCCCCTTTAAGAAATTTCGTCCTCGAAATTTAGCTACTTTTAACTTGGAACAAATGAGGGTACTTCAATCTCATCTCATTCTCTCTCTCCCATATAGCTTCCTCTCTCTGATGGTTTTGCCACTGCACTTTAACTAAAGGAATTCTTTTATTACGGAGCTGTTTAACCTCTTTGCTCAAAATTTGCACTGGCTCTATTACATAAGATAAATCTTTTTGTAGTTCTATTGGCTCTGACTGAAGCACATGAAAGGAATCTGGCACATACTTCCTAAGCATTGATACATGGAACACATTATGAATTTGAGAAAGTTCTAGTGGCAAGGCCAATCTATATGCAAGTATCCCAACCTTCTCAATAATTTCATAAGGTCCAATGTATCGGGGACTTAATTTTTCTTTCTTTCCAAATCTCATGATACCCTTCCAAGGAGATACCTTCAAGAATACCTTATCTCCTACTTCAAATTTAACATCTCTATGCTTCTTATCTGCATAGCTTTTCTGCCTTTATCTTAATGCCTTTAACTTTGCTCTAATAATTTTACACGATCACTTTGTAGCCGTACCAACTCTGGGCCTAGCAACCTCCTTTCACCTTCCTCATCCCAGCACACTGGAGTTCTACATTTTCTTCCATATAAAGCTTCATAAGGTGCCATATCAATGCTAGAATGATAACTTTTATTATATGCAAACTCAATCAATGGCAAGTGCTCATCCCAGCTACCTTAGAATTCAATGACACATGCTCTTAGCATATCTTCCAGTGTCTGGATGGTCCTCTCAGACTGCCCATCAGTTTGAGGATGAAATATTGTACTAAATCTCAACTTAGTGCCTAAAGCTTTTTGCAACTCTGCCCAAAAATAAGAAGTGAACCTTGGATCTCAATCTGATACAACTGATACTGGTACCCCATGTCTACTTACAATTTCATTCATATATAATTTTGCTAATCTGTCCAAGGTAAATGAAATCTGGATGGGCAAAAAGTGGGCAGATTTTATCAATCTATCTACTATCACCCAAATAGAATCATTACCTCTCCTTGTCTTTGGGAGACCTACAATTAAATCCATGGTGATGTGCTCCCATTTCCATTCAGGTACAAATAGTGGCTGCATTTTGCTAGCTGGACTCTAATGTTATACTTTAATCTGCTGGCATACTAAGCATTTAGAGACAAATTCAGCTATCTCCCTTTTCATCCCATGCCATCAATAACTTTGCTTAATAGTTCTATACATCTTAGTACTTCCTGGGTGCATAGCATAGGCCGAACTATGGGCTTCTTCTAAAATTTGCTCCTTTAATGATTTTACTACTGGCACACATACTCTACCCTTAAATAACAATATACCATCATTTCTAACTGAAAATTCTGTCTGGGATCCACTCTGAACTAATTCTTTAGCTTTCTGCAATTGTGGATCTTGCACTTGAGCCTCTTTTATTTCCTCAAGCAACATTGGTCTGACTCTGAAATTTGCTAGTAAGGCTCTGAGACTGCACCGCATCTAACTCTCTTAATTCTAACATCGTGCTGCTTTGCTCTAATAGAAGCTAAGGTTGCTGTAGACTTCTGACTCAATGCATCAGCCACTACATTAGCTTTCCCTAGGTGATACTCTATAGTGCAGTCATAGTCTTTTATCAACTCTATCCATCTCCTTTGCCTGAGATTCAATTCCTTTTGTGTTAGGATATACTTTAGGCTTTTATGATCTGTAAATATCTGGCACTTCATCCCATATAAATAGTGTCTCTATACTTTTAATGCAAATACTACTACTGCTAGTTCTAAATCATGGGTAGGGTAATTCTTTTCATAAGACCTTAACTGTCTAGAGATATAGGTAATTACCTTCCCATTTTGCATCAATACACACTCCAAACCCTTGAAAGATGCATCATTGTATATCACATAATCACTGTTACTATCTGGGAGTGTAAGCACTAGAGCTGAGGTCAATCTTCTCTTCAACTCATCCATACTTTCTTGACATTCACTAGACCATTCAAATTTGATATTCTTTCTTAGCAGTTTAGTCATGGGAGAAGCTAAAATAGAGAAGTTTTATATAAATCTTCTATAGTATCCTGCCAAGCCCAAGAAACTGCTCATCTCTGTCTGATTTGTAGGTGCTTCCCAATTCACTATTGCCTCTATTTTTTGGGGGTCTACCATAATACCCTTAGCTGATATCACATGTCTCAAGAATTTAAATTCATCTAGCCAAAATTCACTTTTACTCAACTTGGCATACAACTGCTTCTCCCTTAAGATTTGCAACATTGTCCTCAAATACTGTTCATGCTCCTCTCTGCTTATAGAATAGATTAGAATATCATCAATGAGCACTATCACAAATTTATCTAAAAATTTTTGGAACACCTGATTCATTAGTCCCATAAAAGCAGCTGGGGCATTGGTCAAGCCAAAAGGCATCACCAAAAACTCATAATGACCATATCTGGTCCTAAAGGCAGTCTTTGATACATCCTCCTTCTTTATTTTCAACTGGTGATACCCAGATCTAAGGTCAATCTTTGAAAATACTTCTGCCCCCTGAAACTGATCAAACAAATCATCTATCCTCGACAAGGGATAATTATTTCTAATGGTCACCTTATTGAGCTGTCTATAATCTATGCATAACCTCAAGGTACCATCTTTCTTCTTTACAAACAACACAGGTGCACCCCAAGGTGAAACACTGGGTCTAATGAACCTTTTATCAAGCAATTCCTGAAGCTGAACTTTTAATTCTTTTAATTCTGCTGGAGCCATTCTATAGGGTGCCCTAGCTATAGATCTAGTATTTCTCTGTCTGGTGGCAATCCTGGTAACTCCTCAGGAAATACATCTGAAAATTCACATACCACCAGAATATAAGATAGCTCTGGACCATTATCCTCTAAATTCACCACACAAGCTAAATAGGCTTCATACCCCTTTCTCAACATTCGGCTAGCTGTCAAGGCTGAAATTATACTTGAGGGTAACATTCTCTTTTCTCCTACAAAATAAATCTCTCTACCATCTGAGGTAGGGAATACTACTTTTTTCTTTGAATTGTCGACTTTGGCCCTATGCATTGATAACCAATCCATTCCCAATATAGCATCAATTCTTTTAGATTTAATGGAATCAGATCTGCTAACAATTCTTGGCCCTCTACTAAAATGACACAATCTTTATATACCTCTGAATAATATTGTTGATAGAATTCCTTCTTAAAACTCTCTCAAGTTACCTCCACCCCTTGTGGCTGTCTACTACTAACAGATTTCTACCAATTTTGTGCTCTACCTTTTCATAAGAAGGTTGCTATACTCAGCTTTTGCTCCTCAAAGCACTTCATCACTTCAAAACTATACTCACTATGCTAGACTCATGCTTATACCCCTAGGATCTAATAACCTAGGACTCTGATATCAAAACCTCTGTCGAGCCCCTTCCCGACGGCATGATTTCTTATGAAAATTAGGTAAAGATCTGCTAGTCTTTATGCTAAGCACCATAAAGCCCCAGCGATCCTTATCTAATTGTCATAAGTTACATGCACTAAAATACTGTACCTGTTAAAAATTTTGATCTGCTCATTTCATTCATACTGTTTATAACATATCATTCACAATTTATTTTACCCTGCTCAGATAAAATAGATTTCCACACTATCCATCCCATGATTCTAGGCAATATAGTCTCATTTCAATGCTAATATCCAGATTATATTCACAAATTTATTCTACAATGAGAATCATTTCTCATATCCACCCAAGTCCAAAATACATCATAGGGTTACAGTCATACAAATCCATCCATATCCATTTCAAATATATATACAATCCAATAATTAACAACCCAAATCACTTCCATACTTTCCAGGGTCAACCTACTATCTCTGATCTGAAATCCAAAAATATCAACGATAGAGGGGTGAGACCTAAGTCTCAGTGACTGGATAACCATCTAACAATGAGAAAAAGCTGAGAACCACATTATAAAACCCATAAACATACCACGATAGATACAGAAATCTTTATAAATGAGATAAGTTAACTTAATAGTTAGCTTATGCTTCCAATAATATAACTTAAATGAAGAAATATCACATTTACAAAATTTCATGATACTGGGCTGGGTGTGCTACCACTAAGGTACATCCCTACAGTCGTCCTCCTGCAAGTGTACTCTCAGTGGGTGAGTGTACTGAGTGCCGAGGATCCCCGCACCACATGGCACCCCTTACATATGCAGTTCACCCCATGTGCGAGCTTGCCCCTTTTCCCTAGGCCTCCGGCTTGCCCCTTTCATGGGCCAATATCTCTGAGCCCCCTCGGGCTATATAATAACCTAGCTCATTACCGAGCTGCGATTCTTGCCCCACTGGGCTGATCTAGCTTGTACTCCCCCTGGCCTCGGGATCATAGCACAATCGAGTCGCAAGGAGGTGCCGGCTATAATAGTGTGTGCAATGCTCATGCTATGGCACAGTTTACAGGGTGATCAGCCCCATAAATGACCCCATGCTCTTTATGCTTATGCAGTAAAAATACTTCAATATAAGTTTATAATCCAATATACAACCAGCTATGTTTTCTTTGAAACATTGATATTCATGCATGCCCATGCATCTCTTTGAAACATAAATCTGAAAAGTAAATCCCATCTTTACTGAAATATATGTTTTATCCAGGTAATACTTTTCATGAAACTTTATATTTTGCTCTAAAATATGCTATAGCTCATGTTTTCTTTTCTTTTCTAAAACTCATGCTTTACTGAAACTTATGCCTTTTTGTTCTAAAACTTATGCTTTGCTGAAACTCATACTTTTTCTGAAACTCATGCTTTGCTTTAAAACATTTTGTAAATCCATACTTATTCTTTAGACTCATGCTTTGCTTTAAAACATGCTGTAAAAATATAATAACATTATAACCGGATTCTCATTTCCCATATTTGACTACTAAAGATACTATACTTAGCATGATACACTCTAATTTGTAGCAAAATATCACTATACTATATAAAATATTTCACAAAGCTAGATGAGAAACCTACTCACCTTAGTTGTTAACACACTGCTATGACTTCTATTTCTCTTGTTTTGGCTTCCGTGTACCAATTTCTTGGCCTAAGTCATCATGCATGCATTATTAGAGTCACATGCACTAAGGGTTTCATGAAACTATGCATGCATGCTTTATACCTTAATATCTTAGCATAATATTCCTTAATCCCTAACATACTCAAAGTTTGACAATATGCACATGCTATTACTTCATTTACCTCTAAATCATGAGATTTTAACATCATTTTCTAGCTTAGAAAGGTTTGCGCTTACCTTAGCAAAGATGGGCTAAACCACCAAGTTTTCTTCTTTTCCTTCTCTTCCTCTTTTTCTCTTCTTCTTCTCTTTTTCTTTTCTTTTTCCTCCTCTTCTTCTTTCCCACAGCTGGCTGAACCCCTCCTCTTCCTTCCTTATTTTTCCTTTTTTCTTTCTCTTTTCTTACAGTGGCTTAAGGGCTAAGGAAAGAAAATGGATTTTTAATGCCCTTAAAAATTCTCATTTTGCCCCTCTCTATTCTTAAGTCATGCTTTTCAAAGTCCACATGGCTTCTTCTCTGCCAAGCATTTTTGCCCTTTAATTCTTTTTTCCATCTTGCTCTTAATCAAACTCTCAAATGATTTTTTACCAAATTTCACTTATGCCCCTGGCCAATTTTCGTTATCAGATGGACGATAGGGTTACCCACCTATTAGACAGTATGGATGCTAGCTAATGGGAGTGAAATTATCTTCAAACTACTTCCACAGAAAATTTTTATCCACCTGAAACCTCAGTTAAGCATGCTTGGATGAGAGCGATAGATGATCCACTGAGAAGTCCTTGATTAAGAGTGAAATTGATCTCAAACCAACTCCATAGACAAAATTTCCACAGTAGTCGACTGAATAGTCGGCTAATGTGGAGAAAATTTCATCCAAACTACTTTTACAGAGAGATTTCTCAAAATAGTTGACTAAATATTCGACTATTTTGGATAAAATTGGTTTCCAGCTCTTTTTACAGAAAATTTTTTCACAGTAGTTGGCTCTAGAGTCGACTACTGTGGCTAAAACTATCCCGGATTAGTTTTACAGAAAGTTTTTGCTAAGTAGTCGGCTCTAGAGTCGACTACTTTCAAGAAAACAGTTCAAAATCCTACGTTAGCCAGCTCTAGAGCCAGTTAACATCAAAAAAGTCATGCGTTAGTTGGCTCTAGAGCCAGCTAACGTCCCTAAGTCAAGCGTTAGAGCCAGCTAACATCCTTACCACATAAAATCATATCCAAAAGTTATTTTAGGGCATTCTAACCTCTAAAATTTTTATTCCAACCTCTTCCAAGGATCAAAAACAATAAGTGGGCATTAAAATTCATTACAAAAACTTTAATTACAAGCCCAATTAATTGACTTTATTAGCTTTTTGGAAGGATCATGGAAGAAACTCAAATTAACTTCAAAATTTCAGCTTTCACATCTTTTCAAGATTTCACTTAAATCATTAACACCAGAAGGCTAAACTAACGATAAAAACATGCTTAAAATAAAATTACAATGCTTCCAAGTTCGGGATATTACACTGGGTGTGTCCCCCACATATAACCCTTGTGGAGGTGGGTTTCGGAATTATATAGCACATCATATCATATCAAATCATGTCATAGTGGACCGTGGTGACACATTTTTATATTCACAAAATATTATTTTCATATCATATTTGCATATTAATAGTTATTGTTGCAAAAACATAATCAATATGCTTTTCACATTTACAGTAGTTTGAATATATCAACTATACATGTACACTTGTATTATAATTTTGATGTACCTAATATTTTACAGAAATTAATAATTTCAATATAATCATGTCAAATAATCATTTGCATGTATGGGGTACCAAATATTTTGCAGAAATTAGCAATTTCAAATAACCATGTCAAATAATTAATTGCATGTATGGATATCAAATAATTTGCATAACTTAGCAATTTCAAAATAACCATGTAAAATAGTCATTTGCATGTATGGGGTACCAAGTTCATTTTTTTATTTTTTAAATAATACACTATGTAAAATAATATAGCATTTAAATCCATAATTTGCATATTTTAATAATTCATAAAAATCTTGATAAATGGCTTACTTACCTCCTATCGCTAATCAACAAGTACAAATAAGTTATTTAGGCTCCTGGCACCTACAACGTAGCATTTTACAATTTTTAATTTCCAAAATTATGGTATCAAAATGACTTTGCACTCTATCCAATTTAGTCCTGGATCTAACTTGGGGCTTAAATATCTCCACATATATCAGCCCAGATGAGAAAATAAAAATTTCTCAACAAAATAAGATCAAAAGTGATCCAAACCCCACCCTTCTCTTGTTGGGTCCGGCTCAAATTGAAGCCTAAAAATTAGGCCCAATCGGTCTAAATGGGTTGAAGCAATCCCAGGCCCTATTGGCCTTTCGCTCTACCCCTGGTTCACCCAAACTAGGGGGAACATTGCCGGGGGCCCTTCCCCGATCGCCGACGACTGGCATTGCCCCGATCGCCGACGACCAGCGCAATACCGGCCACCGACGGCCTTCCTTTCCTTCTTTTTCCTTTTTCCTTTCCTTTCCTTTTCTTTTCTTCTTCTCCGAACCCTCGTCCCTTGGCGGCGCGAGCTCGATGAGCCGGCGTGCTCACCGCCGAACCGGAACCAAACGGGAGAGCCGATTGGCTGTCAGGTGAGGGCCGCCCGATGGCCCTTTCCCTCACCTTCTTTGCCGCCTGACGGTGCTCCCTTTTCCCCATCTGAGCGGTCGATCTGGGGAGGAGGCCCGCGAGGCCGTCGAGGCCTTGGCACGGCCACGGCTCGGCCGAGGCGCGGCCGCCCCTTCTTCTCCCTCTCTCTCTCTCTCTCTCTCTTTGGCGGTAGAGGGGTTACTTGCGTCAGCGACGGTGACTGACGGAGCCGAGGGCGAAGGGGCCGGCACAGCCCCCATTTAAATATGAGGAGAGGGCTCGGCCCTTTCTTGCTCCGCGCGCAGCCTGTCTGCGCGCTGCAACGCGCAGGCACGCGCGGTGTCGTGCCGTGCGCGCAGGCGCGGTAGGCGCCGCGCTGCGCGTTGCAGCGTGCACGCGCTAGCGTGCATGCAAGCACCGGTAAGAATTTTTTTTTTTTTTTAATTTATTTAGGGGATTATAACCTTCTCGCTGATCTAGCTAATCTTTAGGTGAGATTCAAGGTTGGAGTCATAAGACCTAATCCACATGGAATGGAGTGGTAAACTATATGACCGATACGGCCCGCAAGCGTCGACTTTGAAAGTTGCTTGTTCTACCTTCATGAGATTCTAGTTAAAGGCGCCCTCCCTGGCTGATTTTTTTTTAAAAAAAATCACCTTAATACCATGTATTGCGTAATGCCATATTTTTACTATTAAATCTATGATTTGCTGAAGCTGCCGTTTCCTTTCCTGCCTATTAAAAAGATACCATAAAGGTTTACCATCAAAAAAATAAAAATAAAAAAATCATCAAAGGATGCTGAACGGTCGCACGACTATTACGTGAGACGTGGCACGGAAAGAATGGCACCGTTCACAATATCGAGTGAAGCATACGTAGGATCAATTCAATAATGAAATAACATCGTCAATGCTTAATTAGTACAGCAAGTATCATAGTATATTCTATAATATTAGTGGGAAAAATCTAGCCGGCGAGCAGCACTGGCGCTATAACGTCGTTGTACTTCTGTTTTTCATCATTATGATTGCGGTTCTCTCTTCTTTGATAATAAATGAACCCAAAAATCTACAATTTTTCCAGCATCACCCTAGCAGCCATTGGCATCTCTCCTTGGGCTTTGGGGCAGATGGAGCCAAGACCGTCTTCCCAACGCTATTTATTTTTCATCAAATGTAATCATGATCAATAAATATATAAAATCAATAATTTAAAAAAAATAACAAGAACAAGGTGCAAGGCAGTGCTTACGGTTGTGTATAAAAGGCAGAGCCACTTTTGTCGATTCTATTCTTCATCTACGACTAAAAACTATGATAAATAAAAAAATAAAATTAACAAAAATAAAGTTCATGAAAAAAATGTAAGAAAAAATAAATCAAATATATTAGTACCTCTTGATCGAAATTAGGTAGATATTATGATGGTATTATTTAGATTAAAATTTATTGTACCGAAAGAGAGTGAATAAGAATTATGAAAGATATTTTAGAATTAGAAAATCAATTGGCTTATTTTTTGCATAGGTTTTTTTTTATTTAATGAGCAAATGATGTGTTTAATAAAATATATTTTATTTTAAAAAAAATATATAAATTGATCAACGAAAAAAGTTTGATCAACCTTCTGGTCACATTAACTTCTCAATTGAATGAAGGCTTTCCCATGATACCACCTGTCAACATTTAACACTAGAAAAATAAAACAGCAAGCCTTAATTGCCGATTTGTCACAGCCTTTATCGCCGAAGCGCCGTGGAATGTCCACCATTGTTGTATTGATTCGCCAAACGTCAAGGTCATGGGCAAGCTCGAACCACATAGAACGCAGCAGCACGTTATCAGCGAAGCCGTCCTCGCTGCGTCGAACCGAGCGAGAGTGATCGATCGCTCGTAAGCCGTGATATCGAACGTGCCTGTCAGACGAGAACAAAATCCTCCGCGTAGAGCTAGCGGAGACGAGACCAAAATCTCCGGCGTACAAACTTGTGCCGTCCTTGGCCCGAGGCCCTTCCAATACTGTTGACTTGGCATGTATTCCCGGGATTCTTCTGTCGGTGCTCGGACTTAACATTGGTTTCTTCGGTGCGGTTAGTCGGCTGTTTGCCGTGCGGTTTCCTGTTAAAGATGACACGTATCTAATAATTTTTCTTAACAGATGACATGACATGTGTCCTTTTTTAAGTTGCAAACACACAGCGAACATCCCTGCGAGACCCACACGGGATCAGAATCCGAAACTTACCCAAGCGACAAAATCCTTAGAATATTCCGTTAGTAACGACGCGAAGGCGATCGGACGTGGTTGCTGGCTCCATGCATGTATGGAAAGGTGAAGGGGCAAAAAAACATAAAATAAAAGCCCAGACAGCGAGCGAGTGAGAGAGAGAAATGGAGGGGGCTTCGGGGATCTCGCATCGGACGGTGGAGGTGAACGGGATAAGGATGCACGTGGCGGAGAAGGGGGAGGGGCCGGCGGTGCTCTTACTCCACGGCTTCCCTGAGCTCTGGTACTCGTGGCGCCACCAGATCGTCGGCCTCGCCGCCCGCGGCTATCGAGCCATCGCCCCGGACCTCCGCGGCTACGGCGACACCGACGCGCCGCCGGACGTCGCCTCCTACTCCGTCTTCCACATCGTCGGGGACCTCGTCGCCCTCCTCGACGCTCTCGCCCTCCCCCAGGTCGGACTCGTCCAGTCTCCCCTTTCTCTCATTTTTTTTGGCATATCGCTATTTTTTTTTTCTTGCCATAAAAGATATATATATATATATTAAGATTATCGTTGATTTTTTTTTCTTTAACCTCGTCATTTTTTTTTTTTTGTTTTGTTTTAAATTATCGCTGATGTATAAGATTGCTGGCAAAAATTTTAAATACATTTTTTTTTCATTTTCCTTTTTTTTTTTTTGGTTAAACGGGTTCAGTAATTTATTCGCTCGAACTCGTTTTTTATAATTGGATAAATTTGCTGGTTAAGCTTTGCGATAGAATAAATTAATCTAGAATAAAATAGTTAAATCAGAATAAATAAACTAATATACTATTGATTCTCTTTACTAATTATTTTAAATAAATATTATATTCTCAAAATAAATTAGTCGCTTTTTATGTGTTTGTTCGGTAGATTAAGCCGGCATAAATATATTGAGCAGATCTTTTATTCCACTAAACGCTCTTTTAAAACTAGTTTTAAATGGATCAAATGGATTGCTTTTCTTCAGGTGTTTCGAAACTGTTTTCCTTGGGTGCGTGTCTGTGTTTTTGAGGAAGAGGGCATATTTAGGTGTTTGATTGTTTCTTATATAAAATATTTATTAATTATTTTTAGCCATTATTCATGGCTCTTTTGATTACGTATTAACTTTTATGATTGTAATGAAGGTGTTTGTGGTGGGGCATGACTGGGGGGCGCTGATCGCGTGGTATCTGTGCAAGTTTAGGCCGGATAGGGTGAAGGCCTTGGTGAATTTGAGCGTCGCATTTAGGCCTCGTAACCCCGCCGTGAAACCCGTTGAATACTTTCAAAAGCTCTATGGAGACGACTACTACGTCTGTAGATTCCAGGTTTGTTCTCTCTTCACTCTTAAAACTCATTCTCTACATTAATTCTTTATATTTATTATTTCTCTTTCAATTTTTTTCTTTTTGTTTTTAACCTGAAATTTGGTTGATTTCATAGTGTCAAATGCTTCCTTGATACATGGAATCCATGAGTTTCTGATAAATATTTAAAATTTGAAGAAATAAACGTGGTGTGTCCATCATCAATTTTACTGCTTGCTTTAACCTATAGCAAAAGAGATGGCTTTCGAGATCCATGACAACAAATAACCAACTAAATTATCTGAACATAAATTGCAAAATGTTGGATACATTTTTTATTAATAAAGATCAATCAGAAGAATATAGAGACCGTGTTCTCATATCTCATGGTTTGTCCTTCTTAACTCCCCAATAAGATTATAAAGAATGAATGGAGAAGATTTTCAGCTCTTCTTGTAGTTAAACATTTGTTTCACATTTGCACACAGAAGGTACGTGGGGTTTATCACTCTAACGGTAGGCATCCCACTGAACCCACAATTGTTTTGATTGTTTCATAATTTTCCATCCTTTATTTGTTTCTTTTCTAACCTTGTTATCCATTTCATAATGTTGGAGTAGGAACTTGGAGCTATAGAGGCACAATTTGCCCAGATAGAAACTGCAGCCATCTTCAAAACATTTCTGACATCTCGAAATCCAGGACCTCCTCTTATGCCCAAGGAAGGCTGGAATCTGCCTGAGAAGTTTCCATTGCCACTGCCTTCTTGGATCTCAGAAGAGGACATCAACTATTATGCAAGCAAATTCGACAAGTCTGGTTTTACCGGGCCAGTCAACTACTATCGATGCCTTAACTTGTGAGTTTTTGACGGCCTTCAATACAATTAAAATTATAGCATCAAAAAATAAAACAAAATAAAACTTAAGTGCAGTTTCTTATGTACTTGCCATCCGATTTTCTCTGCTGCTAAACAACACGTTTACAACTATCCCACTTCACAGTCGACACGTGTTCACCAGATATTTTGCACTAACAATAAAAAAACACATGTTGCGTGTTAGATGGATGATTGCCCATACATTGCTTATCACATGAAAATTCGATGGCAAGCATCTAACAAATTACACCTAAATTTCATCCTAAGAAAAATACCTCATATTTAGCGAGATCAACCTCTACTAAGGTGATGGTTGATCTAATTTATTTTCTTGATCTTCAAGGTACTAAACTTTTCAATTCTTCGCAATCAATTCAAAAGTATTTTTTTTTTTATTTATTTTTATCTTCAAAGATTTGTGAGTCTAGAGTGTATTAACTGGAATGATCCTTTCAATATTGTTGGTTCTTTTTGCAGAAATTGGGAACTGACAGCACCATGGACTGGAGCACAAATTAAAGTGCCAGTTAAATTTATCGTGGGAGACCTGGATCTGACTTACCATTACCCAGGTATCCAGGACTACTTGCACCAGGGTGGCTTCAAACAAAATGTTCCACTCCTTGACGAGGTAGTTGTCATGGAGGGGGTTGGTCACTTTATCAACCAGGAAAAAGCACATGAGATCACTGATCACATCTATGCCTTTATCAAAAAGTTCTGACTTTTGAGCTACAATGTGGTTTATCAAATCTTCGTGACAGTGCTTCATCTTTGATGTGCCAATGAAAACATGAAATAAGGGAAAAGAAAAGCGAATAATCTCACTGGTTGGAAAAGTGTGCTATTCTGTTTTTAAATGTCTGCTGTTTGTTAACTCCAGAAGAATTTTTGCTTGCGTGTGCACTTTCCTCTAAAAGTTAACTAACCTCTAAAAGTTAACTAACTGTGCTGCTGTTGAGTATCGGCTCTTCAATATTTCTCTCCATCCTAATTTTCTCTCTATCCTAATGCACTAGTCAACGATTTACTTGCCGCACTCTTGAAATCTGGCTTTTAGATATGTGTTGGAACTAAAACAACTAAACAATTTGCGAGAATAATGGACATGCCTGAGGTTGAGAACACTCTTTGTTGCTGGCATTGGGCTGGTTCTGTTCTCTTCATCGCAAGGAATGCCTACAAATTGACAAACAGCAGAGCATCCATCAAATTGTGGAAATGTCCTACCCTCAAAATGGCGATGTTCAGCAGGCTATTTGGGCTCAACAAAATCAGAAATTGGACCTTTTAGGTTGCTTGTGTTCCCTACTTTTTCAGAACAGAATGGAAACGATAGACCGTCTGTTGGTGTGAACTTTTATTGACGGAAAAGTTCCTTTGGTGTGACCTCTGTCCATATCTGGACGCATCCACCGTCAGGTATGGTGGTTTGCATTTTTAACCTTGTTATCCAATAACCATCTCATGTTTTTTTTTTTGGGTAGGAACCTAGAGCTATAGAGGCATAGTTTGTATAGAGAGTAACTGCATCGATCTTTAGAAAATTTCTATGATCTCAAAATCCAGCATGACCTCTTGTACCCAAGGAAGATTACGTTGATTGTCCACTGAAAAGACCGTTGATGGTTATACAGGTTCAAAATAATAATAATATAATACTTTATGACTAATCTTTGAATAAGGACGTGGGGTATTATAAATGCTAATCAAAGTGGACTAAAATTTTTTAAAATTGGATAAAAAATGTGGACTAAAACTTTTTATAGCTGGATATGATCATGATTTTTGTTATTAAGCTTAGCTAGAATGTCAAAGTTTTAAAGGAGAAAGGTAGAAAAATAGAAAGGGACAGTGGAATGTTTTTAAATTACCCTTAATTTAGAAGGTAAAAAAAAAAAAAAAAAAGCCTTCGAAGGAGAAATGCAGAGTAAGAAGTAATCCTCACTTTCCTCTTCTTATTTCATCTTCCTCTCAAACAGGAATTGTTATAACCTTTCTTCTTTCTTTTCCTTTCCTCTCTTATATTAAATGAAAAAATATGTAAGGATTCATACTAACAAGTATTACGTAGCTAATACAGCTAATACCTTCTCACTAATCTAGCTAATCTTTAGGTGAGATCCAAGGTTGTACTTTGCTTCTTTTTTTTTTAAGCTCTTAAAAGGGGGCATCAACCATCATATAAGTAAATTTGACAAGAGCAGATTTTACCATATTGGTGCATGAGGTCATACGTTTTTGGCAACCTTAAATTTAAACAAAAATGTGGCATCAGAAAAATGCCTTATGTATGCATGGGAGACCATCCTATACCAAGTTAATAACTGATCAAGTTAGTATTCTTGATTTTGAGAGTGTTAAGTTCCTTAATTTTTTATAACTAATCCACCTCTCTCTCTCTCTCTCTCTCTCTCTCTCTCTCTCCCTCCCCCCTCCCCCCACCTTTCCCTCAAACCTAATCTAAATTAACTCAGGCTTAGCTCATGGTATAGCTTAGAGTCTATCCAACTCAATAGGCTATGGGCCAACCTAAGCCACTTTTGGCATCAATGGCTTGGCACGGCCAGCTTGGCACGATTCACCTACCAAAATACTAAAATATCCCCCTTCAATAATAAAAAACAACTAGTTTGAGAGATATTTTGATCCATTGCTCTTTGAAAAAAGGGACTATTTTGCTCCTTTCAATTGCCAAAAATTGCTAGTTTTCAAGAGTGTTTCCATCTATCACTCAAAAAAAATCTATTCATCCTTCTCAACAGCTACTAATGGTTAGTTTTTAAAGTTATTTAGTATATTTGAAAGTTTTTAAAGTTATTTAGTATATTTGAAAGTTCTCCAACCTCCATAAATACCCTCCAATCCCTCTTCCTCATCCCACACCGTATGCTAAATTCTTCTAAGCTCTCTAAAACTTTCTTAAACTCTTCTAAGCCCTTCTAATATTCTTCTAATCCTTCCAAATTCTTTGTCTCTCTCTACAAGTTAGCTATTCTAATCTCTCCCCTACCCCATAAACTTTTCTAATTTCCCTATAATTTTTTCTAATCTCTCTAATCTCTATAATGTCTGGTGCTTCACCCACCTCATAAAATCTTCTAGCTCGACATCAACACGAAAGGTTTCCTTATTATCGGGCCGATCTTAGCATACCAGAGCCACAAATCGAAATTAGTGTCCTCGACTCCTATAATGTTACCTCAAGCATTAGGTTCAAGGTTAGACCTAAAACCTCTGAAGTCTATCCACACTTCACCATCAAGCAAATCGCCGACAAGGGGTCCGAGCTATATATAAAATTTATAAGAAAAACTATAACAATAACACTTCGGCAAGAATTGGTCATTTGGCCCGATATTGGAAGAAGTATGAAAATATTAATGATTCTACACTGGCTAAAATTAAATTCAGTCTAGGAGATGAATTATCAAATTTTTTTAATTCCTAAGAATTAAATAGAAAAATTATCAAAATTAATTATAAGTACTAAAATGCCTTGCTTTTTTTGCTAAAAATTTATATTTTAAAATATTTACAAAAACTATCTTAAATCTTGCATATAAAAAAATCTCAAAATACTATTAAATTTGATTCTTTTAAATGATGTTTTGAATAAAAATAAAATTTGATTTTATATTTTTTACATTTTGATGGTAGAATAGTACTTACCTCTAATATATGGACTAGTAGTTTTAACTTATCTTATATTTATGTTACCGCATATTTTATTGATTGCAACTAAGCAATACAAAAATAAAATTTTAATTTTAAATTATTTAAATATTCATACCATTCTACCAACATCTCTAGTTATATTATGCATATAGTACATGAATACTATATGCATGATAAATTTTTTTAATTAATTTAAATAATACTATTAATAATAATATTACTGTTGAGTAATTCAAACAGCACTTGATCCCAATAAGATGTACATGTTACATCATAAATTTAATAATATATAATGGTTTAACTATTATTGAACCATATGTAAGTAAAGTTAGAGATACTGTTAAATATATAACATCTTTAAGAGCTAAAAAATAAAATTTTAAAAATTTATATATTGTTCATGGTAAAAAAATCTAAACAATTTTTATTAGATGTAAAACATAGATGAAAATCTATATGTTTAATATTATATTTTATTTTAAATATAAAGATATTATTACTAATTTTTATAATGATCACTCTTCCAGCGAACCAATATTAGATTTTGATTGAAAAAATTATAATATTATTATGTAATTTTTAAATGTTTTATGAAGCTATTAATATTTTATCTAGTACTTATTATCCCACCTTTCTTCTAATTTTGTGATAAATCTTTAATATTACTAACTATTTTTCACTTTATATGAATGCGCAAAGTTTTAAAAATAATTGCACCATCATAATTAAAATTTAATAAATATTGATAAGAAATTTTTTCATTTTTTTAGCTTTAGTTATGCATCTTAGATTTAAATTAGAAGGTTTATTTATAGTGTTAAGAGATATTCATAATAATATGATGCATGGCGTTGGTAAATTAAAGATGAAATTACTAATTTATTAAATAAAATATTTATATTATATGATAAAGGCAAAAGGTCCTCTATTTCAACCTCCTTCATGTAGTGGGGCAGTAGTACTGATAAAATATAAAATATTCTTATTAAAAAAATTAAGATGCATAACTTTATTTTCTAATAAATTAACTTTCTAAGTAATTATTTTATAAATTTTTTAACTTAGGATAAGTTAGATAATTTTGATATTTTAACTTGATGGCAAATACATGAAAATAATTATTCTATATTTACCATTATAACCCGTAATTTACTAACCCCTTCAATAACTATAGTAGCATCAAAATTTGGTTTTAATATAGGAGGATGGGTATTTAATGATAGGAGCTAATTAAAGCCCATGTTGTTGAAGATGCTCGTCTACTTAAAAGATTGGCACAATGCGAAAGATAAGATGAAAGGATGAAGATAAAGAGCTGTTTTCGAACAAATAGAAAAGTAAAAGATTAAAAATGAAAAATGGTGCAAAATTTCAAAGGACAGACAAGAGGAGTAACCATGATGAGGCGCACTAATAGCAAGCCCCAAATAAGATAACTATATCTAATTTATTTTATTTAATTTTTTTTAAAATTAATTTTAAAAATATATAAATAAATAAATAATTACCTGATAGGTTGGCTTATGAAGCTCAACAGTCTTGGTAAATTGGTCCACCAAGCTCAATAACCTTAGGCTTGAACCATGTCAGATAAAAAGTAAAAATGAAGACTACCTTTTGAATGACTAAAAGAAGAAGAAAAAATAAGAATGATGAGACAACGCAACCTCGCAAGTCATTTGACCCCTCATGAATATAAATACTTATATTTAATTTATTTTTTAATTTTTTATAAGATTAGTTTTTAAAAAATAAAAAAATTAAAAATAATGATGGGCTGGCAGGTCAAAAGTCATAATATTTATTAATTAGTAAAAGAATTGAGGGCCGTTGGTGCACCACTAGGACACGATGGTGAGCTTGCAGCACAATAGACTGGGGCACAATTCCGCGTTAACATGACCATCCATCCACGGGTGGCTTTAAGAAAGACGCTCCATTCCCCGAGGAAGCAGTTGTTACGGAGGGAGTTGCTTACTTCACCAGCCAGGATAAGGCACAGGAAGTCACCGATCACATCTGTGACTTTGTCCAGAAGTTCTGATCCGATGTCCGATCTTTTGCAATGCTGAAATGAATGCTGAAATCAGCAAGGCAACTACGCCAAGCATCGGATGCAAACCATCTTTGTAGAGGAGTTATCTTGAGCGTGTTCGTTCTCTGTTTGTGGTTGTTCTTGCAGATTAGAAGTTGCGGGCTTGGTGATCCTATTTGATACAGCTAGCCTCCTATCCAGGTGGCCTCAGTAGACCATGTGGTGGGTTATTCTCGCCTTATTTCAGAGGAATCCCCTTGGAAAAATATTAGCTACTATTAGGAACATGATATTTTGCTTGCGGATGCACCTGTAACTGTGAAGATGGTGAGTTGTGATGATATGTTTTGATGCAGAGAAAAGGTTGTGGTCTTGTTGCGTGGCACTTGATGACAGAGGGACCTGAAATAAAAGAGAGGAGAAAAGGCTATAATTAAATCAAACAAGATGACATGCGTTTTTCAGATATAATAGAAGCTTGGGTTCCTGATGTCTCTTATCAAAAGATATTTATAGGTTTGGGTTCTTTTCCTTCTGAAATTGATAATACCATCTCCTCTTTGACAGAAATATCTTACGTTTTCACCAAAGAATGCATTCAAAGGAATAATGCATCCATACATGTAAAAGAAGGGGAAGGTATTTATCATGCCAATATCTATGATACTGCTCACGAGGATCTCAATGGGTATTTTTGTTATGCAACTCATCAATATGGATGGATGGATGGATGGATGGATGGATGGATGCATCACATAATTTGATGTTCTGTTGCTCGTCTTTACCGCCCTCCTACTTTGGGTCCTCAGGAAAGATCAATTTCTGATGCATGAAAGCTTTGTTTGCATGGCAGGCCAGCGATGTCTCCACAAAAACTAGATTAAGCAGAGACAGGAAAAAGTCTAATAGAAGAAACAATGAATTAAAAGGACATATTTCTTCAAAAGCCGTTCAATTTAAGCTTAATACACACTTCTCACGTTCAAATTCCATTTTACATTTGCACCTGAATTTCCAGAAAAAACAAAATTTTATTCTCATAAGCCTTAGCTCTGTTGTGCTAACTATAGTGCTCTAGCATAAAATCAGGCTCAACCAGTGGCGGGAACAGGTAATCTATTTTCAGAAATATCTCCTTACCGTACCACAGCGTCAACCACTCAATGGTTTCAGGCGCCGATGGACATCAAAGTGTATATCTATTAGACCTGTTGTGCCGGCTGTAATCTTTTGGCCCACTCTAACAGCACCAACACCCTGAGGAGTACCTGCATAGAGGGCATTGATGGCACGGTAAGGCAATAGAAATTGTATTCTACGAACACCTAAAACGTCAAACTGCTCAATATGGCCATGCTAACACTAACTTGGTGACATACCCTAGGATTTACAGTGCTAAAGAGTAAACCAATGGCATAAATCAAACTGTTCACTGAATTGGCAAGGAGTGAATGCTTATGATTGGTACTTTTTGAAAAACCAACGAATGATATGAATCTGAAACATGTCAGACAGAACAAGACAACTAATTTACCACGTGCAACTGTTCCATGCAAATGAACTGCTTGCAAAATGCAAAGGCAGTTATTAAGGTAAGTATAATGGGAGGAGTCAGAATGATTTGCAGAAATAAGGAAATATACAGATTAAGCAAATGTCCCTGAGAAAATGTCAACGCCAGAAAAAAATATTACTGGAGACGAATACGATCATAACCAACGCCATTGTAATTGAATTAGTTGGTTAAGTGAACTGTATCTAAAAGAAAGAGGGATAGAGAAAGGAGAGCGAGCACCTCTATAAATAAATCGAGCTCAGCAAGAAGAGAACCATGTTGAGGCAAGTGTATGATAAAACAAATCCATGCATTACATTTATCAGAATGACAAAACAAGTTTAGTAAAATAGCAGTTACCGTATCATAAATATGCATAGCAAATATGGATGCAGGCACCAAGGATCTAACATCCACTTCTTTTGTCAAGTCAATTGCTGTTGCATCCACTCTTAGACAACGTGGAAGGAAACTGACATATTGAAGCCACCAGTGAAACATCATGCATGAAAAAGCTCATGGCAGATCCTAGGGCACACAAAGGAACCATGTCTATATGATCACTCTGGGTATCAGAAAAATTATATATTTCTTATAAGGGCCAGAATGAAAGAACATGAGACCAAAAATAACATGGATAAAACTTGAGAGAGAATTGCTGTCTAAGAACTTCAATCTACATTGGACATCTGATGAAAATGACTCAGAAAGGCCGACTGAATTGATAGAATAAGTTTTATTGGTTATGCGATGTCTATGGCAATTTGAGCTTGCTTGCCAGGTCGTTATGCGGTGTTGTTGGTGATAGCAACAACATTGCAAATAAGCACTGGAATGTTATAGTATGTCATGGTCAAAAATCTCTTGGCCTCGTCCATATGACACCACACAAAGAGTTGCTATTATATGGGCACTAGATCCTGACAGGGAGTGCACTTGAGTGACAGAATGGATGTTGTGAACCTTTCATATGTTAAAAGATCAGTAGAAGGATGCCAATTTCTTCGAAATTGAGAGTTCTAGTTTCTTAAGAAAGTTTTTCCCTTTTTTTTCCTCCATTGAATTTCCTTTTCAGATGATCAAAGATTGTCATGATACTGGTTCTCTTGAGAGTGGGAGTCACAATTTCTCAGAAGTGGTTTTTTTTCTTCATTTATGTTTCCTTTTTCACATCATCGCACTTGACAGGCTGGACATATGACCAAAAACAATCAAGAAAGTGTTTACTATTAATAGCAGTATAGATCAGTACTGACTAGCTTTGGAACACCTGTACAAATTAGCACTGTAATCACACTGAGGGCCTGTTTGGAGAAGGAAGGGAAACTGGTAGAGATTGCACAGCAGCAGTTACAGGTCCTGATCCCTGCAGGATGAAAAAAAGAGACCTCTCGAGGAATGTTTTTTTCATCCTGTGGGGTTCGGGCCTTACCACCCCTTGCCGCAGTCCTTCCCCAACTCACGATCTCTCCTTTCCTTCCTTTCGCTAGCCAATCCTGCCAGATCCAGGACGATCTAGCACGTTGTTCCCGAACAGGCCCTGGATAATTTAAATTGCCTATGGCATGTTCATCAGATATAAACATATATGTAGCTCCTGATCAATTGAAAAAATAACATATAAAATTTTATTTAAAACAAGCCTGTTTTTTGTATCATATATATCCTGGATACAGTAAAGGCACTTCTCAATATTTCAAATGGTAATACATTCTGATATCTCTACTTGTACTCCCTACCTTGAATAATTAATTGATCTTAAAGGTGATCCTTTCAAGCAACTGCTTCTGGCTTCTAGTAAGTGCAGGAAACTAAAGAATTTGAATGAAAGTGGGCCACTGAACAGCAAAGGAAAAGAAAAGTTACCAGTTAAAATCACATCTCCTTCCATAAGTGTCATGAATGAACTGATACAACTGATGAGGAATGGAATCTTGAAGATCATATCCTTGGTTGGGCCTTTCTGCCTAAGTTCATTGTCCGCCTAGCAAACAGTGCTGGGAACTTATAACTTCATGGAGAAATTATGAAAAGTATTATTAACTAATTATGAGATACTGCCACACAATATTGAAATAATGAAACTTTGAGTCAATAACTTTTAAAAAAGTACCTTTAACAATAACTCCAGGTTGTCAGGATCCATCACTGATGACTTGGGCAACTGCATTCAAATAGGTGAGTGGGTAATTCACGACCTTAGAATTGCAGATATCCTAGTCAAATGCTTGGCTATGTATGCAGATGATCATTAACTTCGGGACATCTAGGCAAAAGCATTGAATAAATAAGCATGTCAGACATTTCAATGATATACTGCTGGTCTACTTTGGAACAAAAAAGCTGAGAAGTTTACATTTCATCAGCTGTTTTTTGTTGCATTGGTGAAGAGAAAACCCTCCCCTCCAAAATACTGCAATTGGATTCGATTTGACTCCTCTTTTGGAATGTACCTAGAGGTAGAGTGTTCATTGAACTTCAAGACTTCACCCTTATGGGGAAGACCCAACTATGATCTGATTAGGAGGAAAAGAAGCCCTTCTCACAAATGTAAACTATAGACTAAAAATACACTGGAAGAAAAGAATTCAGGATTGCTTACAACTGCACTTATTGGAGTGAATGTGTCCTGCCCTTTGGCCACTGTCCATGGGAGACCTGCTGACTGCAATAACACGATCAATATTCAGCTATTGGAAACATCAGTTTCTTATACCCGAAATATAAAAATGTGCATGACTGTCATTACAGTGGAAATCTAGAATAATGAAGTTATCATATTATACAACTCAAAAATACTTTATTAAAATTCCATAAAATTAACACATTATTATTTCATCACTCACAAATATATATATATATATATAATATTATGATTAAAAAAAGAAAATTGTTTCCATGCTTTTATTCCCTGGAATTCTTATTTATAAAGCTACTAGAAAGAAGAAAGATACATATATTTTAAGTGTCTACTCTCAGGTATAAGGGGAAAAAAAAAGAGTTAAGGCTGGAAATAGCCTAAGTCACCATGAAGGTCACTGTTTTGGTATGGGAATAAGACAGTGGGCTCTAGGATAGAACGGGCTTAGATTTCTTTGCCCAATAGCAGCAGTTTCACCAGTCATGGTTATCAATTAAGCCAACCACATCTCAGTTCCTAACTCTCTAATATAACCATATAACTTAAGCTATGCTGAAGATTATATCTCTTGATGCCCATCAGGATGACACCGGAAAAGTTTAATGAACAATAAAGAAAACAATGTTAATGGAAAGCTCTCATTAAGCATGCTTTGCTTGCCAATATCCTGCTATTACTATGTTACAAGTATTCATGGAAAGCATATGCTGCACATAAAATGAATGCAACAATGCAATCCAATTTTTGAGACCTTTAGAGGCAACCGGCCAGGAGACCAAACTGCAATTTAGCGCTCTTAGACTCCAAGGGGATCAGCATGAATTTTTCAATTGACTAGATTAGGTGCACTATGACACTTGATGACCCCTCCGATATAGTGTTGATGTGTTACACTTTTCCAATCCTTTGTTGTGCAATCAATTGAATTTATATGTATCACATAGATACTTATTATACCTCGCCTAATCCTTGGTTACCTTTAGAAATTAAGCAATTGATGTAGATATCCATGTGATAATCTATGATTAAAAAATAAGAAAAATGAAGTAGATTGTGTATTGCAGCAGGAGAAGGGTTCGTTCACACATGGACGCATAGATATGGATATACTGACTATATAATGTTTCACTACCTAATTATTTTTTGCTAGAAAAAAATGCTCAAACTTTCCACCTTTGCAGAAGATTGAATTTCTCTTGCAGTCATATCCAAAGCGAGTGCATAACCTGCAAGATTCACAAGTAATAGTATCGGTTATCTAGAATCAAATCTCCATTTCATTTTTACTTCTAGCATTTAATTTAGAGTTGGGAAGAGAAGAAAGATGCCATGTATTATGGACATGGTACCTCTATCTGGTAGATTGTAACTCACTTTTCGGAAGATCGGTATTAGGGCGAGTGTGGCCAGTATTAGGGCCTAGTCCTCACAAGAAAAAAAGTTGTATCTTTTCTACTCTATATTAATATCATCAGCATGCTCTGAGATTCAAAATAGTTGAGACATCTATTGACATACCTCCGACGAAATCCATGGCGGTAGCCTTGGCAACATCGCGAGCCTTCTGCCCGATGACCATGGCCAGCTCCACCTCATGATCGAGCGATTCCAAGGGGTGCGGGACCTCGATGGTCCCTCCATTCTGAAGGTAGGACGAGGTGGGCTTCAAGAACAACACCGGCTCCTGAATGGAAATCAAACACAGAAACGATTGCTCGATCGGCAAAAAAGGACAGAGAAAAAGGGCATCAATGAATCCAAGATGTGCGACTCGACGATAACCTTCGGGACGGCATTGCCGAGTTCCCTGGCATGGGCAACGTAGTTCTGATCGACACCGACGATCTTGATCCTGATGCTAATGAGCTTTTGAGATGCTATTGCCACCGCCATGGTCAGAACTCGAGAATTTTGAAACCCTAATTTCTCGAGAGGACAAGAAAGGAGAGATCGGGGAAGGGATCGGGATAGGAAAGTAATTGGGCTGATTGATGATCTGCTCATGTGCTTTGTATAAATTGTTGCATAATGAATATTATCTGAACTAGCTTATTATATTACAAAAATAAAAATCATATTATTCCACATTGTCATCACCGTTTTACTTATAAAAAATAATATTTAAAAAATAATAATTTTTACATTATGCAAATAAATTATATGATTGATGGGCATTGATAAAGCAAAAATATTTTAGGTAACGATGATGGTGCTTAACTTGATTAAACCATTTAGCTTGATTGGATGTACTACAAGGAATTGATTGGATTTACAGTAAGTAAAATTACAATGCAGTTTTTATAATAATAAGTTTGATTATTGTTATATTTTTAAATAGAAAGTTAAATTATGTAACTAATTTAACTGTAAGTCATTTAGCATGAGATGAGATGCATTGAAATTAACATTAAGATTTAACTTGCACTGCAACATAGCTCCAAACAGCTTCTTAGTTGGTTCCAGATTACCTACCTAATAAAATGATTAAACTTGGATTAGTATTGTTAGCTTGTTATTATTAAATAAATTGATTTCATTTTTGATAAGTTTTTTTGGGGTGCTGATGGGAGTCCCCGCCTCTCAAAGTCTGTGGATCTCTCCCAAGCCCTGCCTTCCTTACCCGTTGCCCGAAACCGGCACCCATAGCAATGCTCTTTGCTTAATTTTTCTTTTATATTTGAGAAAATAAAGAGACGGCTACCAGCCGAAGAGATGACTGCCAGCCGCGGCCACCGCATAGGCGACAGGCCTCGTCTTTTCTAATAGACGAGCTTTTTTTTCTGAGCCTTTTCTAGTAACTTTTTAAGACCGCTGGTAGCTACATCCTTGTTTACAACAGGAACCAGCACTTTGACACCAGCGCTTTGACAACCGAAATAGACCACTTCTTTGTTACAGAGAATTCTACGCTGCTTCATTAGATAATTAATGGAAGAAGAGGGGGAAAAAGAAACATAACCATTGGAGGGGATGGATGGCATGAGACCGGTTTTGATCGTGCAATATGCGCGCGGTGAGGAAAATGGTTGGTTCGATGATTTTCCAGAGCTCTAGGTCCGGCAAAGAAATGGCCTAAAGATTTCGCATCTACCAGATCCCTGCGACCCTGCTCTCCGTCCTTGTCTTCCCAGTCCTCGTCTCCCCAGTGGCAAGGGCTGTATTCTGACGCGTTCTCCATTGTCGGCGGCTCCACCTCCGGCGACCTCCAAGTCTGGTCCAATTATCCCTCTGTCGGTCCCTCACCGATACCTCTGTCGGAGTCTCCCCGGCGGTCCAGCGACCTACCCATCTAGTCTGATTTCCGTTGCTTACGTCCGTTCGTCCATCCCTCTCCGGGTTTGATCGCAGAGGGTGATCAGGTAAACCGGTCACCCGATTGGGCCAGCTTCCCTTTTGTTACCTGTCGATGGCGAGTTCTGACCATAGAAGTTGGGCATCAGCTTCCATCAAATAAGAATTGAAGATTTCATTTGATAAAAAAGACTTCACACCAAACTCTAGATGGATTATCAAGTTGAATGTTAACGATCTATTCAAGAAAATCAAGCAACCAAATTTAAAAACCTGCATTTCAGAGTATTAGACCCTTTTAGCAAGAACTCCACACATTCTGCAGACTCTTAAACCACCATTAATCACCACCGTATTGAAACCGGAAATCAGATTCTTTGCAAATAGAAATTTTAGCAAGAACTCCACACATTCTGCAGACTCTTAAACCACCATTAATCACCACCGTATTGGAACCGGAAATCAGATTCTTTGCAAATAGAAATTCGTCACCTCTGCTTCATCTGATGATCCATCAACATATTACTGGTAGACAGAACTGATTGATTTTTCTTTGTTCCAAAAGCAAGAAGTGATTTGTATTAGAAACCCAGGACACAGAAAACAAGCCACCACCAACTTCCTTCACTAAAAACAAGCCATCAAAATTTTCTGATTAAACAACAATGTAAACCGTTCATGTGTTGAATCAAATGATCGAAAAGGTGGCGCGCCACTTCACTTTCCCAAGTCCTAAAAACCAAAGCATACCAAGAGATTCCAAACATAAAAAGACCCTTGATACTCAAACAGTAACATTTAGGGCTGCCCTTGGAATAACTAGGTTGAGACTCAAACCCTAAATCCCCTGCTGTTCCTTCTTCCTCTAGCCCTTTCAAATTTCCTCCCTTTGGAACGGACATAAGGCTTTGTATGGCTGTGTGGCACACCAGGAGCCTTACCAAAGTGTTTCACAGCTTCCCTGGCATTCTTCGGACCCCTCAGGAGAACCTGTAGGAACAATTAGTTTATTTTGTATCAGAAACCAAAAAACACCAATTTTTTGAAATCATAAGACAACCATAACGTGCAGAAGATCAATGCTCAAGTTCCATAGAATGGTATCTATATCTGACAATTTGATATGTCAACTGCTGAGAAGATGTAAACTTGGAATCAGAACTTTAAAAGACAGCACTCACTGTTCAAGCAACAGAAAGAGGCCACGTAATATTCAGTGATAGTTCCAACAGATAAAATTAAAGAAGCATAACCTAAGACAATATTATTTAAAACAACAATGAAACTGCCTATCACCCCATATATAGAAATTTTTCTTATCTTTATTTAAAATAACAATGAAAATTTAATCAAACGTAACATAAATCACAAAGACATCGTATGAAGCAAAAACTGTGATATTCCTCTGATAATATGACACAATGACATTATCAATCAACACATCAACAAAAAACTACTTGCAGCCAAATTTGAATGGTAATGTAGGAAGACTTATCAGCTAGGATTGTTAAAAACAGGAACCTATGCATATACATAGTTTCCTCACATATAAATAGACCAAGAAAGGAGGAGTGAAATAAAACAATGATCTAACATCAGCATATGGGAGCACCAGATAAAGTAAAAAAGAAGACAAAATATGATAGCACAAGAGGACCTAAACACAAAAGATCAAAGAATAAAAAATTTGCTCAGATATTGTTATGGCATTTATTTCTTAAATTCCATATATTGGAAAGCCTCGTAATGAGCTCAGATTAGGGCCCTGTTCCGATTGGTTGCTGAAATGCCTCCAACCGGCTGTTTTCCAACAGCTATGTGATATAGCCATCGGCCAACAGCTTGGGCCAACAGCTATCCAAAATATGCCCTAAGACAATATTATCATTGCATAAAGCATCATGACAAAAGAAAATCAAACACAAAGGACGACAGCTAAAGCCTGAAAGTCGTGACAAATATCAAATGAGTATATAGAATCATTAACAAATTATAAATAATTTAAGATGAAGCAAACTAATGCTAAGCCTACATAACAGTGCAAGACCTTATTCACATCTAAACTAACTTTCCAAAATTCAGCCTCCAAACAACAGTGATATTTCCAGCTTCTAACTACTGTAAATATCAAATCTCCGACCTGGGTAACCTAAGAAAGTATTATATCATCACAATACAAGAAATATATCGTAAACAAGTGAAGATGGTTCCCTCAGAAAAGGACAAAATGAGATAATCATTGAATGATTTCAGCATTAGCATGGTTGATATGAGCATCACTGGGAACCAAAACTGGATCAATCTTTGTAAGAACAAGAAAACATTTACATATAAGGTTTCATCAAAACCATAAATACACAGGGCAGAGTTGCAAAACACTCGTAGATCTTAACTCTTAAGATTGACGGAAACTCTGATAGAAATGATATAATATTGTGTGTACATGTCAAAACAGAGTTAAACTGGAACCCTGCTGATAAATAGAAGACCTAATCTTATCAGTGCAAAAAAATGGCAGATCATTGAAACTAAACATCCACATCACTAAACTTGAAACTCAATGTTCAAAACACGCAATGCAATGAACAATGCCAATAGCATGACATAGTAATCATCAAAACAATATAAACTGTTACAAAACAATTGAAGCACAATCAATGATATGGATTCAGAACCACATTCCAAAATACTAACTTTTTGTTAAATTCATTTTAAATCTTCTTGATGTATCAGCAAGAGAAATTAGTAGATTTTTTTCTAATTTCCTAAGTATTAAAAATACACTAGATCATGATAGAAAACATGAAATCTCACTCGACAAGGCTTACTGTTTATCCACCAATTTCACTTATTGGGTACACGTCTCTCTCTCTCTCTCTCTCTCTCTCTCTCTCTCTCTCTACAAACACACACACCACATTAAAAGCAAAGTTGGAGTTTACGTAAGTCAAAAAAAATTTCCCTTACATGGATCATCAATTAATCCTCATACAAAACTTTACAAATATAATAATATGAGCATGAGAGACATTGTGTGTGTGTGTGTGTGTGCGCGTGTGTGTGTGAGTGAGAGAGAGAGATTAAGATAATGTATGCAGGGAACATGGAGAGATATCAGTTGATCGTATGGGCACAAGGGAGGTGGTAAAAATATTTTTATCTTTTCCTTACAGAATAATCATAATAATAACGATCATAAACTGCAATTTGACATGAGGCAACATGATAAACCCAATTCCTCCTTAACTCACGCCTTCTAATATAGTATAGGTCCAACAAAATGCACAGATGATGCGCACCAAGATCTACCAAGTGGTTGCCAGATTCTAGTTTAATTTCTAAAAATCCCTGCATGCATGCTCATTGCCCTCCAATTCCAAACTAGTTAAATCATCAACATATCATGATATTTATGCCAAAATCATATCAATCAATAGCTAATTGACTGTTTATGCATGATATTTGGATGGAAAATGTTTAGCAACTTGTCACTCTTACAAAAGACCACTTATGATGTTACCTGGACAAGGAGCTTATCAGAGAGGGAACTACTGGAAACCACCACCCAGAGGAAGTTATTGCTGGAAATAACATCCTCTCATGAGAAATGAAAAAGGCAGCAAGAAGACTTCATTTCTCGTCTCTCAACTTCAACCACAATGATTTCTGTACCACTTTCTATACCAAATGAGCTCTCCTACCCTTTTAAGTTTAGGTTTGATTTCTAAACCAATTTTTTTACTGAATGGGCTCTCTTAGCCCTTTATCTTATGTTTTGTTTTCTTCACTAGATGAGAGGTCTGACCTGCTCTAAAGGATGGCTTGGGTATTTCCTTTATTGTTCATTTTATTTTGATCAGTGGGCAAGTCTAAATCCTTGGGTCAGGAACAAAATAAAGAATCCATTTCCCTCATAGACCTCTCCATCAACCATGGTTGACCACAAGAGAATGAAATGTGCAAATATGTGAATCAACACTATTTTTAATCATTCTCCCAATTGTAAAATTGGTTATATGTTGCAGCAATAGCTGACAATTTATCTTCTGCATGATGAACTAATTATAAAATTACCTCATCATTGTGGTAATTGCTGACAGACCTAAACTATCATCGCATCAACAGAAACCCAGATGAAAAAAACATAAAGCAAATGTTGCAATCGCCACATTATCAAACTAGGAAAAAGAATATCGAGCCTATAATATTTGGCAGCACCATTTTCATACACATCGAGTAGCAAAAAGGCCAAACGGAATTAACCTAAGCTGATGCTGTGATAGCTCAATACACAGTTACATACCGTGTTCGAGCCAAGGGGTGAGCGGAGAGCGAGCTGGTCAAAGGTCAAGCACTCTCCACCAGCCTTCAGAATCCTAGCCCTCGCCGTCTCCGTGAACCTCAGAGCCGTCACCTTCATTGCCGGGACCTCATACACCCTCTTATCATCCGTCACAGTCCCCACTATGACCGCAATATTATCCTCCTGATCCAAAACCAAAGAAAATCAATCCACAAACACAGAAACCAAAACCTCCTACGAAAGATTCCGAAAACAAGAATCACAAAAACAAATGATGAAAAATTCGAACCTTTCCTTCCATGAATTTTATGAGCCTCCTGAGGGAGATTGGGGGCCTGTTGATCTTACTCATAAACAGTCGTTTGAGGATCACGGCATTGAACTTGCTCTCGGTCCTCCGCACCAAAAACCGGTAGAGCTGGTCACAGAACACGGCACAATAGAATCCATCATATCAAGAAATGGATCGAAATCCTTACTATATGAAGAGAAAAGAAATAAAGATCAAATCGGCTTGTATGCGACCTTGACGAGGAGCTTCAGGTAGATATCGTTGGATCTGGGTGCGGTGCGCTTGGCCTTCTTGCTCCGGCCGCCAGCAACGAGATCAATACCCTGCCAAGAAAGAGAGATTAGGGTTCAATTAGGTTCCGATCGAGAGAGGAACGAGGAAGAAGAGAAGACATGAGCGTACCATGGCCGCTAGGGTTTGAGTCTCCTGCTCCGCTCTGCGGCGGTTTCGGTGAAATATAAAAGGTGTGAAGAAATTCTAGGGTTTTGGTCCCTCCGTCTATTCTACGGACACTGTGAGGCGGTATCGAAGGGCTCGAAGTGAATAGCAGAAGTACAATCTGGACCGTCCAATAAATGGATCCATTCATGCGTTGATAAATTTTGGGCCGGGAGATTCTAGCACTTTGTGGATCCTCTTTGGATGGAGGTATCTTGAGAAATTACCAGCCCATGTTCTTGATTACTTTTGCGTGCATAACAAATAAATAAATAAATAAACAATAAAAATATATTTTAATCCTTCAACTTTTACTCAAAATTTATTTTGATCTTCAACTTTTTAGTTGTTATAGTTTTATTCCTCATATTTTAAGAATAATATCCTATCGCATGATATTCAGTTAAAATTGATGGAATAAATTATGTAATCCCTTCAATTAGTCTGCATATCCACATCAGAATAACAAGATATCTACGAATGTAATATTTTTAAAATGATAATAATTAAAGTTTAAGTACCAAAATAAGTTTCGAGTAAAAGTTTAAAGATTAAAAATATATTTTAGTTTAATAAATTTTTAAATTATGAAATTGTGCCATGCATGATAAACGAATATCACTGGTAAATAATTTGAGAGGATATTTGATTACAAAGAAATTTATGCTAAAAGGAAAAAAAAAGATTTTTTGAGGAAACCAAGTTTTTAGGGTAACTTTTCATGCTTCTTAGCTTGCTTTGATAGATGCATGATGTGATTTTAGGCATCAGGGAGAGAGCCAAGAAAATGGAATGAGAACTTTTGATGTTCATATTTATACCTTACTAGAATATTTTGTTAATATGTATTAATTTGTTATTATGTCGTTCGCCCATATGCTATTGAGTCCACTTGCCTTCAGTTATGTGCTTATATAAGCCCATGTCTGGCCCAAGTTCATTTCCATGATCCTCAAAGGTTTAGAATGGCATCAAGCCTACCACCCTGGTCCAAACCATGGACACCCATGATGCCGTTCTAATTGGCAGCTGAGTTGATCTCTTTATAGCTTTAGTTTGGATCAAAACAAAAGGGGAAACGAAGTGGTGATCAGATTGCAGGTTGTTCGTGCAGGAAGCTAATATAGTTTTAATGAGGGGAAGAAAAATCAGTGTGCGAACATTTTGAATGGGTCTTCTCTAAGCTTCTAACATCCTTTGTACAAGACTACCTTGAGGTAGGATGAGTGATAGGTACGGTATCAACTTTGGTAGGATAAGTTTGGATTAATTTGATTTTAAGTGCTAATAATATTATTTTTAGATTCAAAATCTTGAAATCAACCTTCTTCGTATTGATTTAAGGATTGATTCTTCACCTTAGGATCAATCATTTTTTTCAATGAATATAAATCAAATTAGAGGCTTTATATAGACATTATAATTTATCTATCATCTCTACCGAGAGTTCTTAAATATTAGATTAATCAACAAATATTGCATATATCCTTAAAAAAAAAAAAATTAGTTATTAGATGTTAGATATGTGTCAAATAAAAAAGAGAAGAAAAAAACCTATTCCATCCTATGGCTAACCCAACCTTAAATAGATTTGACTTAGCCGGTTTTGGATTGGTTTTGGTTGCTTTAATTTTAAATTCAAATTTTGAAATCAATCTTAATTGGTTTGATTTTAAATTTTGATATATAATTGATCCAATATGATTCGATATAAGCTAAGCCAAGGATCACTAATAGCCCATCAAGTCATTCAAAAACCGAATGCTTGAAGGATCAAAGCCGTGTTCATTGTTTTATAGGTTTATGTATTTATCAGGTTTTTATTTTACGAGATACGAGAAAAATTACTTTTTCGATATCAAGGCTACGTTAGTTTGTTTGTGGCTGGGAGAAAGTGAAAAAGTTATCGCTCGATTTATGCGCTAATATATTTATTTTATTAAAACTTTTGGAATTATTTATAATAAATAATGCTTTGTCTATTAAAGTGAAAAGAGTAAGGTAGATTTTGAATAGTTATTCCTAGCATGGATGATATAATTCTCACTTGTGTTTTTTAATCAGTGGAAGGTTAATTTCTGAGTTTTTTTTGAATAAATCAAACATTATTGAGAGACTAGGCATTTAAAGTTGGAAGTTGATGGTATGGATGTGGCTTGTCTTATGATAAAGCTAACTCATATTGATCATGAAAGTTTAGCTTAGCCTATAATTCTACGTGATATATGCATTTATATAAACAAGCAAAAATAAATCATCAACACATAAAATAATAAAAGAGAGAAAAAATTAAGCTTTATAATGTGTTATATTAAAAAACTAATTAAAGTCTCAAATTAACAAAAAGAATACCCCTCTTAATATTTGGTAATTATGAAATTTATATCTTAACATTTTAGATTGTGAAAGTCATTGTCTACCATTGTCATTAACATAAAAGTCTTAATATGCCTAGATTTGGCTCACCAACACAAAACAAATCTCTAGCCATGGAAAGCATATCAATCATGATAGCCTTCTTTATCTAGCAATGCCAATGTACCTATGGCTTAAAGACATTTTAATGGTGCGCAATATATAAATTTTGGAATTTACATTTTGGTCATAGTAGATCATAGTCCATAGGTCACGCAAATAATGTTGTAAAAAAATTCAATCAAAAATTAAGAACAAGCTCAGCAAATACCTGGCTAGCATGCTTAAATGAAGGCCCAAGTTGAGATTCAACATTGTAATACCAGCATCCTTCTTGGGGCCAATGTAACGGGCCTCTCAGACTTAAAGGGATAGCATAAACCTAATTATGGGCCAGTGAATACGGATGCGTAGGCCCAGTACTGAGTTGTCTTTTGCTCAGGCTTCCTTGTGTCCAACATGAGGCCAGAGGTCAACTCTCTCTCTCTCTCTCTCTCTTTTATATATGTATGTATTGTGTGCATGTGTAAACTTATAGGGTTTGTTTTCAACTTTTAGATCCTGGGCCTCTGACTTTCCCATCATTATGAGAAGATAACTCGGCCCGTTGTAGCCCTAAACTAATTGACTCAGGGTGCAACTAACCTTTTAGATTAAGAGATCAAGCTTATATAAATCGTCCCTCATCTCAGTCACTAACTCTGATTTGATGCATTGCAAAACTTTGGCCAAACTTTTAACTCATCACTTCAGTCCTAATAATGCTCAATCTAGTCAGCAAGGTGATTAGATAAATATGCAACTTTCCTTTCAAGTGTGCATAAGACTTCTGCTTGGCATCATATTTGCTTTGCTGCTTGGAAACCGTGGCACCTACCCGTCTTTGTTATCTAGAACATAAAGACTTGGAAAAAAAATGTGGTGGTAGGTGTAACACCACACATGAGAATGTGTTGAATATTTTAATACTTTTTTTTAAAATGTTAGGAAAGAATGATGCAAATTCTAAAACCCAAGAAGAAAAGAAAGACAAAAGGAAGCATTATTTGTATGTAAAAGCATCAGGAAGCAATATGACATCATTTGATCATTCATTCAAGAGTGTTTCATAGATGTTTCATGAGCTGGTTATTGACAAATGATCAGAGATGAACTTTCTGATGACACAGACCATATTTTCAATAACTTGGAGTCATTGCAGGTTTGGTGAATATCTGCATGTCAGCAAACAAGTTCCTCAATACCCTCCTCCTCCACCAGCTCATATGCACTGCATCGCATGTAGACCAACATTTCAAATCACTCAGAACCATGAAAACCCACAACTCCTGACTCATTTGCAACGAACATTTCATCAACTTATGTGCATTGCATCTCAAAGACTCGATCAATCAATTGAACTCCTTAGTGATCAGTCCAATGTCACATCCGAAAAAAGGGCCGACAAATGGTTGGCTAATAGAAAAGCTACACCATCAAAGCTTTCATTGCATAGCTTTTCCTTGTTTTGACCTCTAAAGATCAATGGTACATCATACTTTCTTTATACACAGAATTAAGCCTCTCTTCTTTAAAGAGTTAAAAGGCTTCCTTCTTAATGTTTACAAAGCAACCAAATGTTCTAAGAGGGAAAGAGTTTTTCCTCACAACCCTATTTAATCTCCTTCCTTTAGGAGAGAGAACAGATGTAGGCTTAGCCAAAAGCAAGCAGATGGATGGATAACTCAAGAATTGGTGGACACAACTTGTGGCCCTTATGCCTTCTCTCACATGGTAGCATTGATGACCTACCATTCACCTTTCCAATTCTGACCATAAAGTATATAGAAATATACCCGCAGCTCTCACCGTCAATTTTATTTCTCTTCTCTGAAAATTTGTACCCTATCCTCACGTGTTGATCGCCGGTATTCTCTGTGGAAAGATGAGTCTCCGCACTGTCTTCAGCTGATCCCACATGCCATGTTGGTGTCCTTTTACATCGGTGGCATCTTCCACTCAGTCAAGCCCGAGCACTCAAGTTTCCCAAAGGGAGCACATTCTATTGAGCTATGGAGTACTTCGTTGGTTCTTTCCATCCATTGCAAGTTACTCCTTCCATTCTATAGATAGGGGACCATGCCCAATCATTGATTTTTATTTGGGTCATGGATCCATCTTCTTTTCTTTTCCATTTGCCTATACTGCGATTAGGGGCCCTGAAGTAACTTCATAATAAAGTAAAAATAATTTCAGAGACTGGATATGGTCTCAATTCCTCTATACCTACATTCCCTCCTCCTCAAGTTTATGAAGGGTGAGTACGTACCCTCGTTACTCTTTAACTTGAAATTGTACCTGAGAGTTTTTTGGTGCTTAAAAGGCAAGGGGGCAGGTCCACCATTGCATGTTATCTGCTTCTGTACGAAGGAATTGGCTAGGTACAGCTTTAAATATCTCATTCTCTCTGGACGAGTCATGGCGGTGTCAAATTTGCCACGGTAATTGGTAATTTCACCAATTTGTACATATGGTGCAAAACTCCTGTATTCCTAGGAGTGAAATCATTGTTAATTTTTTTTGGTTGTTTGATCAAAAACAACATTTTTGAATGGGCGAGTTCATGTCAAGCAGGCGAGACTCTGCATGAGAAGGATGCATTTAAGATCCCAAGGAAATTAAAAGTGAGTAAGCACAGGGTATTCCTCATTCTCAGGTGATAACAAAGGCAACTAAAGTTATAAGCATGGCATGCTATATCGATATGTATCATTTTATATCAGATGAACTATATTGCCTCATATCGAACAAACCTTGGTTAAGAGATTACAAATCTAACTAATACCATATTGTCCTTTCTTTGTTCATAATAAATTTACATTTTTGTTAGAAGAACATGACTTTTTCTTTTTCTTTTTTTTTATAATGACATCATGGGGACATTTTGTCTTATGGCATAGAAATAGAGCTGTATTATGACAACGCACAACTCCAACAAACACCAGTTTCAACAGGATACTGTTCAGCTTTACATAGACCATGTAGACATCTTATAGAAGCACCTAATTTGATCACTATCTGTATTGTTTTTCAAACGAGTCACTTCTAAGCTTGCATAAGCTATCTCTCTTCCTCTTCTAGTTATGTTAAGATATACATGTTCGAATATCAGTATCACAAATGTGAAGATTTATGCGGCACATCCAAAGTCACCTAGCATGTTAAGTTTCAGCTCATACATGAACAATTGTTAAGGATATATATATCTAGTGAAGTTGTACTTTATCATGGAGAGAGAGAGAGAGAGAGAGAGAGAGAGAGAGAGAGAGAGAAAAGGGAAGTGGGTTGTTCAATGCCCCCCAAGGATGTTATTCTTCATGAATTGACACTCCTTTTTTTCATTGACCAATATCTCCTAATAATTCAATATGTATGCAATGAACTCCCACAATGGATTCTACTGAGTGTTCAAATCCAAGTCCATATCCAAAACACTTTTTCTTTGAGGAATTCCCATCCAAACACTCGCATGATTGCAAGTGCATTTCTTTCTTTGTGGTTGGGTATGGCTGGATCCCACTGTTATCATATCTAGACTCCAATTCCTTTACCAAGCTTAACGGAATCAAACCACTATATATTATTTGCTTAAGTATCCAAAAAGCAAACATGTCCCCTGTCATGAAATGCTCTGTTAAAAAAATAGGGTAATGGAAGACAACATGGAACAGGATTGGATTGAGATAGGTCAAAACGTTTGAAAACTCTTAATGTGATTCCCTCTAATGCCCATGCGTGTTGACTCAAAGGGGGGGTTGGAAGAAGAGTCCCGCCTTACGGCTTTGCCACTTTTGACAAAGACAGAGCGCACCAACAAATTGGAGGATGCGTCAGAAGATGATTTCCTCCACTAGCACTCTCCATTAAAGGATGAAAATAGTGTGGAAGGCCACTAGGGCTTTGTAGATTGCACACCTATCAAAGCCCCCCCCCCCCCAAAAAAGAATCATACATGGGGCAACTCTATGTGAATTAGTTCATCCATGGTGGTAAACATGTGCAACCAAATTGGCACCATTCGCAACATTCATTATATTACCCAACTTTAGTGCTTAAGAGTCATGCATCCCATTTCATGCAGAAAGATGCGGTTTTAGTTCTATAAGGCAAACTAATTTGCAGTCTAATATGTATTTTTGCACATTACTCTCTTTGTAAATAGCTCTTTTTCATTGACTTTCCAATTAAAATTTGTTATTCATTTGTTAGATGATGTGGGATATCCAATTATCTCTAATTAGCATTGCATAACAATATTCTTGTTACTATGTGAGATGAATTAGGGATGATTATCAAATGCTTGTCATTTCTTTAGTAAACAATGGTGGAGGCCAATCAATAGACTTAAAAACAACCTCAATTTAAAATTATGTGCATGTGTGCTAAGGGAGAAGGGAAAGGTAAAGCATTATTCCACAGCTAATTTGGACTTTTTTTTTTGTCAGTGTGTGTATGTGTTACTAGAATGAAAGGACCCAAAGCCTACGAGCACTTCATTTACATTGTCATCTTAGTCGTTACCATTGTTGTAAATTTAGTTCGAACTATCAAACTGAACATGATAAATTTCATCACGCTAAACTTGGTTAGAATGGACCTCACAAGCTCAAAAAATCAGCATGTTTCACCTAAAATCTAACCTTAAATCCGATTCAATTTTGGCTCCATGGATTATGATCACCATTAAAACAGGTTAAGCCCAAGTCATGTTGGATACGGCCGACCCAATGACACATTCAACGGTGATGGGTTCCTGGGATACTCATCATTTTCAGAATAGACTATAAATATTTGACATGGGAGGTTGCGAGCATCCCGGGATTATGTCTGATGATCATCTCCTAGATGCTGAAAATCTTCCTTTATGTTATTGGTTTTGACCAGATACGGAACAGCCTCTGGGCTTCCAAAGGTGCCTCGCTTTAGTTAATGACAACCCCTGCTTTTCGGTGCAACAAGACGCTCAATCAAACAATTTAAGTCTTGTGTGGGGTACGAGAGAGGCACATCAAACGTCCATCCTCGCCGCAAGTTGTTGTTGTTGGGTGAACTTTAGACAAGGCTAATTAGCACTCTAGCGACATTGGTGGTTGGCCATTTAGATTCCTTCCCCCCTACAACATGAAGGGCTTTCAACAACTATCTAGAACCTCTGGATAGCTTAAACAAACCATTAACCCTCTTACTTATTATTAAACATGGAGACAATGTTTGTTGTTTGGGATTTCCCATACAATGCAACCGACCATCTTATTGAACAATAGATGTGACCATGGATGTGCCATCATTCCAACCGGCATGGTGAGACGGAGGCAAATGTCGATCTTGGATAGGGTATTGGGGAGATGCTACCCTATATTGGCTTTTCATAATATGATCACAAGATGATGTCGCAAGCAAAGCATTGCCTGAGTGGGCTTAGGGTATCATTAGAACTTCTTTTTCCTTTAATCATGAGATTTGAGTAGCCAGATGCACATGCATAGTTCCATATTAATTTTTAAGCATTGCAGTAGGGCCATGAGATGCCAGAACCACCCAAGGCTGAGCCCACATTGGGAAGTGCCAAAATATCACCTAAGATATGCTTGTGGAGAATGAATACTTGGATTCAAGTCTAAGCAAAAATCATAAACATCCAATAACATGATAAGAAAGCTACTAATTGCCAAGCTAACCACCACCTTTTAAGTGTCAATGTCCTTGCAGCTTTGGTCAATGCTAATTGCCAAAGTGGAAGCTTTTTATAACCCAGTATTTGGAGCTAAATCCAACTACCCACTGTTAGGATTGTCAGCCTTCTACCTTCAGCTCCAGCTAAAACTTTCTTTCTCATTTGCTTTTTCCGGGCATTATGGTCTATAATTCTAGCTGTAGGGATTTTCCATCGTTAAAATTTGCGATGTTGAGTTATTGGCGCGGATTTGTCCTAATTGTTATGCCTCTTTACGTAACAATCATAAATTTTAGATTCATGTCTCGGATGGTGCATCTCTAAATACTTGTATCTAAATAATTTGTGTACCAAAACCAAACTAAATTACAGCCATTGGCTACTATGTTGAGATGAAAGCTGTTGGGCAAAGGTATATCTTGCATTATACTTGGCCATATATACATTGCCCTTATCTTGATTTTAATTTCTTCTGGCATCACACCATTCATAGGTTTACATAAAAAAATATCTATGTTATTCTAAAATGAGGACAAAAATCTTAGCCCCAATGTTTCTTGGATAACGACACGCCCGTTCTCCAGTCAATCTGTTTTTTTTTTTCTTTTAGGTAAACAAAATAGGTTAAACTCTTGCACAAAGATTGTGCCTCTAGCATCTGCTTCCACAAGTGAACACAAGATGAGAGGAAAATTGTTATACCAGACTTTACCTGAGGATAAAGAAGTAGCATAGTTGATAAGATAATCTGCAGGCTGGTTGGCCTCTCTAAATACATATCCACATTAAAAGTGAGGAAGCACAAGGATTGTTGTATGAATATCCAGTAACTTCGAATGCAAAATCCTTTGACTGCCATTTATCCATGCTACCATTGTAGCTAAGTCTCTTTCCAAAACAATACCCATAGAATGGTCCAAAGATATAGAAATAAAATTCAACCCAATCTTCAATCCAAGCCATACTGTTGTGACTTCGATGGACAAAACAAAGGCTTTAGAAAGAGGGATTGCTTTAGTTAGGAGAGGTCACCCTAAACTATACTGAATAAGAAAAAATAAAGGCTTTAGGAAGAGGGATTGCTTCAGTTAGGAGTGGTCACCCTAAACTGTCCCGAATAAAAAATACAGCTCTAGTAGTTATTGTATGCATTAAGCCATCAAAATTAATTTTAAAAATTTTTAATTGATGGGGTGATTAAGAAACAATTTGTTGAAAGGGTGATGAGAAATGTCTAGAACACGATCACCCCAAATGCCAGAAGGTCTCACAGAGAAATTTTTGAAGGTATGCAGATATTTCATAGATAAGTAATAGCTTTGCCTATAAATTTTCATAGGGACAAATTGTAAATCTTGGAATAGGTCATTCTTTATTTTCCATACTAGCCACACAAGATAAATTAAGAAAGATTGTAAAAATAGCTGATTATTCAAACCTAATGTACTTGAAGAAGCATATCATAAACTTGTTGTCGAGAAGTAATGTGATCCAGTGGTTGAAGTCCATCCAAAATCTACTTGGATAGGGGCATGCAAAGAAAAGATGATTGAGGCTTTCAATTTCAACATAGCATCTACGACAGATGGGATAAAGAGATCTTGTCCTTGTGGCTAATGTAGAGGATGAGGGGAGAGCTCGATGAGAAAGCTTCCACATAAAATATAGAGATTTGTTTGTAGTTGGAAGCTTCTATGGTTTTGAAAAGAATGCATCTGAGACTTTATTGAAAATAGTGAAGAATTGGTATACTTGCTTTACCTTAACTTGTTGAGTGAAACTTGGTCTCCAACATAAAATATTTGAGTGACCAGTACCTATAATTATAGTTAGGGTAGCACAGATTTCTTTAATAATACTCCAGGGAAAATAACTATTAAGCAAGTTCAAGTTCCATTCACCTTCAGAATATAAGAGTTTGTTAATAGTGGATAATTGAGAAACTAAGTAGGTGCCATATTCAATTGGCCTTCTGTTTAGAAAAATATGTGAGTACCACATTTCAGTAAAGATATTAATAGAACTCCTGCTCCCAATAGATCATACGAAATTTCCATTAATGCTAGAGAAAGCCTAGCATATGGCTTTCCATATAGGAGAAGAACCTTTGGGTAGCTTATATAGGGATCAGTCAAAATGGAAATTATATTTGGTATTGATAAATTTTGCAAAGTAACTATCTCTATAGATAATTAGCTTCGCTATTATCTTACTCAATATTGCCATCCACCATTTATAAAATTTAGGAATTTCTAACCCTTTTGCATTCTTTTCCTTATATATTTTCTCCCGAGCAATAGTGTGCAATGATTAGCTTTCTTTATAATGGTCCCAAAGAAAGTCCCTAGTGGACTTTTCAAACTATATCCTAAAGCTCCTTGGAGTCACTGTATGTGCAATAATATGAATGGGCATCGAATATAAGACTAAAGTAATTAAAGAATGTCTTCCTGCCAAAAATAAAGCTTTTTACTTCCAGACATCTAATTTTGCTATAATCTTTTTCTTCAATCTCTGGATATCTATAGTCTTCAATTTAGTTCCATTTATTGGCACCCCCAAATACAGACCGAGCTCATCTGCCTTTTTAATACCCAATGTAGTAGATAATTGGTAGCTAGATTATTACAAATTTTTGGGCCAAAAAAGACCATTGATTTTTTAAATTAACTACCTACTCGGATTGTCTGCAATAAGATTGTATAATTTCTTCGATGTTGATACAATAAGATAGATAAGCTTTAAAGAATAGTAAACAATTATATGCAAATAGGAGAGGAGTAATATGTGGTCCTCTTCCAGTATAGAAATCGCAAATGAGCTTGCTCTCCATGGCTTGCTGTAAACCTCGGAACATAATTTCAAAACAAAGAATAAACAGATATAGTGATAGAGGACATCCTTGATGTAAACCCATTTGAGAGTTAAAAAAGGAGGTCGGAGAACCATTGACCAGTACTATAAAATTTGAAATTTTGATGCGACCTTCAATCCATCTAATTATTTGCTATAAAAAATTAAGATGACTCAGAATAGTTGATAGATAACCCCAGTCCATTAGGTCAACCTGCCATTTGGACTACAAAATTTCTTACTAATCTGCTTCTTATTCTAAATGTTGATAATTAGGGAGTTTAATACTCTTAAATTTGATGGGGGCTCTGCCCCAAACTGTCAAACAAAACAGCTCAAGTTGTAGCTAAAAAGGATAAATCCTTCGATCTCAAAATAGTTTTGAAGCTGATTTACTCCATACTGATATTGTACTCAAATCTATTCTAAGATGGTTATATCCATTCTTGCATACTGCTTATAAGTGTGTGTGTTAAAAATTCTTTGTAAACCTTCCACAATAATCGACATATAGGCGATCTTTTAGCTAAGAAAGGATGGAGGATAAATATGAGTTTTGTATTATGTAAGATAATCTTAAGTCAGTGAATCACTTATTTATTAAGTCAGTGGATCACTTATTTATTAGCTGTCCATTCTTACCATCTATTTTGGAGATCTTAGATGGTGCCCTAAGTTTGAGTTCTCCATCTTTTAGTTTACTCAGCCTTTAGATAGAGTAGAGAAGGAGAAAGGTACAAATCAAATGAGAGAAAATTTAGGATAAGCTAATTATGGCATTTATATGAGAGAAAAATTGGGATAAGCTAATTATGGCATTTATATGGCACATTTAGTATAAGAAAAATTGAAGAATTTTTTGCAAGAAGAAATCATCTTTATCTTCTGTCCTTCACAAATCTATTGCTACTTTCACTATGTGAAGTAATCTATGCTCCAAAAAGTCAGCTAAACCACATCAAAACTTTTATAATATTCTTCCTTCTTCTCTACCTCATTGAAGTTGTTGTAACTTTTCTTTATCTAATGAAATTTTATGCAGAATCTTTCTATCATCACTTTTGCTGAAAATAGAAAAGAAAATTCTTTGTTAACTTTCAATTGTGCTAGACCACAAGGTAGTAACTAACAAAAACAAGCGATTCGTATCTCTACCTGAAGTTATACTTGTATGCATCCATCATTGCTGGCTTCTAAGTGCCAAATATCTGCTCTGCTGCCTCCCTTTTCAAGGTTAAAACATTGCTTTTAACTACTACTATCTCAACATTTGTAAACATCCAGGCCATTACATGCATGGATCTCACGCATTCATCTAGTCGATAGTTGTATCTTAAGACAACCAATTTAATTAGAGTTATTATCATTACTTTTAAAGTAGCTTCATAGATAATTAAAGCTCACGGGTGAGGTTTGAAATATCTGCTCTTGTTCGCTCCTTTTTCTCCATCTTCTGTTATCCTATTCCATCAATCGCCACTGATACTAATGTCGTGATGTTGAAACCATACGGAATACTCTAACCCCGAAGCTAGTGAGATCCTTTGCTGACCTCTTTAAGGAAGGCCTCAAGACTAAGTAAGTCTTTCCTCCCTTGAAGTCGGATCGTAAAGCTATCCTTTCTTTAGGATTCTCGAGAAAAGACTGGAGAATGCTTAACTCCGGATGAGTGGTCATTTGGTGTATTGAACCCCAAGTGAGTTGGTCGGTTGAATGGCCTCCCTCATAACTCCTCCAACAACCACCTTAATGGCACTTTAAGGAGGGTGATGTAGGGGTGTCTATGGGTATTGACTTTAAACCCTATGCTCATCATTGAGTCTTTTCCCATCAACCTCTGGGTCCCTGCTTTCATTGCAGAGAGCTTGATCATCTCTGAAAGTAGTGCAGAAACATATTCCTTTGCTTTCGAAGAAAAAGGTTCAACCACTCCTATTCATGTAAGAGTTCAACAATATCTCATCGAATGAACCATTCGGAGAGCATAGCCTACCTGCCATCAACTCGAAGATTTGGTATTCCCCCTTCCTCCCCCACAACCCTTCTAGCCCCTTACTTCACATCTCTGGATGATCGGAGTATAGAGGTGCCCTCCTATAATTGAAGGTGTGCCATCGCCTAAGGTATGACTACTTGGAAACTATTGGGATTGCTAAACTCTTCCCATTATGCAGTTATTGCATACTTCATCATTCCATCAAGGCGAAGCAGATTCTGGCTCGCAACTATCCTAGTGATCACTAAAACTTCCGTTGAGACTCTATCCCTTTTGAACCAGCTTCCTTTTTGGTCTCTTTCCTCTCTAGAGCCAACTTTCTTCTATCCTTCAGAGAAGGTGTCTATTGGGGGAAGAAGTACTCTTGCTCAATTAGGCCATGGTCAATCCATGAAAGAGGAAATCCCCACCTGCTTCAGTTTAAAGCTTTCCTTCAGCTCCTTGGAGTTTCAATCATCTTGTGGGATGTCGATTCTATCCGAAGGATGGTAAATAGCTTTGCGCTCATCACTTATGTCTCCCTTGAGACTTTGGTCGAGTATGATCATACCAAATATGAGATTTTGGTCTACCGTGCTGCCATTGACAACATACCCCACTCCATCAATGTGACCTTAGAAGATATTATGTACAATGTTAAGATAGAGATCATTAAGGTTGATGCTATCTTCCCCCCTCCCTTTGACCTTGGCCCCAAGCTTGACTGAAAGGCTAGCTAGAAGCAGTTCAATAGAATCCCTTGCAACTTACGCCCCATTCCCCCTCGACCCCATTCAAATTAATAGCTCGAACTTTCACCTTGAGTCCTTGGTAATGGGCCTTGCTAATGAAGGTCCAAGCTCTTTCCTTATTATTGATCTCTTTTCCAAACCCCTGCTTGAGCCTGAGTTCGAGACCTCAACTATTCTGTGCCCCCCATCTTGGGCCCCGATGTTTCTGATAGCCCCCCTCTCAAGCAGCCAACTTCTGATTCTTCTCGACCTCATCTATCTTGGTAATCCCCTTGCTTCTCTAGATCTCTTAGTTCTACCCTCTATTTTTGAGCTTCCCCACTCTGATCTGCTCTTTGAATTCCTAGCTCCTGCTCACCCTGATGCTCTGATGGGATCTGCCCAATCAAGCCCAATCCTTTTTATTTCTCTCAATCTAGCTTGATCATCCTCAACGCTACCAAATTTATGCCTATTCTAGACAACTTCCTTTCAACTGGCGATCCTCTTTAAATCTAAAGCAAAATCATCCTTGAATCTTGAGCTTGGCTTGGACCCACCTTTTGATGTAATCTTGGTTCACCAGCACCCTTTGGATGCCTCTTTCAAGTCCTTGACTAGTTTCTCTTCCCTTATCAAAAGCTTATTCAATCCCCAGCATGGTATGAATATGCCCTTACCCTCCCTCCTTCATTTGAAGAATTAGATCCCCCATCATCCCCCTAAGCTCCTCCACTTTGTCGGAGCCCGCCCCTCCTCCCCTCCCACCATCTCTTTGGAATTTATTATTGAGAAGGAGTCTCTTCTGCTCAACCTGCCTGATTCTCTACTATTAAAAAAATAAGCTCTCTCCATCCCGCCTAGGAGATTTGGAAATCCTACCATTTGATAGCAGTGGTGGTGATTAGGTTGATCACTGCCTGATTGCTCCTATCCAAAAAAGTGAGAAAGTTGGTGGCCAAGAAATCCAAGCTTAAAGTTTCCTCTAAATTTGCGAATCCTACCTCAGATGCTCGACCTCTTTGCTTTCTAGACAACTAAGCTTTATTCGATTAGGGTTGTTTTTGCAGTTTAGTCATCCTAAAAGTAGTAGTTAAAGATATCATCAATTCTCTGCATCTCTTAAAAAATTCCAAGGCTTAGGAGATCCCTGCCAATGCCTAAGTCTATCTCTCTATTTGCTGATGGTCTTCTTTCATGTTGTGATTCATTTTTATATCTATGCTATTTTGCTTCTAAGCAATGGTCTACTGATAGATTTGCTTCTAATATAGCCTTAAAAGATAAGATTCTATATGACATTGATGTTATCAACCGAAAGGAAAAAAATTTTTTCCTCTCTAATGCAGAAGTCTAAACTCATAAAATCCCCAGACTTTCTCTTTAAGATATTGATGCCAAAGAAAAAATTTGTTAGAAACAACGTTTCCGTACCCAATGGCTCAATGAAGGCAATAAAAACACTTCTTTCTTTCATAGAGTGGCCTCTATTAGGAAAATAAAAAATTGAATCGTCTCATTATCTCATAATGGTTCTATTCTATCCGAATGGCTCTATTCTATTCGAAACTCCTCAAATTGAAGTAGCTTTCCATGATTTATTCAAGAATTTATTTGAGTCTCTATCCAAACTTTCTATCTCTATTAACTGACCGAATATTTTTGATGCACCCTCAAATTTCTCCTCTATTAATTGGTCGAATATTGATGTACCCAAAGATTTCTTCTCTATTTGTAATTCTTCTTCATAGATGAAATTAAAAAGCGGTCTTCAACCTGAGTGGCTCTAAAGCTCTAAGACTGGATGGTTTTTCTATGGACTTTTTCTAGAGGCACTAGGATCTCTTAAAATTGGACCTCCTTATGATTTTTGATAGCTTCCATAAGGGTACTCTTGATCTCTTCAATCTCAACTATGCTTTTATTGCTTTCATTTCTAAAAAAGATGGACTTCTTTTAGTCAAGGACTTCATACCTATTAGGCTTTTAAACAACCTCTACAAAATTATCTCCAAATCTATGGCTTCCAGGCTCTCTTCTTTCCTCCCAAGCTCAATCCTTGAATTTCAATCAGCATTCATCAAAGATAGATCAATCGTCAAAACATTTTTGAGGGCCCTTAAAGTTATCTTTTATTGCAGAGAAACCAAATCCAAAGGTCTGGTACGAACAATTAACATTGAAAAGGTTTTTGATATTGTCAACTGGTACTTCTTATTTGACTTTTTGAATGCAAGAGGATTTTCCTCTGCTTTTATGGATTGGATCCGCTCTCTTATCTCCTTTGCCACCATTGCATCCCTTTTAAATGGAAACCTTAGATACTAGAATAGATGCAAAAAAAGAACTATGACATGGGGATTTGATCTCGCCCTCCCTTTTCATTTTTGTAATGGATGTGCTCTCCAAGATTTTAATCAAAGCTTTCAGTTAGGCATGATTGAGGGGATTGGCACAAACCATAGTTTCATATGTCTTCCTAGTGTCCACTTTGTTGATGATATCTTTATTTTCTGTGCTGCCTCAAAATCTTCCCTCCTATCCTTATTTTCTGTGCTGCCTCAAAATCCTCCCTCCTTTCTCCCAAAGCCATTCTCTTGGGATTCAAAGCATTGACGGGCCTTAAAATTAACTTTATCAAAAGCTTAGTCATAGGCCTCAACATAAACAACAATGAAGAAGAAAGTTTTGCCTTTTTCTTGATCTGTAAAAGAGAATTTTTTGCTTTCACTTATCTTTGTCTCCCATTGAGCGACCGGAATCTCTCAAAACAAACTTGGATCCCTCTTTTGGATAGAATCCATGCTAGACCAACTTCTTAGAAAGAAAATTGCTTATCTTTTGGAGGTTATCTTACTCTCATAAATGTTATTCTCTCCTCCTTACTTTCTTACTATATGTCAGTCTTCAAGCTCCTAAAGTGGGACTGCTCAAGAATTAACAAATATAGAAGATCCTTTTTATGGAAAGGTAATGACTCTACTAATAGATTTCACTGTTTGATCAATTGGAAAGTTGTTTGCAAATAAAGAAAAGAGAGAGGTTTAGAAGTAAAAGACCTAGGAATCTTTAACAAGGCTTTGCTATCTAAATAGGTTTGAAAAGCAGTTTCTTCTCATGCATTAGGCAATTGGAAAGATCTCATCTACCAAGCTTACTACTCTAGGACAAAATTTGCAATTAGAATTAGAAAAAACCTCAAGCTATTTTCTTTTCGGTATGAAAAGGTATCACTCAAGATCTAAGTGGATTCTAAAACTGTACTTCTTTCAATTTGAGAGATGACTCTTTAATCAAATTCTAAAAAGACACTTGGATTGGTAATGTGTCGCTAGGCCTCTTCTTCTTAAACCTTTATGAAGCTTGTGTCAAAGCCAATGTGTTAGTTTCTTCCCTATGGAAAAAAAATAGATAGAGATGGATAATTAAGCTCTTAAGACCTTTTGTTGCTTCTTAGGATTTGTAGTGGGATGATCTTCAAGTCATTTTGTATATTATATGACTTTCGGATTAGAAAAATCTTTTGATTTAAGGACTCTCAAAATATGGATTGTATACAGTGATGCAAGTAAATTGATGCAGTCCAAAAACATAAGAATAAAAGGAATTTTGGCTTTCAAAGAAATTTTATTATGAGTTTCCGAAGGAGTCCTATTTTTGCCCTAATCTCTATAGCAAATCTTATTCTCTTTAAGAATCTTATTTTGTTAACGACGAATTAGCTTGTGATTCTAGTTTGATTAAGTATTTTGATTGTAGTCGAATTTTTGTTGGACTAGTTTTGTACTATAAATAGGCATTGAATGAAGAATAGAGTTATAAAATTTTAAGGGATTGTTCTCTCCTTCCTAACTTGAAGTTGTTCCTAGCTTGAGTAGTGTAAGGCCATAACTTTCTTCCAAAGAGATTGGAGGTACTTAATTGAAGATCTTCAAAGAGTTGATATAAAATCAGTAAACAATCCCATTAAATTTGCCTGCATCACATAGCTCCTTCTATAGATTCCTCAATAATAGAGGAGTGCATTGGCTATTCTACAAGGTTATTTGGAAAGTGACGGTCCCCAAGAAGATTAAAATATTCATTTGGATTGCTCTAAGAGATCAGCTTCAAACTAGTGACAAACTTGCAAAAACAAGAATGACTTCAGAACTCTTCACCACTTGCTTCTTGTATACCCTTTTGTTCTCCAACTCTTGCTCTCCGTTATTTATAAGGTCTGCATCTTCTCCTTGTAGCAAAACCTTCATCATTTGTGGTCTTCCTAAAGAAAGAGATCTATCCTCTCTTCTATAAGACCAGCTTGTTCTACTCTTTTGGTGGCACATATGGAGAAAACAAAACTTAAAATTTTTTGTCCCCTTGGTTGCTTCTATCTCTTCTTATCAAAAAGCAATTACTTATAAAATCTTATATTCCTATAAATCTTAGGGCTCTTTATTAAAAAAAATAATTGATCAAGAGGCCCGCAAGACTCTGAGCTACCTCATTCTCTCCTTACTTTCCTATATGTGTAAATTCTATTTTCTCCTGTTGTAAATATCTCTCGACCTCCTTATAAAAATTTCTTCATTTTTATTTTGGGTTTTTGCATGCCGGGGGGATTCTTCTTCTCTGTTCACATTGAAGAAGAAGAAGAAGAAGAAGAAGAAGAAGAAGAAGAAGAAAAGAAAGAAAGAAAGAAGACGATCAATCTAATTCTTTCATCTCCAAGACCAGCTAAACATCCCCAAACACTTTGCATCTCCCTGGTCCCTGCAAATTCTGTTCCTTGGGACGAGGAATGAGACTTATGCTAACATGAGATACATGGATAAGTTTATCCCTTTCTGATAGGGGCATATTGCTTACATGCTGTTGCCAGGACATTCTGGAAAGCAAAACATCCCCCAAACATTGTGCATCTCCCTGCAAATATTGTTCTTTGGCAAGAGGAGTGTGACTTACACCAACATGAGATACATGGATATGTTTATCCCTTTCTGATTGGAGCATATTACTTGCATACTGTTACTCGAGCATTCTAAAAGCCATGACTATGATGGCACCCTAGTGTGATCAATATAGAAGGTCCCATCCATCTCATGGGACATAACATAGAAATGCTAGGGCCACAAACTCATGATGCAGATAAAAGCATGCCTTCCTACCCATGAACTTGTGATGCACATAAAAACAACCTTAACATGATTAGGCAAACATGCATGCATGCAAACTTTTTCTGAAAGAAATCCCTTTGGACTCTTATAAGCCCGGCAACATGCAGTCCTTGAGAGCATGGGAATCTCTCAACTAGGAATCCTCTAATTTCCGCACATGAGAAAGGATTTCATTCTATGTTGGTGATAGTTTCACAGCCTTTGGAGAGTTTTATCCCAAATCCGCACACAATCCAAGCACCCAAACGTGATTCCCTAGCCCTGTAGAAGAGAATGTTCCAACTTTCTTGGACATGGCGCGTGCACCTATGGCACAAGGATGTTAGGACTACGGCTAGGGCTACGGCTAGGGTTAGATCCTCTTAGGTACTACCAAGAGTTAAACTGGTCCATATGGTTCCTTTACCATGTTTACATGAATAGCTCTATAATCCAGTCATAAAGATAAATTTACAAGTAAATGCGAATTCTCTACTACACCTAGTTATAGACTCGTTAACATGTGCGCCATTGCGGGCATTATTTCTTTTCAAAAAAATAAAGGGCATTAGGAGTAAGGATTTGTTCTAGAGGAGCTTGGCTTCAATCTTTGACCTACATTTTTATACATTGCTAACAACCCGTCAATCCATAAATCAAATAAGGCGTGTGGTAAAAGTATGAACAACTAGATTATTTGATATTTTCTAAAATAAAATCATCTCGAAACACACATGGTTTAATTTGTACATGCCAAATTGTCAGCTGCTTACAAAAGGAAAATGATTGAAGTTGGTTTCCTAATTGAGCATATAAGTACTCTCCATCTATAACTATTTTATATCTAATCAAATATTTGAGTCTTTTCCATAATATTGCTCTCCTTCCCTCCCAAAAAAAAAAAAAAAAAGAAAAAAAAAAAGAAAGAAGAAGAAGAAGAAGAAGAATACCAGCAAAAGACTGACTGCCTTCTCCTTTGCTACTTTTCTTAAAAATATGAAACAAGATAAAATTATTTTTCTATTTCAAAATATGCTTTATATCATCTATATGGGTCTCCTATCATTCAATTTAAAACACATGTAAGTTCTTAAAAGTTACATCAAGTATAATTTGAATATAACCCATATATATATATATATATATATATATATATATATATATATATATATATATATATATATATATATATATATGTTTAGAAAAAAAAGAAAGAAATTTGTAGAAAATAAGTTGAACATTGTTCTAGCCTCTCCTGAGGCGGTGGCTTAGTTTGGTAGAATCTCTTCATGGTTACACTAAAAGACCTATATATTAGAAACAACTGTGTCCATCATGCTCATTGCTGGCTCCCAATAGCTGTTCCCTAACCGCTGTAGTGTAATCCACAATCGGTTACCCTCGGAACGCTTAGGATCCCCTTGAAAATTTTCTCTACGTAAGCAAGGTTCCTCGTGTCCACCAACTAGTGGCAAATCTTTGAGATTCGGGGATATTTGAGCCAGTAGGTTGCATGTCAAACTCTCCAACCCATGGGCATGTTAGTTCTTGTTTCCGGTGCCCACTCCCCACACCGCCCCACTTCAGAAAGCGAGTTGCACGTGCATGGGTACAGCAGGGCCTTGGTCTGGGTATGATCATTTTGTTTTTGCGTTTAAAGATGGTTGACTCAATCTTCATATTTTCTCCCTCCAGATCTCTCTATTCCAAATTGCTAATCTTTTTTGAGCCCCCGAAAAAATCTCAATTTTATGAGCCAGAGAAGCTGCCTGTGAGATAGACCCAAGATACTAATATATAAATAAATTATATAATATATTATTATTATTATTTATAATTATTTATCATAAATTGATATAGATTATATAAAATAAAATATAACTGAGAATATTATTTCAAATTATATAGAAGGTAGTCTTGAATAATGTTGAACTCTTGATATATATTAAACAAGCAATCTATAAAACCAACTCAAGCTGGACCCTGGAAAGAAAAGGTGAGTTAGAGGAGGTGTGGCCCAGCTTGTATTAAGCTCATTATCTATACCTTTAGTATTATGTATGTACGCACCATTCGTATATTTGCTAGGAAAGCTGAATCATCTCCAACCCATCAATTTGAAGTGAACTAAATTGTATCGATTGGGAACCATATTGGTTCCTACATTAAAACCGATTCAACTTTTATCGGATTGCTTATTGGGTTAATAGCATCGGATTCGGATTCAACCTGTTTTAAAAAATAATTCACTAAATAAAATGGTAATTCAACTTTACGGTTCTTTGACTTCACGAATCTTTCGATATCTTATATAAAATCCTAATGCTCTCTTATCGGCTATCATCCTCACTATCGCCCAATGCTATTTTATTGTTGTTGATAGCATGTCTCCCTTCACTCTTCCTTTTCTCTTTCTTTTCTTTTGACTTCAAATATATGATCCTCTTTTTTTCTCTCTTTTTTTTTCAATCATGGTGGCTCTCTCTCTTTCTTTCTTTTTCTAGTGATTGTGAAGGAGACATATGGTCTCTTTTCATACTCTCTTTCCTTTCTTTTCTTTTTCTAGTTTTAAAGGTATACGCATTCATCTCTTTCTTTTTTTCAACAATAGTGGCCCTCTCTCTCCTCCATCTCTTTTTTTTTTTTTTTTTTTCTTTTTCTAGTGGTGAAGGTGGCGGTATGAATTGATTTGGTATGGTACACATTAATATTATATCACATTGAGAGCCAACCAAAATAGCATCAATTTTTATTTTTATAATAACTACATGAGATTTGGTACGCATTCATATTATACCACGTTGAGAGCCAACCAAAATAGCATCAATTTTTTGGTACCATCAATCTTGATTTTTAGAATGACCATATGAGATTTGTTCGAGTAAAACAAAATTTTGATTCCTTAGCAGCATACTTAATCTTTATATATATATATATATATATATATATATTGAACGGATGCATATTTCCTGTAGAATTTTTTAAAGCATGCAAGCAATGCCTTATAAAAATAGTAAATTTGTATAACCTTCTCAATAGCTGGGTTATATTTCATTTCTAAAGCTTGAACAACTTTAAAAACAACAACAGCAGGACCAGGTAGCTACCAATATGTCAAATAGTTAATCACAAGATAAACTAATTAAATCATTGGTAGCCACTCTCTAATCATATTGCGAGTGGTTAAAATTATTTTGCTATTCAGTTAACAGTCTGAGAATTAATGGGATAAATTATGGGAAAAAAAAAACAAAGGGGAGAGAGTTTTTATGATTATAACTTTTTTTCTCCTGCAGTTTAGACTGCCTCTTAGGACATTGACTAATTAAATTTAAGATGCCATTTTGAGTTCTTATTTGATTGGTTAAATTGTTAACTCACATATCCTGCATCCAAACTTAAAAGACCTTAAATATTGAATTACATTGCCTCTTTTTTAAAAAAGAATTACACTGCTTGTTATGTTCAATAAAGTTTTGTTATGGATTAAGTCTACAATGAATTTAGTTAGGGCTGAAAGCCAAACTCATTTATAAGAAGAGATTTATATTTAGACATTGTAGAAAGCTAATTATGTGTCATATACCAGCATTGTCCTATTATGATTTGGAGTGGATTGCCAGCTGATCCTTTCCCCTTGCACATACCACACAAATGTACTTTGCAGCCTTGTGGGTCTTCTTGCACATGACCCATCCAATCAAGCGCAAACTCTCAAGGCAAAATCCAACGGGCATGCCATGGTCGTTATGTGATCTCCATCAATCCACCCACCTCTTGGAGCCACATTCAACTAACTAACTAATAGTCTGACAAAAATCCCTTTTGTGTGACTCGCTTAGGTACGATCTCGTTAGCAGCACTCGTGCTCGTCTCTTATCTAGGTCGTTCGGCATCTTTATCTTGGTGGATCTCATGCGCACTTGAGATCTATACTTATTAGTTAAATGTTAAACTTGTAATTGGGTAAACAAGCAAGAAATTGGTCACCTGTTTCAAGAATTCCTTTTCTTTTAGTTGTAAAATAACGAAAAGTGGAAAAATCAAGTTAGCTCAAGATGTATTATTTTTGTTTTTCTAAGGATAAGGTAGACTAAATCTGATCTTGAAAAGTTTAGAGAAAACTTTTGACTTTGCAAAGTAGCTTTATCTAAGTTTTGTTAGAAATAAGTTCTGAGACGTCTGCTTTATATAGAACATGCTCAAATGGTTGTGAAAGGTCATTTAATAGGATAGTTTGGGATAGATTAAATAAACAACTCTTGGTCATAACAATCTGCAATCAAATAGGGCCCTCCAATACATGAATCACCAGCATGATGCTTCTAAGCTGATCATAATTGAGCATCTCATGCATCAAGGACCTTTGGGCTAGGCACTGGAAGGCAGAGAGTGTGAGTGTTGTCATGGGAAAAGGTTTCATCCCACTGACATTTTTAAGAGCAAGAGAGATGCCTGACCTCCTGAATACAAGTGACAAGGAGCCTAAATTTACTTTGGTCGATGCTTTTAATTAATCTCATTTTCCCCCTCCTTTAAGCGGGGCTTTTCACCGGCTTAAATTTTCCCACCCATGTTCTATCGGCTATAAATCCCCTTCCCCTCCCATTCCCTTTCACATGCAGCCACCCACTACTCTCCCTCCCTCCCTCCCTCCCTCCCTCTCTCTCTCTCTCTCTCTCTCTCTCTCTAGCCGAATAACAAAGGAGGGTACTACTTTCCCACCATCAAAAAGAGTAAGGAGAGAGAGAGAGGATGGTTACTGCAAACCAAATCCAAAAGTATCTGGCAATGCCAGAGGTATAAATAATATGTTTCTCTCATTATATTAAATCATCTGAGTCCAAAGTTTTGATGTCTGATAGCTTCAATGCTTTCACTTAAAGGTACTGGAGGAGCTGAAGAGAATAAAGGCCATAGGCATCCCCATAACGGTCATCAACCTTGTGGGCTACCTCAAAGTAATGGTCTCGGTGGTGTTCATGGGCCGGCTGGGCCGCCTCGAGCTCGCTGGCGGCGCCCTCGCCGTCGGCTTCACCAACATCACCGGCTACTCAGTCCTCTCCGGCCTCGCCACGGGCATGGAGCCCATTTGCAGCCAGGCCTTCGGCTCCGGCAACCTCCATCTGGCGGCGCGCACCCTCCGCCGCACCATTCTTATGCTCCTCGCCGCTTCGGTCCCGATCGCCATGCTGTGGATCAACCTCCAGGCTGTGATGCTCGCCCTCCACCAGGACCCTGACATTGCCCGCGTCGCCGCCCGCTACTGCCGCTTCGCCCTCCCGGACCTCGCCGCGAACAGTCTCCTCCACCCGGTCCGCATCTATCTACGCAGCAAGGGCATGCCATGTCCTCTCATGTGGTGCCTGTCGCTCGCCCTGGCCCTCCACGTCCCCCTCACCGCCGCCCTCAGCTCCGCCCTAGGGGTGGCCGGCGTCGCGGTCGCCACCTTCATCACCAACTTCGAAACGATCATTTTCCTCCTAGCCTATGTCACATACACCGGCATCCCCGGAGAGCCCATCTACGCGCCGCTTCCGCCCTCGCCGACGTCGTCGGTGCCGAGCAAGCCAATGGCTGAGTGGGCGTCGTTGCTCCGCCTAGCCCTGCCTAGCTGCTTAGGCGTCTGTTTGGAATGGTGGTGGTATGAGCTGATGACAATGGCCTCCGGTTATCTCAGCAAGCCTCGTGTCACGTTGGCCACGTCGGCTATCGTCATACAGACCACGGCTTTGATGTACACGTTTCCGGTATCTTTGAGCGCATCGGTCTCGGCCCGTGTTGGAAATGAGCTCGGTGCAGGCCGACCGGGGAGGGCCCGGGCTGCGGCGGCGGTGGCTATGGGCCTTGCCGTTGTTGGCTCGTTTCTCGGCTTGTTTTGGACCACCTTGGGAAAGGAGGCTTGGGCGAGGGTGTTCAGCAAGGACGGCGAGGTACTAGAGCTCGCGAAGACTGTTCTTCCAGTGATCGGGCTCTGCGAGCTTGGTAACTGCCCGCAGACCACCGGGTGCGGGGTCCTGCGTGGCAGCGCCCGGCCGGCCGTCGGCGCGGCCATCAACTTCTTCTCCTTCTATCTGGTGGGGGCGCCGGTGGCCATAGTGCTGGCCTTTGGGCTCGATCTGGGCTTTGTGGGCCTGTGCCTTGGTCTTCTGGCCGCCCAGGTGGTGTGCGCTATCTCAATTATTGCAGTGACTTCTCATACGGATTGGGAAAGAGAGGTCTCCAAGGCTGTAAACTTGGTGGGGAAGGGAGAGGCGTTACTTGAAGGACCAAGAGGCATCGCCCAAGAGGAGACTGGGATTGTCAAACAAGTATTCTACTAGACATGTGCTTAAGTGAAAGAGAGCAGGCACAGAAGAGTATGCTCGGATATGGGTAGTAGTGATGCACGTACATTTATGTAGTAATATTTATCTACCGGTTACCATCTCTTTTGCAAGCCTTTGATGTGATAAAGACCAACATATATATATATATATATATATATACATATATAAATCTAATGAATTAGAAATTAATACGAATCTCAGTGGTCTCTGTAGTCAATGCAAGGATATAATTTGTTAATTAGAAAGGTTTGACTCCATTCTCCTACAACTAAAGACGTAGGTTGGATCTACCACGCTCAAGCGGTGCCAGCGGCACTTGCATCGAACACAACTTAAATGCAGGGCCTGTATATTTGACAAGATTGTTGCTCAAGAGGACTCTCTCTCTCTCTCTCTCTCCCCCCCCCCCTCCTTCGCTACTCAAAAAAGACAAGCTAGTTGCCTAGCGCTCACTTGATGCTCTTTGCCTCCTGCTGCACATTAGTGGCCTGCAGGTTAGATGCAAGATGATTGAAATAATATCATATTGGATTCAATCCAATTTAGATCCACCTAAATAAGAATAATGCGTGATAAGACTTAACAGTGGTATACAAGATACGAATGAATTCCTTACCGTATCATAACTACTCGGACATAACATTGAGAAGCTTCCCGTGGGTGACGAGATGCAAATCCAATTCATCTTTTCAGTTAGGGCAACGTTTTTGTCATCAAGATCTCAGGATCAAGGTCGGAACTCATGGATCGATGTCATGCAAGTCATTCATGCCTCGTGATTATATACCATGATATCGCCCACGTGTTTATCGGTGGAAACTTGCTATAAATAGTCAATGCGGCTCAGATGAAAAACTTGACGTTCGGCAGTTGGATACCCTATTCCTCGTAATAGAATCCACACGTGTTAAATTGGAACCCACCACGTGCAGATCCACTGTAGCGTGTTAGCTCGTATGAACAGGTGTTGCAAATTGGAACCCACCACGTGCAGATCCACTGTAGCGTGTTAGCTCGTATCAACACGTGTTGCAAATTGAAACCCACCACGTGCAGGTGCACTGTACCGAGTTGGCTCGAATGGTAACTTAGTCTTTGGTCTGAGTGAAAGATTGGGGACTTGAGATGGTGGTAAATGTTGATAGAAACCCGGATGTACCGCTAAATAAAAATATAAAAGAATTAAGGTAAGATAACGGCTTCAAAGAAGTTAAATTTCTAAATTAATTATTTTGAAGGGTTAAGCTTCTAATAAAAGGGAACCAATATAATTATTTTATTTATAAAAAGGTTATAATGGAGTCTACATATTTACATAATTATAATCCCTATAATTTTTTTAAAAAAAAATTATACAAGCAGAAAAGAGAATCTAAAAGTGAATAATGTATAATTAAGAAAATAATAAATAAGTAAGACTTACGAATTTTTCTTAACAACCAAATCCTTGGATCAAGAAAATTCTATAAAATAAAAAAATTCTCAAAATTAAGGAATCTTAGCATTCTCAAAGTTGTAAAATCCTAATTTTAAGATTATTATATTTGATATTTTTATTTAAGTAATGACTTGTGATTATCATTAAATTAAGATCACTGTTCAAGGAGATGACCTTAATTCCATCCAAAATATCGAAAATGTTAGATCACTGCAGTATTGGTGATTTACACCAAAATATTTGGGCAACTTTATCCTTATATTTGTTGATCTCTCCTCCTATATAAATATACAATATAATATGGGATAGGCTTGGTTATATTTAAACGTAGTAAAGTTCAAGATTTGATTATCTTTCCGATTCTTGAATCTATATGCACCCCATAGCAATTCCATCTTTTTTATTTTTTTTTATTTTTAAAATGTATGAACTGTACGGATTTAAGGATAAAAAAAAAATTTGATCGAATTTAGGTTTAACTATATTTAAATATAATTTAATCTACTTTATTATATATAATATATTATGTAATACAATAATGATATATTTATATATTACGTAAATAAATTTAAAAAAAATATTATTAGTATTGTATATATGATGCTTTTTTTTTTATTGTCATGGTATACCAAATAAAGCCGCTTATGATTACCAATGGGTTTTGATTTTTGAAATATTTCATACCAGGAAAATGCTAGGTCAGCAATGATGTTGCCACCAAGAAAAATCTCAAACGGCCCTTACGGTACACCCTAGTCGTGCTAGGCCTTTTCGATGGCACATGATAATGCTGGGTTGCCGCTTAAACCATGGATGGTGGGAGTTGGAATTAGGATGAGGGATAACACAAACTTTCCAACACTAGCATAGAATTTTTTACGCAGGTGCACGTTTTTCTTTACCTACCCCCCTTACGTGCCCCCACCATAAATGGTGAAGTTACTACATTCACTAGTACACGGATAAGAGAGAAGCAAGTGATATCTAGTATGATGCCACTCATAGGTGGCTGAGATGTGTGGGAGGTGCAAGTGGATCCCACGAGAGCTTCAAGGCATGAGCCTACACGATAGCAATGTCTAGGTTGGTGGATTGACACAAAGCAGTCCACCTGATGTCACCTTCCGAACCGTCCACATATAGGTTTGCTCTAAGACGCAGCTCAAATGGACGGACGCAACGCTGGGGTCTATGGGTGTTTTCTGAAAGCAGGAGTGTGTGGATGTGTTGAGAGAACAAAGAGATTTTCTTGATAAAAAGCAGTGGAAAATCCACCACAAATTTCATTCGGTTAATGAGCTGACAGAGAACCATATCTCTTCGCATATCACCATGTTATTGACATGAGAACACGATGCATGTCGTAGCCACAAGGTCCCACATTGCATTAACCTAAAACGTGACTCCAAGCATAGGCGGGTCTTTGGTGGCCTTCCTTGGGGATCCCACGTACTGCATGAAAAAGGTTACCTTAGATTTTAGAATTTTGGATTGAAGTGATGCAGGAGTGCTTGTATTTGTGTTTTATAGTCTATTTCCGCATCTCTACGTGATAAAAACGTAACGAATATATTAAAAATTACAAAAGAACAAGAATCATGTCCCTTTGTTTCTACTCAGTTTATTGACACCAATCAAACAAGGGAGGGAACAAAAGGCAGAGCAATTCATGTAAAAGGTAGTATGCGTAGAGTATGCGTTCTTCGAAAACAAAAGCTAGAATTCATGTTAAGTCCACTTCATCTTGCTTCTCTCCTTCAAAACAAAAGAAGACAAAAAAGAATTATAGCAGTGCGAATTTGTCATCTTAAGATATTTCTCAGAATCAACAGTGAACAAATTAATTGTTATCCACTCGACTAAAAGGCTGGTGAGCCGCTTGCCATTTAGAAGTCGACCAATGGTGGTGACCTTTCACCTTTCCTGTAGGGCCGAGTGTCAGTTCCATTCCTTTCAATGTAGAACTCAAGATAAGATAACTCCAATGTCAAAATATGTGGATGTTAGCGCAGCAACGGCAGGGTGGAAACAAACAAAACCGCATCTCATTTCATATCAGAATGTTAGTGACCTGAAATATGCTACATACCATGGGCATGAGAAAAGTATTCAGGTTCAACATCAAACCAATAAGGAACACCTAACTTTGATGCTGAGAACAGGACCAAAATACAGCGGCAGCGCTCGCAGAATATCATGTGTTTTTTCTTTTTATTCATTTCTGCTATTGTACTTTTCGATAGGGTAGATTTGGCATGTGAATTTTTTTTTCTTTGACTTGTACTATCTTTTTTTCTTTTTTTCTTTTTTTTTTTATAAAAAACTGAAGGAACAGGGCCTTCCCCCAAATTTATTATTCATTTATACCATCATATATATATATATATATATATATATATATATATATATATATATATATATATATATATATATTGGTTATGTGATTTTACTTTTCATCTATTACTATCATTGTAAGAAAAATTATCTTGAATCATTATCTATAAGTCTTAACTTGTTGTCACGAGTCACTCTATGCATACCCTCCTTCATCAAAAAGAAAGAGAGAGAACGACAAAGAAGAAGAAGCGTCTGTCACTTGATCTCTAACTCTTGATTAAGCAAGAGAATAAAGAGGAACGCACTACTAGCTAAAAATAGCATGCTTTTTATTATATAGAGATTGCAGTCATTCATATTTTTGAGGAGTTTTGAGATGAATGAGTTAGATTTGTAAGAATCTTTAAGAATCATATGTAAAAAGTAATAAAATAAAATTTATTATTATATTTATTTGTATTATGCAAGAATTGAAGCATTCATCATTCAGAATATTGAGATTAGGTCTTTCTTTTCTTGCTTCTCTTTCAGACAATATTTTTGATAAGAAAAACAAATCGCAATATTTGATAAGAGAATAGATGATCTATCCTATTTATAATGAGCCTTATCACTATAAAATCTTTTTATATACCAGCATAAAATTTTTTATTATCATTTAGCTACTTTTAACACTATCTTAATAGTCTTTCAATGCTTAAATTAATGTTTGATAAATATTTGCCAAAAACACTTACTGCATAAACATTATCATGCTTCAATTCAACCTTTATTCTACTTGTAAGCCAACATTATTATAGCAAAAGATGAGTCCCTTTGAGATATGATACTGTTATGCAGTAAGAAGCCTCATTCAGTTGATTGGGCTGATTCTAAATGCCAATATTTGCAAGATGGATGTGAATCAATTGCAAGCTAGCAATGGAGATCATGGAACCACGAGATGTAATGCGCTTGCTAGAGTTCCATTCTTTAATTACAACTCAAGTTGTAACAAATTTCTACAACTTAGATATGTCGCACATTTGAGTAGAATCAAAAAAAAAAAAGTTTGATAAGATTTTTCTTTCCATCTAAACCATTTACATTGGATGTTCTCCCCTTGGTAAACTGGCCGTGGCCATCACAGTCCTCCGGCATGCAGCTATCGGCCTCTCACCCTCGAATTGTGAGGAGGGTCCCGCGGCCAATGCCTTTCACTCTTTTAGTACGCCAAACTTCTGTCACCGGTCCCATCCATATCTTGCATAGGAATTTTGTGCGGTGTCTGATGTCCACCCTCATGAATCAATGCAAACCAACGGCTGAGACATTGCCAATCCAGATCATTCATCATAGATTTTCCATTAATAATCTCAAGAATATTTTTTCTGTAAAAAAAATTATAAATGTTAATGCCCGAAAATATTTATGGGAACATTTTTTTAAAAAAAAAAAGAAATCTCATGAACATGTTCTGATATTCATGTGATATGTATGGTAATTAAAATTTATTAAATACCAAAGACGTTATTACCTTCGTAATTAAGTCAATTAAATTATTTATATTTTTGTGTCATACAATCTTAAGATTTTTTATTACTGACTAGGTGCTTATATCATAAATATTTAGAGATGATGGAGTTAACTGATAGAAATTATGGGTCGATTAATTTATCAGTACTTTTAAATATTTTTATATTGAACTTTCGTTATGATGGGTTGATCCAGCAGTTTTACTAAAATTTTATGAAGAAGTCTGATGAGGTGAAAAAAATAGAAAAAGAGAGGTGATAGTATGGTAATTTAATAAAACTTTTCAAGTATATTTTCTAGTTTATATATTTTGAATAGATTTTAGTTATTGAAAGTAATTTTAAAAATTTTATTATTCAATTTATAAGAGCTATTTATGTTAATTTAGGATTTAATTTTAGATAGATTTTTTGAAGATTTTATTTGCACTCATATTTTTCCTGCTGCTTCTCTTTCTTCTCAATCGTGATACCCATTTTTATATATGTAATGTGTATTACAATATTTATTTAAACTGAAATATGTTAAACTTATAAAAATGATTGTACTTCACAAATAAATGAAAAAAAAAAAAAAAAGATTGATGCGAGTTGTTTGCATATGAAGCAGCAAAATAAGGTTTTATTTACTAAATCAAAATCTTCAAAGTAAACTTAAAAATAAAGTTTTATTGATACAAATCTGAATTATTTTATCTTATCAAGAATTATAAATTTAATATTCTGAATTATTAGATATGATTTACTATATTTTTTTATTTTTTTTTTATTTTTTTTTGGCTTTACCACTCACCTGTACTACTAAACAAGTCTACGTCTTGATAATCAATAATTTCATTTGAGCTTTGCGAAAACTTGAGAGGCCAATCAAGCATAAATCAAAATGGATGATATCATTGTTATGACGCTTATTATTAGCGGGGCACAAAAGACAAATAGATACCAAAAAAATAAGTGCTGAACACAAAAACACATGTAATTTTATTATAAAAATTCACCCAAAAATCCAGTTTACCTGATAACTAATTTTTTTCTTCATATAATCCCATGTAAATTATAAAGCTAGATTTATAAATAAGAATAAAAAATTATATAAAAACTACATAATATTAAGGGTAATATAAAAAAATTAAAGCTAGATGTGCGTCTAAGGCTACAGATCATTTTTAACTTGCTAACTTAGCATAAATTAAACCTATAATAAGCGAATTTGGATTGATATAAATCATGTTAATATGTTTAAAAAAAAATCACTTGCCTAAACTTATATATTAAATAGAACAAGTTCAAGTTTAAAGTTACACACTATAATGATTAGATTCAAACAAGTCAACACTCTTATGACTCATTTATTGACTAATTTACAACCTATTCACTCTTATCTCTCATCACAGAATTGATTTATTTTAACATAGACTGACTTGGTTTTTAAACAGGTTATGTAGGTTAGATTGTTCTACATGTTTATTAAATAAGTAAAATTTAAGATTTAATTTTTGACCTATTTGATAAATGAAATGATTTGGAACTAGATGATTTTTCTTGATAAGATCTCCTAACATCGCTCTTCTTGTTTAAGAACATGGTGGAAATTAGATTAAAAAATAGATTGGACACTTGGAACCGCTAGTTGATAGTTATTTTTTAATTACACTAATATTTCTTTCTAAGATATTTATTTTATCCAAAAAAAAAAAAGAAAAGTAGTTACTCACCCATTTCAACCTACAATATTTTCTAAAGCAAAGTTCTGTTAGGAACTCAACGGTTGAAAAATAAAAAGGCATGCTTGTTATTGCCTTTTTTTTTAAAAAAAAACTGTTATAATTTTAATGCAAAAAATATTTTTCAAAAATATATACTTGATAAAAACATTTCTATAGAAAAAAAAAGTAAGAAAAATATTTTAAAAAATGTTAGAAAATCCAATTTTTGGCTTCTCTCTTTCTTACAAAACCAATCATACTAAATATGTTTAACAAAAAAAATCAACTACAAGTTTAAATACCCCCATCAATATATAATAAACTTTTCAACCTCTAGCTAAATATTATTTTTTCTATGTTGATCTGATGGGAAATGGAGATGCTTGTCCTTTCACTCTTTATTGTCTCGATCATATTGTTGATATATCGTGTTGTGATTTGGAGGATGCAGGAGTTATTAAAATCTATTTTTTATTATGCTCCAAATAACCATTTGGCTATAAGTTCTATCTTTATATTATTTTAATAAAACCATACTCCAAATCAGTTAAGTTACTTATTGTAATTACTTGGCGATTAAAAAAATTAGAAACTTAGTTTGACAACAGATTTTCATGATTCAAGAAACCTGCAACCATAGATATGTAAAGCTTTGATCTCTTTCTCTCTTACATAGATTTTCATATTAAAAGAGAAAACAAAAAAAACCAATACACTTGCTACGTGGTTATGAGAAATCGCATTGTATTAAATATTCTTTGATGCGGTATGAGGGCACCATACTTCATGTTTCCTACTTAGAGAAACATAAATTTTAGATTAAAATTATCTTAAATCTAATTTTGATGAATTTTTGAATTTAAGGAATTTTATAGCCTAAGTCCATATAGTGTTATTCTTTATTAATTCTTAAAATAAACTTAACAAGCTTTTTGCGTTCATGATGGCTGGGTCGGTATTAATCTGATAAAAGATAAATAAAAGACCATAATTCGTGGATATATATGTTTTTCATTGCCTTCAATCTAATTGGATTATTACTGCAAGAATTATGCTTTGCCTTGGAAGATCATGTTTCAGTCAACGGGATCATTATTTATGAAATTTATATTCATCATGTAACCTTCTTTGTCGTCTTCCCGGCAGCGGATCGGTGACCGACCATTTTCTGATGTTCGGTTGACCAGCCAGAGTCATAGGCCAGTGGCCAAACTGCGACTACGGGCAACGGCCTCGGTGGTCAACACCCTCACCACCAGCCTCCGGGGACATTGGCTTCCGCCGACGATGGCCGTGATTGCTGCTCGTATTTTGATAACGTGTATTTATTAAGTAGGGATATCTGGGCTGACGTTATGCGCTAAAATGTTTAGGATGGGCTTATGAATGGAGCCTGGATTCAAATATGTCAGGTTTTTAGTTTAAAATTGCACTTGAAGTACTTATTATAAATTCCAAAGCCAGAAATTAGGCCCAATTTTTAGTAACCATGAATCTCAATTAAAGCCTAATTTTGTTATAGGCTGATGTTAATTAGACAACATAACAGTTGTATTTGAGCCACTATAGATTGAGTCTAAGATTGGTTAGAGTCCAATATAGAGCTCAATGACTTGGGCAAGAGATGCAGGATTTGACTCTAGTTGAAGTCAATTGTCAATAATCAGATGGGTATAGGATAGAAAATATGAGAATTAATTAAATTAAGATTAGCTTATAATTTCACCCATCTTGAATTGGGGTGACCAACTCTTCCTAGTGACCTTCGCATTGGGAATCCAACTTGGCTTGACATCCTACTGATGTTTTGGATTATTTATCGAATAATTTAACTTGCAGTCTTCCGGTTAACAAAAATTTCTTGACGCAACTGGTCTATCTAAGACCGAACGAAACAAAGAGACGTCAGATTGAGCAGATGGGAGTTGGCCAAGTTTAGATCAAAGGATCGGGTATATGGTCGGATGATGGGTTGGCTCGTGATTTGTTAGTTAAATCACATAGAATCCAAGTTCCAACCTGGCCCAAACCAACCCAAGTTGTTGTTATATATGGACCTCAAGAGTAACACCTTAGCTTACATTTCCAAAATTGCATCGTAGAAAATTGAATCATGTTAAAAGCACTAGCTGAGATCTGAATCACAATCTTGTACAAGTTGCAAATCGAGATTGACAAATTATTAAAAAAAAAAAAAAAATGATAGGATAGGAATAATGGAATCCAAATTCATATCAAGATCCTTGGAGTGCTAGCAGGTCATCCGGATCTTTATCATATTTTCAACTTTATGCATTCTACCCACCTTATTATAAAATATTACATAGTATCTCAGGTTTTCTTATTATATATCTAAACTCTATCGTGGATCTTCTCTCACCGTGCAACAACCCAGTACCATTTTGAATCCAGTCTCCTCAAACGGGTCTACCGGATTATTGGACCTTCGTTACCAACTTTTGTGCGGTGCCCACCCTCCCGATGCGATAAGATTGGGTGGGACCACTTTGGGCAGTTCTACAATGCAGTTGTTGGCCTGGCGGACTCGGTCCATCCCGTGGGCTCTGTCAAGTTTCCAGCTGGTGGGTGAAGATGCACCACCATTATACCTTTCTTTAATAATGACTAGCCATTTAAAACCATTCTTTCTAAAATATATTTGAGCCTAGGGTTTATGATCCCCCATCGTGCTTAACCATACCGAGGAAGTAGAGAATCAAAGTAAAGCATGACTCACTTTCTTTTCCTCTCTAAAAGAATTATATTATGGTACAACCTAAGATTTTTGACCTAATAAGAAAGACGATCAGAAGATTACACATAGTGGTGGACCTAATAATGACACATGTCCTACCAAAGATGAAAGTCCTTATTAGGAGAGAATTCCACCAATGACATTGTCCTATCTGGGAATCCAAGTTCATCTGCCATTCGCCATTGAGTTGACCAAATCAAGATGATACCTTCAAGCACATATAAAAGTAGCTCTAAACCCCTCAGGTTTGAGCTAAAGCTTAAAACCTTAGAACTCCAACCTAAGGAACTTTAAGTCTTCTCTCTCTTGCTTTGGGCTGATTTAAGTGTCAGAGCCCCCTCCCCTTCCAAAGAAACTCTCTGGATCTCTTCAACTCTCCTCTCTCTTGTAGTAGCCCATCCATAGGCTGGCTGAGAGTACTCTACCATCCAAGTCACCACTCTTCTCGTTGGTTAGTGTTTGAAAACCAATTTCGAACATTAACAAATTGTCACTATTTATGGGAATGAGCAGAAGTATCCGACCATATCATCTAAGGAAAGAGATTAAGGAGCAAGTAACATTCAAATAGGCATCAAACATACTCAGGTTAGCTCTCAGAACTCTGCAGGAGACCTAACCAATGCAGATCCTTCATCAATGATAATCATCTGAGGGTTAGAACCCTATCCTACAAAGTCCTGGATGAGGCATCGACTAAGTCCATCATTGCTCATAACTCGCCTTGGATAAGAAAAGCTGAGTATTACTCATAACTCGCCGATGATGGGAGAGCTGATGAAGCTAACTCATCTCAGGTAGTAAGAGCTAGGTATAGCTTATAAGTTATTGATCGCCAACAAAGTTGATTAGAGCAAATTAAGCCAATCACCTAAAAAGCCAACTCGAGCAAATCAAGCCAGTCACCCATAGAGCTAAGTAAAGCAAATTAAGTCAGTCACCTATAAAGCTAACTATAAAAGCTCTTCAGCTTAATGTTATAGAGACCCAAAGATCAGAGATCATCCAATTAGTCTCAATTGCTAAGACAACTTAAAGCACTTTAATATTTTTTAAGAAAGTTTTCAGGTTATAGAAGAACAAAAAAAGGATCAGATCAAACCATCCATGCTTATAAGCATCATTGAGCTTGACTAACAAATATGATCAAACTACCACAGTTGAGTAAAAGAAGCCCAAAATAAACCGACTATAATCCAATCGAGTTTCTTTCATAACTTAAGCATAAACTTAAGCAAATAATATGGAATGAGCTAGCAAGCTAACCTAATGGTGACACATGGTAGATGACCAAAAGATACATGTAGTGGCCGATTGATGTTGACATGTGAAGTCCTGATTAGGAGAGGCTTCAATTAATGGTGCCATTATATTCAAGGATCTAAGTTTATTCAAACAATCACTATTGAGTGGATCAAATTATAACTCTTTCAAGTGTTTATAAAAACAACCCAAAACCCTTCAAGTAATACACATAAGTTTGAACTTAAGCTTAAAACCCTAGAACTTCAACCTAAAGAGCTTTAGGGCTTTCCTCTCTCACTTTGGACTGATTTGAGCATCAAAAAGTCCTTTTAGAGAAATTCTTCAGCCTTTTTCCACTTTTTTTCTCTTTTTTGTATAGGAGCCTATCCATAGGTCAACTAGGAGTACTTTGCCATATGAGCTACCATCCTTCTTGACAGTAGATATTCAAGAACCAATTTTAGATGTTAACAATTTACATATCTATTAACTATCCAAATTAAAATTTTAAATATCTAAAAAAAAAGTTCTCATCAAAACAATATACAAAATTGATGAAGCTTTAAAATATATATATATATATTCTTTGATGTTCATCTTCAACCATGTTAAAAAAGATAATTTAAAGTGCACAGTCCAAAAAAGAAGGCTTCATTAGAACTAATTTAACTAAAGTTTTCAAGTAAATCTTTTTTCATGATGTTTAGCATTAAGTTAGCTATTTAATATATGGAGGCTAGATGAAAAAGTTAGTGATGATTAATCAAATATGCATCAGTATCAACAAACTTTTGAATAATTACAAAAATATCATTCAAAAGTCTAGTATTCAAAGGATGATCATTTAAAAAAATTTATCAATTTTTTATATTTATTTCTTTTAAAAAGTTAGAAATCTATTTTTAAATATTTATTTGATATTTATCTCTTTTGCTTTCTTAAAAAAATCGGTATTTTATAGGAACTAAAAAAAGTCTATTAGCTTTAAAAGATCTTTCTTATAAATATCTCTTTAATTGTACTCTTTTGATATGAAATATTCTTTAATTTTTTTTTTCGAAGATCTTTTTCAATTTGCAGCTTCGAGTGATTCCTTACCTAATGTTGTGTGAGACCATAATTCCATGAGAAGCAATTGATATAAGACTACAAACCTCCTGTATCCCTTGAAGTGATCGAAGATGAAAGGTTGAAAATCTCAACTAGTTGGCATTAGACTAATAATTATCACTTTACTTTGACTTCATGTGAGATAGCAAATCTTATAAGATGATTTACCTACTTCAAATTTTGGTATTATAGTCTAAGATCCTATATCAAATTATGGTATCATTACCTAAGATCTTACATTAGATTTGATATTAGAGCTTAGGATCTTATATCAAATTTTAGTATCATAATTTAAGATTGTACATCATATTTGGTATCAAAGACTAAGATCATGAATGATGCTTTATGGACAACCATTTATACACAATGTAGATGCTTAAAAATATCTTAAGGAATGAGCTTATCTTAGCAACAAAGATCATGGAATGGGAGTATTTAATGTTTCTAATTGGGTTAACTTGGTTATGTTACGATCAAATGGTATCAAATTAATGAAATGGCATGAACCAACTGATAAGCTAGCTAGCTTGAGTTGATATATGAGGATTAAGGTGGTAATTGGTTCAGATTTTGGTTATTTTGGATCAGATTATTTTGGATTTGAATCACTTTCAAATTCAGATAATTGAAGCTAGATCCTAACCCTAAGTGATTAGGTTAAAGTCAACTCATAGTTTATTTTGGTTTAGCTTATTTTTTTTTTAGAATTCAATGCATGCTTCTTTTTTTTAAGTAATTTATTAATGATCAATTCAATCCTTTTCTTTTTCTTTTTTTTTTTCCTTTCATTCATTTGCTACTCTAAATGCTAGAGCAACTCAACACAAAATTACAACATGAGTAGACACTAAAAGAAATAATAGTTATAAACTTATAGAGTATTAAGATAATAAAATTAAGCAATAGTTTATAAAGATATACTTTTAAAATTTAACAAATATCAATGTCAAATTATCAATAATATTACAAAACAAAATATATCAACATTAGAAATGTGTTTAATCTTATTAACAAAAAAAAAAGAGAAAAATCATGCATAATTCTACTCTTTCATCTCTTTCTTAAGAATATTTGAAGCTGTTGATGCCAATCTTCACCAACACTCAACTTGAAAAGGTACATTTCTAATCACATCATTTGTTAAGTCTCATTAATATCAACTAATTTATATATATATCAAAAAATATAAAATATTAAAGCATTAATCATATAAACAATCTAATTGATAATCCATAAAATTATATAATGTCATCTAAATAAAATTTTAAAATTTAAAACAAATAAATTCAGAATGTATCTTATCCTTCCATCCAAATAACCAATTATTATTAAAGTTTGTGCATTTTCTAGAAAATTAATATAATTTTTGGGCCATTTTGATTTTCCAATGACTCAACCCAACCCGACTCAAAAATTTTTGGGTTATTTCGATTTTGGATTTAAAAAAAAAAATCAAAACCCTAATCCTATTTTTTTTGGATAGGTTAGGGTTGGGTTTACTAGTCAAGTTAGGTTTCTACTACTTCTATTGAGGATGCAATCAGGTTGTAGTATAGATGATGCTCATTTACAAGATATATTTATTTTTAAATTGAAATTAGATGGTCGTATAATAACTCTCATAAAGAGAATGAAAAAGATAAAATATATATTATATTTATTTTTTAAAAAATTAATATATATTATACATATTATGTGCATGTATGTATGTATAAATATAGTTTAATTTATGATAATGAATTTCATCTAATTATAATTTCAAAGTGAAAGCTAATAGTGGTTGATACCCAGTGGTGGGATGTATGTTGCACTTTAAATTAGGCATGATTCTATTTGTCGCAAGCCGACATTGTTGCCTAAGAAGTACCTAAAAACCTTAACCTACAAATAAAATAGTCCTTATAATTGGTAGCCAACATGGAGGCCGCTTGTTGGACCTCCACCAATCAGTCAAGAGATCAAGCCACATGGATTAATATCCAGAGTTGCCCACGGTTCCAGAGAAAGTACTTAGCACTTGGTACCATTCATTCGCAAAAATTGTCATTCATTCAAAAGCTTGAAAAGTTGTTAATTGCTGTAAAGGTCATTATTTTACTATTATAAGATTTATTTGAAAAAAATATATTATAAGTTCTACTGCAGATATATTTGAATAGCTTTTAAATTTTAGCCCGGATCGTTTGGTTCACAAAAATAATTCTACAGAATAGTAATCAAAATTATGTTTTAAAAAAAAATTATTAATACGGACTCTTACTTAAAATTATAATTTTTATTCTTGTATCGTAATTGTTCTCATCCTTCTCATGTGTAACTGATCTCATCCTTCTCTTACTTCCTTTCTTTGTCTTCTTCGCATCCTATCCCACTTCCTTCTCTCACAATTCGGGTAAAGAATAATGAAGGACAAACAACTTTTTTTGTTAAACATATACTATAATCGTATGTTAAAAGTGAAACCTCAACATAAAAATCCTGAGGATCTTTTCTTTTTCTTTTGTTCGACACTCGAGAACTCTTAAATCTTAGAGATATTATTATATTATGATTTATTATGACCTTCCTTTATTTATTAATTTTTAAGTCTATTTACATGTGAAATGAATATTAAATTTAGTATATATATAAAAAAGCTTAAAAATAATTAAATTTTGAAGTTTTTGGCTCATGAAGGAAAATCAAAAATTCAGATTGACTCCAATTTTGAGGTTTCAATGAACAAACAATAACAATAGAAATTAATTTAATTTTGATTTTGATTTTTATGTAAACTAAATAAGTAGAGAGAATGAACAATTCTATTTCTAATTCCAATGAAATCATTTCTGATTCAAACGTCGAACCACATGGGCCCTTAATGTATTCCTAGTATGACCAGAGCCTAAGATCATGCAACATCAATAATGTGATATATGATTCTTTTAAGTTTGCAAATAGTAGCGAATCTTAAAACGTATTTTTGGGGTTAGACTAAAAGTGATAGTATATATTTAAAATTATATATCACATATATAATTATTAATGCATATTTAAAATTATAAAAGCCTAATGTATGTTTAAAATTATATATATTCCTTCTTCAAGGATTTTTTTTTTTTTTTTAGAGGAGGAGGTGTTTACATTTATATATTTATATAAAGTGAAAGTAGAGAAATTTTTTTTTTGGCTTCTACGTGAAAAGAAGAAAAAAAAAAAATTCTGAATCGTTATTATCATTAATTATCGAAGTTCAGTCATGGCTGCCATATGGTAAGAAAAATTAATTCATTATTACTATAGAAAGGCCTCCCTTTGCTTTATGGGGATTAACTATAAAAATTAATTCAATCTATGAAGATTTCATTTTTGGTTAAGCCCCTGAACAGAAAGGATTTTATAGTCAGGCCACTCATCATCTGAATTTTATGGAAACAAATATTATACTGGTCAAGAGGAGAAGATGAAATGGAAGTAGAGAGAGTTTCTGTCCGCTGCATGCTATTTCACGAAGCAGAAGATGAAAGGACATCTATCCACAACTTTTACGCCGATATGGACTCTGATATTTCTTGATTTCTAAGTACTTCTGTCCAAATCGGATGGTGTGGTGGGATTATGGACTCTGGTAGCGATAGGAGTCTTCATCTCTTTCACATCGAATTACAATTCTTATTCTCTTATGGTATTGCTTTTATATCATATTTTAGGAAAATTTGTTCAATTCTAGAACATTATTGATATAATTTTTTTAAAAAAAAAAACTTTTGAAATGATCGAAGCTTTTTTTTGGAATTAACTTCTTTTGATAATAATGTTCTATCATTTACCGTGACGGAGGAGAAAATGAAATGGAAGATGAAAGCACATCGATCGGCAACATTTACACCGATATGGACTTTGGTATTCCTGATTTCTATAAGGTTTTGGGTCCAAATCAGATGCTAGTGAAGTGATCGAAGATGGTGTGGTAAAATCTCACAGCATGAATTTGGTAGCACGGTATGATTCCTCATCTCTTTCCCAATTCAATTGCAATTCTTATTCTTTTATCTCATCGCTTTCCTATTATTTTTTTTTTAAGAGCAATCTATTTGATTCTAGAACTGATCTAATTTAACATTACGGATATAAACTTTTTTTAAAAAAAATAACTTTTGAAAATGTTCTAAGCTTTTTTGGGGAATTAACCAAAATGATAGTATTTTTTATGGTTAGAATGGTCTGATATTTACTGTGCTTTGACTTTCATGGAAGGAAGGATTATGATGGAGAGAATACTTTGGGATGCGTTGATCTCAATAAATACATGCGGCAAACAATGCATTGACGTCACGGCCTATACGGGAGATTAGTAACTTTTTAAATACCAATTTTTATATTTAGTAATTGAAAGATTTACTTTAAGAAGATGAAAAATATAATTAAAACTTACTGATAATTATAGTGGTATGTTATTCGGCAGATATAACAGTGAAGATAATTTTTATTTTTTATCATTTTGATTGTTATGGTTTATTGATATAGATCAAGCTCTTGGCTCAAATAATGCGTTGCTTTCAATGTGCTTACGTGGGATTAGAGACATTATAGTAAGATAAAATCCAAAATAAATAATTTTTTCATCAAAATAAATAAATATAGCTATTTTATAAATGTAACTAAGTAAAGCTTATATACGTAAGTATTTTTTTATGTAAAATATATGAAATTGAATGATATAAATATACTGTAAAAGAACGTCATGGTATCATTCCATAGCTTTTCTTTCCATGCTACTTAATTTAGTTTTGGGAAGCATAGGGATTGGTTCAACCTGAAGTCAAACTGAAGCAATATTGTTGAATCAATTTGTTAAAATAATTTTGTAGCTATGAATTTTATATACTCCACGTGTTGCGCGGGCACATTGATAGAATTTAAGTACTAATGAAAACTTGCTTATCTCTTTATTTTGTCACATCATCGTTATGATTGGATGACTACACCAGCTAGCCTTGCTTGGATCCGGGTCGCATTTGTTTTAGCTAACTTTATTGAAGGAGAGTACTTTAAGTAGTCCATAAAGAAAGAGAGACAAAATATGACAAGCTAAGAAGGATTCATAACCCTTAAAGTTTACAGATAAGATAAAGCTTCTTTGGGAATTTATCATCCCCTAAAATGGAAGAGAACTTGATCCATGGCTCTCCACTTTGTTGCTTCATTCTTTTCTGTCAATTGTTTTAGATAACCTGTGTATCGAAGGAGAGAGCACGTTAAATAGCCCATAAAGAAGAGGCAGAAAAAATAATATGAAAAGCCAAGAAGAATTCATAACCGTTAAAGTTTACGGATAAGATAAGCTTCTATGGGAATCTATCATCCCTTAAAATGAAAGGGAACTTGGTACGTGGCTCTCCACTTTGTTGCTTCATTCTTTTCTGTCAGCATGCCACATGGTTGAAGGACGGGCACTATAAAAAAATTATAAAATTCACAACATTTTTTTATAATATTTTTAAAAATATCTAAAATAATATTTTATCATGATAAATCGTTAGAAATCATATAATCCATAATATTTTTTCCATGGTATTTTTAAAAAATATCAGAAAATATTATTTTTGTCCTACATTTATGATAAATGGTTGGAAAACAGAGAATACATCACATTATTTTAGTAATATTTTTCAAAAATATTAGGAAATAATACTTTATATTTATGTTAATTGCTGAAAGTGATATAATCCACGGCATATTATAGTAAAACGTTAAAGATATGAAAAAAAAAAAAAATTGTCCCATATTTATGATAAATTATTGGGAATTAGTTTGTAACTTTTTTTTTGCAATAAGTGAGAAATATTTTGTTTTTCTCATTGATTTGGTCAAAAATCCTAATTACTTATCCAGTGAATTTTGTATTAACAATTATTAAATTTTAAATATTAAATATTATTATTAATTTTTAATGCGAGAGAACATATTTAGTTCCGTATCGGTTATATATTAGAGAGTTGTTGAATACTTGTTTAAGATCAAAAAACTCAAATAATATCTTCTTAGCTAGCATTTTTGGATGAGATCCTTGACTAAGATAAATGATGGGCTCTATGTGTTGGTGATTGGATTTAATTGGATTTTGGATGTGGTATTGGATATAGACATTTAACCTAGCCTCTTCATAAGGAGTATGAATGAGCGAAGTATGTGAGAGCTCATGCTTATAAGCATTTGGTTTCATATTAACTAAAACTTATATAAGATCAAAAAATCCAAATATTACTTTTTTGGCTAATTTTTTTCGATGAGATGAGATCGCAAGTTGTGATACTTTAATTGCTACATAAGTAAAATTATCAATAGTTCAAAGAATTTATAAGAGAAATTATATACAGATATATGAGTATGTTGAAGTAATTGGTATTTTTAAATATTTTAAATTGTTATGGAAAAATCTAGATAACACAAAAGAATGTAGAGGATTAAGAAAAGAAAAGAGAAAAGAACACAAAATACATAAAATTAACATGGTTTGACCGCTAATCTACATTCATAAGTGAATAAAAATAGAGAATTTCACTCAAGCCCTATGCTACCACCACAGGTCTCACAAAATTTTTCACTTAAGTTTTTCTCAAAACATATCAAGACCGGTCATATGCCAGGTTGAGTCTAGAAATTCAAGACTCACTTAATATAAATAAAATAGTGTCATTTGTCATTTTTATCAAAGAGAAAAGGATTATTTTTTTATTAAAAAATTATAATATAAATAGTAAAATATATTCCAAATGTATGATATGAAAAAGCTTTCGAATAAGTATAATGATACCTCATTTTAATATAAGTTTAATATTGTTACAGTGGCTAGGTGGTTGTTAACCAACTAACAAGTCAAGGTTTAAATTACTTTTTTAGACCACATAAGTACAATATATATGAAAATAATTATTAATATTTTTAGTCATATTTTTTCTTGAATATTTATGTAGAGATGAGTTAAGAGTATTTTTTAAAGATAAAATCCAAAATAATATATTTCTCTCTTATTTATTATATATATATATATATATATATATATATATATATAAATTAAAGTCTAATATCGATAATTGGAGAATAATGTAAATAATAAATAGAGGTGAACACATGTAACATTCATAAAGAGAGGAAGTATTAGTAATTTAATTATATGAAATTTAAAGGAATTTAACTTAACGCATTTCTCTCTGTAGTGTATACCTACAATATTTAAATTAATGAAAAATTGCAAGATATTTAAAATATATTTTTTTTAAAAAATTATAATACATAAATCTATTTACCTAAAATTGTGCCGTGCCCACACCACCACCACCTCTTCCGGGACAATTTACCTGCCGAGGTAGGGTCCCATTTTCTCATCCAAAAATATGAAGAAAGCAAACATGTCGCATTTGCTAACGAGTTCGCTGGTCAAGCAACGCCGGAGATGATGTTGACCGGAGCACCAGAGAAGGCCCATGGGTTATTTTAACATCGGGCCCATGATTTGGACCCCACCATACCGAGGAATCTTGTACCATCGTCCCCCTCAAGCGGGAACAATGCCTCGGGCGTTACACGGAGCCCAAGTTCGGGTACTGCAGCAGGAAAAGAAGGGAGACCTAAAAACCGAACACTTGCTCCGACCCCAACATTATTAGCCCCATATTTATGAGTAGCCTACCATTTCCCATGCTGCATTGCAAATGGGGCAGATGGGATCAGGTCGCATAGGACCACATTGGATCAGATCATGCTTATTTTCATTTCGATCTGATTAGATATTCGAATCTTGATTTTAGGTTTAGATCCAACTAATTTATTGATCAGATTGAATCTATAAAAAAAAATTTTAGATGCAATAGATCATTTTGAGTCTATTCAGATACAACCCAAAATATTAAGGCTCAGAATGTGACTGAATCAGATTATGTTTGAATTTAAATCAAGTATTTAAGTATTATTTTACAACTAAAATCCAGTAATTGATAATTATACATAAATCCATTAAAAAATTTAAATAAGATTAAAAAGAATCAATTTAAACTTAATTTTTTTATTTAAAAAATTAATTTTATTTAAGTGAATAATTATCTTTAAGTTTATAAATTATGATATTTAAAATATTTATTAATATACTTAATGATATTATATATAAGAATCCATCAAAATAAATAATAAAATATAAATATTTAGATATAATTAATGAAAAAGGATGGAAGAGATCTAGTTGCCAAGATAAAAAGAAAAGTTAGCTTAAATTAGACTTTGTTTAATGAATTTATAAAAATAATTAGAGTGAAGAAAAATAAGATTTATATTTTATGAGTTATAATAAATTATGTTTGGATCCGATCAGGGCAAAAAAAAAAAAAAAAAAATGGACTCCTAATCTGTAATTTAAATCGAATCTAATTTTCAAATCCGACCTAATTTATGAATTTCTAAACATAAATCGAATCAGGTCTAATTTTATCATGATCAAATTGGATCATAAGTTTAATAACTATTAAAATAACTATCTGAAATTAATAAAAAAATTATTTAAATTTTTAAAAATATTTAAATAACAAAAATAAATTTTAAAAATAAAATTATTATAATATTGATATTTTTAATATGAAAATAAGTATGAAATAAATAAATAAATAATTTACCTAGAAGAAAAGAAGCAAGCGACAGTGAATGCAACTTTAGTTGGTTGCCAACAAAAGCATATAATGACACTAACATATAAGTCATAAAATCTTTGGAATTTTATGAATAATTTATGCATAATTTATTTTTTGAGTACAATAGGATGGAATTCAAGTGATAAGTTTTTTTTAAAAAAATTAATTTATTATAGACTAAAAATATTTAAAATTTTTTAAAATATTATATGTTTATAATTTAATAAAATATTAAATTTATAATATTAAAAATTCATAAAATGAAAGAGATAAGCATTATGTCACCGAAAAGAAGTAAACAACACCAGAACTTTAGTGCTCGCCAACAAAAGCACATGGCACCGCTAGCATATAGTTCATAAAAACATTCTCTATAGTTTTTTTTTTTTTTTTAATTAATAATATAAAATTTACAAGCAGAGTATAGGTTTAAAATAAAAATTTTAATTAATTTATTCATATAGAATATTTTAACTAATCATTCATCCCAGATGAAAATGGAGGATAATTCATAGTTGTTATGCACTATTTTTTTAAAAAAAAAAATTTAAAAATTATTTTTTTTTAAAAAATAATTTATAATAATGATGATGATGATGACGACGATGAAAAAATTGTTATGATTCAAATTAGCGACCTATTTGAGTTTTCAATGCTTGTGGGCGCCCACGTTACTGATGTGCGAGGGTTGGTAGATCTGTGTACGTTCATCTTGGAGGCTTGTGGCTCCGTGGGCCTCATCGCCCTTGGCGGTGAGAAAAGAGGCGCCACGTAGGGTGTCAGATCCTGGGGTGAGAGTTTGGGTCCCGGGAGAAGTTGGCGGAGGACACGAACAACAAAAAGAAAAGGACCAGCTAGCAGGGACACGTGGAGGCAGGAAGCGAAAAGCGTCAATAAATCCCACTAATGCAAGCGTCCTTGGCTTCTGTTCAGCCCCCTTGAGATATGGGGCCCCGCAAAACCCCTTTCTGCTGTTCCTCACTCCCTCCTTCCCTTTTGCCTTAACCTATTTCTTGGTCCCACTGGTCGGCATTGGATGCTATGGACGGATGGGATAAAAGTTTCTTAGCGGTGAGGTCACCACAACCTTCCTTGCATTGAACAGCTTTCTTCCCCCGAAGAGAAGTAATGTAACCTAGGGTTAGGGTTATGGCTACACTCACAAAGTTCAAAACTTAAAAATAATTAAATAAAAAATATATATATTTAATACTAAGAAACATAAAATAATTAAATAAAAAATATTAAAGATAAGTATGACACAAAATTAGTAATATATTTGCACAATAACAAAAATTCAATCAATATCTTTAATATATTAGATATTTTATATATTAATATTGTTGTAGAATTGGATACCGAATCCTTCTAACATCTCATATGAGTGAACAAAAATAAAATTAAAATTATTTAAATCACTTAACAATTTTACCCTATTAGAAATTAACAATTGAGATTTAATAGCATGATAAATATTAAGAACATATAAAGATAGTGAAGAAAAAACTATGTTCTTTCTTTTATCGAAGTTTGCTTTTTTATATTTTTTTTTAATGCCCAATGTAAGGTTAGGTATTCCTATAAAGTTGGACGAAAAATCCAATTGTACTTGCATAGGATAAAGCTTTTATCAAAAGTTTAAAGTGAAATCTAATTAGTCGTTTATGCTCAATCATCATGTTACGACATTATACAATGTCCGACAATTTTATACTTTTTCATTATTTTGATATTTTAGGAAATGGTTCCTCCTTCCTTTTGTACAAAAGAATAATGCACATGCGACAATTTATCTTGGATCGTTTGTCATGAAAAATAGATGACTATTACAAAATTATAATAAGGATAGTGCTACTATTCTACTTTTGTCTACGTATTAAAGATGCATTATATGATTTATAATTCATGCATACTATAATAAGTTATACTTCAGTTACTTCATTTTTTATTATGCCCTATGGTTCCTTTTGGCACCAAGTATATTTTTGAACAATGTTGACATCAAATGATTTTAACAAGTATATTTTCAAACAATGTTGACTGAAAATCAAATGATTTTAACAAGTATATTTTCAAACAATGTTGATTGAAAAGCAAATGATTTTAACAAGTATATTTTAAGTCCCTAAATATTTTATACTAGAGTAATCGAGATTTTGATTTATTTTTAACCAAAGGTTCAAGTTTTTGAAAACCTTAAAATAATTACTAAATATTCATTTATATATCCAAGTTTTTTTTTTCCTCCCTAAATCTTACTTTTTTAAATTAGATAGAAAATAGACACAAATGACAATCTATGGATTGTAATTGACTAATGTCATCACTGACCTTAATTTCACTAAACACTTATCTATGATTCTCATAAATTATGATACCCTTTCATCTTCAATTATTTATTTATTTATTTATTTTTATAATACTATATATATTTTGAACACATATTTTAGCTTGCAAGTAAGTGCTTTACTAAATGTATCATGAACTCAAAAGTGTAGTTTAATTTCAAAATCTTCATTGATTTGTCAATAAAAATTTAAAATATGATATGATTTAGAGCATCAATAAATAAATGGTTGAATATGTTTCACAAAGATATGAAACTCAAAAGGAGGTCAATCAAAATACACTTTTAGCTTTGTCTATGTATGCATATACTAATTGGGTACTTCAAATTAACTAAGAACAAAACTCAAAAATCTATCAGAAATTTTTGTGCTAAAGAAAAAATGAAAACTAATATCGAAACATGAGTCAAACATCACATAATAATGCATTATAGATGAACCATTAAAAAATCAGGTGCTTCATTTCTAGTTCTTATCTTTCATTTATTAACTGTTATTTTCTACTTTATTTGGATAATAATGGAATATAACCCAAAACTCCCTAGGCTCCAAACAAACCATCACCGTAATGCTTACCGGGCGTGACCATATCCATCCAGAAACTAATGGACTCGACTGTCTAAACCTGCGCCTGCGGAGTACCAGACATTACCTCTTCCTTAAATCGCTCCGCACTTCGCCACCCTTCTCACTTCCTCGGAAGAAGAAGGAGGGAGGGGCAGTGTTTTTTATTTTTTTTTTCTTTTTTTGAGTAAAAAAAAAGGAAGGAGTTTTAGATGGCCGGTTTAAGCGTTCTTTTGGAAGCCCAGAAGAACCTCCCCAAAAACACCCAAATCCTCAGCAAGACCTCCCTGTTTCGAAACTCTTCTCTCACATCAATTCCATCTCCCAGCCCCTCTCCTTCCCATTCCTTCCCCACAAGCTCTTTCCTGGAATTCTGCTACCTCTGCCACGAGAGACTTCAAGAGGGGAAGGACATCTACATGTATAGGTGAGCATAGCTTCCATTCCTTTCTCTTCCCACTCTGCCCCTCATATGGGTATTTTGGGTATACAGACTCTTTTCTCTCTCTAAAGGCTTTATCTTTCCTCATTTTGTCTCAGGGGTGACAGGGCGTTTTGCAGCGTTGAGTGCCGGTGCAAGCAGATATACATGGACGAGGAGAGCGGCAAGAAAGACAACTGCTCCGTCGCCGCCGCTGCGGCGGTCGCAGGAGCGCCGGCGGCGCGCCACCGTGGGCGGGCGGCCGGGAAGGGGCGGGCGGCGGCCGGCGGCTTCGCGTACTGAGTGGAGCGGGGAGGAGCCCATGGTTTTGAGAGGAGCGGGTTTTAGCTTTTTATCGTTTCGACGGAAATGCCCCCCATTTTTTTCCTTTTTGTTCTGGAGGAATAAGCCTGTAGGGGTCCTGGAAGGCAAGTCTATTTTAGTCTTTTTAGTGACTTTGTGGTGTACTAGCTCGTAGTTGGTAGTACAAATATGTTGTATGTTGGTGGGAGAACAGAGCAATAGCTTACTAGATTGAATAAGAGCAATGTAGGAGTTGTACTTGAGAGTAACAATGTGAAGGACATTCATTAGATTCACTTTCTTGTTTCTATTTTGATGTTATAAGTTATCTTTCTCTCTCTATGGATAAATAAATATGATGCTTCTTTCTATGAATAAATATGATGTTTCTATGAAGGTAGCCAACCATATGGGCTATATATCTCTTTGGATGCCCCCTTGCTTGACTGACTGGTTGAGTGCTTATCCACCATTACGAGAAGTATGCAAGCTGGTTCTCTGTGTCAACAGGCTAAGAGAGAGCATTCAACGAGAGAGAAATGGGAACAAGAGAACAGAAGATGAGAAGGGAAATCGAGTTTGTCGTTTTCGATCGCTGTTTGGTTAGAAAGATGAGGGAAGACAAGGAGAGAAAAAGAAGCGAAACGGAGAGGAGTCATCTCTTTTAAATAATAATTTTCCTTTTTGAAAATTAAAGGATTTGGAAAGAAGAAATCAGACATAAGCTCAACTTTTCCCTGTCTCTTTCTTCTTCTTTCTGCTGCATTCCAGCAGAGAGAGGTTACGGATTGTTTTAAATCTAAATCAGCTCCACTTTTATTTTTAAATTTAAAAATTAATAGTTCCAATTGATTAATTTAAGAGTTTCTAAAGATAAATACTACCGTATTGTTTTGAATTATTATTTCATTAAAAGTTTAATAAAATACAGGGGAATGTGATGAGGGTTTACATAATTTTTGATAAACAAGCCATGTAATGATGTTAAATTAGTTGAGTGGTTTTAATTTGTATTTTGATGCATGAAGTACATCCACTTCACCAATATATTTATTTATTAATAATAAATTGAGAGAGAGAGAGAGAGAGAGAGAGAGAGAGAGAGAGCAAAGAACCCCATGATGGACAAGCATGAAGTTCTCCTGCCTTTATCTTGTCTTCTTCTCCTCCTCTTTTTTCTGTCCTTTTTCAAAAAAATATTGTATGCAGCTCGTCTCATTTTATTTATTTATTAATAAAAAATGAGGTGGTCTGTGACTCTTTTTTGAAAAAAAGTGATCGAAACAATATATATATATATATATATATAATATGGTTGTGATGCGAATAGAATTGAGAAATAAGTAGAAAAATTGATGTCAATATCATCATAAATAAGTAATTAATATAAATTAATAAAGTTTGTTGCATTAAATGCAATAAATTATTTGTGGAGCAAATAAGAACCTCCAGACAACCATCAAAATGGCAACATAACTTGGTATAGACGTGCAACGTGATTTTTGTGCCATTATTTTCATATTATTAATTCTCATGCAATGAAATAGTTATTAACCATTATGACATTAAAGTTGACCTTTATGAGAAAAAGGAACAAATTAATTTTGTACAAATTGTTGCTATTCCATTGGCTTATGACAAGTATATGCTGATGATACTTATAAAATTATTTATAGAAATATTGTTATGATTAATATAAAAAATATTTTAAAAAATACGATGCTATTGCGGTGGCCATCCATATTGTCACAAAAGCTGCATGACTTCAACGACACCTTTCCACCCAAAAGTTAAAACAATTACCGCACCCTGTTTTTCAAAAGAATACAAACCCTGAACAACCCCAGGTGCGGAAAAATTCCTGCGGTCGCATAGAAGGTCGGGTTTGGTGCCGTCCAATCCAGCCAAGGGTTCACAATGTAAGTAGAAATTAACAGCACGTTACAAATTAGAGACACTAACACTCAGCCTACCAAGCTCTGTCATGGTTATAAGTTGAAGAGAGATTTGTTTGATATAACTGCTGAAGACGAATTGATAGTTGTTAAAAATTAAACATCATTATTAAAGGACCAAGAGTTATCAGCTCATATATCCAAATACAGCCAAACAATTTTTTTTTTTGACTCAAGTATTAAGGGACCTAACATCTTATCTTAAACTTGTGTGTAGAGGTAATTAAAGAGAAGGGTGCAACATTTTCTTTTGCCCATGGTTTTTATTATTCTGGATAGTCCAGTGCTCATGTCTTTTTCTCAGACAAAGCTCAGTGTTCGCGTCTGCTACAATCTTCTGGCTTTCTACTCTTGGACAAGGGGACCGTGGTGTGTCATAACAGAAAAACCCCTTCTAGCCTTGGCTCTCTCTCATCTTTCACTGTCTGTAAGGATGGAATAATATCATGGGAGGGACGTGATTCCCCGCATTATGTGACAGGCTGCAAGGTCGGAATTTCTGCGTGTTAAAATAGGGGAGGTAGGTTTGCTTTCGCAGGACCCACCATTGCAATGACGAGAGTCTTGATCAGGAGTGGACTTGCGCCTGGTAGGGACCCATGGCTTGGTGGACACACTAAAAAAGTTGCGCGCTTTTTCTTGTCGAGTTTCGGGTGCAAAGTTCTCGCCCAGAGCCCTTAACCCACGTTGTTACCGATCACCGATCAGGGTTTGGATTTGGGACCCGGAAATGGATAGGTGGTACACCAGTGGGCCTTAAAAGTTGGAACACACAATAGAACTGTGATTATAATATGATAATCATCACCTAACTTAGCATTATTTTAATGTTTTCAAATAAGCATCATATATTGGATGAAACTTACTTAGATGCAGCTGTGTGCATGCACTTTGATTCCCTTCCTCTACCCCTCTCTCTCTCTCTTTCTTTATCATAACTTTCTGCTCGAGTGAAGACTGAGATAGATGAAATCAAAAGGCACCCATACAGTATACTGTACCTAAGTTTTATCTTTATATATTACTCTTTTGTAATTCTTGAGCAATGATGTGGTATGAATCAAGACAACCTTCTAATAGCAACATGTGGCAAGCCAGAAGGTGGCACAATGCAACTGACTAAAACTCTACATGTGTATTTTCAAAGAAAAAAGTCTCAATCATGAGACTTCTACTATTCCACCAAAGCTACCGATCAATTTGAAAAGTAAAGTTATTTATCAATTTGGATAAGAGTCCATTTTATTTGAGAAGTAATTTATAATTTTATTCAGAAAAGATTTTATTAAAGGTGTTTGAAGTTAAAGATGCTTCATCTTATTTCAAGCTTATTTAAATTATTCATCAATAAATGGATTAATCTAAGAGAAACTTTTTTAAATGCCTTAAAAAGCAGCTTTAAATATTTTAAATAGATTGAATTCAATCCTAAACACTAAAGTTCTAAAGAACTAATCAAAAAACTTTTAGATTTTTCTCTTTTTCTTCTTTGATTGGCTTATGCATGGAAGGATTTCCTAAAAATAATCTCTATATCTTTTTCATTCTCATTTTCTTTTATAAGAGTGCTTGCAAATTGATGGGAGACGCTCTACTGTTTGAATTATGACCGATCGGCGTTTGGAGCCGATTTCGGATGACAATGGCTGCTATTTATGAATTATAATATTATCAAAACAATGGAATGACATGTTTGATCAACTTCCGGAGGTAGCTTAGCAACGCAACCACAATTCACTTGAAAAAAATACTAATCATAAGCTTATTTTCTGGAATCAAATCGAACCGAGGACACCTCACACAGAATTCAGCTGTTCTCTAGGAAACGGCGTTGACAAATTAACCGTAGGACTGACACCAGTTCGCCCTTTAAGATGGTCAGTTGGTGTGGTGCATTCATGTCATGAGCTCACAATACATCACACAGCTGACTCTAATGAATACGACAAGCAAGACCATCCCTGGGAACCAGAATGAAACCCTCTCCCAGTATCTTGTTGGGGATAGTAAATAGCTTTTAGCAAGAAATATGGTAATATGGAAGTGGAAACCACCCCTTGGAGAAGGTTTCACTTTTTGAACTCTCTTGCCAAATGATCACAAATTTTAACCGCTACGTTACTAACCATACCTTCTCAAAGGAGGTAGGGTAGCTTTCTAACAATATACACCAGTGGTCACATAACCATCTTGTTGAATGTAAGTCTTGACTGCTTCAAAAATCTTAATTTTTAGTTTTTAATAATGACTAGTAAAAAAAAATATCTTGCTACTTTAAAGGCCTAAAACCTAACCATCTCCACATCAATCCTTCTCGTGTGTCCCTTGGCTCTATTTATCTATCCATTCTTGACTAAAGTCATTTCACTGCCCTTCTTTATCCAATCTTCACCGTTTTACTCCTTTCTTTTTTCTTTTTTTTTTTTTCTTTTTTTTCTTGCCCCTTTTTGTTTCCTTAACATTTCATAAAAATATTTTCTGTTATCACTAGTCTTACCAAAATCATTACTACCCATCATGACTATCATTATTTCTTATGATTTGAAATTATTTATTATTAAAATAATCATCATGATAATCAGCATTATATTGATGTTATAATAAATATAATTGATAATAATGAGAAAATGTATCATATTTTACTTCTTCCTTTCTTTTAATATTTTAATAATAATATTATTTCATTAGATATTACTAAAACTATTATTGATGGCTATAATGATGATAATGATCATTATTTTTTTTATCTCATGTGATTTAAAATTATTTTATCATTAAAATATTCATTACGATAATAATTATTTAGATCAATGATTGTGATAATGATTTAAGATTTCAACATCAATATTATTTTATTATAATATATCTTATCAAATTTTTAATAGCTATTACTATGGCCAGTTATGATGATCGTTGTCAGAAATTTTTAAATCATATAATTTTAAAAATATTTATTATCTAATTTAAAAAAAATATAACACTTTTGTTACACAACAAACATAACTTAAATCTATCACAATATAACAATATAATTAAATAAAAAATATTTTCATATATAAATTATAAAAAATATTTAATAAACAAAGTAATAAAAGTGGACGTCCTCGCACGCGCATGGTACATGCTGGTGATTTACTGGTCCCTGGAAAAAGCTGTTGAACCTCCATCAAGCACGTAATTTACTTTCAATCACCTTCTATCATCCACTAATAAAAAAAAATCCAGTCACCTCTTCCTCATGCTTTTCACTGGTCAGCATCATAATATTTGAAGCTGGCTTAGAATTCTCGGTACACAACCATGGGATGCCACGGAGCTGTCCAAGCTGAACTCAGCATCCACCTAGGAGGCTGCTTTCAATGACAAACAAGACAACTAGCACGATTTAGCAGTATTCTTTGTCATTGTAAAAAAATGTCACTATCTTGATAGATACAAGACATCTACATTGCCACGTAACTTATATGCCAAGCTTATCATCCACATCCGAAAGAGGGAGAATATATTTTAAGCCCTTAATTTCATTCAAAATTTATTTTAATTCTTAAATTTTTAATTATTATAATTTTATTTTTTATATATAAAAAATATTTTTAATATTTTTTATATAAAATTATTTAAAATTAATAAAATAATTAACATGCCATTTTGATGTTTTATTATAAGCTAAATATTAATTTATTATGTAGAATAAATGATAGTTTATATATTCGTATTACGATGATATATCATTTATTTTATTAATTTTAATTAATTTATTTAATAAAATATTAAAAATATAATATTTTTAAAATATAAAAAAATAAATTATAATAATTAAAAGTTTGAAGATCAAAATAAATTTTTAGTGAAAGTTTGAAAACCTTTGTTTATTAAAAGAGAGAGAGAGAGAGAGAGTGGCCAGAAATGGTTGTTGAAAGATGAGGCCAGGTGACGGGGATGCCGCAGCTCGTGATATTTGCATTAAGAACGAGATAAATCTATACCTGCTCTGAAAGCATAGTAACATCTTGGTGGAAGATGTCGAAGCGATGCTCTGAAAGCTTCGTCATCTACGGTCACACTGCTATTGTGAAGCAAATTTGAGTGAAAATACTACCTTCGGTCTGGACAAAAAAAAAAAAAAAAAAAGTGAACAAGTTTTCCTTCTCCACCAGGCATGAACATATAATCCCCCCAGAAGAGAAGAGGTATAAACCTAAATACAGAGAGCAAATAGAAATGAAACCACTGCGACTTTGTTTAAACTCTCAGGCCTTAAATCCATGGTTGATGCAAGGGAAGGGAAGTTCTACAGCTGGAATCTGGGAAGAAGACAACCTCTAATTATTATGGCTGTCCAAAAGAAACAAGAATACAAATTTGAGAGGTTCATCTAGATAACTTAAATTGCCTTATCTTGGCAGCATGAACACGGATGCCAAAATTGATGGTGACATATTTACTAAGCGGATGGCAACTTTGAACCTTTCCAGAAGCCAAAGGTGAAAAACTGGGGTCGCTCTAGACTTTTAGAACATCATGTCCGGTTAAGAAGGGAAACATCAGGAAAGCAAGAAAGAGGAAGCTATGGCACTTGCTCGAACTTAATTGGATAGAATCATAACGAGAAAGCGACATATAACAGAAGTTTCAAGCAGCAATTATCACAAAGTGAAGAATACTCCTCTCATGCTTTTGGAGTTGCAGGGATGTGACAAAAATTTGCATGAACAAAAAGAGAATTGAAGTCATTTAAAATGCCTATATTTCTACCCCAATTGCTGCAATATCAAGGCTTTGTTGCTGCTGCTGCTGCTGCTCTAGTTGTCTTTATTTTGTGCTAATATTTTACTTTGACAGCTAATGTTAAGTCTTTCACTCAGGAAAGAAGCTGCTGCTCAAATACTATTACCTGCCCCTATATTGCATCTGTCTGAGTTCAACTTCTTGGAGATATAATCCATCAACTTGTTATGCTGTTCTACAGCAAGCTCTCGGTTTGGTGCCAGCCCTCAATAAACTGGCACTTTCCCGGCTGAAGAAACCCCATGCAAGAGAAGGGCCTGACCTGAAACCTTTAGAAGTAGTCAAAATTAACGCAGAACTCACCAGGGAGCAAGCCTCCCTTGGATAGAAGTTAGACTAAGGTAGAAGAGTGCAAGATCTGACAAATTGTGAGACTGAAAGTCAAATTGAAGCACAATCTCATTGACTTGGAATGATCGCATTAAATGTGCAAAGGAAAACTAGCGCAAAAACTCAAAGCAGCCTCCTGCATTCTGATGTCCGACCTAGTTATTAAAATCATCATACAGGCATTTGGTAGGAAAGGTCATGATAGAGAACAAGAAACAGAGGCAAGAGCATGTGAGGACTCTTGTGTTTTGGATAATGGTTATATCATCCTGTTAGGAACTTCTTTTCACAAGTAAAATAAGCCATGCAGTTGGTCAGGTGCTTTGTAACACAATAAATCAGATATGAGAGAGAGAGACCAACTCTATTATCAGTGTAGTAGATGTTCACTATTCACTGATTCATTCAGCTCCAATTAATTTTATAAACACTACCTGTCCATTCTTGAACTTACCATTAATCTAGCCTCCTCAAGCATACCACAAGGATGTAACATTAGCAATATGTGAGAATTGACTGCTCAGCGGTCAATTTCACTAACAAAAACTGGTCAGAATGAAAGAAAAAATTTATCATGCAGTTATTCAAGATAGACGTAGTAGTGTAAAATATAGGCAATAAATGGTACTTTTGGGAAACATAGGGAATGACTATAGAAGAATAGATTTGATGATGAACTTAAGGCATGACTGATGCCTCAGCTGTTGAGCAAATCCTGGTAGCACAGGTTGAGTTGCTAAAGTGAAAAGAAATTTGATACATAGCAGGCAGATAGCTATTTCTTCTTGCTGTAATTCTAGAAAATTGAGTGCAAGGAATTATCACCCATCAATGCTATGATAAGATTAAGGCAATATATATATATACATCATTGATCCTCATTTAGTTGAATAGAAAATCCCAAGGCAGGAGATATTATCCATATCAGACATCATTGTATCTCCAAAATCTTTCACAACCTCAAGCTAATGACAGGTGTCGTCATAGATTAGGTTAACCTATTGTTTTGTACCTTTTTCTCTTTTAAAGGCATATGAAGGTTATTATTGAGATATTAAATGAAAATGCAATTCAATCAGTCAGGCTTAACCAAGTTTTTTCCTATTCACCTGCCCTGTTCAAAGTCACTGTGATAGTTGATAGTTCATCTATTCATTTTGGAGAGAGAAATAAAATGAGTTTGCAATAAGTATGAACAATCAAATGATCTGTGACAACGAGATGAGAAAAAAAAACAAGTAAACGAAGAAATCTCTAATCGATCTATGATGGTCAACAGTGCGGATACCTTCTCACCGAGGTAATTGATGAGAAGAATTTACAAAAGAAAATGAATCTTGACATGTTGAAACTTGGAGAAAGAATGTGATAGAGGGTTTTCTGATAGTAATTAATGAACATTCTACAAAAAGGATCATATGTTGATCATGGAATATGTTTAAGAGAGCAGCAGCAGACCTGAATTGTCTGTGGTGAGACTGGTGGATTTCCAATCGCAGTGGACCTTTACTAAGAGTCAAATTTAACCCATAATTACTTCGACAACAATTCAAGATTTTAACTTAAGTTGCAAATTCATTAAATGAAATCAGGAAAAGCATGCTTCTGACTGACAATTCTGTCACCATGTTGCTACTGAACAAAATGACCATTATTTACATGCTATTAACTGCAAGATCTACATTTGTGTTATTCAATCAGAAGGGAACCCTGATTGGAGCCCAAAATTGGAGAAACTAGTCAATCTGGTAATTGACCAGCGTTTTTTGGTATTCCATCATCAAAATAGTTCATCTTTCTTATATTTCCAGGACTACTTTTGTTGGTTTTCTTTCCTAATTTAAGTATATTACTATGCCAAAGTCCTACTTTAAATATATGCCGGGTGGGAAAGTTATGTAATTATTTCAAAGTAGTTTTAGTGTCTTTTTTTTATAGAAAACCATGAAATAAGAAAAGCTTTGATGATCTTTAATTATGAGCTGGGACAATTGGCTAGACAGAGAGATAAATCTATCAAAAAGATGAGTTTTTTCTTACAACGAAGCAGCCAGCATTAGCAGAGATTATAATAAATCAAGTTATCTTTGTTGTTGAACATTCAGGTTGGTCAGGCTCCAGAAAAAAAAAAATCTCTAGTAGGGCAACAAATTAGTAGTATTGACAAGGAGTTTTGATAAGAGAATGGATTTTACTCAGCTGGTGCAAGAATTCTCCTACATTTGACCCTTAAAAGTTCTTAATATTATAAGTTTTCAAGTCTGAGATTCAATAAATAGGAAAGAAAATATTCAACAACAGCAGAGATATTTTTCTGCTTCAGTAATTTCAGTAGCCTGTTATTTTATGTCATTGTCCTCTATGCTATGCGACATCGGCAAAAACACTAGAATTATTCTTGAGAAACCTATGTCATTCTTTCTGAAAGAAAATTCAGAAAATCTGAAATTTGATTGTGCTACCATGAGTTGGAAATTAAATTTGAAATTATCCTGCATCACACTTGTTATATATAAACCAAATGTTAACATGAGTCATGAGACCAACAGGAAAATGTTGCTTAAATTTTAGAATTACTCAAAGGAAAGATTGGTGGTATTAAACCTAAATATAGTTTGTAAATTGCATTTTCATTGGGAAAATGAAATATGCTAATCTAACAACTTCCTCTATCAGAGGTCATATATATGATGGAAGATGTTTCTAAGATGTTATGTAATCTAATGTACTGATGCAATCTAAGGAATTAACTTACTTGGAAGAAGTTAGGTATATTGCATGACTTCATATGTGTTATTGGTAGGGATTTAACCATTGTCGACAGAAGGTGAGCTAGGCAGTGGATGGTATGGCATGCACAATATGCCATGTTGATGCACTTGCTAAGCCATGCTGAACTGAAAACATTAAAAATAACTTAAAAATAAAAAATCTTTTAATAGGCAGTAGTACCAAAACAAGAGAGTTTATCATAAGTGAATGTGCTAGAGAAAATTAATTATTAGCAGAAGTAATTTAGATCGCCACATATCACGGGACTCCCAGTCAATTTCAACTATCAAAGTGTGCCACGAATCTCTCTTTACGTTTAGGCAAGTGAGAGTGTTTGATTTTTCCAACAGAGTTTATATTTCAATTTCAATTGGTTCTTGGTAAGGTGTTGGGAAGTCAATCATGGTAATACGACTTTATATGAGATCGTGGTGGAAGTCGTACATTAATAATCAAAATCATCAGGTGCAATTTATTATTTTTAAAATATTTTTATATAAAGAATTATATAATTTAGATATTCCATAATTAGATAGTGAAAAAAATGGACAACTGAAATAATATAATTTTTTTATCTTATGATATACGAATTAAGAGTGCATTGATCATATAATTTTTAATGTTGAAATATTTTAAAGATAATAAATTATGCTCAATAATTTATATTATTAATGCAAAATCTTTATCATTTAAATAATATAAATTAAACAAAATCTAAGGCCAAAATATATTGTTGCAATATTTTCGAAGAGGAGTGCTAAACAATGCCCATTCTGTGCCGTCTAAAGAGGAAAATGGTTCTTCCATCTTACAATGCAGCTGCTGTATAAGCGATATTATCGAACAAGATGAAATCCTCAAAACCATAATTAGAGAAGAGATTGAAAGCAAAAGAGAGAAACATGACGAATGAAAGAATGGAGATAGAGGTCGAAGTGGACGGCATCACCATCATCACCATCATTAATCCTTCCATCAGTATTGCCTCGTTCCATCTCTATTCCGTTTTCTATAGAATTTTGTCATGATTTAATTACGTTTATCTAGTTAACTGGTTGCTTATTGAAGTGTTTTCACCATTTGATGCAATTTAATTTGATCCAAGAGGCTTGCAACATTTTTCCCCCCCTTTTTTTTAAACAAACAAATTAAGACTATATGTAGCTTTTATTTATCTTATATACCCTAGAAATTCAAAAATTTTCAAATTTTCTTAAAATTATTAAAAAAATTCATAGAATAGTCAACGGAATGAATAAGTAAAGAAATTTTTATAATTTACTTAATTAGAATTTCTTAGCTATCACCTATAAAAATAATTTAAAAATAATCTGAAGTTAACCATTCCATAAACTTCCGCCTTTGGTAACTCCTAAAGAATCTTCTTGGAGTTGAACAGATGTAAAACAAACTCTTCATACATTGCTCACCCGATGTGCTAAACATTCTTTAATTTGGATAACCTTTATCTGAAATGTGATTACATGTTGGAGGTGGCTACGTGGCAGCTATGATATGCCCTGAAGTGCCCTTGTGCCTTGAGATCCCAAAAGTTTGAATACTTAAGGTTCAACCAGTCGTGAGGCCACGTATGCGATGTATTAAAGAAAGAAGAATGAATCATGCACCATCCGACAGAGTAGCTGCCAAAGTAAACAAAATAACTTTGGAAGCTAGCAAAATGACAAAGTTACGTGAGCATATCCTCAAGAAGGTAAACCTACGTATCTTTTGTTTTGAGACAAGCCTTGAAGGTAAACATTTCTAAGCTTTCTTTTTTTTTTAAAAAAAAAAGGAAACCTTAAGCTGCTTCATCTGAAGTTGCTCCAACAAATACTTATTGATAGCTAAGTATTTATTTCTTGACAGCAATTTTACCTTTATCTCTTGTAGCTACCTGGTGATGAAAGTACAAGCAAATCACATGTTTAATTATCAAAAATATCTTAGTAAGAGTGACAATAAGAGGTAAAGTTTTTTCAGTTTGTTTATTGGATTTTTGTAAAACCACTTTGTCTTTTGTCCCACATCAAGGGTTTAATACCAGTACCGAGTTTCATGCCAAATTTTTCTAGAAAAGTATGATAATGGTATGGCTGGGACCAATTGGGATGGTTTCGGCAAGAATATCAAGCTATAGGGATGCAACAAATATGATCAATATGAACTGTTGGTATGCAATCGATGCAGTTCATATAGACCAGCATTGTTGGTATGCAATCGATACAATATAAATGAACATAGAAACTTGTTGGTGTCCGAGGTTAAAAAAGATGATGGAGAACATATTGGATGCGTGCAAGAACTGGTGCACTTTTATAGACAAGCCACAATCCTCGTATAGTGAGATAGGATTAAAGCTGGGTTTCTTATGCCCCTGTCACCAAAGGTCCCTCAGGCTGGCTAATTTTCGAAGCTGATGCTTTTTCTTGACAATTTCGTTCCGCTTATATTATTTGGTATAAAGTTGTACCTTTAACGCTTTATTTTTTGGTTTAGTACGATTTGACATTTCATCAAGGGTGAGTGTTAGATGGACCATGATCGACTAGCCTTGGCGGTTTCTCACATATCCTGCTGCTATTTGCTCGTTAGTCAGGTGAATGAGCTTCATTGCAGTCCATATAATTGACTGTGATGGAATACTTCTTGTGATCAAGACATTGAAGTGAACATGGAGTCGCTCCTATCAACCATTCTTTTATTTTCCGATTGCTTGCTCGGAAAGGATAAAAGAAATATCTTATTTTTTCTTCAAAAATTTCTAAGCTTAGTAGGATTCAAATTCACATGAAGTTCTATCATTTATCAAAGAAAAAAAGAATAAATTGATATTATAGGATTCCCAAGAAATTCTTCAAGGATTCATCTGCTGCTTCTCACGTTCTGTGGATATTAAGGAAGACCCAAAAAAAGTATTTCAGGAATCGATCTAATTCTATTTCTGATTTTTTTCGTTTGAAGAAAGGAAGGATCCAAAAAAATTGATCTTTCTTTTAGTGTAAGCCAACCCTAAAAGATTGAAGCTAACTTATTTAATGTAAGCATGAGATTATTATTGATACTACATGCTAGATAACTAAGTTCCTTTCTCTTCGTATGTATTACTAGGATTTTGTCTCCTATGGGAGGGTGAGTAAAAATACCCTATAATGCATAATAGAAAACAGTAGTTAATGGGTACTCTTTTGATTTTAAGATTCATATGAATCTAATGATGAAGGAGATAATCGGATTTGAGCTTGGCTATATACAAATGCAGCCAAATCTATCTCTTTCTTTCTATATATACTATCATTTTTTTTTTTTATTGCTTTGAAATTATATAAATGATGCATGAAGGTGATAGAAACTTGACTTACTCTGTAAACCCAACCCTAACTCATTTGAAAAAAAAATAAGGTTAGGTTTTTATTTTTATTTTTTGATCTAAATCTGAAATCATCCAAAAACTTTTCGTTTGGATTGGGCACAGGTGATCCATTGAGTTAGCGAAAAAAAATGCACAAGCTTTAATTTTAGTTTTATCGAGCAATCATGTGCCTCAAACACATTCCGAAGTCCTTGAAATAGCTAGAAATGCCACGAGAAGGGCGGCACGATATAGGAGACCTCATGATCCTCATGTAATAGCTAAGGAGCTCATCGAGCCACTAAGATGTTTGGCGAGAATGCCATGATCTTGTCATGACACTCACCCTGATTGCCCTCGCAAAGCCTAGACCACCTCCTTTTCCTCTGTATTCGAGCAACTGAACGCTACAATCAATCTCTTCATCATCACTATATATACACTTGCTGGTGCCTATAACAGAGTCATGGGTACCTATCACCTCTCTATGCTCTCTCTAAATTATTGCTAATCACCTCTCCAATCAACTGATTCCCTATTAAATAGAAGAGAAGATATAAAACTTCTTTGTGTCTTCCTTGGCCTTACCAGCCCGGTTCCAGGGTCCTATTCCATCATTAGAAAATCCATTAGGCTAGAAAATGCAAAAGCTCTAATCATTACTCATAATTAATTATTCAGATATGAGGATAAAATTTATTTTTAATTTAATTTTAATTTTAATTTGATGACATTATATAATTTTATAAATTATCAATTGGATTTTTATATAATTAATATTTTAATATTTTATATTTTTTTGATATATAATATAGTTGATGTTAATGAAACTTGATAAATGATGACATTAAAAATATATTTTTTTCAATCAAGTATTATTGAAGGATTGATAGCTTCAAAAACTCTTGAGGATGAGATGAAAGAATAGAATTACACATGATTTTAGCTTTTTTTTTTATTTATAAGATTAAATATATTTTGAATATTTACTTATTTTATTTTATAGTTGTATTGATAATTTGATATTAATATTTATTTAATTTTTAAGTTATACTTTATTGACTATTACTTAATTATATTATCTTAATATTTTATAAGTTTATAACTATTATTATTATTAGCATTTAGTTATACTATAATTTTATATCTAGCTGCTCTAACATTTAGAAAAAAAAGAATTAAATTAATTATTAATAAATTACTTAGAAAGAATACTTAAAAAAAAAGTGTGCATTGAATTTTTTTTAAAAAAACTAAGCTAATCAGAAGTAACTTATGGGTTGACTTTAATACGATCATTTAGGATCAAAGTTTAACTTAATCTAAAATCAAAATAACTTAATTTGATCTGGTCTTTTAATCATATGTGGTCGAACAAATCCATGGACACAAAAACATTTGAGTTGCAAAGCACTCCTCAAGGCAAATTTCAAGGCTTTTGTCTCATAGAATCACTAACGGAACCAAAATTGAGACTTTGCGTCCCCCATGCCCAACCGGGGGGACAAGGCAAGCGGGTGTGGGAAATATCATCATCGAGAGGGGAAACCGCATGGGAGAGCCGTTTCCTGTTCCAAAGAGCTCGTTTCACATCCCGTGCCCGGATAAGGATGGGCTATCCTCGCGCGGTAGCCAACGCCGGCGCTGTCTCGTCCCATTTCGATTGACCCTTGGGTTCGGCTATCGTTCTATCGTCCACTTCCACAACAACCAGCAACCAATAGCAAGAGAAAACTCGGGAACCTTGCAGGCTCTCTATGTAGCGGGAGATGGGTTGCCACGTTTCGGCGCTGCTGCTGCTCTTCTTCAACTTTCTAATTCCCACCTCCGCTGGTAAATCCCCATCTCTCCCACTCTCCAATCCGTCTTAGGTTTTACTTGGAATTCCCGTGGATTTCTTTTCTTTCTTTTTTTTTTTGTTTCCCCTTCCAACTGCGATTTAGGGTTTGGAAAACGACTTAACGTTCGATTTCTGATGATTATGTGGTAAATATATTGTTAGTGTAGTTCTTGATTTTTCAATAACTCTTGAAAAAATTTCGGATCGAGATGTTTGTTGAAAACTGTTGCGTTTTTGGGGATTTGTTTAGCTTGCGAGTTCATTGATATCCATCCATAGGTTGATATTTTGTCTATTTAATTGTATTTCTATGTCCTTGATCGACGGGCCTTGCTAAAATCAAATATATATTCGCCCCCTTCAGCTTATGGGTGTGTGTTGGTTATTGGATCGAGGACTTCAGCCCGAAATTTGGGTGGTTGAGTGGGCGGTATTTATTTTTCTTTTTCCTTTTTGGAGTGTCTAATGGAGAGGTAACACCACCCCTCGCTTTATTGAAAAGTAAATGTACAGAGACAGAGGTAAGTTACAACATTAGTTGGTAGATGACAAGGAATTACATGACAAACTAAGTGTCTTCAATTTGAGACTGAGGAGGTTGTGCTGCAGTGGTCTTGGCTATTAGAGCTTTGGGGGCTTCACGTGATCTCATAAAGTGAGGGGCTATCTGATTTTCAGATGTTAATATGTTAGGCTGATGTGATTGCTTCCACATGATAAGTGTTGCATCGAGAGATCGAGTGGAAGAGAAACTGCATGAGAAGGCTTGCTAGGTTGGGTTTATAATGAGAAAGAGAACTCGTGATGCTATCTAGTTGAACTGGTGTGTCATCTACTATGGACTCATCTAGTGTAAATGTTGGATAAGGAACATGGTGGAGTCGGTGGACTTCCCAGATCACAGATAATTGATACTTAACCAGTACAAAACTTTATCATTCTGTTTCAGGTTTCAGCTCGTTGCACCTCAACTTGTGTTGCATTCCATCATGTAGGATTCTCATGGAATTGCCAAAGAAATGACCACCAATATTATGATTCCATGTCGTAAGGTGGTTTTCTTAAATAATTTTCATATTTGTTTGGGATTAAGGCTTTGTTGTTGTTATTGTACGTCGTATCTCCAACAATAAATATTGGATCGTGAACTATAGATGAGCACCTGTGATGTGAAGAACATAGGAATCCTTGGATGGAACAGGGAACTTTGCTGAGATCTCAGGATACCCAGGCATTGCTGCTGGTAAAATAGTTGCCTTGCCCTAGGTATACCAAGGCAGTTGGAGCAGGTGGCCTTTAAGTTCTAAATTGCTTTAAAAGGGGAAGCATAGAAACTAAAAAGCTGAATATGAGATATGTTAAAATAATTATAACCAACAAGCTTACATGAGCTATCTTCAGTTGGAATTGTAGATCATATCAACCAAGGGTCATATCTTTCTCCAAGATGAAAATAAGTCTTTTCTTTATTCGTTACAATTTTCTCCTGAACTTTAAACTTTCTCTTCTTAAATGTTTCTATGTAAATTGGTCGCTTCCATCAGAGCTTTTCTGGTTTATGTCACACAAACAAGATGATCCACATATAAATGTTTCCATTAACTTTCTTACTGAATTTAAAATCTTTGGGGCGATGGGGTGGGAGAGCTTCTGTACTTGTGGGATCCTATGAATTGAAGTCTTTATGAAAAGGATTTAGAAAACTTCCTTGTAGCAGCTTGCTTATGCATTCTTCTTGAAACACATAAAACATTTTAGTTCATTTTTGCTTTTTGATATGATAAGAAAATGTTTCCTTTTGATATAAAATGAATGGTCGTGTGGAAAATAAGCCTATAACCAACTTAATTGCTCAAGAGTCTAGAGGAAGATGTGGATATAAAAAATAAGAACAATAGTAATTGGAGTTCACCTTACAGATTCTTGGAAGCCACCATTAGTAAAGTTGGTCTATACCAGACTATAATAATATTAGTTTATTGATAAAAATGGATGACAATGTGTGCATTGATGAAGTCAATTCATGACCTAAGTAGGTTATCTTCCAGTTACCTACTAACTAAATCAGGAATCTCAATTCAGACTCTAATACTACCATACCTGTCTATAGATGACTGATTTGATGGTATCACTTATGTTAAAATGATTGATCATACAACTTAAAATCCCTTTCCAATGAGAAAGATGGTTGTAATTATGTCTCCTCAATCGTCCCTCTTTCCCTCTTTTCTACATAACTCACCTGCATCACTCGAAGCTGAAATTGTATCTTTTCCCAAATCATCCCTCTTTGTCCATTTATTCACCTGTACTAATGTCTACATTTCTCCTTTGATCTTTATTTCGTAAAATCATTTGGCATCATGAATCCTGGGTCACCATTTCTTTTAATTAAAGGTGATATCCTTTTTCCAACTTTTAAATGCTTTCCCACGTCCTTTTCTTGATTTGTTAGTTGGGGCACTTCTCCCTTAGATGAACTTACAAAAATTTGAACTTTGGTTTCCCCTTTTTGCCTGTTGGACCCTAGTTGTCTCTGTTATTGTTGCATAAGCATGAATAGTTGATGCGTGAAAAAATTTGCTCTACTGACGCTTCATTTCACAACTATTGACTGAAAACATGAGCGGTAAGGAGAACTTGTGCAATTATAAGTGCTTCTAATTGGCAACCTATTTGTGCTTCTTTCTTGACACCTAGAGTGTGGTAATAATTTTTTGACATGGTTCAAATGGTAAGTGAGTTGGCCAAGGTTTAAAGTTTTACCTATGCCAAGGCATTTGAGCCAAAATTAAGGTGAAGCTGTTTTGCAGAACAAAGTTTCAATAATTTCAGCTGAAATTGACTTGTTTTCAGTCAATTTCATTGAAAACACTGACTGAAGTTGACCATAAATGCCAATCTTCAGTAGTATTTGGACATTTTCTATCATTTTGGGGTCATTTTCTTCAATCCTTATATCTGAATCGAGTAATTAATTTAAACTATGGAATGCTGTATCGCCTAGTACCGTTATAGAACCGGTATGTGGTATGGGAGGTATACCAAGTATCATTACACTTAATCAACCCCTGTACTGGGTTTAGTGGCATTATACGAAGATGACATTGGTATGGGGTCCAATATTGGGATTGCAAACCTTGGTTTAAATATTTAGTTTTTTTCTCTCTTTTTATTTCCATTAAAGAATGAGTGAGTTCTCATAGATGATAAACTTAAGGTTTTAAGAAGCATTTTCTTACTAATGAATGTAGATATTAGCACTTTGGCGTTCTGTAATAAATTAACTTTTTTCTGGAAGTAAGATACTTGCTGGGGATTTTAAGGAGCTTTTTTTGAGGGAAAAAAGGGGAAAGGGATTGACAGAACAGATCAAGCCCCCCTTTTCTGGAGCATGGATTCTCAAAGCTTAGATTTGCATGATCTGAGCTTAAATCTTGGAACAATTAGATAAGTTAGACTTAATTATAGTTTTATTTTCAAAATTGTAAGTGGTAACTTACATATTGGCACTTTGTATGTGATGATATAATAATAATAGTCATCGTAGATGTCTTTCATACTAGAAAGATTGATTGAGTCTTTTTGTAAAATTGTAAGGTTATAATAGGTGAGAGTTTAACTATACAATATAAATTAATGATTATGGATATATATATTTGAAAATAAAAAAGAGCTTGAGAGTAAGAATTTAAGGATTAGATGGTGAAATTTGAAAGAAGATAAAATATTAGCTTTTCAGTATTAAATGATGAAGGAAAATGAAGTTTAGATGATGAAATTAATACTATGGCTAATAGTATTAAAAAAGTAGTTATAGAGGTGTTAGGGGAGTTAAAAAAAAAAGAGCTATATAATAAGAAAACTTGGTGATGGAATGATAAAGTATAAATAGCGGTTAAGGCTAAAGATAGTGCTTTAAAAAACTATCTAAATATAGGACTAGAGAAGCATATGAAAATCATAAGATAGATAAGAAAGAAGTTAAAAAGATAATATGATAGGTTGGATTCATGGCATATGAAGAAGTATATCGCAAGTTAGAAACTAAAAATGAAAAGAAAGATATATATATATATATAATTACAAGATTAAGAGAAAGAAAAAATATAAATATATATAAATATAAATATAAATATATATATATAATTACAAGTTAAATACATCAAAAATAATGATTAAAAATATTTGGTTAAAAAGGACAAGATCAAAGAAAGATAAAAAATTTATTTTAATAAATTATTAAATAAAAATCATGTACATAATTTAGAATGCCTTACTAGTCTCATGGAGGATGTAAATGCGACATATACTTGTAAAATTAGGATATTTGAAGTAAAAGAGAATGAAAATAGGAAGAGCAGTGGGATCTAATAAAATTTTTATCAAACTTTAAAAATGTTTAGATAATGTAGGAATAACTTAGGTGACAAATTTATTTAATAAGATCTTAGAAATTAAGAAGATGCTTGATAAATGGAGAAAAAACGCTATAGTACTGATTTATACGAATAAAGGAGATATTGAAAATTGTTCTAATTGATGTTAAGCTCATGAATCATACTATGAAATTTGGGAGGGTAATTGAGCATAGGTTAAGATGTACTAAAAAATATTAAAAAATTAATTTAGTTTTATGCCAAGAGGATTGACTATATAAGCTATTTTTCTTTTTAGAAGATTAATGAAGAAATATAGAGAAAAGAAATAAGATTTTTATATGGCTTTTATTGATTTACATAAAGCATATGATAGAGTTCTTATAATAGTCTTATAATTAATGTTAGAAAAGAAAGGAGCACTTATTAAATATATTAATGTAATAAAAGATATATATATAATTGAGTGATTACTAGTGTAAGAAATGCTGAAAATAACACTAGTGAATTTTCAATGATAGTAGGTTTACATTAGGGATTTGTTCTCAGTCCTTATTTTTTTTGCATTAGTTATGGATAGGCTTACTAGACATATTCAGATGATATTTTATAGTGTCTGTTATTTGCAGATGATTTAGTACTAGTAGATAAAACTAAGGTTAAAATTAATCATAAACTAAAATTATAGAGAAATACATTAGAATCTAAATTGTTTAGGTTAAGTAGGATAAAGATAGAATCAGTGTTGTCAAAGGCGTGCTTTAGGTATGCCTAAGGCATAAGGAGTAAGGCACCAAGGGTTAAGCGCTTCTTATATCCTAAGGTGCGCCTAAAGTATAAGGCGCGCCTAAGGCGGGCTAAGTGCTTCTTATGCTTTAAGCGATGTGCCTTTATCTTGGTGCATATAAGGTGAAAAAAATGTATACTTTTAATTTGATTTGAGATACAAGAAAGGCCCTTTCTTCATAAATTATATTTATAATATTTTTTTAAAATCTATTATATTTATTAGAATATATTGACTTTATGGTGTATCATCACATACACAATTATTTTTCTTATCTTATAAAAAAAGCTAAAAATTAGAAGACAAAGAGATGAAACATCAAAAAGTATGCTATCATTTGAGAAAGAGAAGGAAAAATACTAAAGGACTATAAATTTTAGTTGAGAAAGTGGGGACTTACTATTGAGTTAATAGGCTAAATATATTATTATTATGATTTTTTATCTTTATTATTATATGTTATAAATCTTGCTTATATAAATTATTGTTATTTATTTTAAAAATATGTGCCTTACTTTGCTCATGCGTGTGCTTGTACTTTGCACCTTACACTTAAGCTCTAAAAGTCCTTTATGCTTAGGTGCACCTAGCATTTTTAACAACATTGGATAGAATATATGAAATATAATTTCAATACAATTGAAAATAGAGATGAATGTAAAGTAAAAGTTGAAAATTAATTCCTAAAAATAATCATTTTCAATATTTAGATCATTTATGGAGAGATTGAGGATGTTGTTGTCTATATGATTAAAGTAGGTTAGATGAAATGGAGAAATGCAACTAGCAAGGTCTTCCATATCGATCTGTATCGTTATACTGGTAAGGTACTGAGTTTTAATTTTTTATGAACGGAACTAGTCCAAACTAATCCGTATTACTCAATACTAATTTGTACCTTCCGATACCGACTAATTAAAAGTGAGAAACAATTGGCACCCTGTCTTGGTATGGGGTGCCTATTGTACTGTACTAACTCGTACTGTACCAATTTGGTAAATGTACCAGTATAGATCTCAGTATTGGTTTTGCAGACCTAGACAATTGAAATATTGTGCGATTATAAAATACTTGACAAGTAGAAGAAAAAATTTTATAGGATGGCCATAAGGTCAATTATGTTTTATGGTAGGAAATGTTGGATGGCTAGAAAATTATACGTGCACAAAATGAATATGATTGAAATGAGAATGTTAAGATGAATGTATAGTATTATAAGAAAAGATAGGATAAGAAATGAAGTCATTTATAAAAAGATGAAGGCTGCATTAATTGAGGACATATTGAGTGAAAGATGACTTAAATGGTTTGGTCATTTGCAACATAGAGTTAGGGATGTATTTATGTGAAGGAGCGATTTGATACATGTAAGAGGAAAAAAAATAGTAGTAGGCTAAAAATTACATGGGAGGAAGCGATAAAGAAACATTTGATATCTTTGCATTTTATTGAAAATATGACTCAAAATCAAGTATAATGGAGAAAAAAGGATTCATGTAGCCAACCCTAACTAGTTTGGGATTAAGATTTTGTTGTTGTTGTTGTTGTTGTTGTTGTTATTGTTGTTGTTGTATACTAGCATGTTTATATCTGTATGCAAAGTTATATTTGCATGTTCTACTCTATAGATGGTTACAATTTTATGTGTTAGATTAGGTTGTTATATTAGCTATTGGCACCTCGCTCCCCTGTCAAAGAGGTTTTATGCTGAAACTAGAATGCAGTCCCGCATGATTTGAATTGGATAATTTCAGTGTGTAGGGTGCTGGTTCGCCAGCTTTGACCATCAGGGTGTGACAATTTAGTTTATAGAGACAATAACCGTGTGCAATTCAATCTAAAGGATCTGGGTAAGCATCATTCTTCGTTGGTTCAGCATGCTTTGGAAGCAGTTCATTACACTGACATGAGCATAGGCTTAGGACTACTGTAGCAAATATGTGACATATCTTTAGACTATGGGCTCTTGTAGTGGGTTTCACCACACCAAGAACAGATTAAAGAAAAGTTTTAAATGTCTTTTCAACACTTGAAAGATAAATTATTATTAAAATATAAGACACATACAATTGATATGTGACATGATTTCTAACATTTTTGTTGGTTTTAGTAGTTAAAATAATTTTTAATTGTCTCAGGGATTTAGCCTGAAAATATGAAAGCCATACGTTTTGGGCTTCCAAACAATATTAAATACTTTGAAATCATGCAATTCTTTTATTTGTGGGGTTCTTTTTTCCTGATTGGTTGCTGATTTTTTAAATATATGTGGGTAATCACTAAAATTGACCAAACTTGCCATCCTAATCCAACATTTTACATCAGCCATAAGTCAAGACATGATCTATTGTTTCTTATTTTCCTGATTAATTGTCGCCTATAGAAGTATTAAAAAACTCTGCGTATGTATAAAACATGAATTTCATACATAGCCAATTCCAAGCCCAGATAAAGGAGGAACGTTGTGGTAGGTTGACAGCTAGCATTAAATTATAGTCACATCCTACGAACATGAATCTAATGAAAAACTAAAAATAAAACATATATTTATGATGGACCCTAGCTTATTAGCTTATTACCACCTGAATATCTAGTGGTAGCAAGATGATCACCACAAAATTTTTCTCATTGATTGCAGCCTATAATAGTATGGAAAGCCAAAAGCAGCACCATGCCTTGAGAGTATCATAAACACTGATGATTTTGTATGGCTTTATCATGGGTTCTAAAATATAGCTGTTTAATTCACTTGTGATGAAACTATAGCCACCAAACTAGACATGCATTACAATATGAAATATTATTTGAAACAAATGCTTACTCTGTGAGTTTCTTTGTTCCCCACTCTTCTGCCTTAGCCACTGGCTGGCCCAGAAGGCCCCTAGAATCAGTAGCCATATCTTCTCAGGCAAAAAAAAAGACTTTACATAAACCTAGAAGGCCATTAATTTCCCTGACTTGCTTACTAGCCTTCTATGTTTATGGGAAGTTCTTGTGCACAAAGATATCATTGTCAAAAAACTTTGCACCAATTCATGGAAGGTTTGCACCAGGTTGATTACAGGCCATATGTGCTGATGGGTACCATTTTGGCTCGGATGGTTGAACCCATACAAACATGATATTTCTTGCTGGTTAAGATTATGAATTCAACTTTGAGTTAACCACATAAATGATTAATATATGCTTTGAAATGCAGGTCAGTCGAGTGGAGTGTGTGTGAAACCTGGTGGCCGCTTCCCTGCCTTTTCATCTGAAGGGAAGCCACCTGGAAAAGTAGCCAGGGGACCCAGAGATCTGGCACTCTGCAGGGTCTTTCGCCAGAGTACATGCTGTGATGTAGCTCAGACATATCCTGCTTTACTAGCAATAAGAAGGCTAGCTTCTGCTGGAGAAGGCAGCCAAGAATGCTTGCATCTGTGGGAGTTATTAGAATGCTCTATTTGTGATCCACGCGTTGGTGTTCAGCCTGGACCACCTTTGATTTGCGCCTCTTTCTGTGATATGGTTTTAGAGGCATGCTCAAATGCTTATTTCTCTATTGATGCGAAAACACAGGTAGCCCGTCTGTTCATTTTTAATTTTCAGTAAGTTTGACTAAGTTGTTCCACTTGGACTTATAAGCTGATATGTACTGAGCCTTGTTGCCAAATCTATACTCAACTTTGTCTAATGATACGGACAAATTACAAAGGAACTAATTAGACTAGTGTTTCATGCAGACAGTTGCTAATTGTTAGCTTAAATCAATAGTTGGTGAAATCTTGATAATAGTGCGAGGCTGGACACACACGCACTTAAAATGTGTTAAACTAGAGCCCCTTTTTTATCAAAAAAAAGGTCAAGATTCTTATTGGATTTGGTTTCTACCATGCCAGGTTTTGTCTCCTTGTGGATTAAGCGACCTTGTTTGTGGTAGAGCAAGTGAATGGGTCTCTAATGGTACAGAGCTCTGCCAACTTGCAGGTTTCTCTGTGCAACCAGCCAGGGTCGGCTCTCAAGATGTTGATGAACCTTTTTGTTATGGTGGGAAAACAAGCTTAGAATCGATTGCTGATTCATGGAGAAATCCAAAATCTAGTTCTCCTGGAAAAGCCAAAAACTCTAGGGTGCTTGAAGATTTTCAGCAATGGGTGGGGGAAATGCCAATTAGTGAAGGGGTCTCTTGGGCAGTTGGAGGATTGGTGCTTACTGCAGGGCTTCTATTTATAAGGTTAGATATTTAAACCTATGCAATTATCCAGTTTAAAGTGATAAATCTTGTTGGCCCAATTTTTATATTTATCGAAATTTATATAAAGCTTTTGCATTTATTTCCTTTAACTCTGCTAAATTGGTCTCCAACATCAAAATACAAAATTACAATCTATTTTGATTATTTTGGGATGGAAAGTTAGATTGGGTACCAATAAGAAACACATTATTGCAACTGTTCTGCATAAAATTTTTCCTAAATGTCTGTCTCATTCTTCTTCTTGTTATTGGTTATGAGTGTAATAACTTTCTGGTATTCAGTTTCTAAACCTAGGCAAAATAGCTATTAATAATGTTAGCCTGTGGCTGACCAACTATAACAATAAATACTTACCCTCTTAGAGTCTTAGGCATATAGTGAGCTTTTCCTATTGTGGAATTAAGAGATGCTTGTGAGCTTTTAATTAAAATTGTCTGTAGTTCTAGAATAGAGCAATTGTAAAAACATTTTACTCATATATGTTTGGTTCTTATGCAGCAAAAGGAAGAGCTATAGTCATCGCCAAAAGCAAGCAGCTATTCTTCGCACTGCTAGAAAGCTAGAAGCAAAGATCAAGCAGCATCCTCTTGATAGACAGAGACAGGGAGTTACTAGATAAATCTGCTTCTTAATGTGTATTCATGTTGTCATGTCATTTAGCAGATTCCTCATATTGTTTTTATGCTGAATGTTTTGTAACTGTTGAGTTTATTTTTCTTTTATTTGCAAAGCTTCTGCTGCATATTGCTCACTGTTTGACAAGCATTTGGTGCATTTCCATCTTTTCACACACAACACTGCGGTCATACTTGGCCATTATCGGATTTTTAGTACCGTGGACATTGTGCAAGCTGGTGTTCCTTCAGTCACTGAGGTGAGTTAATTGCTTGCTGGCAAATGTAATTTAAACTACAATTTTCTGTGGTCTTCTTTTTTTTTTTTTCCTCTTGTGTGATAAGGAGGTCCGTACAATCTATATAATTTATCCAAAGTTGGCAAAGATGCATCTTCTTTAACAGGTTTCTAGTTCATATGGTAAGGTGCACCACTTACCTTTCATTTTCAGATTATGTGAGGTATTTATTACCTTCACAGTTGTAGACTAGCAGGGTGCTCGTTGAATCGTTCACCTTCCAGTCTGCTATGCTATTAGCTTCTTTGAATATATGCCCATGTATATTTTACCAATTTATGTATGACCTCATTGATGGTAGCAACTATATCTGCACTTGAACAAGGATTGAGAATTCAATCCAAACATAAACTGTTATGCTATCTGATATTTGTTTCTATCGCGAGTTCCAAAAATATTTTTTTCTAGATATCTTTAATGAATACAGCTTACATTATCATCATTCTACACCCTTTCCTTTGCGTAATAATAACATAGCCAAAACCGGCATCTCTCTGTGACCCATGAGAGCAGGCTGTATTTAATTTTCAGCACTCCTAATTTAGTGGGTGCCTTTTTTGAGACCGTTCCCGTGCTTGCTTTCTCCAGTTCCACTAAATTGCATCTTTGTACGATAGCGTTGTCCTCCTCTTCAATCTTTTCTCATAGCATCCTTGTATGTCTTAATGCCTAAGTCGTGGTGCATTATACCAGGTTATTCGTGTTTGCTGTCTGCCTTTCCCAAATGACGACGCATTGATTAATTTATATCATCATGTTACTTTGTGGTCATACGGTAGCTGAACAATCCCACCGATCCGCTTATTGGTTACCATGGACAAAATTTAATTGTTCCCGTAAAAAACATCATCATAATGGGTGAGAAGAAAAAGGATGGTTAAAATGTCAGTTTATCTAATGGTAGGTGACATTGTTGAGAAGCGAAAAATAGAGAGAGGATTTGGGATCGGCCGGTGGCAAATATAGGCGTTCTCTTCCCCCATTTACTATGGTAAGCAACCTTCTGAAGGTACGATGGTATGTATGCAAGGTGATGCGCCAGGTCTTTTCTAAATATTGAGATTGGTGGTGTCCGAATGTTGATTAACCAATAGAATAGGCGTCTATGCGTATGATCAATGAGTTTTGAAGCCCTTTGTCTCGATTAAGTTTGAATGTGGTGATCTGTAGTAAATTAGCTAAAGCTAACAAGAGGACGAAGCCACCTTTAAGTCTCTGGCACGGAACCTCATTCGGTGAGGTAATTCTTGTAATAACAAAAAAGAGGTAGTTCTTGTAATAACAATTTAAGACGAAGGGAGTTGCCATCTGACAGGATGCTGTTCGACTCGTTAAGGAAAATTCCAGTCAAACTGGTAAGGAAATTTCCAGTAGAAGGAAAATTCTAGTCAAAACCAGGTGGCAACCGGACACGTGAAGTGTGTGAATAAATAGGAAATATCGCAAGGTTTTATATAGGGAGGTACTTTTATTCTTAAATCACCAAACGGTACAGAATTATAACACACGTCGTCTGGGTCAATGCTTTCTGAATGTCAAATGTTAGCATCCGATCTTATCAACCCAGCTAAAATAAGAAGAGGAATAAGTTGATTAGTAGGGTACTGATTAGTTAGACGGTAGAGATGTCTGTCTTGGTATTTTTCTACCCACAGATGCTTGGTTCTCGCTAGCCATATTGAGATTTAAACGACCAAGAAGTGGGGAAATCGGCTTCTAGTAACGCTGAATGTATTAGATACTGCAGAGTTCCCAAAAGAGTTGCTTATCCCGATGGTAGGCTGCAGGTCACTGGGTCAACTCATGACCTGACTCAGTTTCAATTTGTTTAGACTCAATCTGGTCCGTACTTCAAGACCTATGGATCAATTCTCATTGTCATGATATAGAGTAAAGGAAAAAAAAGGCAACGGATGAGGTATTAGGAAGTTTGATCGAGTAGTATTCTAAATTATAGGATTACTATGCAGAGCTAAGAAAAACAAATAAGGGTACACATATAGTTATTCAAGTTGATAAGTCATCCCTAACTATGGAGCCAAAGTTTCAAAGGATATATGTATGCTCAGAGCCTCTGAAGAATGAATTTTTATATGGTTGTAGGAGGTTGATTGGGCTTAATGGCTATCATCTTGAAGGCCATGGGTAGGGTTAGGTTTTGGCTACTATTGGCTATGATGGGAATAATAGGATGTTATCCTTTTGCATATGCTATTGTGGAGCTGAAATGCAAGGACAATTAAACTTGGTTTCTCATGAACTTACTTGAAGATATAAGTCTCGTTGACCCATATGGATGGACTTTTATAAGTGATCAATAAAAGGTAATCTACTAACTATTTTTTTAAATATTATTTTGATTTCTAAGCCCTCGCATAATATAAATGATAATATCTTAATTTATATGTACTATAGGGATTGACTCTAAACGTTGTTGTAGTTTGCCCTAAGGTACATCATAGGTTCTGTTTGTATGCAAACTTCAAGAAGGAATTTAAGAGGAAGTGACTGAAAGATAGAATGTCGGCAACAGCTAGGGCTTATGTTGAGTGGGAAAGAAATACGAAAATGATAGAGTCACAGAACTCAGCGCATGTAATTAATTGATGTGTTTGGACACACAAAGCTGATTGGTACAAACAAGCATTTAACCCTTTTTTCCAAGTGTAATAAGCTTCTAAATAATATGAATGAGTTATTCGATGCTTCCATAACAGAGGCTAGAGACTAGCTAATATTAATAATATTAGAGATTTAGAAAGAAGCTGATTATTAGACTTCATGAAAATAGAGATCACATGATTAAGTATAAAGGAGATATCTATCCTAAAATTCAGAAGAAGTCAAAGAAGTTGTAAAATATATTTAAGGGTTAGACACCAACTTGGTCAAGGCATGACAGGTTTGAGGTCACCTATAGCAAAGCCAGGTCTATGGTTGATTTGTCTAAGAAGACTCTTAGATATTATAAATGGGACATTTCTGGGATCTCTTCTATGCATGTAGTGATATTAATCCTTTATCAAAAAGAGAAGCCAAAAACCTACGTTCATATTATGTGGAAACCTACTTGTGTACATACTCCTGCGTACTAAATCTTCTAAATAATCAAGACATATGGGCTAAAATAAGTTACAATCCTTTCTACCTCTAATTCTGAGAAAACCTATGGAAAACCTAAAAGCAAAGAATTAAGGACTCTAAAGAGCCACGGAATACACATAAATTGAAAAAGATAAATATAAGTTTAAGGTATGAAAAATGTAATTCTTATGAATACAATCAGAGAATATGCAAGGGGCCAACTAAGAGTAAAATGATGTACTGTAAAAGGCTGCCATATGTAAGTGCCCCTTACCTTTTATCATTGTAGTATAGTTTTTAAGGTTTATTAGGTTAATGTGTTGCATATTGAAATTGTTAAACTCATTATAAATTTAGAGTAAGATTAAGGTATTTACTTCTCTCAGCTATTTACCATTTGATTGATATTTTTGATTCGTTAATTGATGTTTCTTAGTTAGTGTCATTCAATTTCACTTGTTCTTAGAAGTAGAGTAGTCAATTGATGTTGCTATTAACTTGATTTCATATTTCACTTGCATTTAGGCCACAGTAAGGATCTATCAAAGGTGTTAGCATAAATGAGCCTATAATAAATTCAAGAGACTACTACAAGGGGTGCTAAACTGAATAAAGCATGGGTAACATATCCAAAGGGAAAAAGGAAAGCCATTATATTGACTTTGAGCAGATTCTTGTATGTGTGGGGTTTGGATTTATAGACAGTTTATTGTTTCTTGCATAGTTGATAGTAATACGTGGATGGTGAATTTTATATGTTCTAAAATAGTGATTTTGAGCATTTTGCTTGTATAGTTTATGAATAGTATGTATTAGCAGTATATGGTTTGTAATAGGTTATCATAGTTTGAACTGCTTTTATATTTATTGTAATAGTTTGTAATAGTTTGGATTGATTTCATGTTTATTGCGATAGTTTAGTCTAATTTTTTGTTTATTATATCAGTTTATAATAGTTTGAACTAATTTTAAGTTTATTATGGTTAGCGTGATTGTATCTTTCTAATAAAGCTTATTTAGAATGTTTGTATGATTCTGTGGTTGGAAGAAAATAAAGGCTTATTTTAGATATTTGTATGGTTGTATAATTGTACAATTCAAAACTTATTTTATTCATAGAAGTTGCATTTTGTTTGTGTTACTAATTTGTGAAGCTTCAAATTAAATGTGTTGCTTGTTGTGAGCTATAGTCCACATATAGCTGTTGCATGTTGCTAGTTGTTGAAATATGGATAGCTCTAGATTATGTGTTATTTAGGGTAGTTATAACAGAAGGTTGCTGAATTATATGTTGTAGTTTATGTACTATTCAGCTCTAAATTATATATTGTAGTTTAAATTTGTATGCTGTGTAATTTATGAATTGCTTTTAATAGTTGTTAGCTCTTAAGAAGAGGAGGTTGCCAACAAATACATAATCAATTAGAACAAAGCATTTGTTGCTACTCAAAATTGAATTGTATTGATTCAATATTCACATTGTTATGGCATTGAGCAGTGCAGCTATTCCGTTTACTGCATTGATTCAATGTTCAACCATTGAAGTGGGCATAAAATCAAAAAACAAATTAAAAACAAAAAGGAATACAAAATTACTATTCCACTTATATTTTATTATAAAGGCTTAGTCGTTACAAAACATGAAGAGCCGATGCTCATGACAAAATATCCATAGCACAATGCCTTCAATTAGAACTCTTCCATTATAAGTTATAACTTTCCAATTAGAAATAAGATGTTTAGGATAATTAATGCCACTAGAAAATGGACAAGCCGCTTCTCCCTCACATGATACATGTCAATGCGATGTTGTAGTTCTAATCTTTGATCAACAAGTCTTGGCATAACTTGTCTACTATGGATACACATAGGATAATTGAATTAAAGGAAAAATCCGTGAGCACCATGGGTTTATGAGCCAAAAACATTTAAGGCAAAAAAAAAGAGCTGAGAAAGGAATGGAAAATTAGGCCAAAAAATGAACAAAAAAATCAAGCGAAAGGAGACAAAGAAATCAAGTGAAGGAAGATAAGAATGTTGCCTCGATATCTTGGATAATCAAGAAATCTTATAGCTGAATTTGAGGATGTCTAAAAGGTCCTTTAACTAATCCCTTTTTCCATTGATGCGTTGTGTGGCATCCTCTAAATAGTTATTACTTTGATGCTTTAATATCTTGGGTCTCAACCAAAGAAGACGAAACTCTCAATCTGACAAGACAGAGCTCTCAATCAAACACTGAAGCCCTAAAAATATGCCCTTCTCACATGTCCTGAACGAAAAATATACCTCTCTTACAAAAATTGTTAGCACATACCTTGCACATTTTAGCAAATTAATGACGTTTACCTCCAAATTGAGGAAAGGTTTTAAGTGTAATAACTTTAAAAACCTTTAAAGTTCATTTTAATATTTGACTAATTCTAGGATTTAAGTGTAAAAATACCTTGCACATAGTCCATTTGGAGCCCACCTCCGGATGTGTTTACCATCAATGTACCCTAATCATGTATCAAGACAGGCTTACCAATGCAGGAATCCAATGGCAAGATGCCATCGAAAAGAATTTTAGAGCTGAAGGCAGAAATATTATCAGATCTTCTAAAACGGGCGATGTGGCATATTAAAAGCTTCAAACAACAAATAACACCCGGACCACAACTTCAACCTGATCAAAATACAATCCTGAGTTAGAATCTGACACGGTTGCTGCTGTTTTGTCATGATAACGTTGGATCATATGTATGAGGAACCTCCTTGACAACACAGGAGCGTATTGCAGCCATATTACCTTTACTGATATTTGGAAGACAATATAAGGGAAAGAAAAAAAGAGCATGCGTTGGGGGGCCTAAAGAGGCCTACACATGCAATTCCTCATTTGCATTTCGAATGTGAGAATGCTTTTAAACAAGACAATAGATGATACAAAGCATCAGGGCAAGATAATTGCTTCTGAGAATGACAATGAACGACGACCATATCCCAACCTTCAGAAGGGTCATCTCATAGCATAAACAGCCAACACCATTCAGAGAAGCCAACATGAGAAGCCCTGGAATAAGATCTATGAATGGCAAAGCAACGCTTGGAGAGAATTGGTTAGTACTGAGAATGCAAGAAGTTCAAATAGTGTAACTCAGCCTTAAATAATACATTAACATATTCAACCAGAATGGAGTAACCAAAACTTCCCTGACCGTAAGAGTAGTACCCAAAAAGCAAAAAGAAGCACACCAGAAATTCACACAACCTACTTCTTCGCATATGTAATGAGCATAGGATTCTGTTGTGTGATCTTGAAACCCTGAAGCCCTTGCATGGCAAGGGTAGCCTGCATCTCATCACCGTACTCCACAAAAGCAATTCCCGGCTTCGCTTCTACCATTCTAACCTCCTTAAAACCAGGATACTGGCAGAAGAGCATTTGCAACATCATGGGAGTAGTCTCATGGGGAAGATTCTGAACAAAGAGAATGTTGTTTGGCAGTGCTGGTGCTTCAGGAACCATAGACTTGGCCCCTCCAGGATAAGGCAATTGAGAAAGCTGCATTTTTTTTCATTAAAGTAGATTAGGAAAATTTGTCTAAAAAGAAAACAAATAACAGTAAATCAGAGACTACACCAAGGCTCCAATATATGTAAAAACCAGACCACAACCATCAACACAAGCAAGCATATATATACACCAAGAATAAAAAAAAACAATGTATAAGGTAGATCATGAACTCAAATTATTATAAATTTAGATCTAGATTGTAGACATGTTTTAAGCACAGTTTTATAAACTGTTCCTTTTCCTTGTAACATTCTTTTGATATTAGAGATGCTGGTAAGATGGTTCGGTTAAAGGCTCGTTTGGTTGCTCATAACTGGGCATCCCAATACGGTTCAGCTCAGGGGAGCCTACTTAAGGAGTTTCGTTGGCCCCCAGTGGAGCTGAACTGAATCCCCGTATGCCTAATTAGGGAGAAATGGCACAGCGTAGCTTTGAGAGCCAGAGCCAAAGCCACTTCTGCAAAGCGGGCTCCCGCTTAGCTTACTTCCACCAAACCAAATGGGCCCTAAAAGCAGCATTGCTACTCACTTTCAGAATACAAGGATGATAGTTTACCAGTGCCGAAACATACTACTTTGCATTGAGCATATCATACTGCACCAGTAGTGAATTGCTACTCAGTGCTACGGGTGTACAGAGTGTTGTTCCCACAAACCATCCCGTATGGATACTATATAGGCATAGTACCGGTATGGATATCAAAACTGAGAACTAGGCCTATTGCAGGGATTATTATTGATGTTCAACCACAGGCATCAAAAAATAAACTGATCATACAGGTCTGTTGCATTAAATTTCTTAACAAGAGGACCAAATCAGGAAATTGGTAGTACATTTTATGACATAAAAGGCTTGCAAGTTTCCAAATACTTCAGCAGCTCCCCTCTCATGCCAATAGAAATTCTGCCCAACAAATGTGCCTGTCACCCTGGTGCATGACCTTTTATTCCCTAACATGGAGTACTTTGGGTGATAAATCTTGTTCAAATAGAGGATTCATGAAGTTGGTGATATTATCTCAATATTCATGTTGTATTTCTGAACAAGTGTTATATACCAGTATCAGGGTAGATAAACAGCACTTCTTTTGTCCCCTATGCTAGAAGGAGCTAGGCTTAGTCTCCATCATTTACTCCCTTTTATTTTACCAGTCTCCCACGTGTGGCCACATTGCATCAATATGGATCAAATAATCCATTGGGTGTACATTCAGAGAAGGATAAAATTGCTTCTTTATTTTTATGTTGCCCATTCTTGCCTACTCAAATAATACAATATGAGCAAGCTTTGGGAATGGTGCTACCATGCTACACTACTTTTTGTAAAACAATGTGCTATCATTATGATTATAATGCCTACAATGTGTACTGTAGAATTTCACAACACAATGGTTTTGGCAAACATGCATGGCTAAAATATACTTTTGGTCCTCAAAACTTTCAGTCAAAATTCATTTTGGTCCACAAACTTTCAATTGTTATAGTTTATTTCTTCATGTTTTAAGAATGTTGCATTCCTGACATCCCGTTACATGAGATCGGTTAAAATTAACGGAATAGCTAGTATATCATCTTGACGTGAACATGTGATCAGTTAATGAGAACTCAAGTGATAGTTTTCATGTTCACGTTAGGATGATACGTAAGCTTTTTCATCAATTTTAACTGACCCATGTAAAGGAATATAAGGAATACAACATTCTTAAAACATGAAGGACTGAACTGTAACAACTAAAAGTTTAAGGACCAAAATGAATTTTGATTGAAAGTTTGAGGACCAAAAGTATATTTTCACCAATATGTAAATGGGTTAGGCATACAAGCAGGGAGCCTAGGATTTGTCACCATAGACATCACATATTTTCATATCACATGACATGGTTCAAATTTTGAGAAAACTACTTTCCTAATCTTCACTACAAAAGACATGAAATTGACGATGGTCACAAGTATCTTTGGACCAATTCTATCAGCCTCTAGCAAAATCATTTGTGACTTCAAGGTGATGGGAAAAGGTAATCATTATGGTAGATAGCCACAATCTCTTGTTATTTAATTACCAGTAGCTAAATATTATTTCAATTAGTTCAGATATATCTGTTTTAAGACCTCAACTGCACCAATGTAATATAAGTTTTGTATAGATCAGTAAATATTTGGACATAACCACCTTTATGCTTTCCCGTTTGCTTTTATTCTCTCCTTATTTTGAGGATCAAACAAAAACCTCATCACTCTCTCTTTCAACCTTCTCTCATTATGCACCGGCTGTGCAAGTGTGGTATGTACTGCTTCTCTCCACTGCTCCCTCCCCTTTTCCATTCAATCCTCTCTTTTTCCCACTAATAACCATTGCCATCACCATCAAGCCTTGTTCAAACAACTATTTAGGATTGGAATTATGAAATCTCATTAACCCATTATTTCTATTTGTGGCTAATGACTGTTAGATCATTTCCATATAAGATTTCTTCCTGCAACAGACATGTCTTCAAATATGATGATTAGTGTTGTCAAAAGTGCACCTAACGCGCAAGACGCCAAAGGTTAGGTACTTTTTATAACCTAGATAAGAAGCCTTCATTTAGACACACATGAAGCGAAAAAAAGAATGCGTTTTGATCTGATTTGAGATGCAAAAAAAGCATGCCTTTCCTCATAAGTTATATTTGTAATGTTCTTTTAAGTCTATTATATTCATTAGACTATATTCATAAGCTCTAAAAGCCCTTTGTACTTAAGTGAGCCTTGCACTTTTAATAACATTGATGATGACACTTAACCATAATTATAATCATTTAGCCTTGTCCCGACAATTTGAGTTCTTCCTAATGGATACTCATTTGCCTACCATTCCTATTGAAGGCTATCTTTGATGTAATTTCAAGCTTTTTCATATTCTTTCTAACAATCTCCATCCATGCAACTTTTCAATTCTATCCCTCCTTTTTCATGTTCTTCAATACAAATTAAAGTACCACTCCCTATTGGAGTCTTCTTTGCACACTCCATACATTCTTCATTGGTCATTTCCTTTTAGCCATTTATCTTCATATTCACTTTTCCCCACATCTTAATTTCCATGCATCCATCACTATGATCACCAATTTATTGAGCTATGGTATTTTGTTCTTTTTGTAGCTATTGTCCATTCAAGGTTTTCATCTCAGCTGAAAAACCAGTTTCTATAGGCATCAGGTGCCTACAAACGCAACATATTGAAGTAGATTTTGATTCAACTTTTGCACCATTTATTCTCTCTCCCAGGTGCCTCTTCCTCATAATTTTTTTTCCCTTCTGCTTACCGTCCTTGATATTTTTCCATGCAGCTGTCCCCAAAATCCAGTAATTGGCCACCTATTTCTCAGGAATAGGGCTAGCCAATGACTCATCACTTACAATCCAGCTATCTTTAAATCTCTGATCTCCATCCTTCTCCCTTTTCCTCCAGAATCAATAGATTTCTGAGTCACTACTTGCAATAAGCCATAGGCATTCCTTCTCTTCCATCTCTGTTGTCATAATGAACCCTAATATTTAAAACCACAACCTAAAAAACCTCATATGAGACCAAAATACCCTTTTCCTCTTCAAGAAAGCCAAGAATCTGTGTATGGTGTAATAAAAAGCATATAAGGCTATCCCATCTTATAAGACTTCAAACCCGTCCATTCCAAACACTGCTGTTCTCTTTTCTTGCTTCTGTTATTAATTTATTCATGTCTGAATAGCAAGCTAATTTGTGTCCTACAGGTAAAACCTTACTTACAAGGAATCACATTAAGCTACCGTTGAGTTTGTGTGCATTGTAATATGGATGGAAGGTATGGATAAGAGGAGAAGATGAGATGGATGTTTTTTTATTCTATTGCTTAAAATCTCACAAATAGGGGATTGCAAAGATGGTTATAATCTGGATGGATTGCTAAGATGGTTGTGGTCTCCAATAAGTGGGTGGAGGGGTTTAGAGTGGATAACTAAATCAATGACAATAATCCTGCACAAGTGAAAAAAATTGTGTTCAGATGATCTCCTTGAAATTACATGAGAGAGTGGGCAGCAGCTGGATGGTTTTGAATACATACAAGATGACAGAAATATGCAATTCCAAAAGCATTGGGAGCAGAACATGTGTTAGAGAAAGTGCGGCAATTAATAATACTTATGTATGAAATGGATTTTAGTTCAATGAACATAAGAATACTGCTTCGATCGGGTTTTCCACTCTTTTGGCAAATTAGATTTGGATGGGCATTAACTGTGCTGATATAAGGCATGATAGGGTAACCAAGATAGTAAATATATTGATGATTCTGCAGTTTTTTTCCCTTTTTTTCATGCAACACAATAGACATGCAATCAATTGACATGCACAAGAACAAAAGACGTTCTAGCAGAGTTCATGAAGAAAGCTCTACATAACCTCTTTGGAAGGTTATTACGGTTCTACATAGGCCATGGTAGGATCTAAAATATGAAAGAAATGAAAATCCCTGAATGCATACCGGTGGTGTAGCTCCATAGGGACCTAATCCAGCTTGATTCACATCCAGCTGTTGCTCCCGACGCTTTCTTTCAGCTGCATTGTTCCAGAACCAGAAAAAGAAAAGCATTTTTTTTCTATCAAAATAATGCAAATTAAGAAAAAAGCAAATATATCTAAATACAGCAGATTCTTCACAGTTTTGGTGGGTCAAATTATGTCATATAACTGCCCAATATAGTCAGGCAGAAGTCAAGACTTAGCCTCTTACCATATATTCATGAAACAATATATGTCACTAGCTTAGTTTCAAAAGCAATTAATGAGTTGGTTACTTATCTACCAATACATCACATTTGTGCCAGAGAAAATTGAGGTATCACATTCCAAGTCAAACAATCTACCAGTATTATTTGCTGATGCTTCAAAATCCCATCCCAGCATTCCGCAAATAATAGCAACATTTTGTCCATTCATTATTTTCAATTATTTTTCAATAAAGCATGCCACACTGTCACTAATTGAGAGAAAGAAAAAACAACTAAAGATAGCCACATCATTTCGCACATTAAAAAAAAAAAAAAATAGAGTTCAAATTTCTTGAAACAATGAACAAAGATCATTTCAATTTACCAGATGCTACAGCATTTTTTGATGGTCACAAGCTAAATACAGCAACAACAACAAAGCTTTAATTCCAAACTAGTTGGGATCAGTTACATGAATCCTTTTTCTCCATTTAGCTCTGTTTTAAATCATATTTTTTCTAAGATGCAAAAATTTTAAGTCTTTCTTTATCGCTTTCTCTCATGTGATTTTCGGTCGACCCATACCTCTTTTTTTCTCTACATGTATCAAGTCACTCTTTCACACAGGTGCATTTCTAAGTCTACGTTGCACATGTCCAAACTATTTAAGTTGTTCTTCCCTTAATTTATCCTCGATTGGAGCTATTTCTACCTTTTTTACGAATGATTTTATTTCTTATTCTATCTTTTTTTGTATTAAGTTTTACCAATTCTGAAAAATTTTACTTTTTTTCTGTTTGATTTTTCGATTTTTTTAAACTTTCGATTTATATATTGAGGATATACTTACAAAGTTGGTCTAACTTATTGATAGTTACTAACCCTAGATTCTTCCCCCTGATAAACGAATCAATCCTTTCTACTCGAGCTCCATCATGTACTATTTACTTACAACCTAACACAAATTAGGTTCCTAGCATAGCAGAACAAACTATGTCGAGCCAAGAACATTTTAATTTACTAGATGCTACAGCATTTTTTGATGGTCACAAGCTAAATACAGGGGCGAATTATTTTAGTAGTCATGCTCATATTTATGATTAAATGATTCATGAAGAACAGAAGATGCAAGGAGCAAGAAATTGAATTACCAGAATACATAACATAGATATAAGCAGTTTTCTTGCATGAAAGAGAGAGAAGAAATTTTAAGTAACATAAAGAATAACAAAATCCAGTCCTACCTCTTTCCTCATGTCGCTTCCGTCTTTCTCGAGGGACAAAAGTACCATCAGCTTTTGCTATTATATCTGATTTGGTCTTAGCATACTGGATTCTCTGCATTTTAACAAAGTCATCTCTATTATTTATTAAGGGAATAGAAAGGAGCAGACCCATCATGGGACAAGAATGTAAGAGGAAGAAAAATTCAAAGTAGAATGCGATATTAGATTAGAAGTGCATAATAGGTTTTCATGAACAGTTTAAAACAGAAAATATCTTTGGCTGACACATATGACCTCTTGCATGCATTGTACTAATAGTAGAAAAGATGAAAATTGAGAAACTCGAATACATCTGAGGACATAGGATGCAAGTTGAAAGGTCTTTTTGTCACATAATAACTCACTTAAAGAACATATATTCAAATGCCATAACATCTGAACAATCAGCTTCAAGATTTCTGAAGTGCTAACAGACATTGCACACCAATGACAAACTATGGCAATCATTGACACCCCCAAAATAGAGTCCATATGCCAGCCAGAGGTGTTGACATTTAACAGAATTTCTGTAGTGTCTGACTAAGATACTCTTGTACAAGTTCCAACACAAATTCTTGACCATTCAAACTGTTAAACAACATATGCCTAAAAGATCAAAGAATTCTCGTTTTGTCATGAGTCTAGTATGGTGCCTAAAAGATCAATTTATAGCAGAATACCAGCATTAGTTTTTATGATCAAGCATTAAAATCAGTACGTTAAAAAGACCAACATGGTTCAAACAAAGCATGGCTAACTCAATATAACTTTTAAAGCATGACATAAGGAATAGTACTGAGCATATGATGACACCCTAATTTAAAGATTCAAAGATTGCTATGAACACTTTAACAAATTTTGTTATAAAGATTATAATTGGGGTTAAAACACCTTGACATTTACCATGGGCTTGTCATAGAATGGAAATCCTTGCATCCGTTTGAGTGCCTCAGTTGCTGATGAAACTTCCTCAAAGACAACCCAAGCCTGTCCTTTATGTTTCAGCGTCTTAAAAGCAAGCACTTCCAATATCTTCCCAAATTGTGAAAACACCGCATTCAGGGATTTTTTAAGCTCTGTTTAACAAGATATTTATTTTTACCCAAACAAAATTAAGCAAAGAAAACAGGATGAGAAGCACAAATGGAATAAGAGGATACAAATCCATAAAGCAATATATAAGAATGGAAAACATCAAACAGCTATCAGCAACATCGAATAGATGATTATTTAGTTTTCTTGATTCGAATATTGAATCACAAATGAATATTCCTAAGAGATAGTATTGTAATTCATCACATATAACTGCTTTGTTTTTTCGGTCATTTGAATGTTGTCTTTCTGTAGCAGTCAATCAGATAAGATGTCTGATCAAGTGAATAGCTTAACAGAGACAAAGCAAAGAGGAGGCTCCTATGCAGCCTACTATTAATTTCTCAGGGGATCTAACAAATCTGAACAAAGTAAAATCAGAATGGAGAAGCATAGAAGATAAGATAATAAAGGAGGGAGGGAATAAATCTGTTGAATTTCATAAGTGGGTAATAAATCCAGCTTAGGAAGTCAACGGTTCATACAACTTAGATATGCTTTAGAAACTTGTGCTTAGCATGACCATTTATTGTACAAATATGAACACAATGCATCGCTTACTTTTGAATAACAATTGCAGTAACCTATGAAAGAGGATGACCAGGATATTTGACTTTCCTTAAGTTAAAAAAAATTCTTGACTCAAATGCTGGTGCTCACTATTATTACCATAAAGATTAAACAAACCAAATCCTAGGATAGGAAAAATATCATAGGAGAGGCAAAAAAATATAGCAAGACTGTTAGGATGGTCATATTTGTGAATAATTGTATCTTTTCATCACTACTACTTAGAAAGTAAGGTGAAGATTCATCCTAAAATGAAAAAAGAACAAATTATTTATCAGTCATTGTCCATAAATAGGAAAAGAGGGACAAATATTGAATTCCACAAAGAAATTAAGGATACAAACTCTAAAGGAGGAGGGAAAGTTAATGCATGATACCACTATCTGCTACTTGTTGTTTCTTGGCCAAATCAAATACTGCCACAATCAACAATGTGATGAAGCTTAGATGTAGCCAAGCCACGTTCTAGCTTGTTGACTGATAAGGGGTAAGCTTCAACTCACTGTATAATTTTACTGACTTTTTCATGTAAGAATGTCCTAATATTTATTTATTGGAACTAAACTGAAGTCCTCTCACCGAGAGAACAGAAAGAACAGTTGCAATCATCAACATTTACCTCATCCACACAAATGTTCTTCACCTTTTTGTCCGAATTATTCTTTATTATTACAATTAATACTAGCATTTTCAAGTCCATTCTTACAACAACTGTTCAGATTATTGATCCCTCACCCCTCCTGTCCTGTTTATATAAATTAGTTACAGTCAGGACAGTAGCCATGAAATTCTCCAAACTGCTGCAAACCTTTCGAACTATTGATCATTTTTATCAAATATTTTATTACTTTAAGGTTCCATTATGTCGTCTGGCAGAACAATGAAATTTTTAACTTTTGGCAAACTCAAATGAAACATGAGTTTCTAAAATTTCATTATTTTCTTACTCCCTTTTTCAGTATTAAAGGGTAATACATTGCATCTGCATAAAGGACAGAAAAAATGCAAGAAATTTTGCTCCACAGTCAAGCTAGCACAAGAAAACAAGGAAGAAATGCTACACAAACTTTCAATCTCAAGTTTGGTGCAGACCCACCCCTTTTCCAATGTAACATTCTAGCAGGCAATTCTCTCGTACCAGAAGAAAAGCAGGCCATACAATATGAGTCTAATTCACACAAGCAGATCTTGAAACCTGAAACTATACCTATAAATAGAGTTGGTAACCCTCTCATCTTCCTTTCCACACATTGGACATCTATTGAGCCACGTTAATCCTATTTCTCAGAGACCCTTTTTGATGTCTTTCTCAGAGACTCTCAGACATCAGAATTCTTCCAAAGCCCCAAGACAAGTAAACACCTATATCTTATGATGTGCCCTGAATTACAGATGTTATTGAACAAATCGAACATATTATCCAAATCTGAATCATTCTTCATTTCACAGAAGACATCTTATATTCCTCAGACTCTGTGTCAGTTTCAAGACTCCCACCCAAATCCATGTCGAGTAAGCGATCACCAAACTAATCAAAATCAGGACTTTATGATTAAATGGGAAGATAATAGACCAGGTAAAGCAGTTCATGTATTTATCAGCCCACCGCCAACAATGAGCACGACGCGCCTCGCTCGGAAGAAAGAGCGGAAGCAAGAGGTTATGTTGAGAAAGAGGCATTGTAAGCTCAAAGAACTGGACACACGAATTGAAGAGATATCACTGGGTTAAATATTATAAATAGGTTTTGCCCAGCGAATCAAGACCGCAACGATAGAGAAGTAAAATAAAACAATGATAGCATGCACAAACCCTAGGTTTTCGTCGAGAACTGAAACATAAAGTAGCAAAAGGATATGAAGATGCAAAGCCTAGATTTCAGGTTAGGGTTTACGGTTTAAGAACGGGAACGGATCCTCGCATCGCCTCAAGAAAACGAAAAGAGGAAAAAGAAAAGGAGGAGATGGGACTTACCGTCGAGTTTGATCTTCTCGTTGAGATTGTTAATGTAAATGGTCATGTTGGGTGGAACCGTTGAAGCGTCATCGCCGCCGGTGCTCATCTCTCTCTCTCTCTCTCTTGTGCGAACGGGAAAGGGAGAGCTTTGGGGAGGAGCCTTCTCACGGTCGTCCGACTGGTGGCCGAGTCGCGTTATAGCCGGACCCGGACGCGGACGGCCGGGGATGGTTGCCCGAACCACATCCGGACGTGGTCAAATCCGGTCCCTTTAAAATGAGCCAACGAGCCAGCTGCCCATTTAATTCAAAGCCCAACTTGAGCCATGAGATTGGGATCCTTATTTTTATAAGTTTTTAATTATATCTTTATCTTAAATTTAAATATATTTTTTATTTTTATAAATTATATTAAAATTTTTAAAGACTAAATACAAAAATGGATGGATACGAATTTTAGGATGACATACGTTTTCCCAGCAGCAGATCAACGAAGAAGCTGCAAACCGGTCGAATATAGCTGTGTCCATGCTTGTGTGTAAATTAGATATTAGCTAAATATCAAAATTTATATTCATATTTATTTTAAATAAATATAAATACAAATTAAATAATAAAAAAAATATAAATTCAGATATAACTATAAAATTAGAGTAGTTAAATCCAAGATATTCAGAAAACATGCTCACTTATTTTCTTAAAAATATCATGAATGTTTAATAAAGGTAAAAAAGATATATGGATTGAATAATTATCAGTAAATTTTTTTCTTTAAGGAATGTCAAGACATATCGTAATCAAATAGTCAAATTTATATATATTCCCGTATAAATTTGGATAAGAATCCAGATAAGAATCCGAATAAGTAGTAATTTTAAGTCATCGGCCTAAAGGAGTTAATAAGCGTCAAGATAATAATTGGCATCATTTTTCAACTCTTTTTTTTTAATGTTTCTTCTGATTTAGTGTAGTTCCTTTGCAACTTAGCATTCCCTCCTTGCCTCCCCATTTCCTTAAACGTTCAATAGCTATCATTTCCGGTGAGAAACTGAAGCTGTAGCCACTTTCATCTTGTTACTCCCTCTCTTTTGCCCGAGAAAAGAGGACCCAAAAAAAAAAAAGTCAAATAAAAGTTTGAACTTTGAAAGCATCTCCGACATGATGAAGCCTCATAAGTAGATAACCGCAAAGCAGCGATTGAAATTCCACTAAATAACACTGTATTGCTGTACAGAAGAAAGTCCCCAGAATTAATTTACAGATTTTTCCTGGAAATTAATAGACAAGCTTTGAATGCCTGATGCCTACACACTAAATACGAAGAATTGACAGAGAAAAGTGGCGTAAGCTCCCTTCTAGCTTTAAATCCCCTCTTTTAGCCGAATCATAACTGTAGAGGCATCAAAAATTCCCACCTTTTGGGAACTGCTTAACAGAGAACAGAATAACCGGTCAGTGTCTACGATAGGGTTCCAATAAAACAAGATATATTGCATTATTAACCAACAAGATTGATTGGATAATTACACCAAGAAGCCATTGGCAAAAAACGTACAACAATGGGATATAAGCATTACCTTCTTTGGTATTGGTCTTAAAGTGGGGCCGCCTGGTCCAGCCTTATTTCCAATGGGTTTCAATATCTCAAATGAACACAACAGAGACTCGTCTATGCTCAACAAAGCACCAGCGTTATCAAATTCACCACAGTAATTTGGAGCTGAAAATATTGTGACTAGTCTCCGTTGCGCAAAAAACTCGTATCCATCCTCTACTACCTGGAAGTTCAAATGTCTTGGATGCTTAATAGCTCCTTTAAAAAGAAAAAGAAAAATGAATTTAAACTTAACAGACCTGATGAGCTCGGCATAAAAGATCAAGATCATTCTTCTCCAAAAATTCAACAAGTTTATCAGCACCGAAGGTACATGAAACCCCTCTGTCACTCATTCCCCAACCTTGAACCTCAGGATTGGGATCAGACCAAAGCAAATCACAAAGAAGACCATAATCTGGGATCTCAATGGGCCTCTCAATATCTCTGATTTGGTCCAAACTGGTCAACTCTGGTGAAAGCCCTCCATGCATGCACAAGATTTTTTCATCGATGAGTGCTGCAATAGGTAAGCAATTGAAGCAATCGCAAAAAATCTTCCAAAGCCGGACATTGAACCTCCGCTTACATTCATCATAGAAACCATAGACTCTATTGATTTTTGCATCTTCATGGTTCCCCCTCAGAAGAAAAATTTTGTCAGGGCACTTTATTTTATATGCTAGAAGCAAACATATCGTCTCTAAGCTCTGTTTACCCCTATCAACATAGTCCCCAAGAAATAGATAACTTGAAGCAGGAGGATAGCCACCGCGTTCAAATATCCTTATGAGATCAAGATATTGTCCATGTATATCACCTGTAACATATTAGGCATGTCAGAAAGTAACACATTTTTTACTAAGGAACACTAAATCTGGGAGTCTAGTTTGAATCAAACATTTACAAGTATTCAGTCCTTATAGAACAGAGAACTATAATGAATGACAGTAAAAAAATAAAATGTCAGACAACTATCCTAGATAGAACGTAGGGTTAATTCCACTTAGTTCCTCCGAACTATGATATATTTGCATTCCTCAACTAAAAAAATTTGCAATTGACCCCCTAATTGCAATTTAATTTACATTTTACCACTACCATTTAAATAAGTGTTAAAGTTAACAGAAAAGTAGTAATATGACTGTCACGTGAACACTACAGAGTGGATCAATAGATGCCAAAATAATTATAAAATAATAGATGCTGATTTAATCAAAGCTAATTTAATCAAAACATATTTAGGGTCACTAAAGAGTGGTTACATGATAGTCATGTGACTACTTTTCTGTTAATTTTAATGGCTATTTAAATGACAGTGGTAAAGTACAAATTAAATCACAATTAAGGGGTTACTTGTAATTTTTTTTAGTTTGGAAGGAAGTGCAAATACATCACATGGTTCAAGGGGGCTAGACGGAATTAACGCCAGAACTTATCATCAAATCTACAAACTTTACAGGTAGGAGAACCAGCATGATAGCACACTGTACTTTTAAGTTTATAGGGCAAGTTCAATTAGCAATATCTGTTAACTTGCAGTTCACTCTATCGGCTACTGATTGGCTCATTAAAGACTTATGTCAAGTCATTAGGTGACTCTTAAAAATGGTTATACAATGATCAAGGATTTAGACCCAAATTTTCACATATGATTTATGGAAGACCTCAAAAAGTTCCACCAAAATTTGCCCTATAAAATTTCCTCAAATAGAGTAGACAACTCCCAAGACAACAAGGCATAAATATTAACATATATTACTTTTAAATTTTTAAAAGACACTGTAAGTTGGAATCTCAATTAAGAAAAGCTGATGATTGTATAAAATTCAAGAATAGTGGAAGACTAAGCTTTCTAACTAAAGTTATAATCATATCAACATTTAGAGATTGCATTGGATACAGTGGCTTGGCTGAATCAATTTAATTTTGATTCTTATGATACAAGTAAATTATATTAATAATGATAATACTCTTAGAATAATGTGATGACTCAACCTAGTTGCAGTAAAATCAGATTTTTTTTTTTTTTTTTTTTTTGTGGCAAATTCAGGAGTAATTTTAACAGTTTCTACAAGACTTGATAGCAGAAGCTCATAAGCTGTGCACCCATGGGATGGACAAATGGCCAGTGACTGCTGTAGGCCCGTACATCAAAATTAAATAAGAAGAAGAACAAGCACAATTTTTAACTGGCAATGATGTCACAGTCATGGGTTAATAGGACAATGAACGTTAAGTCTTTAGTTCAGAAAAGAAGTTGTATTGATTTAATAGTTAACTGAAACGCTTTCAGAGCTTTGGCTCAATACGCTCCCTTAGAAACTACATAATGTGCCTTTTGATATTGAATTTATTAATCAAGTTAACTGTTGTAAGATTGTCTAGCTTATTTTATATTTGACCAGTGGACTAGGATTTATGTTGTGATAATGGGCCTGGATGTGTATATGCCATGGTTAGAAGTTTCAGTGCAACTCTGAAACCAAAATTTATCAGTTTCAACTGGAACTGATATGAATCCAGCCTCAGTTTCACAGTTTTGGCTGAAACTTGCTTATGGGCCAAATTTGTCATCTACATGGCAATTCATGCAATGTTTTTCTCATTTCTGAATTAATTCCAAGTCCAAGAAATATTTTCCTAATATTAAGTTTAAATTTTGCAAATGATGTGAATAATTGGAAGCATTTAATATTGGAATCCAAAGAAACTTAGAGAAGTAAAACTTCTCACATGTTGAGAAAAAAATAATATTGAAGAGATCAAAGTAAACAAGAAGGCTAAAATGAGGTATTCAAAAACAGAAAGCATGAGGTTAAGGATGCATCTTATGGGGACCATATGGCTAAGTTGGCCCAAAAGAAGGTAAGCAGAAAATTTTTCAATCAAGATCTAAGAAAGAAACATTAGATAGCCACATCAAGTTAAGTGCATTAAGAGTATGATTAATTCAAATTTGGAAAAACCTGAAACCAATGGAACATGAAGAGATTCCTTTTTTTTCAGAGTGCATCAAATGAATCAAATGGAGGATTTAATTTAGAAGTGAACAACTAAAGAGGATGGTTGTGTAACAAACCTTGATAAACGAAGGAGAGAATATAGATAGCATTGCATAAGTTGCAAAAAAGCAGCCCATCGAGGTCAAATGAATGCAAGTTCATAACACCCCCCCCCACCCCCTCCAAAAAAAAAATCGCAAAGGAAAACCATCTTACTAAATAATGTATACAACTTCAAGAAAACCCCAATGTTTAAAGAGTGGTAGTGGTACTCCTTATAGTAATAAAAGCGACAGCTAAAATTAACCAATTACCATGGAATTAAAGCTCAAAAAATATGTTAGGGAAGAATGTATGAGGTGCATGGGTGCTAGAACAGATAATACCAAAAAACAGCAACATGCCTAAAAATTTAATTCAGCATCATAATGAGTAGGTTAACTGTAATCTGTGAAGGTTACTTGAACTGGCATATATTTGAAAGAAAAAATTGAATTTACATGACTTGTATTGACTTGAAGAACTCATGTGGTAAAAATAAAATGAGCTAATTAGCTTGGTGTTAAGTAGAACATATAATTAGATAGTATAATAATCCTCTTTCAGCGACCATGGAGTAAGACAAGCTTCAGGTATAGTTTCGATAACAAGCATTTTTATGCCATTATAAGAGATAAAGTTTTGACTAATAAAATGACAATAAATTTGAGTGAAATATTAAAGTTATGCTAGAAGCACAAGATGTTGATGAAATGTAAGGCATGCAACAGTGATAAAAATAAAGGCACGGTCAAATTTGATGGTTGTTGCATTGAAGATAGACAGAGAAAGAAATCAAAGTATGTTCAATCATAGAAGGGAGGATTAAGTGGCAAGGTGCCTCGAGGTGTTGTGTAATTGCAGCATTCCTATGAAACTCATGGAAAAATTTCAGACAACAGTATATTAGATTTAGATTGTCATGTGGATGAGAACTGAGGCGGATAAGATTGAATACGCTAAGAAGGACATGAACGGCAAAAATTAATAGAGAATGCAGCCCTAAATATGAATGCATTTTGACAGGGAAAAACAAGCAGAGAAAACATATTGGCAGATAGGGTTTGTTCGTATGGTTATGGTTACAGAGTGCAGATCGAAACATGTTGACATTCAGTTCTTTGTTGTCCATTTCATTCACAAACACGCCTATAGGACTTTTTTTTTTTGTGATTATTTCTATCAATTCGCATCGTTGTATTAATATGTTCCTATTTAATTTATTCAGACTATCAGGTGTTCCCATTATTAATAGCACGATGAAGCTAACTCCAATTATCCTATCGGAAGGAAAACCAAAACTTTGTCTCATAATTAATTTGGCTTCGTCCTAGGAAGTTGATATTGGAGGCTTTTTTTTTTTTTTTCCATTCTTTCAAACTCCAATCTAGACATTATTCTAATTTCCAGCAACCGTAGCCGAAAGATTCCTCAAACCATCCCAAATACACCCCTCAAATTAACGATCCTTTCCATTTCCTAATTCTAAAAAATTCTAACAAAACTCCCAAAAATTTCTTCGACCAAAAGAAATTCTTTTCGCACAGACACAAAACCAACCGCTCAAAAAAATCCCAACAACCAAATTAATTCGCGATCTTATGGCCCAATTCTTCCAAAAAACTAACCCATACTCAACCAAGCGCACGATCAATGCGGGGGAGGAAACATCAGAAGAAAGGAGAATAAAACTGACCGCAGATCTTGATGGGGGCGCGGAGATGGAGTAGGTTGGGCTGTGAGAGAAAGACCCGCTTGGCCTCGACGCAGAGCTGCCTGATCTCGGACTCCGAGAGCTGGACCTGCTTCCCGCCGCCGCCCCGGCCGCCGTCGATGAGCCGCCGGAGGATGTCGTCCAGCACCTGCCCCTCCATCGCCCCCATCGAGCTCTTCGTCAACATCATCTCTCTCTTCCAAATCCGGGGGCTTTCGCCTCCCCTTCGTCTCCTCCGCCTCTGGATCGCCTCTGTTTCTCCTTTAGATTGTTGCTTCGCGTCAGAGAATGGCCACAGAGACAGAGAGAGAGAGAGAGACTCCGACGACGTGGTGGTTTTCTTTCGTAGGGGGAATGGTTCAAAAGCGCGTGGACGCGAAGTAGCCGTCGGTTGGGGAGCTCCGAAGAGCGTTAGCGCTCCGATTAAGCGCGTTAGCGGAGCGGCCGCGTATGGCCCGGAAATTTTGGCAGAGTCGATGTCACGTTTGACCATCTGGATAGTTGACTTTTTACCTACTTTTTGTTTGGGCCAGGTTTGTGTCCAGTTTATGGATTGGATAGAACTTGTCTTTGACATTGTTAATTACCGAAAGAGACCATCTACATTCTACCTGAAAATATTATGAAAATCTTGTTTCATTAGTTAGGTGTGGTTACTATAATGGGGAATGAATTCTCGGAGGAGAGTTAGGTAAGGATGTGGTGCTATTCCTTGGCATGGTCAAATAGACATGATAAAAATTAGTTTTAAGATACAGATTTTTTAGCCAATTATTGAAGCTAGAAAGCATAAAGAGCATTATGATCCACAAGGCCTACATACGTGTAGATAATGAGATGTGCAAGTTCGTTGACTTATTTTAGATGATGATTGACTGATGCCAATCGATGCAATCCTAGTCCATGATCCATCGAACTCTTGAGAACGACGTGTTGGATATATGTCGACATTGTACAAGTTTATTTCAAGATCAGACAATTGTCATGGTAACGCTTTCTCAATTAACATACCATTGAAAGAATTAAAGAACAAAGAGAAGTCACTTTCTTTTTGGTTGGTTTCACTACTACAGAGAGAGAAAGAAATTTAATATCAAATGTCCATATACTCTTTTTGATTTATTATTTTCTTTCATTGAAGCATCATTATTGCTAGCTGCATGCAAGATCATTTATCTTCAAGTCCAACTAGCCTCATTGAAGACAACAACAAGGTTGTGCAGCAAATATACTGCCCTTACCTTACTTGATGGGTTTGGGGTCACAAATAAGTTGAGGTGGGATTAGAATGTGTTGACGTTTAGATTCATCTCTTAAGCACTGGTTGATGAAACAAATTATAGCTCAAATGATAGAATATTCTTTAGTCAATTTGACCATAAACTTCTACAAAATAAAAAGAAAGAGCTGAAGAGGTCCGAAATTTTCTCTGAAGGATTCTCTAATGCTCAAGTTAGCCCGAAAAATAGAAGAAGACTTAGAGCTCCTTAGATCAACACTCTAGAGTTTTAAGCTTAAATTTAGATCTTATTTATATGAGAGGCTTAGGACTACTTTTATAGGCATTTGTAAGAGTTCTCTTGTAATCGAACCATTTATTAGTGAACGGTTCAGATAAGCTAAATCCTTAGATAAGGTGATGCTTTTCATAGAATCCTTCCCAAATATGTTATAGAGTCTTTTTCAAATAGGATGATAGAATCCATCTCAAATTGGCCAGTAGCTTTTGGTGAGAGTTTCCCTAGATTAATTACTGTCTTTGGTAGAAGTTTCTCTTTGTTGAAACTTTTCTCTTTTAAAAGAATATGTATAGTAGTTTGATTAACAACTACTATTTTCTGACCATTCATCACGTATCATCATTAGATCAGCTTGCTAGTTCAGCTTAAACCATGTTAGAATGGAACTATCACCCATAATGATCAAGTGAGAACTACTACATTGTAACCTTTCGAAAAGACTAGAAGCAACATTCCTTCTCTCTCACACACATACACATTTTTGGCCAACATGTAGATTTAAGCCATCTAAGAATTTAGACTATAATCTTCTCTGCTTGTTATAAAAAAATATATAAGATAAAGTAATAAAGACATTGAATCTTTATATCTTGTTAAAGAAAATATGACTCAAAATAAAACTGAATGGAGGAAAAGAATTCATGTAGCTGACTTCGACTAGTTTGGGATTAAGAATTTATTGTTGTTATATTTTTTTTGCTTCTTAAAAGAAGTTTATATTAAAGAATTGGGTTTTAACCTCAAAAACTTTAAAGCTTATTGAGTGAATAGCTAGATAGCTTATGCTATGTATCGATATTAAATGTTCTTCATTTAAAATGAAAACCAAGTAGAAGGGGAATTTATTGGATCAAGAACGATGAGGGACAACACGTATATTGAACCTTGATTGGATTAGAGTGATCGTAAGTTACACACAAACCTTTTTGCCATGGGAAGTTGGAAATACATCAGCTCCTGGGATATGCACATAAAAAATAGTCCTCCTCTATGGCTGTACCCTTCAAGCGTGGCTCTCTCAAATTCTCCCATCACTCTAGTTGAAGTATAGGAAAGGAAAATCAAAGAGTGATTTAGCATGCTATCTCTTTTGCATTGTGTCCAAGATATGAAGAGAAGGGAGAAGTGGAGACCTATTTATTGAGGCCCAAGGAATGGATATTCTATCATTCAAATTTAACATTCTATAGCTATCAAAGCATATATATATGGTAACAAAGCTAAGATGCCCTAAAAAATTGCTTTGCTATTTGGTTTTGCATGAGATAAGAAATTCTATGGGACTCTTTAACTACATTAGCATCATGATCATTGCAAAAGACTAAAAGCATGCTACAAGCAACTAAGCCATTCTTTATTAGAGGTTGGCAGCTTTGCTTCTAGAACACATGCCAACCGGAGGTGGCAGAATGGCTAGATTTAGTTTGTGTTAGCCTCTTAAAAGACAAGTACAAAACAAATGTAATCTCATTCCTCAAAAGTATTTTAGCCTGAGATGGGAAACATTTGTTTGGCAGCTAACTTAGCCACTTAGAGACCAATGTCTCAATGCTATATTGACTCGGTCCAGACTTATCATTAAGGTTCCATTGTCATCACATAGTACAATCTAATAAGATTATTGTTACCATTCACAGTAATATAAATAATTGTCACATAGCAATCTAGTAATAGTTGTAACTAGCTATTGCAACAAGAACTAATGGATGATAATAATTAAATACAACCTTATTTGAACATTTTTTGGGTAAACAACTCCATATTTTCACATAGAATGCCAATTTGAAAGCGATAGTTTGCATAGACAATGAAAAGATTCCCACAATATAACAGTTGTTGCAATTTTTTTTTCCCACTTTGAGTTTAAAACAATATAATCTTAAAGGAATTGGTGAAAGGATGGTTATCTTAAAAATGGCCTGTGACATGAGAGTAGCTCGATGCAAACTAGATGACTATAATTTCATTGGAAGACCTAATCCAAGGTAAGCCCAACCTATGATCACCAGATCTACAACTTTGAATTCATTGAATTGGCAAACGTTGTAAAGGTTTGCTTCTAGTGTAACTAAAACTGATATAAATAAGGCCAAAACTATAACTCGCACGAAAGAGACTCATGCACTGGAAATTTGAGGAGCATCAATGGCAAAGAAATTGCATCTCTCAGACCCTGGATTCAAAATTTTATGACCAGGTTCAGCATAATTACCGCAGCTTAAAAAGGGAAAACAAGAGACAATATATAGCTTTATCTTCAAATTAGATGGGCAGGCCTCCCAATGCAAGCCCATATTTGGCCTGCCCCGGGTTGACCATCACTGCTGGCACTAATTCAACTTCAGCCCACTCCAAGCTAGAGGAGGTACTTCAGCACGAGTTTAGGATGTGCTTAATTTTTTTAGGATGTGCTTAATTTTTTTTAGAACAATCTTTTTTCTAATTAAAAATAAAAAATATTTTTTAAAATATGTTTCATAAATATTTTTATTTTCTGAAAAATGTAACTCTAAAATGGTATGAAAATAATTTAAAGGTGTTTCCATCAAAAAAAAAAATTAGAAGAAAATAAAAAACAAAGATCAAAAAACTCAAAAATATAGAAGTTTGTGGTATTTTCTTATTTTTTTTTATCTATCCTTTTAACAATGTCATTTATATATATATATATATATAATTTTTATTGTACCTATTAAACGTTTTTTAAGATTAAAAATAGGAAATAAAATTAATTTTTAAATAATAAAAATAAAAAAATATATTTTTAAAAATCAAATGCAACCTAAATTTTATGGAATATGGGAAGAGTCCTACTAGGCAAAACCGTAGCAGGCGCAGACAAAAAGAACTTCCAGTGCAAGTTTAATTCATCGAGACTATTACCGCTGGTGGTTGCCATCAGCCATCCTTCATTCTGTCGGTGCCATCTGGGACTGATTTGTGCGCAGTGGGTCAAAAAGCAGTCCCAACTCGAAGAACTACGTTGCAGTATATGTCGATCATCGGACTTTTAATTATTATATTTTAATTTTTTATATTTTAAAAATACTACATCCTTAATATTTCATTACATTGATCAATTAAGATGAATGAAATAACTAATATATAAATACTCCATCAATTTTAACAAATTCTAAATAACAAAATGTCATGATTGTAATGTTTTTTAAAAAATAAGGGATTAAACTGTATAAAAAATTTAAAGGTTAAAATGAATTTTGAGTAAAAGTTTGAAGATTAAAAAAAAAAAAATTATTATGAATACATTTAAGATTTTTAATTAAGTATACTAACTTATAAAATTTGTTCAAACAATTATAGAAAATCTATACAAATATTAGAGGGTGAAAAACAGAAAGTAGCTAAAGTTTTCTCTTTTTTTTCATCCTTTGCTAATCTCAGGATCATATTGGATCCACTTTAATTTTTCTTTTCTTTTTTTTTTCATATCCATCATGTTAACTAGGATCGCTCATTTATTCACTAATAATGATTGTCAAAAAATAAATTTAATTAAATAAATTTTACGAATTGCTATGCTCGGCTTAAAAAAACTCTAAATAAGTTAATATATTTTAAATGTAATTATCCCAAAGAAAGTTCCAAAGTGTCATTATCCTTTCCAAAATCTAGGTCCACAACTTGCCCAACGGAAGCCTCCTGCTCTCCAATCTTGTCCCATTATTCTCTTGGGTTCCCCTTCTCTCTAGACTTGGCAAGCCGTTTTCAAACACATCCTTAAAAGGTGTATGATGTGGGATAAGCCATCCAAAACCACTAGCGGTCCTTATGAAGGTAATAGAATTATTGTGTTAGATTGTACCTTAATATCCTACATAATGATAATTTTAGATCACTTTTACTTCTACAATTACTATTCAAACCGATGACTCCATACTCGTCCATGAGATCGAATATCTAATATCACCCTCAGATAGTAATCTTAGCTCGAAATTTAAGAACCAAAATAACTTTTATTCATATAAAAAATACTTGATATTATTTTCATATAATGTAATATTATATTATATAATACTTATAATATTTTATTATATAATATATTAACATATTATATAATTTAATTCTAATATAAATATTATAATGTTATATCATTATATAATATTATAAAAATAGTATTAGAATTTAATCTAAACATTATAATAATAAATATTATAAAATAATGATAAATTATTATGGTATTTGAAAAATATATTAAGGGTGGTTATTTTTTAAAGTCATAAAGATTAATTAATCAAGAGCAATTTTTGTATTTTATAGTTGATGATTTAGGATTCTTGTGGTATACCAAACAGGGTGATTTTATATTACAAAAATTTTTAATTTCTAACTTATATCATATAAACATGATGATTTTAGATTATTAGGATTAGATATCATTAGTAATCTAAGATCGTCTTGATAATCCTATTTGAGCTACAAACGCTCTCTTAAGCAATAAGACTTGACTAGGGATGATATTTTTTTTCATTTTTTTCAATCCTTGTTAAAACGTACCCCAAATGAGGTAGGGATAGAAGAATTTTTCTTTCCATAGGGACAAAGATGAAGAAAATTTTATCCCTATAAATGGAAATGGGGCAGGAATGGGAAGGGTACTCTCCATCCCATGGGGTTTTTGATCCTGGCCTCATGAGGTCTTCGTATATTTTTATATTACTTTGATGTTATTTTATTATTTTAATATTTAAAATATAGTCTTATATATAATTCTAAAATACGTTAAGACTGTATGTGCTCACCTCCTTTATATATATTAGGATTTATGATTGGATATATTTATTTCTTTTAAAATAGCTCACGATCACAAACTTATGTTATTATCCTCTTTGAGATTATGATTTAATTTATTTCTTATGAATTAGCCCATGAATTTTATAATTATAGTAAATATGTTTAAATTTATTTCATTGATGATATGAAGCTTAATAATTTATTTTTATTTTTAAAATATAATAAGTAAAATTAAAATTAAAAAATAAAATATTTTAATATCAAAATTTGGGTGATTGGATAAGGATCTTTCTGAGAATAAAAATAAAAATTTTATTTAAAATAAGATAGGCAAGAATGGAGATATGGACGAAGAAGTCTCTGCCTTTATTAATGAGAATAAATATGAGGAGCTAAAATAGTGGCAAAAATTGAAACGGCCGACTTCCTGCCCTATTCTGTTGTTATCCCTCGACCCGACCCCATATGTTACCAATCAAATGGCCTTCTTGAACCTAAGCACGTATGGACGGCCAAGATTCTCCAATAAACTCTACGAACTCGGACTTGGATGGCAACGCCGCCAAGGATTCCAAATAAAATTCCAGATCCGAAAGCAACGCCTCCTGGACGCACGCACCTGAACCGGACTTTCAAAGAAGTTGCCGCACGCCAGTGCGCCACCGTGACCCCCACGGTAGCAATAGCAAAAACGTTTCGTTTCTCTCTCTTCTTGCTGCTTTGTTTTTAAACCATCGATCTGATCTGTCTGCTGATGATAACAATGAGAGAAAAATATATATAACGAAGAATTGATGATGCTCTGCTTGATGGTCGCGAGCCATTCATTGGCTTCCCGCGATTAAATAGAAATAAGCAAAAATATATATATTTTTAATCCCCAAACATTCAATTGAAATTTACTCTTGTTCTTCAATTTTTTATTGTTACAAATTAATTTCTGATATTTTTAAGAATGTTATATTTACCTGAAATCGAATGAAATAATGAAATAAGAATGATTACAACTTCGATAAATTTTTGTAATAGATTAGGCCGTTTAGATGATGCATAATTTTTTTTTTTTTTTCTTTTTGGTTATGTATTCTGTTTTATAGTTATATGTTATGTTTATTTTGATAAATTTTTATAATTAAGTAATTATTGTATATAACGATCCAGTATCCATCTCTTGCCAGGATTCTCTAATAACTCCAAGGACGTCGACTTTGATGGCAACGACGCAAGGGCTCCAAGTAAAATTCCAGATCCGAAAGCAACGCCTCTTTAATGGCAACGACGCAAGGGCTAAGTAAAATTCCAGATCCGAAAGCAACGCCTCGTGGACGCACGCGCGTGAACCGGATTTCACAGAAGTCGCCGCAAGCCAGCGCGCCACCGTGACCGCCACGGAAGTAACAGTAAAACCGTTTTCTTAATTTCTTTCTCTTTTTGTTGTTTTGTTTTTAGCTGCCAATCTATCTGCTGATGATAACAAGGATGAAAATATATATATATGACGAAGAGATGATGACGCCCTACTTGAGGGCCGCGAGCCATTCATTGATGCTAAAGTCGAGAGGCGTGTCTCTTTGTGCCAGTTTCCTGCGATTAAAAAAAAATAAAATCATAATATACCTTTTGTCCCCAAACTTTCTCCCAAATTTTATTTTGACTCTTAACATTTTAATTATTACCTTTTTAATTCCTTATCTTTAGGCTGTGTACCAGCTTTTTATGATTTAGAGAAAAAAAAAAAAAAAAAAAACTTTTTAGTCTTAAAATATTTGCTCAAAATTTATTTTGCTGCTCAAATATTTGATTATTTTATTTTAATTTATAATATTAAAAAAATTATAATTTAAATAATATATTAAAGTTTAATAAAATTAATAGAATAATTGATATGTCAGTTATTTCATCTATTTTAATTAATATTATGTAATTAATGTTTAATAAATAATATTTTTAAAATTAAAAAAATTAAATGAAAATAAATTAAATTTGAGGAATAAAATGGATTTTGAGCGAAAGTTTAAGGGTTAAGAGTATATTTTAACTATAAAAAAAAAAAAAAAAAAGAAAATCTATGGGCGGTTTCCACGTCCCGTCTACGGGAAGAGGTGAATTTTCTTCCAGGGAAAGCGGAACTCAGACGGCCATACCGCATACGGAACTTCTATGCGGGGTCGAAAAGTTGGCCTCTCGCCGGTCCTTCGTTATATTTTTTTCAAAAAAAAATCTAGATTCTGAGAAACACCGCCGCCAGGTACCACGTGTCGGCATTTCACTGGCCAATGCCTCTTTTGCCTCCCTCTCTCTCCCCTTGACTCTCAGTCTCTTCCCCGTTACCCCTATCTCCCCCTCCCGTCTATAAATAGTCCTCTCTCTCTCTCTCTCTTCGTCTGAACGTAAGAAAAGAAAGAGGAGCAAAGAGAGAAGGAAAAGAAAAGCTCTTCTTCTTGTCCTCTCTCTCTCTTCCTTCGTTCTTCTGTTACATTGGCGGCATTAGCACCGTCGAATCGAGATCAGATGGCTCGCGCTCTCTGCAGCAGTGCTGCTCTCGTCGCTGCTCTCTCCGACGGGATCGTAGTCTTCATCAGCAGGTAAGAGATGCTCAGCTGTTGCGGATCGTTGGATCTGTGGTCCTGCAGTGGATCTGACGGTGGTGATTGATCTCTGATTTGTTTGGCAGGAGGGGTTATGCCGGAGCGGCGGCCGTGACGGGAACGGCGGCGAGCAGAGGGAGGTCGGTGGAAGAGAAGGCGGCGAGGAAGGGGACTGCGGGTTCGAGCTCGTCTTCCAGCTCGTCGGATTCGTGGGTTCCGGATCCGGTCACCGGTTACTACCGGCCAGGGAACCGGCGGGCGGAGGTGGACGCGGCCGAGCTTAGAGAGATGCTCCTCTCCCACAGATCTCAACACTAAATTGGAACGGCTAAGAACCATGAATACTACTTGCTGCTTTCACAAAGGTTTCAATTCTTGTAATTTGGACAGAACAAATAAAAAGAAAGGAAAGTTCATCGTATTGTTGTCATCGTGTATCGACTCTCCATGTTCGTAATCATCAACAAAAGTGAAATTTTCATTATTTTTCTATATAAATTTAAAATTAACGGAACCTTTCTTTTAATTTGATGACGTGCAATTTGAGGGAGCAGCAAAGTTGGTCGTGAAATAGGTACCACGAATTTGAAAAATGGAATTAGTCCTTTTCACAATGGTTTGAAGATTTCGATTCAATAATTGTCCCCGTCCTTTTTTTATCAACTTCTATATGTTTGATGCTTAAAGCTAGGGGCTCGGCTGTAAAGTTGGCCCTCTTTTCCTCCCCCTCCCCGTTTCTACTACTCCTGAGTCCAGCAGCCAACTGATTGTGTCGTCGTGATCGAACTTGGCTGGGATCTCTTCCCCAAGCAGACAAGAATAACTTTTTTTTTTCCTGCTCATCACCCCTCCTCTATTTTGGAGTCTGGCCGGCTGTCCAATGGTTGGGCACTGTAGAGTTGGGAGAAGAGGTTCACTCGGCCATGGCTATTCTCTTGACTCATAGGACATGCAAAGCTAACTCCTTGCACTTCTAGCATAATGCTTTTGAGTTTTCGTTATGCAAAGCTCCTTTCTTTTATAGGTTAATTACTTGATTATGATGTGGACCTCAGTTTGCAAATTTTTGGTTCCTGTGACTGTGTATGTTTAGTTTTGGTATTAATTTTAGTGACTAGAATTTGACAATCTTAAAATGTGATGTATCTGTTGCTTTTCCCATTTGAGGCCCATAAAAGTAACTTCAACTGCAGCAAGGAAAACCTTCAACCCTATGACATCAGAGACTCCTCCTCATTGACTAGATGTGGGCTTAGTGATGGCTGGCCCTCTTCCAGGCCACCATAAAAAAAAAAAAAAAAAAAAAAAAGGCGCCAAGCTACCTTGCTCTGCTTGGTACAATTTATTAACATAAAACAAGATGAGGGACAAACTTGAGATTGTGCACGTTACGGTACAAGGGACTAATGTAAATCGATGGAAGGCGCGGGCGCGCGCATTATGTGTTTCAAATGCCTTATGTTCTTAACAGCGGACTAGCGTGCCATAGGAGATAAGATTATCTGCTCATGAATTCATGAAATTTAGAACAGCAAATAACTTGTGCATGTAACGAAGTAGATTATGGTAGGCATTGAACTAGTTATGTATTTATAGTTGTTCACATGAGTAGATTTGTTTCTGATTATTCTCATGAGCTATCCTCATGAACCAACATTTTCTGATAGATCTATTTTTGATTGCCCTTACGGACAGATTTATCTGCTTCTATTTATCCTTATGGATGACTTTTTTTTTTTCCTTGATTGTTCTATGAGTAAATTTATTTGTACTTGTCCTAACAACAGACTTGTTTTTAGTTGTCTTGATAGATCTGTTTTACTTTTTGATTACTCTTATAAATAAATCCTTTTCAAATCCGGATTCCTACCATAGTGGGTTGTGGTCATGAAGGCAAATAAAATTGAATGAATCACTAATAACTTGATCGTTTAGATATCGGTATTTGATATTGACTGTGATAATGTGATTTATTGATGATTACACATGATGTCAACTATATTGTAAAAAGCATGTTCTTCGATGATGTTGCATGATGATAGGCATGATTTATTTATAATTTGAATATGATCAATGTATCGCACTAAGTCATGATAATAAGTGGAAGATTATTACTTATAAACAATTGTTACATGTTACATTCATGATGATAGCTTATATTGCTTGGAAACGTGTGGGGTAGAGGATTCTTATTGAACCCAAGCTCATTTTATATTTTTTTTATTTTCTTTTATTTCTTTTTATAAATTCACGAGATGCTTAGATTCCGTTCTTATGATGGGGCTGAAATAAAGAACATAAAGACCAAAGACATTTAAGTCATCTGATATCTATTTTTATTGCACTAAAATATTCAAACTTTAAATAGTTGTAAGAACATTTGGTAACTTTTATATTATATTTGATGATTACATAATTAATAAATAAAAAAAGCCTTACATTATCCTTAGTATTACATCTAAGGGTTTTGTTGCCGTATCACATGTTCAACTGAAATGGCAGGTTGGAGTATAACGATGCTAATATATTATCGATTTAATACAATAGATACTTTATATTGAGGTAGAGTAATAATTTTTTTTCAATTCTTAATTATAATACTATTAAGTAAGATGGCTTTATTTGATTTGAACTATTTAATTCAATCAAAATTCGTTATCATACCAACTCCTTGTCAATAAGCTGCGGACCGTTTGATAGGACAAACCTTAGTGCAGAGGATGTGCATCACTAAAATATTAATAGTAGACTACTATATTGTACTATAATGCCTATTTTAGAAGTACGTGGTTTGATGCTTGGGTTTGCTGTTAGTGTATTCCTTCTTTTAGAGCATCGAAACGCTGCCTTTGGGTAATATTGGTTTTCCCTCATGGAACTGTATCGCATATGGTAGCCCATATAATGAACAACTTCCAACCACACCATCTGAAAGCTTCGTCCCTCCGAGACATCCAAAACTTATGCTTTGCAGTGGTTTAGAAGTAAAACTCTTACATCCGATGCTTCCTTACACTCCCCTGATGCCGCCAATGAAGTGGCTGTGACCTGAACGACCTGAACGACCCGAGCTTATTCCAGAGGTCGTGCACATTTTACATTCGCTAAGTTAAGGACTAGCCTTCTTACCAGGAGAGAGAGAGAGAGAGAGAGAGAGAGAGAGAGAGAGAGAGTATAAGAAAAGAAATCTCATCTGGTATTTCATAAAAGGTATGATGTCACGTTAAGGCCTTGCTTGGATTGGCTGCTGAAATGCTTTTAAATATCTATTTTCCTAACAGTTACGTGAAATAACTATTAATCAATAGTTAATTCAAATATACACTAATCCTATCTGCACCGCTCTAATGTCCATCATAAGGGGATCATGTTAGGTCTTTTGCACAAAAAATCATCCCAATTTTCACATATACATGATCCAAACCACTCAATTGTATTTTGAAATGATTTAGTAAAAATGATTGGATATGATTGCTCATCTCAAAGTAGATCAAAGTTGAAATTAGGCGATCATGTGTGCACAAAAGTCTAACTGATATTTTGTGAAAAAAAAAAAAAAAAACCTTGCTCATTCATAGTAGTATTGTTCTTTTTGAAATAAAAGCCTACATTTACCATCCAATATTATCTAGTTGGCCTAAATTTTTTTACTTCCATTTTTTAAGAATTATTTTAAAAAAATAAAATAATCTTTTAAAAAAGTAACATTTTAAAATTATCTTTTGTTATAAGAAACTAAAAAATAATAGTAGTTACCAAATATATTTCTATTATCAGAATTATAAAAAATAAAAATCAACAATAACCGCTCAATATGTTTCTACTATTAGAATATATATAAAAAAATAAAAATTAAATTTTTATTTATTTATTTTATTTTTAAAGTGACAATGATGCTGAGTGCAAACTAAAGATATGCAGCAATCTTTGCCAATGTAGACAAGAATCCAACGATGCTAGAATAATCTATAACCATATGAGTTTTAAGGAGAAAGGATAGTAATAGCTGAATAATTGTATAACAAACGTGTAAGTTTTTCTTTCATTAAACAACGAGTGCAAGTTTAAAGGAGAAAGGATAGTAATAGCTGAATAATTGTACAACAAACGTGTAAGTTTTTCTCTCATTAAATAATGAGTGCAAATGATGCAGCGTGCAAGTCCTGCATGATATGGCATGGGTATTGTTGTACGCGGACCATACGCATAGACCAGAGGCTGTAATACCAAGTCTTGGATGATATGATCTCACATCACTTCGTGGATTAGAGACAGAGAGGTCGGATTAAACTCAGCCAACATTTGTTGACCACTGAAGAAGCGTGAGGTTGAGATATTAAATCACTACGCGAAGTTGGAAGGCCTGGCCGCTCGCCAGCCATCGCCCCTACGCAACTCTAAGCATCGGGGGCACCGCTGCCTTGCCCTGCGACGTTCCAGCTGGTTCCATGCGCGGAACCCCGTGTTGAGTCCTTCTCATGTCGCCACCGCGTGGAAAAGAGCATATAACACTTCAGAGCACCCAAAACCTTCTGTTTTTTAAGTGGTATGGTATCACTATTATATGTATATATTATCCAAACATAAACAATGTTACCAAGAACTGGCAAGGAAAAGCTTTGCCTCGTCCCAGTCCGTTACTTAAGCTGGACATATGACCCTCTAACTATGACTTTATAAATTATACAAAGTTAAGTATATTAACAATCCATGATAGAACAAAGATTGCAATATCAATCGTCTCCGATCCAACTATAATATCAAAATTATTTATTTACAATTAGCATATTTGGCTGGTACCATATTTCTAATTACCTTTTGCTTCTCACCTCGAATCATAACTCAATTCTAAGCATCTTATGGCTCCGAAAAATACAAGTTAAAACGGTATGAACGATGGCTAAAAAACCTCCACTCAAGCACCTAAACACATGCATCACAATGATGAATAATCAACGACCAAGTATTCAGTATCAGATTTCAATTAACATAACCATTTCATTTAGTAGTAATACTAAAAAATAATTCCATTGAGTATTGAATCATTCAAGGCCAAATTCTTTATTTCTTAAGTGCATAATAATATTAACTTAACTATTTGGCAATGAACAAATCATGTTCATACTTCAGTCTATGATCAACAATCTAAAATAACATGGGATCACGATTCAAACCATGACTAACATTCCACTCTTTAGCTATGGTTGCAATCCATAATAACATGGAGCCATGTTTCAATCCATGATTAGCATTTCAAGGAAAAACAAGGTTAGTCCATTGCCTCTAAGCATAAATACCATTTCATTATTCCTAATTTTTAAATAATTTAATATGCCACAAGTTTCTAACATTAAAAGCAGTTCATTTCTATACTTGTCCTTGATCATGTTTATAATATCAACGTAAATATCAATTCCATATTCTATACATATGCAATATTATGTTATCAAATCATGCATCATCAAGATAGTGTAACCAAAATGTGCAATTCTAAAACATATATACATAAAGCATAAATATAATCAAATCTATGTAGAAGCATGCAAGAAGATTTTTATATATACCAGAAGAGAGTTTCATGCATAGTCAATTTAATGTTACAAAAAATCATTACCAAGGCGGTATATAAATAATGCATATGTGCATAGCAAAACTCACCCTCCCAAAAACATGCAAAGGTATCCTTATCTTGTTAATAGTGAGATCGTTTCTATATAGATCAACTCTAGCCCAAAATTGTGCCTATAGGATTCAGTTTTTTATAACAATAAATTAGCAACATATTTATAAATAATTCTCTCATTTAGCTATTACTTTCCCAGCTCAACAACTAAACTTGGAGCCTAATTTTGTGGCAAGATCTAGGTTAACCTAACTAAATTGCATATATTTAAATTTAAATAAAAGATTGCAGTCTTACTTTAATTAAATGACTAGAGAGCAAAAGCTGCAATATTGCCTTCTTGCATGGACTACCATCCACCCACATTGATGAAGGGTATGGCGACATTAGAAGCAACACAAGTTACATAAAGAGGATATGATAAAGAGGGAGAGAGAACCTCTCTAGTCATTAGCTGGGGGTCACTGGCATCAAATGGCCAAGTAATCCTCGATGCTAGCTGGTAGAATTAATAATGCTATTGCCATTGATGTTCTCTCGATTATGGAACAAAACAAGGTAAATCACCTTTAGTAGGGTAGAGATCCAGTCACCAGTGATAAATTGAAAGAAGAAAGTAATGAGCGAAGATAAAGAAGGGTCCTTGAAGCCGAAGCATAGGTCTAACCAACCTACCGATAAAATAGAAAAAAGAGAAGATATCTTGATCTCTATCCTCATGACAGAAAGAGCATACTTATTTAAAGTCACAGCCTGACCTGAATGATAATAATAACTCTATATAATCTCCTTAAATGCTTTGCAATCTTCCACCTTAGCTTTGGAGGAGAGTAAGCAATCATTTGCAAATAGTAGATGACTCATAGAAGGACTATTTCTTTTAGGTTTAGAACAATGAATTTTTTCCTTAACCATCCGGTCATATATACCCCTACTCAACAGTTCAATACAAAGAATGAATGAGGAGAAAGAGGACAACCATGTCTTAGTCCTTGCTTGAAGTAAAAGAAACCTTAGGTGATCTATTAACTAGAATTGCATAGGAGAAAGAGTATATACAGCTTTTGATCCAATCAATCATTTTTTGAAAAAAAATTAATAACTGAATGATTTGAAATAAATAATTATATTTGACTCTGCCATAAGCTTTCTCTATATGAAGTTTGATGATTATTAATGGACTTTTGATGGAGGCTCTACGAAGAGAACGTATAAATAAAGCCTCTTAATCTTTTGAGATTAATTTGGAATGATTTTTTGAATGTGGCAGTTAACATTTTAGCCATCAATTTATACACTGTACCACAAAGACTTATAAGTCTATAATAGGAGGGCAGAGTGGAATTTTTACACTTAGAAATAAGAACAATGAATATAGCTTTTCAAGTTGAAAGCATGATGCCTTGCTCAAAAGGCCATATAATTGCTTGAGACACATCTCTTTCAATAATATTCTAGTATTTTTTAAAAGCTAGAAGGGAAGCCATAAAGGTTAGAAGATTTATCAAGAGCCATCTTTCATAATGCATACAAAATCTCCTCCCAAGTATTGTGCCACTATCTTTCAATACTTTGCTTTCCCTCCAAAGGGAAATATTCTTACATTAGAACACCATCTGCTTTCGAAGAACTCTTTGAATTTATTTTCTATCTGATCCTGTGCCTCCACCCAATTGCCGTTCCAATCGTTTATTGAAAAAATACAATCATATACAATGGCTATCTTGATTGACATATTGGATATTAAGAAAGCCGAATGTTTGGAAATTACTTGAGTGCACCTCTAAAAGGTAAGAGGCTGAATAGAGAAGACCTTTAGCCATAGAAAGATAGGATTAACTCTAAATTGGATGCTTAGAAGTAAAAATTTCTTTCATTTGTTAGCAATTATCAAATCAATTTTATACTCCATGCCTATGTGCGTTATATCCAACACTGATGTTCCATAAAAGTTTTGACATTGGTTTGAGTAAATTATTAGAAACATCGTATGGGGACATGAAAATAATACGTGAGCTCTTCATACTATTTCATTAGAGTATATTTGTAAACTAAATGAAGATGGAGGTCTTGGAATCTTAGATGTGCAAAAATGCTAGCTGACTTTTTTATCCAAAATTATATGTAAAATTGTGCTGTACCTGAGTTTTTTGTTTTTCAAGATTTTGTGTGCCAAATATCATTTTTAAGAGGACTGGGTCAAGCATAAACCATCAAAATATGCATTTGGTGTTTAAAAAGAAATAAAAGAAGAACCAATATTATGTCTCAACCATGGATGTTGAGCATTCCTTTGTGCTATCATCCATTATCTTTTATTTTTGATATGGTGGGGGATTCCTATGCAATTGAATAGCTTAATGAATATTGATGGAAGTTTGAATTTAGAACTACAGAATCTTTATTTATAAAAAAGAATCTTGGAAACATGGGCTAGTTGACTTGTTATTTAGGGTATGTTTGATTTTTTAAGAATAGTCCCATTCTCTATTTTTATTTTCATAGAAATAAAAATATTTGTAAAATTATATTTGGTGAATGCTTTCATTTTCTAGAAAGCAAAACTCTTAAATAACAAAAAAAATAAAAATAGTTTAAAAATATTATCACTTTTTATATAAAAAAAAGAAAGTAGAAAATAAAAGATAAAGAAACTTGAAAAATATAGAAGTTGATGATAATCCCTCTATTTTTTTGTCTATCTTTTTTAAAAAATATCATTTATAATGAAAACAAAATTAATAAAAATAATTTTTATTTTTATTTACCATATATATATATATATATATATATATAGAGAGAGAGAGAGAGAGAGAGAGAGAGAGAGAGAGAGAGATAAAAAAGAAAATGAATATTATTTTAAAAAAAATAAGAAAAATAAAATATTATAAAAAATTAGACGTAGCTTTATGGAATACGGGAAGAGCCCTCCCCTAAGGCAAAACTGAGGCAGGTGGGGAATTAACGTGGGACAAAACCAACTTCCAATACAAAGTTCAACTTTCCAAACATATAATCAGATTGGATTTCGATCCCATCCAGCTCAATCCGTTTCTGGACTTTCTAAACACACCTCAGGCAACAGACATGACCTGAGGCCAAATATTAAACGCGCATGGATAGCCAGGATTTTCCAATAACTCTGAACGTCGAACTTGGATGTGGCAACGCCGTCAACGAGATTCCAAATAAAATCCCGGAACCGAAAGCAACGCCTCCTGAACGCGCGCGCACCTGCGCCGAACTTTCATAGAAGTCGTCGCACGCCAGTGCGGCACCGTGACCCCCACGGTGGCAACATCGAAAACGTTTTCTTTCTCTTCTTGATGATATATAATACGAAGAGGTGATGATGCTAAAATATATTTTGATAGTCGAACTTCCACTTAAAATCACTTATTTATTTATATCAGAATAATAAATTAGTTATTTTATTAATTTTAATTAATATTATATAATAGAAGTTAAATATGTAATATTTTTAAAATAAAATTTATATTAAAATAATTAAAAATTTGATGTTTAAAATAAATTTTAAGTAAAATTTTGGGAACTAAAAATATATTTTAATGAAAAAAAAAGGAAGGAAAACAAAAAAACCTATAAACGATTTCCACGTCTCCTCTTCGAGAAGAGGTGAATTTTCTTCCCGTGCTAAAACTTCTTTGCGGGGTTGAAGGGCCGTCCTCTCGCCGGTCCTTCGTTATTAAAAAAATAAATAAATAAATAAATAAATAAATAAAACAAAACAAAACAAAACAAAACAGAGAGAGCATAGGTTCTGAGAAACACCCTTGCCTAACTCCGCACGCTCCAGTTGCCACGTGTCTCTATATCACTGGTTGATGCCTTTTTTGACTTCCTCTTTCTCTCGCTCCGTCTGTTCGCCGTTCCCCTCTCTCTCTCTCTCTCGCTCCCGTCTATAAATACTCCTCTCTCTCTTCCTCTGAATGTAAGAAAAGAAAGAGAAGCAGACAGAGAGAAGAAAAAGAAAAGCTCTTCTTCTTGTTCTCTCTCTTTCTTCCTTCGTTCTTCTATTACATTGGCGGCATCAGCACCGTCGAATCCAGATCAGATGGCTCGCGCTCTCTGCAGCAGTGTTGCTCTCGCCGGTACTCTCTCCGACGGGATCGCAGTCTTGATGAGCAGGTAAGACATGCATCTACTTTAGCTGCTGCGGATCGTTGGATCTGTGCTCTGCAGTGGATCCGACGGTGGTGATTGATCTCTGATTTGTTTGGCAGGAGGGGTTATAACGGAGCGGCGGCCGTGACGGGAACGGCGGCGAGCAGAGGGAGGTCGGTGGAAGAGAAAGTGGCGAGGAAGGGGACTGCGGGTTCGAGTTCGTCTTCCAGCTCGTCGGATTCGTGGGTTCCGGATCCGGTCACCGGGTACTACCGGCCAGGGAACCGGCGGGCGGAGGCGGACGCGGCCGAGCTTAGAGAGATGCTTCTCTCCCACAGATCTCAACACTAAATTGGAACGGCTAAGAACTATGAAATTTGGAAAGAACAAAATTTTCAATTCATGTAATTTGGAACGAACAGAGAAAAAAAAGGAAGGAAAGCTCATCATATTCTCGATATCGTGTATCAGCTCTCCATATTCGGAATCATCAATAAAAGGTGAAATTTTCATTATTTTTCTACATAATTTTAATGAAATCTTTTTTTTAAAAAAAAATAAATTTGATGAGGTTTAATTTGGGTGAGAGCAGCAAAGTTGGTCGTGACATTTGTATCACGAGTTCGAAAAATGGAATTAGTCTTTTTCGCATTGGTTTGAAGATTTGGATTTTATAATTCCAATGATGGGCCCAAATTACGTGACCAACACCAACTCTACAAATTGCCCCCCTACTTTATATCAACTTCGTAGGACATTTCGGGTGTTAGATCTCAAAGTAAGTAATAACTTATACGTTGGTCTAGAAAAGCATAGAGCAAGCTATGAGAAACCTATATATAAAACTATATCAATATATTATCGGTTTCACTCTAATCATACTATTGAATGGTATAAGTTATTTTTATCTTATTCGAATCAATTCAATTCATAATTTTATCATACCAATAGCTTATCAATATGATACAATTCAACGTTAAAATATTAAATGGAACATCACTTTTAGATATTATTGATTTTTCTTCTTATAAAGTCTAAAGTCCATCTTTTAATCTAATTAACTGTTAATAGATCAGGTTAACTTGAGTTATAAGATAAACTTTTTTTTTTCATTTAATTTAAAGTTATTTTTAAGATATTACACTTTTGAAACAAGCAAGTAATACAATAATTAATTAACAACTTGCAAACATAAAAAAAAGGAGAGTATAATATGGTAACCTTCAATGTGCGGATAGGAATAAAGGAATGCAGTTTTAAGTTAGTCGAATGATTGGGTTTGTATGGGTTCATCGAACACAAAATACAATACTTACACAGGTTCAAAATGAATATAATACGTGATTATCATGTCGACAAGCAAGTATTCTACGTTGCTAGACATCGTTCATTCATTGGTGATATTTATTTATAAGAATTTGCTAACGCATCATTTGGATGGGACCAACTAAGCAGCATACTGTATTGCAAATTTAGTTATAGTTGCATCATAAGTTACACTTTGGTGTAATTATTTTCCTTCAGATCTTTTTGAGCTTGTTGAAGCTGATGCTAGAATTAGGTATTTTATTTTATTTTTTAATAATAATAATAATAATAAATCACGCGCGCGCACACGAAGAGACGAAGGCGCGGCAAAGGGCGAGGGACAACCAATAGCAGATACCGATGTCCGAAAGTTATGGTTCACAGTGGCTTAAGAGTAAAGCTGTTACATATACTTCCTGCATGCCGGCAACGACGTGGCTGTGACGTGAACCATCCACCAGCAGCTGAGCTGCTTAAAGTTTATTCTGGAGGCTGTTAACATTTTACATCGACTAAACCAAGGACTAGCCTTCTTTCCAGGGAGAGAGTATAACATGAAGAGAAATCCGATGTGCCATTTCGTGAATGACATGACGCCACACTAACGTGTTATTGCCGCTCCGATGCCCGTCACAAGGGGATCATGTTAGACCCTTTGCGCAAAAAATCATCACAGTTTTTCACACATATGCATGATGCACACCACCCAATTGCATTTTGAAATGATTGGTTATCTCAAAGTAGGCTGCAATATTCCAATACATGAATAGTTGAAATATATATATATATAAAACTCAAATTCATCTATTATCAATAAATTTGCACTCAAATTTTTAAAATCATATGATTGCGATTCGAAAACATGTTACTTAAACTAACAGATGAGCTTAGAGTTTTACAAATGATATTAGAGCTGATTTAAATATATGAAAGTTGATGGACAGAAGAAAAACTGCCCTTATAATACCAACGACTCTACTTGAAGTAGATTCTAATAAGTTTATAGTATACGATGAGGATGTCCTTTAATTAACAAAAGGAGAAACCATCTTTGTAGCATCAACAATCCTACTTAAGGTAAATTTTGTTTAGCTTGTAGTATGCGATGAAAACATTTTTTAATTAAGGAGAAAGATTGTAATACCTCATATATAAATAATCTCATATTAGATGAGAAAAAAATCATTTAATTGGACGTTTCTTAATTAAAGAGAAGAGATTGTGATACCTCGTAAATGAATAGTCCCATGTTAGGTGAAAAAAGAATGATTTAATTAAACTAGCAAATGGGCTTAGGACATTGCATTGTATAATTAAGCAATCATGTGTACACGAAAGTATAAATAATATTTTGTATAAAAGACTTAAGCCATTCACAATAGTATTATCCTTTTTGAAATAAAAGTCCAAAACCACCGTTCAATATTATGTTATTCTCCTAAATTTTTTTTTGCTTCTACTTTTGTTTTTAAAGTAAATTTTTTGAGATTCGAAATAACTTTTTAGATAAATAATTTTGTAAATATTTTTTATTATAAAAAATAAAAAATAATAACAACTATCAAATATGTTTTTCTTATCAGAATTGCAAAAATATAAAAAATAATGTTAAATATAATTTTTATGATAAAAAATATATAAAAAAATAAAAACAAAAATTTTATTTTATTTGTTAAAAAAAAAAGAAAAGTAACAATGATGCCAAACATAAACCATATGAGTTTAAAGGAGAAAGCATAATCATAGCTGAATAATTGTGTAACAAATATTTAAGTTTTCTCTTCCATTAAATGAGCGCAAAGGATGCAGCGCAGGTCTTGGGTGATATGACATGGGAATTTGTTGCACGCGAACCATGTGCGTAGACCAGAGGTTGTTATGCAAAGTCTTGGATGATATGATCTCTGACATCAGTTCCTGGATGTGAGAGAGAGGGGGTCCAAATAAACTAAGCCAATAGAAAGAGAGAGAGAGAGAGAGAGAGAGAGAGAGAGAGAGGTCCTAATAATAAACTAAGCCAACAGTTGTTGGCCACTAAAGATGTCAATAGTTCAGCAGATAGCTTTTATTAAAATCACTTCCCAATTAAAAACATGTCCGTTCGGTTGGTTCCACCATGCTTTCCCTCCATCAGCGGCGGCTACACTCCGCGTTGATTCCTTCCCATGTCCCTACCGCGTGAAAATGGAAGATTCACCTACATATCAAATTATAAATTAAAGCCTTAATCATGGCTTTATCAATTATACAAAGTTAAGTATAGTAACCATTCATGATAAAACAAATGTTTCAATATCAAATTAAAATCATAGTCTCCAATCTAATTATAATATCAAAATTATTTATTTATAAATAAAATATTTGGTAGGTATTGGATTTTTATGTACTTTTTTTTTTTGCTTCTAATTCGTGTGCCAATCTATAACCTAATTTTAAAGGTCCCATGGTTTAAAAAAATATAAGAAAAAATAATAAGAGCTATAGCTAAAAATTTTTGCTCATATACTTACAAGCATGAATATATGCATCATAATTGTGAATAATCAACAACTAATTAAAGCAATAATATAAATATGCTTGATTCGAAAGATGCACTTAACAACATAGTGAGTATTGGATTTCAATTAACATGAAGTGGTAATTTTAAAAAATAATTTCATTAAGACTTGAATCATTCAAGGACCAACCTATCATTTCTTAAATGCATTATAGCATTAACTTAACTATTCAGCATTGAATTAATTATCTTCATACTTTAGCCTATGATTAGTAATTTAAAATACAATAGGATTATACTCTGATCCATCACTGGGATTTCACTTTTCAACTATGGTAGCAATCCATGATAACATGAAGTTATATTTCAGTAGATGTGAGGCCAAATATTAAACCCATCTAGAAGGTCAGGATTTTCCAATAACTCTATGCACCTCAAACTTGGATGGCAAGGCCATGCCAAGGATTCCAAATAAAATCCCTGGTCTATATTACCTTTATACAAGAATAATATATTAATTATTTTATTAATTTTATATCAAAAATATTAGACATGCAATATTTTTAAAATAAAAAAAATAAATTATAATAATAAAAAATTTGGGACTCAAAATGTATTTTGAGTGAAAGTTCGGACCAAGAATATATTTCAATTGAAAAAAAAAAAAAGAAAAAAAGAAAAAGCTAAACACGGCTTCCGCGTCTCCTCTTCGAGAAGAGGTGAATTTTCTTCCCGTATAAGAAACTTTTTTATGCGGGGCCGAAGAGCCGTCCTCTCGCCGGCCCTTTATTACTTTAAAAAAAAAAGAGTCCAGATTCTGCGAAACACCGCCGCCTAAGTCCACACTCTCCGGTTGCCACGTGTCGTTATCTGACTGGATGATGCCTCTTTTGACTCCCTCTTTCGCTCGCTCGCCCCGTCTCTGAATTTCTTAATTTCTTTGCCGTTTCCCCTCTCTCGCTCCCGTCTATAAATACGCCTCTCTTCCTCTGAATGTAGGAGAAGAAAGGGGAGCAAAGAAAGAAGGAAAAGAAAAGCTCTTCTTCTTCTTGTCCTCTCTCTTTCTCTCTCTATCTCTTCCTTCGTTTTTTATTACATTGGCGGCATCAGCACCGTCGAATCGAGATCAGATGGCTCGCGCTCTCTGCAGCAGTGCTTCTCTCGCCGCTACTCTCTCCGACGGGATCGCAGTCTTGATCAGCAGGTAAGACATGCGTCTACTTTAGCTGCTGCGGATCGTTGGATCTGTGGTCCCTGCAGCGGATCTGACGGTGGTGATTGATCTCTGTTTTGATTGGCAGGAGGGGTTATGCCGGAGCGGCGGCGGTGACGGGAACGGCGGCGAGCAGAGGGAGGTCGGTGGAAGAGAAGGTGGCGAGGAAGGGGACTGTGGGTTCGAGTTCGTCTTCCGGCTCGTCGGATTCGTGGGTTCCGGATCCGGTCACCGGGTACTACCGGCCAGGGAACCGGCGGGCGGAGGTGGACGCGGCCGAGCTTAGAGAGACGCTTCTCTCCCACGGATCTCAACACTAAATTGGAACGGCTAAGAACTACGAATACTACCTGCTGGTTTCACAAAGGTTTCAATTCATGTAATTTGGAAAGAAGAAAGAAAAAGAAAGGAAAGCTCATCATATTATCGATATCGTGTATTAACTCTCCATGTTCGCAATCATCAATAAAAGATGAAATTTTCGTTATTTTTCTTTCTATACAGGATGCTTTTGATATGAGGTTAAGGAGTGAAAAGTTGCTTCAGTAAATTTTTTTTATCGTTCAGAAGGTTCTTTGTTGGAGAATAATCTCTCTTTGCCCCCCTAAATTATTAACCAGCAAGGCCAACAGAGTTAAAAGAAAAAAAAATTATTAGGAGATGAAAAGAGCTCCCACATTAACACTAATAAAATGTCAAATATTTCTACTATTTTTTCCTATTTCATCTCTTTTAGATTAATATTATTAATAAAATGTTAATGATTTTTTTTTCAAACACACTTAGCAAATATATTTATGATATTTTACCCTTCATTCGCAAACATAACTAAATATAGTTAAAAAATTTATACCTTTAAAATTTACATCCAAAATATTACCTTATAACTTTCGACCTCCATTTTTTCTTTGTTTTTTAAAACTCTGTATCAAATGTACCCATAGTTTTAATTTGATAAAATTTTATCACATTTAATGATGTCTAATTTAAGTGAGAGCAGCAAAGCTGGTCTATGGTGATATAATATCATGAATTCTAAACATAAAAAACTATGAAGTTTTGGATTCAATTATTCTGATGTGTTTGACCAACACCAGCCCTACAAACTGCCATTAGATCTCAAAGTAAATAACAACTTAAACCTTGGTCTAGAAGAGTATAGAGGATATGTAACATTAAAATATTAACAGTAGAATATCATGATTCCAAGTATGTGGTTTGATGCTTGGGTTTGCCGTTGTTGCATTCCATCTTTCAAAGCATCGAAACGCCACTTTCAGGAAATGTTGGTTTTCCCTCCTGGATCCAACTAGACCATCCGAAAGGTTCGTCCCTACGAGACAAGCAAGTAATATAATAACTAATTAACAACTTGCAAATGCTAAAAAGAAAGAGAAAGAGAAAGAGAGAGAGAGAGAGTAACGTAGTAACCTTCAACGTGCGGATAGGAATAAAGGAATGCAATTATAAGTTGGTCGAATGATTAGGGTTGGATGGTTCACCGAACAGGAAATAGAATATTTACATGGGTCCAAATTAATATAATAAGTGGTTATCGTGTTCTAAACATCGTTCATTCGCTTCCGATATTTTATTCATAATCATCAATGAAAGGGAGGCTGCATTCCAAGTTGGCAATGAATCATTTGGATGGGACCAGTTTTAAGTTTGTTGTGCTAGCTGGATAGAAATTGGGAAAGGAGAGTAAATAGGGCAGCTGATTTAAAAGGATGAAGGGACGAAGACGCGGCATGAACGAGGGAGAACTAGTAGCTGATATTGATGTCCAAAACTGATGGTTTACAGTGGTTTAGGAGTCAAACTCTTACATCTGTTCTTCTGGAGGTGGTGCATATTTTACAATTTTCAAAACTGATGCCGCCTCAAACTCCTCCGATGCCAGCAATGAAATGGCTGTGACGTGAACTACCCAAGCTTATTCTAGAGGTCGTGCACATTTTACATCCGCTAAGTCAAGGACTAGCCTTCCTACCACGAGAGAGAGAGAGAGAGAGAGAGAGAGAGAGAGTATAAGAAAAGAAATTTGATGTGGCATTTCTTGAATGGCATGATGTCATTGAATTGGCTAATAGCTAATTCAAACAAACTTTAACCCTATTCACACTATTTCAATATCCATCACAGGAGGATCATGTTAGGTCTTTTGTGCAAAAAATCAAACCAATTTTTCACATATGGATGATTTGTACCGCTCAACTATATTTTAAAATTATTGATTAGGAACGGTCATATATGATTGCTCATCTCAAAGTAGATCAAAGATATAATTAGACGGATCATGCGAACGCAAAAGTCTAAATGATATTTTATATAAAAAAAATCACGCTCATTTATGGTAGTATTATTCTTTTTAAAATAAAAATTCACAACTATCATTCAATATTATATTGTTGACCTAAATTTTTATTGGCTTTCACTGCTTTAAGAGTATTTTTTTGGAAATCAAAATAATTTTTTTTAAAAATAACTTTTTTATTATAATAAAATTAAATAATAATAATTATCAAATATATTTTTATTACTTAAATTATAAAAAGTAAAAATAGATAAATAAATAAAAACTAAAATTTTATTTTTAATTTTTTTAAAAAATTAAAGCGATACCAAATACAGCCTACAGATATGCAGCAACCTTCGTAACGTGGAAAAGAATCCAACAGCATGAGATATGAGCTTTTAAGGGGAAAGGATAGTTATGGTTGAATCATTGTGCAGCAAACGTGCAAGTTTTCTTCCTCATTCAATGAGGGAGAATGATGCAGCGGGGCAGGTCCTGCATGATATGACATGCGAACAAACTGTTTCCACACGGACCACGTGCATAGACCAAAGGTTGTAATACCAAGTCTTGGATGATATGATCTGACATCACTTCCCGGATTAGAGACAGAGAGGTCCTAATAAAATAAGCTAACATTGACCGCCGAAGAAGATGGGCGTCGTTCCTTTCCAACTTAAAAAGTCCGGGCACCGCTGCCTTCTCTCCAACGGGCCGGTTCGTTCCACCGTGCTTTCCCTCCATCAGCGATTACTAAACTCGGTCCGATTCCTTTCCACGTCCCTACCGCGTGGAAAAGGGCGATCACCAGTCGTATATCACTTTAGAGCGCCCATACACTGCTTTTTAAGTGGTATCATATTATTATTGCATCTTATTTTTTATCCCCATATAAACAACGTTGCAAATATCCGGCAATAAAAGTTCTGCCCGGACCAATCCATGTACCAATCCATTTCTTGGGCGGAGATATGATATCACTGCATATCCCCAAGTATGGCCTTAGAAATCACAATCCATGATGGAACAAAAATTTCAATGCCAAATTAAAACCATCGTTTTCAATCCAACTACAATATCCGAGTTATTTATTTACAAATCGAATATTTAGCTGGTATCATATTTCTAATTACTTCTTTGCTTCTCACTCATGTCCCAATCCCAATCCATAACTCAATTAAGCATCCTGTCTGGAAAAATACAAGGAAAAATGGTATGAGCTACAGCTAAAAACCTCCACACACCCACATGTATAAACACATGCATCACAATTACAAATAATCAACAATCAATTAGAGCTATAATAAAAACATGCATGACTCAGAAGATGCACTAAATAATATAATCTATATTGAATTTCAATTAACATAACCATTTCATTGAGTAGAAATTCTAAAAAATAGTTTCATCAAGAATTGAATCATTCAAAAAGGTCAAATCCATCATTTCTCAAGTGCATAATAATATTTACCTAACAGTTCAACATTGAAGTAGGGATCATGTTTTAGTCCATGATTAGCATTTCTATGAAAGACAAGGCTAGTCCATTACCTCTAAGCATAAATACCATTTCATGATTCTTAATTTTTAATTAATCTAATATGCCACAAGTTTATAATATTAAAAGTAGTTCATTTCTATGCATGCCAATAATCATGCTTATAACATCAACATAAATCTCAATTCCATATTCTATATGCATCCAACATTATGTTATCAAATCATGTATCATCAAGACAGCATACTGAAAACATAATTTTAAAACATATATACATGAAGCATAAATATAATCAAAGCCTGTGAAAGCATGCAAGAAGATTCTTACATCTATCTAAAGAGAGTTTCGTACATAGTCAATATAATATTATAGCAATCATCATCAAGACATTCATATAAGTAATGCATATGTGCATAGCAAGACCCACCCTTTCAGAAACATGCAAAGGGATCCTTATCAATTCCAACCCAGAATTGTGCCCTTCAATTTTGTTAAATAATTCCCTCATTTAGTTATTACTTTTCCAACTCAACAGCTAAACTTGATACCCTAATTTTAGGCCTAGATCTAGGTTAATCTAAATAAATTACGTATCCTTAAATTTAAATAAAAGGCTATAATTTTACCTTAATTAGATGAATAGGCAGAATAAGCCACAAGATCACCTTCTTGCATGGAACCTACACCAATGAATCTAGCTTTTAGAAAAATAATATAAACCTGGGAGATAGAGGATCAGAGGCATTGGTCTAAGGTGCCAAATCCAATTTAATGCTACAGCATGCACCATAGCGAAACAAGATGACCGATGGCTACTAAGTTTAGAAACACTCCGATGAGAGACATGGCCACATTAAAGGCAACACAAGTTACATAAACAAGGTATGATATAGAGGGCAGGAAACCTGACAGCCAAGTACTCCTCCATGCCAATTGATAGAATCGATAATGCTGTTGCCGCTAATGTTCTCTTTATTGTAGAATAAAATAAGTTAAACCATCCTATGTAAAGGTAGAGACCCAGTTGCTAGCAATAAACTGAATTAAGGGAAATATGAAGGAAGAAAGCTCCTCTAAGCCAGGACATAGGTTCAGTCATCCTATTGGTAAAACAGAAAAAGAGAAGATATATCTCTCTCCCCCTTTACTAAAATAAGGGAGATTGAGAACCCCCCCCCCAATAGAGAGAGAGAGAGAGAGAGAGAGAGAGATCGGGGGAGGAAAGAGGATCACAATCTCCTCCATCTAGCTGGCCCTTACTCATAGTCGATGGCCGACAATAGCAAGGGAAGGAGAAAGAGAATGAAAAAAACAGAGAAGAAAACAAGGCAAGTGATCGGTTGAATGATTGGGGGTGGAATTAATTCACTGAACCCATGATTGAATACTTCCACAGCCCATTTTATAGTGCAGTTTGAAAGCAGTTTGCTTGCTCTTGTTGGCTGCGTTTGCCTGAGTTGCATGCAAAGTCATGGGACCACCCACTTTTATTTCAAATAGGAAGCCTAGATCAAAAGACCCACAGGTCCCCGTGATTCAACGATTTGCCACTGATGCAACTATAACATTGTTACCAAGCGTCATGACAGGCTTGATGCAAATAATCAATAAAACATCCTTCACCTGGATGGTCCAGACGATTTTGTTGACAAATACAGCAATATACAACCCCTTGATCACAACTAGTCGTAAATTATATGCCATTAACCTATTACACAGGCACATGAATAAACAGAGTTAATTTGTCGTACGGAAGAAAGCATTACAAATTGTCAATCTTTAAACGCATTTGATAGGAAAATTAACTCAACGTGTGCCTATGGAAGTCAAGAGGGAAAACAGGACTGTGACTATCCCTGAACACGGTCAAAGTAAATTGAGATAGCTTGAGCCCAACTCTTTAATACAAGCAAGGCTAGACATGGCTTGGTTTGCTTAAGCTCATTAGGGACCATATTATGGTCATTACATGTGCATTATGATCCTTGTAACAGCATTGCAGAACACAGTCATCACAACCATTAATTAACCTAATCACTGTTACAAAATATATGTTTATATTCATATACCCAAACCACCAAGGTCTCACATCTATAAGCCATTGTATTCTGTAATAACAGCTAAAAATTGGCCAGTATGATATTTAATCATACCAAAAGAATGTTCTTGAAAATCAATCAACCATCTATATTAAAAGAGGGAGTTGAGGTCTTTAGGTCCGTCAAATTTGTCTTAAGATGGAAAACTACATAATTTGCAAGAAAAAAATTATAAAATAATTATAAGTATGAGCATTTTTAGAAATAAAATTTCACATAAATTGTAAAGTTACTTCATGGGATAGAAAACTATCAATACTTATCTTTAAATGATTTTTCTACAACTCTTTCTCGTTTCAAATTATTTACAAATTTTAAACTCTGTTCTAAACATGCATCACGTGCTCCAATATTCACTTCTCAATTTTCTTGGAACATAATGGTGCAATACAAAGTTGTCTTAAAATCTCCTAGGCTGCAATATTTGTACCATAACCCAAAATCGCCAATCCATTTCATCAAACCTGCTCCACTCCTATGAAAAACCTTTCACAATCTATTCGCTACTACAAATAACATAATCAAGACAAATTAAAAGAAATCACAGTTGAAGATTTATGAGTCCCTTTATACTAAGTCTCCATTTTAATTTCAATCTCCAAAATATATGCATCTCGTAAGCTCCATCTTAGTATGAAAGACCCTACCTTCCAAAGCTTCTCATGATGGGAAAGGGTTACTCATGGCTCACGGGAGGGTATAGATATAGAAAATTGATTTTTGCTCCGTCTAACTGCTCCCTTTATCCATTAGACCAATAGCCTCAGTGTAATTTATTTTTAATTTTGGATTGGCTTCCCTGGACTCTCTTGGACCATGTGCCTGGTTGGCAAAGTTGGTTCTTTTTCCTTTTTGTCTCTCATCATTGCTGCCAAGTTGGAGTTTCGAAAAAAGCATTCAAATGATTCTACATATTCTCCCAGAAGAATATAGTTTTTCACAAACTCAGAAAATCAACCCTCTAGGTCCAGTTGCAAGATGCCTAAAACTAAACCCGGCCCATATTTTGCCCAAATTGGGTCCAGGACTGCAGGTCAACCTGAATCCAGTTAGATCCACAACATATTGTCCTAAGCCCAGTTTTCTGAGGGCAGGTTGATGGATCTAGGTCGATTTCTACTAGCCGTAATTTATCTTATCCAGCTCTTGATAACAAGTTCATTCTAGCTGAGCCTACTCTAGTCAGCAGGTAAAGCACCTTTAACAAGGCTGACAAAAGGTGATCTCCAGTAATTAAGTATAAGGCTCATATTCCATGCAGTTGGTAATATAGGAAGGGTCTAGCCTATATAGTGTTTGTAAGTGGTCAAGAGGCATGCTGATGAAGGAAACATTAAAACTATATTCAAAATAATCAACCCCCCCTCCTCTCTCCTCCTCTCTCTTCTTTTGTCTTTTTAGAGAGAAGGGAAGCACATATAGATCAACATGCATAATTTCAAACCCTCAACTTTCCTTGCATATGATCCAACATTGATCCAACCCTCAATAATCTGAAAATCACTACTCAAATGTCCAGGTCCTCTAAATCAAGCGTCCATAACTTCTTTTTCCTTGAATAAATTTGAGCTCTCATCATAATTCAACTACAGCACTCAGATAAAGCATTGCTACTAGAACAAGTGGTTTCACCCTACAAATATTTTTTGACTTTACAACCATATAGAAATGGTTTTCCTGAAAAAGATCATGTTTCTCCAAAGTTGCTTTTCAGTTTGGTAACGAGTATGCCAAAATATAGTATGTTGACAGAGCATTTAGCAACATAAGCATCATAATTGCTCATATAAAGGAAATTTTTCTCTAAAGTTTGGCAATCTACATCCAGCTACTGTAACAAAAATCAAGCAGACAAAATAAAGTTCACTCTTACACCCCAAGACAAGATTCCAAGTCTCATGTGCCAGTTATTGGCATGAACTTTGATAGTAGAGTTCTTCTGGATGTTAATCCTTAATCTCAAAAGCATATTGAAGAAAAATTAAGTTTTTCACTAAATTCTTAAGGAAGCGATTTAATACATTCATGTAATAACAATTCTGTTACAAATTGGAGAGTATCATAGTGGTCGCAAATAAAAACAGATCAGGAATCCTGTTATCACAATCATGAGGCAGAATTTATCCCAAGCCCACCTATTAAAAATCTTTGTTCGCTATAATCATAACTACCATGCCTCATGCCAATTATTGTAAGGGACCATAACCAATAATATTACCATTTTTCCTATAAAGGAAGACATCTTCAGATGACGAAGCTTTTGTTTATCTTTACTCAAAATTCTCATCAAGGCTTTCTTAGGCCTACCTTGACCCTTCAAGGAAAAAGAAAGGAAAAGCCCTAATTGCCAAGCCCTATCAGAGTTCTCATTGCACACATTAAAGACAATACACCATCACCTTACATGCAACAACTACCTGGTATAATGTAGTTCTAATTTGAACCTTTCTTTTCAACAACTCAAAATAATTGCCATTCACTTATATAAAATTTTTGACCCTAGATAATACACAGTATCATTCATAAGAAATATGAAACACAATCTCCAAGATCACCATAGAACAAGCTCATGGTGAGTTTAACTCAACCAACTACCTCCTTAAATGAGCCCCAGATTAGGGAATTGTCCCCTTGGCCCTGTTCGCTCATCAGCCAACAGCTTACCAAGCCTTGCAAGCCTTCTCACTCTACGATTGAGCATAGAAATTACTTGGTTTTCCTACTGCAGCCCAGTTTTTATTTTTTTTGGATGGAGAAAGCTCATCGATCATTTCGCTACTTAGCCTTCAATTATCTCCCCATAAAGATGTAACCATTCCTTTCATTCCATTCATGCCAAATTAATGGGCAAATAGAAAATCTAGCAACTTGAAAGATGAAGGCTTGTCCCTTTTAAAGAAGCCCTTGAAAGCAATCAACTTGTCTCTCAAATTATTAGTATGACTTCTCATACCGATCCTCAAAAGGAAGACATGTAGAATCCAAGAGGTGCGAAAACAGGAAAAGAGAGGGGCTAAATCTGGTTTATTTCAATAGAGAAGATACATAGAAGCCAGTTGCTTAACCTAAGAGTTGATGAAAACTTATGTCACCCACCTTCCATACACTGCCTTCAGAAAGGAGCAGCACTTTCAGGCATGGTCAGTTTTGCGCAGATTGAAAGACTCCAGCCGCACTTCTCCCTCCTACATCTGATTAAATTTCAGCAGATCTAAAGGAGTATCACCAAGAAGAATCAAGGATCCAGTACACCTTCTTATGCCATCTCCAAAATGGGGAGATGGATAGTTCCCATATTTCCTCCATTGCTCTAGAAGAGGGAGTAGAATAGTTCCTTTGTCCACTGAGAATTAGTATAATTTTAGTATCTTCTTCACCAAGTTGCCATTAAATGGCATCCCAAAAGTTTGAATAATCGGTTCACCCATTAGCCAAGAAGCATTTCAAAGTTGGATATCTGCCCCATCCTTGATGGATATTATGACAGCTCTACATGTTACAGGCTTTAATGCAACACCATGCTTCCAAATACTTGAGTTCAAATAATTTGCTTCAAGTGACAAGATGTGCTAACTGTTAAGGTATAATTTTCTCTTTACTCATCATCCACAATCTTGATTCTAGAAATATCACTTGCCGCACTCCTTGAAAGCTGAAGAGTGCTCAAATTGTTGATTTTCTTGGCCCGTTTGATCTCCTAAATCTATAGTACATCTGCCTTAAAATTACTAAAATACATCCAGCTCAAACAAAAAGCACAACAATTGAGATACAATCTCAACTGTTGAAAAAGCCACAAAAAGGGGTTGCTAATGAGCCAGGTTAACCTGTGAAACCAGCCAGTCCCAACCTGCTTAGACCCAGGCTAACCTGATTTTTTTAGACCCCTGGCTCAAGTTTAGGCTAGAAAGATGACCTGTTTGACACATTGGATTGGATTTACATTATATTTTTTTCCTATCCAATCTAAACCCAACCTGATCCAGCCATCAACCCAAATGCCATAACGTTAACATCCCTAAACCCTCCATCAATTACCTGCTTTCTATATTCAGATTTGAGGCTTAGTTATTAAGGATATCTATTTGTAGCTTGAAGGTTTAATAAAGGTTGGACCATATTTTAGTTAAAATATTTAGAAATTCTTTTCGTTTGTCATCCATGTCATTGTTAATATCTCTTTTACATACATAATAAATAGCATCCACTTTTTTTCTTTTTCTTTTATATTTATTGTGCAGGGGACCCGAACATAGAGCAAACCTGGCCCAAACCTGAATGTACTAGGTTAGGTTTTTCTCATGCTTCACTCAGGTACACTCAAATGATCAAAAGGGTCTTAAAAACGTTTTCTCTGGACCAGACCTGATCCAAACTGACTGGCCAATGGGTGGAGTCCAGGTCTAAAATCATGAGAGGAAAGAAAATCAAGTAAGGTACGTGTAACGCTTGCCCTGATACTGACTTGGATCAGTTGCAGATTAAAGAATAAGGAAAGCAAAATAGCATGAAATAATCCTTGTAATAGAGCTTCCAAACCCTAGACCTCTATCTAACTATAGTTTGCATCGAATAACTAACATGAATGTGGGTAATCATCTAATTTTATAAGACTTAATCATATATAACCCTTTTAAGCAAGCTGGCATGAGAAACAAAATATTTACAAGCTCAGACTAGGACCAAATGAAGGAATGTGTCATTTCAATTCATACAACCAAGAATAACAATACCAAGTCATCATGATTTTTTATCCTTATCTCTGTGAAAAGATGTCATGCAGAAGTCGCTAAAGCACATTAAAACACTTTAACATAAGAAGTGCAATAGAATGAGCACAAGATAATCCGAGAAAAAATTGAATTGAAAGAATGGCGATTCATCCTATAACTTTAAAGATTATTACAAGCACCATATAAACAAAACAAATAAATGGTTTTTCATGAATACAAATTGACAAACTGAATGCATAAAATAGCTAAGAATATATTTTCTGTGCATATGCTTGGTATTTAGCATCAGAAAAAGTAAAATTAGAAGGCAATATTATTGAAAAGTATTGATAATCAAAGTTAGTGATTGACCAACAACAAATAGCAAACACACTTTAAATCAGATGATTTGACATAAAAGAAGAAAGAGATTTTCTCTTACCATATTGAAGCAGCCGCTTCAGCTCATATCATTGAGTCTCTTTATCAAAGCATCCAATGATTTCATCTTTGGATTCTGTTTTGAAACCCTCGTACCAAATGCCGGAAACAGTCGATCAGGCGAATCTCTGAACTTCTCAGATATTATGATGACCTTCTTGTACTCCAGCTTATGATAACTCTTTTCCCGGATCACTGGGTTCAAAAAATTCTCTGGGTTGTGGCTCATGAGCAAATTAACTAATTGCCTTGCTTCTAACAAAGCCATTTTAAGTTTGTCTGCATCCAATTCCTCAGAATCGGCAAACAAATGGGACTGGCTATCAGCAAATGATTCCAACAGCCTCAGGTCTGCATGTATTCCTATCACTGCATTCTCATTAAACCTCTTGACCGAGTCACTAAGGAAAAGACCTACAATCTTTTCAGAGACATGGGTGAGGACCCCATTAAGCACCCGCCAAAGGGCTTGGATGGGCAGTAGCTGCTGCGCAGTGGAGACCAACGTATCAAGATATATGATTACCTCATTCACATACTCATTGGCATTTGGAGGTGGGTCGTCGGCCATCCATTTCATATTGTCTGTCGACATCATAAATTCATCAATCTTGGCCCGAAGCAAGCCCAGCAAGAGTTCCTCGGCTGCATCCCGAGACTTCTTCAATGGGAACTCATTCCTGCCCCTCTCAGCAATGCGGAGGGAGATGCCAGAGAGCTGTGCAGCATGGCGGAAGAAGAAGTCACAGGCCCGCTCCATCACAGCCATGTTGGCAGCTACCTGGATGGCCTGGGACACGCCAAGGCTCCCAGACCGAACAAGGCGCAGGATGGCGCCATCGACGATCTCCCCAAGAAGGCGGTCGAGATACTTCTTCACAACTAGGTAGAAATCAAGATGACCGCCGTGCGACATGAAACTGACCGAGTCCTCAATGAACGACCGGATCATTCGACAGAGGTGGGGGACAGCAGCCGAGAAGGGCGCGACGTAAGGGAATGCAGGGGTGATGTCGGAGGTCTGGATCTGGAAGGACAGCACGTTCATCGAATACTCATACTCCTTCTTCATGAGCATCTGCTCCAAATTGTCGGCGGCGAGGGCCTCGGACACCTCGCGCCGGCAGTCGGATAGCAGGAGGTCGTGGTACTTGTCCCGGTGCTTTGACAGGACATCGAGGAGTGGGTCGACGGCGTAGCCGTATCGCCGAAGAGTGGCACCAAGTAGACTCACGTAGTCTTTGATCAAGAGCAAGTGGTTGGTTGTCTCCATTTGAGAGAACTGGTCCTCGAGGACGGAGACCATCTTGGCCACGGCGATCTCCCAAAGTGACTCGACTTCGTAGCGAGAGATCAGCCCGCCGCCCGTGCGGAGGATCCGGTCCTCGATGATGAAGAATCCGGCGATCTGGGAGAAGAAGGTCTGGTGGGACTCGAGAAATGGGGTCATGGAGGCGACCTGGAAGTCGGAAGTGAGCTGGAGCTTCCGATTCTCAAAGTAGTACTGCTTGAATCGATCCTGGAGGCCGAGGGTCTGGTTGATGTGGTAGGCGCGATAGAGCGGGGTGAGGTCGAAGACGAGGACGCCGTCGACAGTGGCGCCACTGCCGCCTCCGCCTCCTGCGGCGTCGAGGTCGTCGGAGTCGTCGTCGTCGTCTTCGAGGGAGTAGATAGAGGAATTGGCGTCGCGAAGGGAGAGGCGGAACTGTTCCTCGCCCCGGCGCTGCTTGATGCGGAGCTCCTCCTCGCGCTGGCGGGCGGCGGAGGCGCGGCCGATGGCGATCTGGCCGAGGTGGCGGCTGGCGACGCGTATCTGGACCATCCAGTCAGAGAACTCCTTGGCGATCTTGCGCTCGGCATGGGAGCGGACAGCGGGGATGAGGTGGCGGAGCATGCGGCGGATGGTACGGTGGGGGACGGCGTCAAGGAGGTCGCGCTCGACGGCGTCGACGGCGCGGAGCGCGAAGTATAGGTCGTCGGAGGCAAGGCGGGCGTTGGCGCGGGCAAGAAGGTCGAAGAGGCGGACGCAGAGGCGGGCAGAAGAGAGGGCGGCGGAGAGGTTGCGGGCGATGGCGCGGGCTTCTAAATATGAATCGAGGGAGGAAAGAAGGGGACCGGCGGTGGACTGGAGGGCGAGGTTGGAGGTGGAGAGGGCGGCTTTGAGGGAGTCAACATCGGAGAGGAGGGAGCGGAGGTCGTCGACGGCACTTATGAAGTCCTGGGAGTGGACCTTGCAGACGTCTTCGATATCGGATTCTTTGGAGCTGGCGAAGTGGCGAAGGGACAAAAGGAGGGGTTCGGGCCGGCCGGAGGCGAATGCTTTGCGGACGAAGGGGGTCAGGCCCTCGCCGTTGCAGATCGCCAAGGAGAGCTGGAGGAGGTCCTGCCGCTCCGCCTCGTCGCCACCAGTCGCCGAGTAATCGGGGGCCACCTTCCGCCGCATCTCTCTCCCTTGCTCGCCTAGGAATGCTTCAGCTTGACGGTGGTCAGATAGGAGACACGTCCATCCGTTTCGATGGGAGGGGATTTAGCCATTTCGGATGGGAGGCGCAGCGGCGAAGAAAGGCAGGTTCTTTTTTCGACACGGGGAGACTTCAACGGATCGCCCCTGATCGGCTGTTGCCATTTCAGCAGCAGTCACCAACGCGGCGGACAGGTCCGACTCCCAGCGAGTGGGTCGAAGTTCGAACTAACCCGGACCGGTGCCACAGGCCGGAGCGGATAAGGTTGGGTTTGGGTAGGTGGACGGTGAACCTAATGCGAACCGGTGGGACCGCAGGGATTACATAACGCAAGCATGGATGGCTCTGATTTCTTTTTAGAGGACAGTATAGGATAGCAAACTTATGACATCCAAAAACATGAGGGGAGCTACATGCACACAGATGAAGTATGAAGTTCTCTGGATTATTAGTAGGAATAATTTCTTGGTCACAGATTCATAATCATAGAAAGAACTTGTGATCATATCTAATGCATAAGCTAAAAAAAATGGCATTGATATGGTAGCAGCTACAGCTGAACAAAAGTTTTGCACAAATCTCCTGTGTCTATAGCCTAGTTGTTAGAAGAAAACACTGGCCACTTCATAAATTTTTCCCATTTCGTTAAACAGATTAAGATGAGATTGCCCAAAGCAAAAACACGTGCAGAAAACATGAGTACAAGAATTGGGAGGATTTCATCAATTGCTTACCAGAAAATTTAGTGGAGGGTAGCGCCAGCTGAGCTCAATTAATCGGTGGAGGGACATAACAAAGTCCTCAGCTGTTTCCCTGTGAACTCCCATTTGTCTTTTTTTTTTTTTTTTCTGTCCCTCTTATCTCCCCTGTTTCACATACCATTCAGTTGAGCACCATGGAGCAATCACCTGGCCATTACCCTCCACTGACATGCTGGCTCCCATATCGTTTCCCACTGGCAACTATGGACAGAAGTAAGAAAATAGCCCTGCGGCAATCATCAGAATACAACAGGAACCTAAAATTTACATATATCAACACAAGCTCGAAGCATTTCTGTTGGCTTCATGCTGTAAAAGACAGCTACGGAGACAAACAGAACAAATGTTGCAAAAGATTATCATGTCAGACTTGAACTGGTTCGCACATAGAACAGAAGCCCCAGTTAAGTCCATGCCTTGGAATCAAGACCAAATATAAATGATAAAAATAATAAATGAAATAATGTATTATTACTTCAAACATGCAGTGCGGAATTTTTTTTTTAAAAAAAAGAAGAAGAAACAAAGAATAGCACGAAAAAATAAATATGGAGGCAACACGAAAATGTCTCATTCAAATAAGGTGAGACAGAAAAGAAAGGAGGGGGGGGTTGGAGGGAAGGGAATCAAACATCATAAAATCATAAGATTATCTACTTGGCAGCCTGTGCAATCATATTGCTTATCGAAGCAGCCTCTTCTTGTGCTGTTTCCACCAGTGCATCCTGCAAAGCAAAACAAAATTTCTCAAGACAGTTATTTCTCTGCAAGTGTTATCAGTTGGTTCCCAAAATATGTAATGATATCCACATGTAATACTTCATCCATTTGGTGCTTCTCTACCAGTATGTGCTTTATAACAGGCAGTTACATGTGGATTGTAGAGTCACATGTTTCAAGTCCTAGAATTTTCCTTTCTTACCAATTAAACATTTTAGAGATTGCATTCAAGGCTTTCATTTTGGCCAAGATCTTAGTTTATGGCAGTATCAGGAAGCTCCCAATATGATATATGCAAATATTTCAGCCCAATTATCTTGGCTGGTATAGACCATTAATATCCAAGATATGGGGCAGTATGAGATATTCATAATGGTTGATAATTTAAAATCATCTTTTCACTTCCTTAAAAAAAAAAAAAATTCTTAATTAACACATCTTGAAACCAATGCTTAAATACGGTTGTTATTCTTGGATTTCTTATATCAACTGAGATAAGCCATGATGTTCATCTTGGTCTGGGCCACTCACTGAAATAACTGATATATCAAGATTTAAAAACCTTGGTAGTATTCTTATTGTGATCCTCTTCAGAGATTCTGAAGAAAGGCAGCACAACAAGGAATAATATACCAAAGAAAATCGAGAGCATTAATTACAGACCCTTCTTGTTTCTTCCTAATTTCCAATATGAGAATTTGTCATCGCTCATCCATGGTCCAATAAAATATGGGGGGAATATCACTATATGCAGGTTGCAGAAATAATAGTCATCAGGATAAGCTGCATACAGCTTCAAGTTCTACTACCTGTGCAGCTACGAGTCGTGCAACACATTTCTTGCTTGACTCTTGAAGTTCACCAGCAATCAGAATCTCATCCAGTATAAAATATGCCTGCCAATTTTTGACCGATAAAAAGATGTTGAAATCAGACATGAGCAACACGCCCATTGCAATGACATGCACCAAAGTACCTTGTGGAAATTGAAGATCAAATCCAGCTCACAAACCTGAAAATTTTCAAAAGAGAGAAGGTTTGAAAAAATATAATCCTAGATATACTTCAGATGTAGTCAATGAGTATGTTATCAGAAGACTTGACTCACGCTGCCAAAATAACGGTCCAATATCTCAACATAATGTTGGATGATTTCAAGGATCTCCAGTTCATTGTCATCTGGATCAACACACACGCAGAAATAAAGGCTGGCGTATCTGTAAATAATAGTGCAGTAAAAAAAAAGGTCAGCTAGTTGGAAGGAATACAAATCTGCCTTCTGTGCAGACAGAACAAATATCAGCAGCAGTCAGAGCAGTAGGCTGATATTACTATTTCATATTACCTTCTGTATACAACTTTGTACCCTCTCCATTCAACAAAATTGCAGAGCTTTGGTGCTCTTGTGAGGATAATTCCACTGAGCTCTCGGATGACCTTTTCAAGTTGAAGAATATATATTAGATGTACACTATAAAACAAAATTTTAGATCTGCCATCATAATAAAATCCTGAAATTTCTCTTCTTTTAAATCAGTTATATTGGGAATATCAAAGAAGCACCAAGACTTGATATTTGATCTTCTCAACATGGAAAATGCTTTCTTGGATAATATAATAATATCTTAGTCACATGCCAATTGGGATGACCAGAGAAGAAACATTTATATATGAAGTTAACATTTGAAGTTAGATCTTCCATTGGGATGCAAGGATGACCATCAGTCACCACAAATGTAAAAGCCTTATCCCACCTGTTTGAGGTCAGCTACAACAATCCTATTTCAGGAATGGTTCCAAAACATATACAAGCAACATCCATCAAGCACAAACATCTCATAGTGGTGCACAAGAATTTCGCTACTCTTCATAGCACAATTTTTTCAAATTTCAGAGGGAGCAGACAACCAATGTATATTCAACTAAAAAAAAGAATTAATATAGTAAAAAATGTTATATCGAGCAAATTTCTGGTTGCTCCAAAATCATCCTGTGCAAGGAAAAACACTTCAAATTTTCCTAGCAAATAAAACTTGTTAGCCTTGAGAAACAATATCTTTCATAGAGTTATGTACCTTGGATCTTTCCTTCTGTGAATATGGAGAATACCACTTAGTCAGCCTTACTTTTCCTTGCCGACTAATTAGAAGGACAAAGTGGATCTGGAAAAGGGAAAAGAAGAAGGATCTTTCACCAAGTAATCAAACTAACAAAATCCCTATTTCTTCACAAAGATTAAATCATGAGGAGAAAAGGGCATGTCAGAATATATCATACACAAAAGAAATGTGCAGCACATTCAACTCTACTCGTTAGCACAGATTTCTGTAGGTTCAACCCACATTTACCCACAGCTTAAGCGTGATGAACTACAACCACAATGATCCATTACCGTAAGTCAGGCGTGATGAGGCTCTCTTTAGTTGCCAAAAACCCTGAATGAGGGGAGAAAGTGAAAACAAAGAGCTTCTGTGTCACTCAAGTGATGGCTTGAAGGGGCAATGCTGGCGAAAATAGGGCATTCACATGAGAATATCAATGCAGGGCCATCCAAAATTAAACTTTGTCATAGGTCTGACATGGTGCATTAAAATGATGCTACCACAAACGATGGAGGAGCCATTGAAAGAGCAAGAACCACACAGTGTCAGCATAAACTTGCCAATCACCTTGGAAAGAGAAATTTTGGTCACAGTTGGGAGGGAAATGGGGTTAAAAATCCTCATAGCATCAAAATATAATTGATATGTTGTCAATCAATATGTAGTTAAAAGGCTTGACAAATGATGTTCATCCAAAATGTGGTTTACCTAGGCAGTACAGAAGATTCTATCATGCAATTTGTCACATTGTATGTCTTCATAAGATTACCGAACAGAGTACCGTAAGTTCAATTCCAAGATAAGACTTCACAAAGGGACCCTATTAATGATGGCACATTTTTGTTAGTTGAACCATGAGAAGTACATGGAAACTCACAGGCATGACCTTGCAGGGAATGGTCACATCACATGGTTCTATTCAGCAGCATGTTTCAGAAACAAACAAGCATTCACCGAATAAGCATCACCTGTTATATCAAGTTTGATCTCATTGTCTTCACCTTAAAATTGATCTGTATGGAGGAAAGACCAAAAAGCATTACTTACTACTTGTTGTGGCACCAATTTGTGGCAAAGTATTTAGTTGTCCTCCAAATGGACTCTTATTCATTAGAGCTAGGTGTGACGCCAGTTTATTGCTTACTTCTTGTTTCTTCCTTGGAGGAATGGTCTCTTTAAAAGATGAAAGCTCAAAGGAAGTGAAAGAGGACACCACGACACAAAAAGTTGGCCTGTTCTCTATACAATTTGCAAAGAATTCTCATCATAACAAATTATTTCAGACTGCTCAGTACTCTCTAGCTCTCATTCAGGGTTAAGGTTCTGCAACATATACAAGCTTTTTTTTTCCAACTAATATTTTAAGAGCTTTTAGTCTCTCTTCATTCCATGTACTGATATTTTTTAGCTCCAGATGAATTGCTTTGGTGAGGCAATGGATTGATCAATCTACAGAGGGATTTCATGCATGGTTGATTAAATCCTTTCAAAGATTTGAGCCTGTGTTTTAATCAATGTGCTTATGAATTGGTTGTTCCTCTTTCTCTCTAATCAATCCTCATGTGATATGATGAAATTTTTTTGTTATCAAATGGATTCAACTTTACAATCACATTCTTGTGTCTTTTAGTTCCAGAGCAGTGTTTTATTATCATTTTATCTTTATCGGACAGCCACTGACTGCATTAATATGATGATACTCATTTCCACATTAGCAAATGTAGGTTGATGCATGATATATAAGAGATAAGCCCCGTAGTTAAAGATCCATTAATAAGATTTGATCAAAGAACCTGGCTTTGGTATGATTTGATCAAAGAGCCAACCTAAAGATAGGGATGATAAGTATTATCATGGCAAGCTTTCATGACTACTGCTATGGCAGGCTTGCTTTCTTCTTCCTACCATCTATTTTGAGTAAAGAAAGAATCTTCGAACAGTTAGCTCAAAAATATCAAGCATCTGGAGCAAAAAAAATAGACTTAATGGATTTAAATGATGTAGGAACATGATGGCTCGGTGATGCAGAAGATCAAAAGAAGACCACTTGCATTGCACTAATGGGTACGTTAAAGGTAAAAGAAGAAGAATGATCAATAAGGAAAGAAGACAATGGGGCAATTAATCTCCTGATTCTTAATGAAATTAAAAAATTCATACACTTCAATCATACAGAAGAATCCAATAACCTAAAAAGAATTTTTTGGGGGCTACATAATCCTTAAAACTCTATCGCATTAAGCAATCAAAATAAAGGTTCGTTTGACTCGTATCAGTTTCCAATTAAAGCAATACAACACAACAATCTCTCAATATTTTGGCAAGATCCTTCAACTAATCAATGCAAATTCATAACCACTGAATTGCCTATTTCAGAGGGCTTTTATGGCATATTCCCTATGAATAAATCATTAATGCATTTTCCTTGGTTATTCAATCTTTAAGAGGAAAGATCAACTGGTGACGAAAAAATTTACAAAGGACTAAAAAGTAATGCACTCCATACAAGAAGAGAGTGAAAACAAAAGTGCACAAAAACGGAAAACGAAATCTTATCTAAACATCTACATCACTACATGGATTATAAATACAAAACCATCCATGCTCGTGAAGAGCTGATCTAATACGAAATTTAGAACACATTTCCAGAGACCGAAATAGATTCTACGAATTCGAGAAAACAACCAAAAATCGAATATTTACAGCAGAAAAGCACATAAATGCTCAGATCTGGACACCTTTAGATCAAAACAGGCTAAATCGAGCTGCGATTCGAAAGAAACGAGTCTCTACCGATCAAACGACAACAGATCTACCGAGATCGTTGCAAAAATTCAGGAATACCCATGAGAAATTAGGAAATTTTTTAGCCAGAATAGGGGTATCTGGGATAGCTCACCATTTTCCCGACGGAGGGAACGGTAGCGGTGGAGTGGAGTGAGAGGTGGCCGGCAGAGCAAACCACTCGATGAAAGCTCGCAACCAAAAATAAATGGCCGATCCGAAAAAAATAATTGCTTGCATTTGATGTTTCCACCGACCAGATTTAATGGGAAACATAAAATGCGGATCTCCTTGGTTTTGATATCTATATTTATATTGGACAAGTCTTACCTTGTAGCCAAGATCAGCTCTTATAATAGAGATCTAAACGCAAACATATTTATGTTTTATATAATTTGGAGGACTAGTGTAATGTTTAAAATACCATATCATTAAAGCTATCAACCGTTTAACCAAGATTTAACATGGAATTAACTTAGCCGAGCCCGATCAAAATACAGGGCTGGGCTTGAGCGAAGCTAGCTTTATTGGGCCTGCGCGCCATTGGTTGATGTAAGGCTTGGAACCAACACGGCCCTAGGGGAAAGTGGGCTGGACTGGACGAGCCAACCTCCTTCCTTTTGCCCATAAGCCAGGCATGTTTGGGATCTTATCGGATTCGGGTTAGGTTTTTCATACGGAAGAACATCAGCTGTTCTTTTACATGGACAACACTTCAATCGCCTATCCCATGCTTTAAAATTTAAATGGATTGATATGAGAAGGCGTCTGTCTATCTGAACACAAGAAGGACTCAATCTATCTCAATTTAAAGGATTATAATGCTTTGTTGCATTCATACGAATGGAGTCAAAGGAGAGGAGGGAATAAAGATATTTATAATGAGTCATATTCTTTTCTTAAGGCACTTGAATATCTGAAATCTTTAACAGTATAAAAGAGAAAAAAAAATTTAGAATAATAATTCATAACTCATTATCTTTATACAAATATATAATATTTATAAATATTCATATTTTTTAAGTAAATAGGTAAAACAGTAAGAAAACGAGAATTATGAACTATATCTTATTATCTTTATATAAATATTAATTATTTATAACTATTCCTATCACTCTATGAGAAAGTAGAAGAGTAAAAAAATAAGGATAATAACTCATCTTCTATTATTCTTATACAAACATATAATTATTTACAAACATATTTATTTCTCTCTCTTTTATCTCTATAGATTTACGTTCATGAAATGAATCATCCAAAAGAAGGGCCACGCTCGCTTGGAAGGAGAGGAAGGAGAATAGCTTGAGAAGATGGAAGGCCCGAGTAGAGGACGCACTCTCTTCTTTCTCTTTCTATCTCTTTGCCCTTGACATGGGAACGCATAGAAATCCTTTAAAATGAAATCAGGAACGCTGTCAAACAAAATTCTTCTCATGCTAGTTTACTATATCATAAGATAGACAACTAAAAAGTTATCCACAAAGAAAAAACGTGTTAGGTTCTTTTGCGTGAAAGGTCAACCCCGAACCCTTGTTAATTAACCATGATAATTCTGCCATTTGTTAGGAAATAGGCTTTTTTGCAATTTACGATCATGAAATAGATTGTATTCATGCAATCTTCAATCAAGCTTCCTCACTTAACTTTTTCTCTGCCCAGAGACTTTTTTTTGATGGATAAACACTGAGGCATCCTTGCTTGGTGGCTTGCTTGTTTTAAGAGAAACAGGTATCTGATGGACAACCACAATCTCATCAAATTCAATATCATATAATTATCTTGTATGATGTAGGAGATTAGTTCAAGAAGCAGCAACCGGTAGAATGCTTTCATCCTCTCAAAGCCAATGGAATATGATCGATTCACGGATAACTTGATTCTGTTGGAAACCAGTGAAATGTTAACCAAGACATGCTCTAAAATTCGGCTGGTTTAAAAGAAGCAGCATTCCAAAAGTATTTATTTTTCATCCCGTTGGCCAACGAAATGAGGAGTAGCATTCCATGATGGCTTTGATTCCAAAAGGAATGTTTTATGAATGGTTGTTATCTCCTTATTTCGGACTAGATTTTTGCCAAAGAGTTTATAGTTGCGACGTTTCTCTGAAATGTTATATGGAGTTATCCGCGTATAAAATCTTTATCTCCAAAGAGTTATATGCTCTCTCTGTAATCTATCATTCGTGTTGTGTCACGGTGCCAGATATATCTTGAGTTCTGGATTCGTAAACCAACCCAACATTTTTTTGACAAAAAAACTTCAAGTAAAAATCTTGTGAGGTCTATAATAGTAGCATAAGATTTGGACTGATTGGAAGTAAGTATTTAGGGTTAAGATTTCTTGAAAGAATATTATTTATATTATGTACTTTATTTTTCAATCATAAATTTTTTTTCTTTTTTTCATTCATGAATATAGGCCAGTGGCCGAATCATACTAATTGTATGTCTTTTATTCTTTTCTTTTTTATCTTCTCAATTCTTTATTTAGTTATTATGCTATCTAGATTTTATTATAAGAGAATAATATTTACATTTATTTAATTATATTTGGCTTCATCCATGATTTTTATGTGTTTTGCATATGCACTAATGTAGCAATGCATGATTAGGAGCTCCCGGGAAATTATCCAGTGGTGGTATTTTGGTTGAAAGAAGCATTGTGATCACAATTTACAATCCCAAAATAACGTGACTGATGAAGTTAAAACTAGAGGAGGAGATATATTACCTGAATGTGAAAAATTATGGATTGATGGGCTTCACTTCCATGGTCACGACTTCTCATACCTTAGCATCATCAGGCAAAAAAAAGGCTATTAGAGTATCCTTTTTGATTCATGCCCGTCTTCTTGTTAATAATAAATTCTGAGATCTTGCAATAGAGAATCTTCTTTCTCCTTCGTTCCGTAAGGTTCGGAATGCATAGTTTTCTGGCCTTAAAATTGTACCATAAGATGATACGCAAATGGTGAGGATTAGTTTCAGAAACCAATTCAACTATCAAGCCTTTGTGAACGTTGATATGATCATATTAGGTTATCGGTCAACAGGGACAACAAAAAGGAAGCCAATTTCCTCACTCTTCTTACTTCTAGTAATGTCCTACAATCGTAGAACAATCAACCTGTCTACTCGCTGATTTGTTCATCGTCCCAAAAATTCCAGCCTTGTCAAGATCTCTGAACAATACAGTCTCCAACATTGTTAGGCAGGAATATGGCATCAGAAAATACAACGTAGAGTCAAGGAATGAGCTAAATATGAGAAGGGAATATTGGAGAGGACTAGAAGATCTCGTCCATAAGTTTTGAACACCATCAAATGGTTGGCTGGTTGTCAGGTGTGGCCGTTTGACAGATGTCCAGCAGAAGCATGAGGCAAGATAAGAGGGCAAGAAGTCATCAATGGAGGCTGATCAACCTTCGTTTTTGCTAATTCAGAAGCCTCCAAAGGTGGGAATGTCTTTTTATTTTTTTATTTTCCCTTCTGTGACTGTAAACAGGGAAGTGTTCCCCTAAATTTATTCCAAAGGTGGGCATGTTGTTTAAGAGTTCATCTCATTCTCCAGCAAACCAATTTTCCATCCAAGGCTTTAGTTTTTATATTCCGGTGTCTGCTACCAGGATATACTAAGATAACTGTAGGCTGCCTTAAAATATAACTAAATGCAAGTGCAAAGGAAACAAGAACCACGAGAAAATCCTTGTATGACAAAAACAAGAAGGATTTCGTTGGGAACGGAACACAAATGAAAAATTTGTGTTCAAAATGTGTATGCAAAAATTATCTATTTGAATGGCATACATCTTTGCATATAAATCAGAATATTGATAGAGAAATGACAATTTAATTTGTAATAGTGAAAATATGACATAAATAGTCATTGTTTTTATCATATAAAAGTTGCTAAGCCCCTTTATGTAAGTCCTCATTCGAAAAATAGAAAAAAATGACACCCAGAAAGTAGTTTCTTAGGAAGTATATGTCTGGGCAATAGGATTTTAGGAAGTAGGTTCCTAAGTTTATGTTTAGTTAGCCATGAAAGAAAAAAAAAAAAAAAAAAAAACTCAAGAAATACATTTTTCTAAGCGCCCCATGTTTAATTAGCAGCCAACTTTTCTAAAAATTAAGCGAAACATATCATTTTATTCTTAAATATGGTATGCAAGTTCATGAATTCATAAGTTTTTTTCATCTTTTTGACAATAATAATTAAATTATACTATAAGATTAATATTGATTAAAACAAAGGTAAATATAAAGAAATATTTCACAAATTTATTAAAGATTTTTTATTTTTTGGACTAAGGATATTTTTAGTATTTGTTAAAAAAAAAAGTTTCTTTTCTTATTGAAAAGTAATTTTCTCACCTTTCCGATGAATTTTTACTTCTTTTACGGATGTAAAAATCTTATTCTCATAAAAAGATTACTTTTTGTTGATTAATTTGAATCGTCCAATCAAATAAAGACTATTTTTTTCCTTTTTTCTAGAAAAGCTATGAATAATGAGATGAGGCCTAAAAGGTTTTATACCTGGATACGTGCAACATAACATCGAAAATTATTTCAGAATTTAACTATCATACTTTTTTTAATTTTTTTTAAAAAATAAAGTCTTAATTCTAATCATTTAACCCATCCTACAACACCCTTATGTGCATGTATAATACCCATGTGCTCTTGTTACTGCCATTATTTACAGAACTACCGAGGAACGGTAGAAGGCTATGCCTCTTCCACGTGCCATCCCAAAGTCCACACCATGTACATAAGAAAGCCTGTAAAGAGTTCTCCAAAGCTTCTAACCCCCTACCACCATGGAGGTCTCCAAAGGTAAGGAGACTCCAATGGAGGATTGGACTGACGGCACCGGAAAGCCAGCCGGTTCTCCAAGAGGAGTCTTCCCGGAGCTCTGCTCGCCGTCTGCGGTCCGGCTGACCGTGTGGTGCAAGTCGCTTCTCTTCAACGGCCATGGCTACACTGTGTTCAATGATTCCAATGGTCAGATGGTCTTTAGAGTTGATAACTATGCACATAATTGGAGGCAAGAGACCGTGCTCATGGATCAGGCTGGGAACGTCCTCTTCACTATCCGGCGGCGTCGAAAGGTGGAGTGAAAAAATTTCTAGATCTTATGGAAAGCATCTCTTTACAGAGTTCGTCATAATTTTTTCATGTGCTTCATTTTCTTTAGTTGCTCTATAATTAAATCTAAGTATGATAAATAAAGGCTATGTCCAAGTAGATAGAAGTATATAAGCTAGATGATCGAAACATAAGTTTTATCAAATAAAATGAAGACCAACAGGTGGCTGGTTTTCATTAGTAAAAGTTCTTGAGAATTTGAACTATGTTCTGCTTTTCTTCCTCCCTAGCTCATCTTCCTTAAATAACTTGTAATTTTAAATTTTAATGATGCTATATTAATAAAATATGGTGGGAGACTTCTCATCCCTCACTTTTTTCTTTAAAAAAAAAAAAAAAAAAAATCTGCTTTTCTTCCAATTATAAAATTTTAGTATAAAATGGGACAAGACAAATAAGACCAAAAAAAAAAGAAAAAATAAACTCTTATAATAAAATGGAAATAATAAAAGTGTTACATCTTTATGATGAAATTATCAACTTGACCTTCTTTTTTTTTTTTCTCTAGGGGGCAAGGTATCGTTATTTGATTTTACTAATTTCATACATAATCAGTTATGTGTGAGATGATATCTTAATGTTTGTATTTTGTAATACTAAAGGCTATATGAAAAGAAATAAATAATATTTGCCTATTACTTTGAATTTTTTTAAAATATATTTTGCAAAATTCATAAAATATTAGGAGAATTGAAGATTACTTGAGATATTGGTAAGTCAGTTTCTACAAGAACAATAATAACAAAGCCTTAATTCTAAACTAATGGGAATCGGCTACAAAATTCTTAACAAAGCCATATTTCCTATAAAATATAAAGGTTTTAAATACTTCTTAATCATTTTCTTCCATATAGGTTTTGATTTATTTCTATCTTTTTTTTTTTCTTTTTTTGTATACATTAAATCAATCCTTTGTACCAAGACAACTTTAAGTTTACGTTGCACATATCCAAATCATCTGAGTTTCAAGGTCAATTTGTTTCATTAGGCCTCCCAATTGAAAGCCAACCACATTAAATGCTACATGTGAGATACTAAATGAATCATTATGAATGGAAAGGAACGTAATCCAATTTCAGCATATAGCCATTAATGTTACAAATAAAATCTAACCCAACCTGGAGAAAGAGTGTGAGTAATGCTTGATGGACTTTTAAGTCATATTGATCATAGGATGTGACTCTTTCTCTATAAGCTATATCTTCAGGGGTTGAGTCTACCAAGTAGGCCGGGCTCCATGTACAAATGCAATGTGAAATGTGTTCTATCAGTCTCTCTATCAAGCATTGTTACGTGGGTTTTACGTTCACGTCCACCTCAGGGTGGTAGACCAGTGGAGCTGGCAAGTTGGGCAGTGCCAAAGCTTGACCGCTGTTAGAAAAGAGCCAAATTCTATGGGAGATGGAACTCTAGAGTCTAGCAAGTAGTTTTAATTTTCTCCTATGTGCTTGTGGAAATTCCATTGTTGAAAATCTTCTCTTTATTATCTATTGGTCCATGTCAATTGGTCCACTAGAAGAGGCCAATTCATACAAAAACTGACAACCCTTTTTATGTCCAACTATCCTATAATACAATGTGAAAGAGTATAAGGGCTGCAGCCATCCACTTCTGACTCTGATCTCTATTTTCTCTTTGAATTTTCTAAAGGTTATATCTCTGCAGACATCTTCTTGGGGTCCTCTATTGTATCTCTTCATTTTCTAATAAAGTGGGTGGAGTTTCTTTCCTCCCTTCTTTTTCTTTTCTTTGAGCTCCAACATGATATTTTTTTTCCCTAAGGGAAACATTTTATGAGAACCTAACAAAGGTGTCTATGTCTACCTTCAAAAAAGAGAGAAAAAAAAAAAGCCTCTGTGTACATCAAATTAACATATGCCTTCTATTTGCCCGTCAACTGAGAAGGTGTCTGGTTGTTTTCTCTAATTTGCCTTTTTTTTTTTTTTTTTTTTTTTCCTAGGAAGGGACCACTTTAGATACAATCTTAATGGCATCACCAATACTAATAACATGTTGGGTTTGTGATACTTCTAGCTTGAGGAAAGCCTAATGCATGGGACATCCTCATGTACAGCTTTTGCACTTATATCTATTGATTATGTTCTATTAGTATTACATTTCATTGATTAATCTATTAGAATTACAAATGTGTCACACATCCAATTAGGATAGAAGCATAAGAAATCATACAAAATTTTGTCATTGAGGAAAAGTTTTATTTAACTAGAGGGACGTTTGATGTTGTGACAGATTTTAAACCTAATGGAAAGTTGGGAGGCTTACAAGGGTGACAAAGATGGGATAGCTATGGGTGGACAACAGAAGCCCCTGTTTAAGGCTACAAAGGACTTGGGTAATCCTAGTTGCAAGGTATCAATGGTGTCCACAGATGGAATGGAGCCATCAGGATACCGAATGAACTGGTCACGACAAAATGAATGGTCCAAGATTTATCAAGCAGCAGCGGAAGCGCCACTTGTTGCAGAGGTGAGAGGATAAATACACTAACACAACTTTCTTTGTCACAATTATCCAAAAAATGAGTAAAATTATTCATACCTAGCCATCTAACTAGATTGATTTTAAATTGTATGTTTCTTGGGCCAATTTAGTTGCTTTATAATTTCAATTATCCCTCAAAAAGGTTATATGTCTGCTTGGCAGGTTAGCCGGAAATATGATGCTTCCCCAAAGAAATTACTCGATAGAGATGTTTTGACCCTGAGGTTGCAGCCTTGGATGGATCAAGCTATAGCCATGGCTATGATCATGATCACCAACTCAATGAGATGATTAAACAGTCCAAAAGTATAGGGAGGTTTCCCTTGTTACCATTAAACAAGAGCCAATAACATGAGCACCATAAAATATTGATGTACTTTAATACAATAGAAACTTGAGTACTAAACTAGGCTAACTTTGACAAAGGCCTAGTAACACCCCAAGACTCTTGTTATCAAAGTTGCGGCTGGTTGTAACTCATGTTATCTGCCATACTATTGTCATCAAGATTACTAATGAAAGAGAGACAAAGCAACCTCATTTTTATGAATAAATGTGAATGATGTTACTTCAGTACTCTTTTGTTGATATTGGGTTCAAAAAGCTAGAGGAAACTCACGAGTGCAAGTTGAAAGCAGTGTTAATGTGAATTGTAGTGGTGGGAAGAAGGCCAACTTAACAAAAGTCACATGAAAACTTTTGAGCTATTTGAATGCGAGGTATAACGGAACATAACCTCTCTCTCTCTCTCTCTCTCTCTCTCTCTCTCTCTGCTGCTTTCATTCAGTATGTGGGTGTGTTAGGGCCACCAGTTTCGGTATGATGCAGTGTGTGACACATCCCCACAATCAGCAACACATGGCATCTAATGGTTTAAGATGACCATAGTGGTAATGAGGGGGTACTCTGACCCCAGCTTTAGCTCCCACCTTTCATTCAGCTACGACGCATGACGAAGCCAATTGTGGATCTTATTCCTACGATGGTGACAGAAAAATGTTAAGAAAATGGGACTTCTAGTGTGACCCAAAGGTGATGACTACGTTTTTCTTCTGTCTCAACTACGTTTCCTTCTTTCTTTCTCTTTTGAGAAAAGGGAGGAAGACCTGCGTGATGGAATTAAACATTGTGAGTTTCAAACCCAGAAGAATGTCATTGCCCTCTTGGTGAGCCACTTTGCCATATCGCACTTGCTCTAATATCTTGGATAACTCCTGGACCTGGTTTCATGGATGTAGACAATGACTAGCTTGAGCCACATTGCGCCTTTCAGTTGACAAGTCCATGTTGAATAAGCTGGATGACGAGGTCTAAGTCAAGTTGGATTAGATGAATAGATAAAGGACCAAACTTAAATGCAACTTGACGAACTTGGATGCCGTGTGGCAATCCCTTCACTCCGATGGGAGCTCCAGCTGGAGTACTAATCAACCCAAATGCAACGGCAAGCTTCTCACTGTGATGAGAAAGAAGGCACTTCTTTCTCACTTTGCTCCACATCAGGGAGGTCAATCTCTACCATAGGAACATAACCATCTTTGTTCATCAATTCACCCAGTTCTTCTAGCTTAGCATATATTTCTGTAGTCCTTTCATGGCTTCCATCTCCCACAATGAAAGTGTGCACTTTGTCCTTCACCTCCATCCAGCTCATGCCAAGCTTCTTCTTCACCCTGCTATCCTTCATCAACCTTCTCACCTTGGCAACATTGTCCCACATGCCAGCCGAAGCATATATGTTAGCAGGAAGGACATGGGTTCCAGATTTCCCTGGCTCAAGAGCGAGGAGCATCTCAGCTGCTTTCCTTCCCAATTCTATGTTCTTATGCACTCTGGATGCCTCAAGGAGTGCTCCCCACACTGAAGCATTGACTTCAAAGGGCATGCCATCTACAAGCTCCATTGCCTTGTTTAATCTCCCAGCATGGCCAAGAAGGTCAACCACACAGCCATAATACTCGCGAGTTCGTTCGATCGCAAACAGTTCTCCCAACGATTCAAAATATTGTTTTCCCCCATCAGTGAGAGCAGCATGACTACAGGCACAAAGAAAACTGCTCAGGGTTTTATGGTTTGGAGCAACACCCTCATAAGGCATCCTGTAGAACAAATTTAATGCCTCCTTCCCATGCCCATGTTATGCAAGCCCTCCAATCATCGCAGACAACCCCTCTCACATATCTTAGAAAACACTATGGAGGCATCCTCCATGCTCCCACACTTCGCATACATGTTGATGAGTGCATTCTCAGCAAACACATCAGACATAACCCCTATCTTCAGCACATGAACAAGTATTTGTTCCCCTTGCTCATAAGCAGATAAACTAGCACAAGCATTGAGGAGGCTACTAAAGGCAAATGAACCTGGATTAAGCTCCTGGTTTAGAATCTCATAGAAAAGTTATCATACCTTCCTTCCCTTGCCCACTCACAGTGTAAGCTCTGATAATAGATGTGAAGACCACCACAACCCCAAATGGGCCTTCCTTGAAAACTCCCACTGCCTTCCTTATGCAATTACACTTTCCATATGCATTGGTAACACGTGGATCTGATAAAAATCCTGCCTTAGATAGCAAGGGCATGAACTTCTTTACTCACATTGGTAAACTGTAAGCTTGCGACAGATTTAAGAATGGCTGACAATGTGATCTGATTAAAGCTCAAGCCTTCCATCCTCATCTTAGAGAAGAGAAACAAATCCTCCTCATCACTCCCACTGTGTGAACATACTGAGATCAAAGCATTCTAGTAAATCAAATCCTACTCAAGAATCGAATCAAATCAAAAGCTTTCCTTGCATCTCATAAATGATCGCATTAGGCATATATATCAACAATCCCAACACCCACGAGCATGCCTGAACCAGAGGCAGCCTTGATCAGAATACCATGCATCTGCTGGCTTTAAGAACACTCAGACAAAGTGAACACATTTGGATGCATTCAAGACAACTTCATGTCCAACACAACCACAAAGCTCAATTATCATACCCATGAAGAACACACCCAGCAATGAAAGCATTCCATGACCTCGATATCTCCCAACATTGCATACATATCCACCAGTGAATTGGCAGTAAATGAGTCCGAGTCTCATATCCAAGCCCAGTGAGGTAACCATTCGAAACACACGAGAACCCAAACTCGTTCGGCCTCATTCCACTGGTCACCATCTCACCAAATAGCCCAACTGCCTCCTCGCACTGATCGTTTCTAACATTGCCCGCAAGCATTGCGTTCCATCAAGCCGCATTCAACCACCAAATGCTGTCAAACAACTACCGGGAGTCCGAGAGGAGGCCGAAGCCGGCGCACATGACGATGAGGGTGTTGGCGACAAAGACGTCGGAGTCAAACACGGTGACGATCACGACAGCATGGATTTGGGTGCCAGCAATGAAGTCCGAGCAGGCCTCGAGAAGGGTCGGAGAGTGAACTCGTTGCTCCGGATGCCTAAAGATTGCACCTTGTTGAAGGCCAGGAGGGTCTCACGGGTGAGGCCGCTGCGGACATAGTTGGAAATGAGGGCGGAACATAAGACGAGGTCCGACTGGGGGGTTACGTCGAAGACCTTGCGGGCAAGATCGGGGGAGAGCGGGAACCGGAGCTAAGGGAGAGGAGCTGGCGGCGGAGGGGAGGGGCGGAGGAGAGGCCGGACTTGGTGAGTTGGGCGCTGGAGACAGGCGGAGAATCGGCGGCAGCTGCAACGGAGAAGAGGGAGGAAGGCGGCAGCGTTTTGCTCCTGCAGGAAAGATTTGGCGGTGGTTTGGGGGAAGCGAGAGATGGCGGTGGAACGCGTTTTGGAAAGGGATAGAGGAAGAGGGAGGCGCCGTGATTTCATCACCCATGGAGTGTCGGACTCGCCCAGCGCCGGCGTCGCTCCCGATTTTTGACCCACGAGGTCCGAGTTTCCGGGTCGACCCAGAACCGACGATGGAAGCGGGATGACGTCCCACGCGAGTCCGAGTTCGTCCGAGCCCTACGTAGCCCTGTCCGAACCCTAATTGGCGCACGTGCAGATTGCCGGGCGGACCAAGGGCCGCACGCTCAAAGAGGCCGGCTCAAGCGGATTTGCATGAAGAAGTTTTAAGTTGTGATTTGCTCTAACTTGAATTTCTTAAGACCTTTATTTATTTGAAAAATTTACCGGATTTATTATGACCTTTATTTATTTGAAAAATTTATCACGAGGCAGGTGAACTCACGCTCAACAACCACTTCTTGGTATTTTATAATTCAACCCAATTCCTGTGTGAAGAATCCCAGCCCAACTTCCGCCTTCATCACATGAGCCAGGTTCGAGATCATCTCTCTTATTTTTGTTTTAATTTATCTTTAACCAACAAGGCAAGTGATTCATTTAATGATATATGTTTAGTCATTATTTCGTACTTAACGTTAGATTATTTCTTTAATTTTTTATCATAATTTCATCAGTAAGTATATCTTTTTCTCAAACTTTTTAAAGAACTTATTATTAAAAATAATTACTATTTAACGGCAACCCATGCACAGGCATGTAACTAGTATTTATAAAAATGCATTTGAAGAAAAAAAAAATTATAAGAATAAATATATGAATAGCAAGTTTGCAAAGATATTTATGTAATTTTAAATATTTATAATATATACATATATATATATATATATATATATATATATATATAAATGAAATTATTTATAGAGTGCATATGGTGATCATTTTGGGATCACTCAGATTACTATGTTTGGCATGAAGCTTATATGAAATTTTTGAATGATCTGCAAAATAAAAACTATAGATAAACTAAAAACTGTAAATGAAATTAAATAGAAATAAAATAGAAGACGGATATTGTGCACAACCATGGACAGGAGGCTTAAGATTTTTGTTTCATCAGAAGTTTTACTTGTGGAATTATCTAAATATACTAGAGCTTTAACAAGGATTTTCTCTCCAACTCATTCACGGGAATTGTCACATATTAAGTGGAAACCACTTAATAGTTAGTTTGATCAAATCAAACCCCACAACTGATCAAGCTAACACTTCTATCATTATCTAATATCTAGTTTATTTGAATCTATTATTATCCAATATCTAGTTTATTTGAATTATACAAGGTTTTAATTTATTTCACCATTGCATCAAAAGATATTTAGCCACTACTTCCATCATCTCCCACTTTTTATTTGACTGAGATAATTATTCTCTAATTTTTATTAACATGATATGTCGTTTAAATATTTCAAAAGTAGCAGGTTTTTTTTTTAATGGATTCGCTACCATTTATCTTGAAGATATATATTTTATGATAATTTTATTCTTTTGCACTTTATCAAATATATAATAATATTGACGATCTATAAGTTTACCTTTTGAACCAAGCTTGTCATTTTTTATGCTACATATTGCAGCTTAATTATCACAATTAATTTTAATAGGCTCATCGGCTATTTGCTTAATATTTAATTTAGCAAGAAAACCTTTTATCCTCAAGTTGTACCACTATATGTAATAAATTCAGCTTCCATGGTACTCTTAGTTACACAACTTTGCTTTTTACTGCACCAAGAAATGACTCCTTTCAAAAGGAATATATAGCTTGAAGTGCACTTGTTATCATAAAAAAATCAGCATCAGAGCATCCAATAACTTTTAAAATATTATCATCATTATGGTTTGTATGATTTTTTATATCCTTAATATATTTCAAAATTCTTTTTATTGCGGACCAATGAGTCTCATTTGGATTACTTTGAAATCTGCTTACAAAACTTATAGCATCAGATCTCATGCAAAGCATGGCATACATAATACTACCAACAGTTTGAGCATATGGCTTATTCAACATTTTTTCTTTATCTTTTTCATTTGCTGGACACATTTTTTTTGATAATTTTGTTCGTTTATGAATGAAAGCATCCATTGAATTTGAACTCTTCATATAAAACTTTTTTAATATTTTATCAAGATATTGCTCTTGAGATAATTGGAGAGTTTTTGAATTTCTATCTCTAATTATTTGAATCCCTAATACATAGGATGTCTCACCTAAATCTTTCATTTCAAATATAAATTTCAAAAAATCTTTTACTTCATTTATAAATGTAATGTCATTTCCAGCAATTAAAATATCATTGACATATAAAGATAAAAATATGAAATTACTCTCATTATTCCAACAATAAATACAATGATCATAATCATTAGCAATAAATTCAAAATTAATAATAGCATTATAGAAAGTACAATATCATTGTCTTGAAGATTGCTTGCAGCCATATAAAGATTTTTTTAGTTTGTACACCTTGTTTTCTTACCCTTCAACTTCATAACCATCCGGTTAATGCATAAATTATTCTTCTTGCAACCCATCATTTAAAAAGGCAGTTTTTATATCCATTTGAAATAATTCTAGGTCTAAAGTAGCAATAATAGACATTAAAATTCTAATAGAAGTGAGTTTAGCAATTGGAGAGTATATTTCCTCATCATCAACACTAGGTTTTTGTGTAAAACTCTTTGGTACTAACCTTGCCTTATATTTTTCAATAGGCCCATCAGACTTGAATTTTTTCTTAAGAATCTACTTGCAATCTATCTTTAGGCAAATCCAACACATCATTTTTTATTGTAGAATCTAATTCTTTTTTTATTGCATTCCTCTATTTTATTGAAATAGGAGAAGACAAAGCTTCTTCAATACTTAATAGGTCTTTTACATCTTCTTCATCCATAAAGATGAAACAATTCTTCAATTTAAAATAAGGATTTCTTTCTCTTTGGATTTTACCAAGCGTGTCGTAAAGATTTTCAATTGGTTGGGCTAATATCTCAACATTATAACTCTTTTTATTCTCATAATGTAACAACTTATTCTCTTTAGTGATTTCAAATAACTCTACTAATTTATTGGTGATTTTAATATCAATTTGCTCTTCTAAAAATCTTACATCTCTACTTTCAGTAACACTTATAGATCTATCGCTACGATGAATGATAAATCTATAACCTTTTAAATTTTCAGAATATCCAATAAAGGTGGCTTTAATAGTCTTAGTATCTAACTTACTTCTAGCATGAGATGCAATAAAAATATGAACAGAAGAGGCCCAAACTCTCAAATGAGTTTTCTACGAGTCCATAATTCATGCGGAGTTTTATTATGAATTTTAGTAGGACCTGAATTTAATAAAAATTATGCAATGATAATGACTTCACCCTAAAATTGAAAATCAAGTGTAGTATAATTCATCATGGACCTTACCATGCTAAGTAAAGTTCTATTATCATAGACCATACCATGTCAAGTAAAGTTCTATTTCACCTTTCGACAACAATATTTTACTATAGAGTATAACTTATAGAGTATTAATGTATAATATGGTTTGATTTTAAAAAATTATTAAATAATTCATGCATATATTCTCCACCACAATCAAATCTTAATATTTTAATATTTCTATCCAATTGATTTTCAACTATTCTTTTATACTCTTGAAATTTATTAAAAATATTATATTTTTTATGCATCAAATATATATAATCGTGACAAAAAAAATCATTAATAAAAATAACAAAATATTCCACACCTCTATGAGTTTTAACATTCAAAGGACCACATATATTGAAATGCTCAATGGTTAAAAGTTCATATGACCTTTAACGTTTGGGAAAAGGGTAATCTAGTCATTTTACCATATATGCAAGGTTCACAAGTATCAAATTATATGTTCATATTAGAAATTAATCCCATATTTATTATTCTTTATTTTATTTTTATTAATATGCCCCAATCTCATATACCAAATATAAGGATCCTCTACATATATGCAATCATTATAAGAAAAATTCATAAAGTTATCATCCTAAGTAGAAGAACTAACTAATGCATTATTAATATTGTTTGAAGTAGAAACATTAAGACAATACAAACCATCAATCATATTCCCCCACATAAGGATTCTACCATGTTTTCCAATCGAGATTTCTGAACAAAAACGAACCTCAAATCTTTTTTCATTGAACTGTAAGGAGGTTACACCGAATGCAAAAAGTACATCAATTAAGTAGATGTTTCTTTCTCTCAATATTATGATCTTCGCAATTCCAGCACCTAAAACATCAGTAGATGTTTCTTTCTCTCGATATTATGATCTTCACAATTCCAACACCTAAAACATCATAATAAATGTTATTTTGCATATACATGCAATGATCACTGGGTTTCACCTCTTTCGTATCAACAAGCAGCTTCTTATCTTTACCACATGACGAGATGCAGTATCAACAAGCAGCTTCTTATCTTTACCACATGACGAGATAATGCAAAATCTACCCACCAAGCTGCATCATCAATATCAACTGAAAGAGATTCTGATATAATACAAATTATATCATTAGTGTCTCTAAAATTGATTTAGTTATTATTTTTCTTTTCATGACAATTGGACCTGTAATGATCATATTTTTCACAATTAAAATATTTTTCTTTACCTCTCTTTCCTGTGTCATTATTTTTGAAATTTTTTCTTTTTCTTTATAATTCCTTGAAAAATTTTTCTTTTCATTTTTAGGGGGCTCAATTTTTGGTGCTGCATTACCAAATAATGTTAATGTATTCTTTTTAGCTCTTCTTCCTCTGTTCCTAAGAACATTGGCAGATTTTTTATTGAGACTGATTTGGCAGATTTTTTGTTGAGACTGATTGACATGAATAATTAAGAAATAGGTTCCTATGAACTAAATAAGTTATGAAAGATTATAGATACTTGCATCTTATCAAGAATAGGATTATCTAATGCAGCAAGTTCTTTAGCTATAACTACTAGTTTGTTAACATGCTTAATAACATGATAAAATTTCTTTATTTAGGTTTCATTAAAATTTTCAATTAAAAGTTGACTATGAGTTTCAGAAGTGGCACCGTATACATCAACAATAGCAAAAAACATATTTTTAGTAAACTTATGTTCTTCAAATAAAATCTCGATATCAGGTTCCATAAAAGTAAGCATGATATCTCTAGCAATTCTATTGTCATCCATGTATTTTTCATATGACCTTCTAATATTAGCATTAACATTTTTAGAAGGTAGGGGTGGAACATCGATATCAATCACATATTCAACTTTAAATCAAAAAATTAATGCTATTCAATTTTTGAGTTTTACTTGACTCTTGATTAACAACCTTACTAATTATGATTAAAATAATCAAAAATTAAGAAAGGTTTAGGCTTAGATAACTAACCAAAACAAAGGACCTACCAAATTCTCAATAAAGCTTTAGCTCCACTGAAACTTATCTAAAATTTTTGAATGACCTACCAAATAATGTTGCGCACAATCATTAATGGAAGGCTTAGAATTTTTGTTTCATAAAGAGTCTTACTTATGAAATTATTTGAATATACAAGAGCAGCTTTAATAGGGATTGACTCTTAATATCATTCCAATTTTCTCGCTAATTAACACACACTATCTCATATTAAATGAAATCACCTAATAGTTAGTTTGATCAAATCAAAACCCACAGCAACCAACTTGATCAAACTAACACTTCTATAATTATCCAATATCTAATTTATTTGAATCATTCAAGGTTTTGATTTATTTTACCATTGTATCGAAGGCTATTTGGCCACCACTTTCATCATTTGGTATAATATACCTTAATGATCAACGATCATTAATAATCTAACGTCACCATATTTCACATGCCAAAAAAATTTAAGATTATTAACCAAAAAATACCAAAATCGCTCATATTATATTTATATTATATTACTACAACACATATAATATATAAACTAATATTATATCATATAATAATTGATAAATTATAATATAATATAATATAATAAATAATATCATGTAATATAACTTATATAGTATATTATAAATAAAAATTACTAATATAATATAATTTAGTATTATTATATTGATATTATAGTATAATATTATAATATTATATAACAATATAATATAATGTATTAATGCATTATAATGATAGAATAATATAATAATATAATATATTAATTTTATAAATTACGTTATATATAAATTATTGTTATTATTATTATTATATATTTATTATAAATAAAAAATATTTTGAATTATAAATTTTATCTTAAAATAACTACAAAGGAATGATCTTAAATTACTATCTTCGAAAATGATAATAAAACGATTTTCAACAATGAAATAAAATAATTTTGAATTATCATCATCTAAAATCACTTCATTGCAATTAAACAGAATGATTTAATTGCGATGCTAAATCACCTACAATCGCAGGCGGATGACTCCTAGCAAATGCTCCCATATATTAATATCTCTAAGTTAATTTCACTGAGAGTACAACAAGGCGGCCCTATCTCCAGGTTGCATTCAATGGCCCTTATCCATGCTCGCGTTTTAGTAAGGTAGCACACAACTCAAAACCCTCAATATGAATGTCTCTAGATCATTATGAATAAAAACAAAGCCAAAAAGAAATGGTACGCAAGCAATCAAACACAGATAGATCACAAGCTCCAAACACACATAATTACAGACGACAACTACAGGCCAAACTAGTTCCATTCTCAATCAAACTTCCAGAACACAACCCTCCCACTCAAAGACGCATTCTACCCACTCACTGAAACGTTATTACACTACCATACAAGATGCTTAGTATCAAGAGCCATCACATTACCTTAATAACCATACCCAAAAAAAAAAAAAAAAAAAAATCTCTCTCTCCATATATATTTTTACTCTCCCATAACTAGCCACAGTGTCTTCCTCCCTTGAGAGTGGGCGTAGGTCCAGAGAATGGAGTTAGAAAACCAAACAGAGCTCACGCCTCGAACGGAGGAAAAGAACTCCCTCCACTCACCCCTACCATCTCTCCTCCTCTCTCGAATTTCCTCCTGAACCGGTTCCACTCCTTCCCTCTTCCACCACCTGATCACCATCATGCGGTCAGTTAAAAGAGATCATCACATAACTTTAAAACATAAAAAAATTAAATGACCAATTTGCCCTAATTGGCATCAAAGGACAGCCAGGTGGCGAGGATGGAGCTCTTCTGGATCCTTCTAAAAGAATAAACTGGCACGAAAAGCCCTTTGCCCAGAATCGCGCTTCCAAAGAATCCGGATCATATTTGCAAGCGAGCAGAAGCAAACGATTCGTTTCCCAATTCCCATCGCGTTTCGCAAGTGATCGAGCGACCAAAATGCCCTCCAGATCCCTCGAAATCCCCAGAAGTAGAAACTACGCTATTCCGCTGCATCGAAACCCAAACACAAGACTCTTACCTGCAAAGGGAGAGACCGGAGGTGTAAATCCCGCCGGGGACGACGGCGGCGTCCCGCTCCCCGGCGACGGGCTCCCCGCCGGCCTCTTTATCATGATTGCCCTCGTAACCCTCGGCTCCTCCTCATCGCCGCACGATCTCCCTCCGCCGCCGATAGCGCACGCCGCCTCATCTGCCACCACCACAGCCACGCATCAGATCTCACCATCTCGATCCCGATCTATCTCAAAGCAACGTCAAAAAATAAAAAAATAAAAAAATAAAAGTAAAAGAAAAGTTCGCCGGACCTCGGCTCGAGGTCGGTCGGAGAGAGAAGGAGGAGGGCTTCCGGAGGCGGCCAAGGCCGGCGTCGGGCAGGGGGCCGGCGAGGGTATCGTCCCAGAGCTTGTCGAGAAGGCTCATGGCGTTGGTATTTATTTACACCAAAGCCACTGAGACGGGTTCCAGAGACGCTTGGACTTTGGGGAGCCAAGAGCGAGAAGGCTTGCTTCTGGGCGAGGCATTTATAGAGGGGGATGGCCGTGTTAAAGGTCGGGCAGTTTTGGACCCGATCGGATAAATCTGGCCGTTGGATGGGATCGGGAATGTGCGACGTGGAAGGTACGCCGAAGGCCGGGTAAGATTGGAGGGCACAGCTTGATCGGAGGGTAAGATGGCGCCACGTGTTTGTTTCGGACGGATCTGGATTGCGTCACTGTCGCCGTTTAAACCGGCAGCGGTAAATTTTGGTGACTTCTAAATCCCGCCGCGCCGAGGTTCGAGGTTCGTGCATTGCACTCAAGTTTTTGTCTTTTTGTCTTTTTTCACCCCTTCTTTATTGGTTTTTCTTTATTACAAACCAGTAGCACTGGTGGATTTCTGCAGCCCACTGTTAAAAAAAAAAAAAAAAAGAAAAAGAAAAAAATCTATAATTAAATTATTAAAAAAAATCTCTGTAAGAAGAATATCGATTAAAGCTCGCAATTTCGTTGAATAAAATGCTTCCACCCATCATGATAGAAAAGCCATGAATTCCGCACATATTAATTTAGTAATTTAATAATCAAAGTTCCTTGCACATTGGTATCAAATTTTTATTTGTACCAACCCTAGCAAGAGTAGTTATATCAACTTTTGCAAGTTGAACAACCAATTGAATAATTTACTGTGGCTTGAATGGTACATATTGGGATAGCCAAGAAAGCAACAAGAAGAAGAGGGACACGAGATTACATATGTGGAGAAGTTGTTGTCGCTTTTATTTTTTCATGAACATGGTCTCGACTTACAGCTCAATTAGTGTTATATTAACGAAAAATTTGAATATAAAGATGACAATGAAGTGAGTACTTTATTCTTTTGTACTATCCGAATTCATATTTAATTTTAAAATATAAAAATTCAAATTAATTAAAATTAATTTTTTTAAAAAAGATTAAATTCGAATCCGTATCCAAATGATTTGTTAAACCATACCTGAATTTAAACTAATTATAAAAGCAGGTTAGGTCAAAACCGATTATTCTATCTAATCCAATCTGAAATTAAAATAAATTTATTTTTTATTACAAAGTAAAAAATATATATTCCTATAACAATTTAATAACACAAATAAAATTAAAATAAATTAAATAAGGTGCATGTATATCATTTTTTTAAAAAAATAAGACATAATATGAACCATAACCATTAAAAAAATCTAAAATATAATATGAACCATAGCCATTAAAAATATAATAATTTTTATAATTTTTAAAAATTATAATTTTTAGATATTTGATTTTCTAAATCCGAATCTAATTCAGTTTAGGTTTTAAAATTTTAAACCCAAAACCAAATCAAATCCAATTTTTTAATATCCAATTCTATTCTTTTTAGGTTCAATTTAATTTAGATACCTGCAAAAATCCTATTCATTACCATTCCTGATAACCTATCCTTACATTCATCAAGAAAATATGCTACAATAGAGCTTTATTGATTATGTAAAAATACATGTATGTATGCATGAATGCATATTGTCAAATTGATTATTTTATATAGGAAGACTCTCAATTGAAAAATTTGTAAAAATTTAAAAATTTTATCATTTGTCTCAAATTTAAGATAAGATGAAGGTGTGTTTGTAAAAATGCTTTGTTTTAGTAGCATGCTTGTATGTGGCTCAATATGGCAATTGATTATAAGCATATCAGTCTTTAAGCTTATATGATACAATATAACAACTCGTTGCAGCTCAATTGAGCAACTCATGATATAATCAATCTCTCTTTATTGGACCAATTTTTGTAAAGCTAAACTGATCATGCCGTTCAATATGATAGGAAGAATTTTTTGACACTAAAACTGATATACTTCAATAGAATAGTAATATTGAAACTCAAAAAAAATTATTAGGAGATGCATGGCCCCCCTCCAAAATTTTAAAAGTTCCATTGCAGTGTCTAGTACCGAAGAGTTTTTTTCTATTTCATTAACTTCTCAAAAAAAATTTAAATATTATAATATGTAATAGAAATAATATGATAAAGTCATATATTTAATTCTTTTTATTTTATTTTATTACAAATAAGAATATGTTTATGTTAAACTTTATTTCTTTTTTATACTCTAAATGTATACCAGTATTTTTTTTAAGTATTCTTTCATTTCTTTCATAACTTTTTTTTTTTATATCTATATTATTATATAAGTCAAAAAAAATTTATAAACAGCTCAGCTCTTGAGAAGAAAATTTATGATATCCATATCGAAGAGATTAATTTTTTTTTGAAAAAAAAATTTATAACTTATGAATTCACATCTTTTTTTTTTTTCTGCGAATCTTTTCTTTACTTTAAGAATCTTACTATCTTTGGGCATCTTGGCACCTAAAGTGATGATTTGGTATCAATTTATTCTATCCCTTTAGTGAACCGTATAGAAAGAGAAATTTAAGAATCTTTCAAGAAAATTCATCTCCATCTAACGTGTTGCTCGGTAAAACTCTCTACACTTTTACTCTTAGAAAGGCATCTTGTCTTAGCATCTTATCCCACTCAGTCCAAAAGAAGGCTCATTCTTACCTCAATTTCTGCCTTTTTTCTTGTTAATATTTTGTAAATAAATCTTTTTATACATTCTTATCTTATAAATACATTATAATAAAAGCTTAATTGGCTTCCCCTAATTTCATTAAATAATAAATAAATAAATGAAGGATCTAACTATGATGTGGATGAGAAATTTGATGACACAATAGCTGTTTCTAAATCTGTCCTCCATTTGTGCTCATCAAGCATTTTTCTCATATAATAACTTTTTAATATTTCCTAGTAATGATATTTGTTGAATTCCTCCTATATCAGATATGGCTATCCTCCATATTGTGGCTTCCATCGCATCACATTGATAGTTGGCTACAAGTTGGCTTCAAATTAGCAGAGTCGGCATCATGACAAGTTGGATTATTTTTGATTTCTATAAACGAAGATAACTTATAATATTCTTTTTCTTTGGAATGTTCTTACTTCCAGCCAAACCAGCCAAACCAATGCACCTGGCACGAAAGGTACATGCTATGCGCACATATGCAGACACAAATAAAAAAAGGTTAGATGAAACACTCTTAAATATGTTATTAACCCAAACAAGTCTCACAAACAACCAAAGAAATAGGATTTAAATCTAAAGGTTATGTTTGGGAGTAAAAGTCCATTTGCCTGAGTGAGCGAGTCGCAGCACTTTGATTATAGGGAGAGATTTCAAGTAGGCTATACCTTGTTTCAGGGAGGGTCCTCTGAGGGCTATTTTAGCTAAGCATTGATGTTATATTTATACCTCCCTTGTGGAAGAGGCTTGTTTCGGGTGTCTTTTACCGGTGAGTCTTGCTCCAAACTTCTTTAGCAACGCGTAGTTTAGACCAGTTGGTAGCCTAGCCTCTGTTGCGACATAAAGAATAGTGGTAGGTTTGGTTCTTTCGTTCTTTAGTTAGAGTGGAAGATGTTACCATACCATTCCTCAGCGGTGAATTGATTATTGGCTGAAATGGCAACACAGGTAGCATGGTATGCTACACCGAACAGTACGCCATCATATTGGACATACCGTAAACGGTATCAGTTTAAAGATCGGTACATCTCTATATCAAGACACTATATTATCGAACATATTGTATATAATACCATAATGCAGGATCGATATGTTTTTATACTAATTATATTAAATGTATGAAGTGAATGCATATTAATATTATGTTAAAATTTTACTGAATATCTTTTGATGCTACGGCAGCGAAGCATTATTTAGACTTGCTTGCAAGCAATGCAATAATTATGATTGGTGGGATGATGGATTTGGTAAACGGCCAATCTAACGGATGGCGACGGTCACACCCGTGCACATGATCTACAGCCAGTGATCCATGAGAATAGCTGTCACTTTAGCTGTCCTCGGAGCGTGGAACTCAAGTTAGGCTCAAGGTGAACAGTAGTAAATCCCTATATGGCCATGCTAAGGGGCTCCCATTTCAGTCATATGACGATCATGCAACAGGGGACGTCTAAGTCATAGGAATTAGTGTGTAACATGGGATATAGTGGAATGCCAAGTTGCCAAGCGAATGCAGGTGTATCCAATGAACTTTTTCTATGCATTTAATGGGAGACCCAAGATTTCTCATTAGATCCTTTTCAATCTCTGTTAGTGGTGGCTTGCGTCAGAGACCAAATCAGAAGGCAACAGAGCTGTCAACATGGCCATAATTGATTGCTTGTAATGTTTCTACCTGATATGTGATGCTGGTTTTGGGATAATGGCAATTTATGAGCATAAAGTGAGTGAATGTAATCGACTAAGAATGCATCCACCAAATAAGAATGGGAAAATGGAAACCAGGGGAATTTTATATAGAGTTGCAGAGGCTGGTTTAGAGAGAGAAGTAAGTTGTGGCTAAGAAACAAGTTATGAATTGAACACAAATGATTTGGATTCAGCTGAGATGTCATTCCTTCAAGCTAAAAATGCCAGCCTAATGCATTCCACTCGCCCCTGGTTTAAAATTAAAAACTCAGTAGCATAACCACGTTTGGCAATAAATCAGTGGCCTCTTTACTGCCTAATCCTCAGAGCCTGCTGGTAAAGCCTTATCTATTGTTGGCCTTCTCTTGATCAGTGGCTTATACTTTTAAAACAATTAATATTGTCAAAATTTGTAACAAGATGAATTAAATATTTGGACTTTATGATAAACTAGTTCCAAGTTCCAAAAGTAGAATATGAAGCCAAAAAGGAGGGGGAAAAAAACAAGTGATGCCTCCGAAGTATGTCTTCCAGCATAAGACACATGATGCTAATATTTAAGTTGCGTAATTAATATGAATCATGACAGAGAAACAGAATTATAATATAGTTTTATATTCTTATACAATATCCTAAATCAATTTAGGCTACCTTAGAGAATGATGATGACCAATTCAATGAAAGGATTTTTTTTTTTTTTTTTAGACCAACTCAATAATTGAAGATATTTGAATGAAACTATCTTCCCCACTAAGAAATTATGGAGGAAATCAAAGATTGGAATCTTTTCTGTTAATAATTATAATACAAAAGGAATCATCATGTAGGATATTAATAAATAAAGCCTTTATAAAAGTTGTGAAAGAGTTAAGAAACATTGTATCCAGTATAACAGAAGTTAATGCGACAGTCTCTAGTAAACACATTACAAACAAAAGAAAACCTAGTACATACGTGAACAATAATTTCAACAATCTGAAGATAAATTAATAAACAGAAAGATTCCGATAAAAAAAAAAAAAAAAACTTTGCATTATTTGGCTGAGCATATCAATGCATTAAATTCCACATCAGTCTCCTAGAAAACAAGAATGAAGTATCCACGCTGATCAGCTTCTCAGCACCTACATATATTCCACAAACAAACAAACAGTCTTCAATTCCAGATAGAAATTTAGGTAATAAAGCTCAGATCAGGTAAGAGCAATCTGCTAACAGGTCTGTAGAGGTTCTTGTGGAGCCTGTACTCATTTTTATAAGACTACAAATATGCCCGACCCACTGCAAATATACCAGATCAATAAATCCATTCTTATAAAGTACTAATAATGCCAGATCCACTGTCATCACCTACCTATTTTCGAGGGAAATCTTATTTCATTTCAGCATTCAAATCTTAAAATAACTCAGACTAGTAGAAGCACTTAAAGTAAATGGCATTCAGTTCTTATATATTAACATTTTCAGGCAGAGCTAGACAACATTGGACCATAAATATAATCCCAATCATTGACTGAGCTTATCATGGTTCTCCTTCCCTCCCTTTTGCAACAATGATACGTTTACAGTGACCATGACTGTATTTGCTCTGAAAAATTTACACATGCTGCAGATGGCCTCTTATTCTTCCTAAACTTAGAAAAACGAACTTCAAAGCAGCTTCAAACCAGCATCCCATAGCAGTCTTGACCTTCCCCTGGTACCTCTGCTCTCTATTTAATATCACATAGACAGTAGGTATGTTTTTAAGAAGCAGCTGCTCATCCAAGATCTTCCTAATGTTTACAGTAGCCATGCAATCTCGAGTGGACTCCATGCTGGATCTCAGCAGCTTCTCCTAAGAGCTTGCTGAGGAGATCACTGTGGCTGTCAGAGTGTCCACAACTTGGGTCCTAGGCACTTGATGACTCTGGGTAGGCCTGGTAGGTCGAGTGATGGCCATTTATGCTGCTGCTAGCCTTCAAATAGTTAGATATCAGATAGTGAAGGGAGTAATATAGAATCAAACAAGTCAAAGAAACAGGCAAGCAATTGCAAACCCCTTGTATCCTTGGAGAACATTCCCTTCTTTTCCCCCCAAACTTCAGTGTTACATTAATCTTAGATGGTTAGTAGATGATACAAATCTGAATGGCTTTCTTGCTGCTCATGGGAGGCCTCTATTGCACTGCTCAAACCTCAGGATTATCCATAATCAGTTACTATGATGTTGCTGCAGCCACAAACATGCAACAAAGCTCTCCAAAACTTGATAGGAATACCCTGCATATCTCCTTGAGGTTGCAAGCATGAGCAGCATAGGATCCTCTCTGATAGAATCGCTATTGAAGAAATGATTTCGGGTCGCAAATGTGGACACGGAGGTTACAGATTTCAACCAATAAAACATCATAATAATTAGGAGAGATGAGAGTCTGAGACCACAAGATTGAATGGCAACCTGGACATTTTAGGGCCCCATTCTCATGTGATGAAAAGCCACAAGGCATAGGCCACCACAATTTCATCCAAAAGCATTCATTTTATTGAATGTTGCCTTTAAAGCGGTGCAATGGTTAGTTTTAGAATTCATGAATGGGCCAGCTGGTCATGTTAATGCAGAAGAATGATAGTTTGCTCTGCAGTAGCTGTGGGAATCAATAATTTTAAAAGGGGTCAATTTATGGGATTTCAAGAACTGTTTCCATCAATTTAAGCGACCCAAAAGCACTCAAACTTTGCTTGGAAAACAAGCTAATATACTTGTTGAATTTGGTGGCCAGCCATCCAAGGGTTCTGTCTTTAGAATTCCCTCTTCTTTCTCCACTGATTCTGTTCTCTCTGCTGCTTATTATATTGAATATTAGCTGATAGATGCCTGATTAGCATCAGATATCCATTCTTCTGTTTCATTAATATTGACAAGCTACACTGGAATCTGCTGCTTTTGATGTCCTTTCTCTATTATTGGACTGTTCAGTTAAGACCGAGGGCTCTAGATTTTGGTTCAGCTCATCCTTCCACACTTAGGGCCACTAAATTAGATTTTCCTTGAACAACAATTGCCCCAAGTTTCAAGTTCTGTTATTGGCTGTCCTGTTACGAGTTTCTTGACAGCAAGTAACAGAAGTGCTTGTAACTCTAGTCCAACCTTATTCTCTGACCACCTGATGCCTTGAAAACCATCCTTAGATTGTCCTACATCACTTTCTTCTATCAGTCTGAGGGTGGTAAGGAGTAACCGTCCTGTCCTGAATCCACATTCTTCCATTGGCAAGACCAGGTGAGCTCAAAAGGCTGTACCTTCGCAAATGGTATATTTGTTATGTTATATGTCGATGAGTTCTGGAGGTTTATGTCTGCAGTGTACGTGCCATACTTTCTGGATAGTGAAGACCGCCAGTTGAAGCTTCATAAACAAGTAAAGATAATTTGATCATGGGTCGAAGCTTGATTGATTAGTTAGTTTACATGATAATTGTTATATCCTTCATTCAGATCATTTGAGAAAAAGAAAGAAATCCTAATTTACAAGGAACAGGAATCAAGCTGACATAAGTTCATGCTGATCAGACTAAGGACTGATCCTCTTGACATATATAACAGTCTTGAGAATTTTGAAGGACCAAAAAAAAAAAAGAAAAAGAAAATCTGGCCTTTTCAGCTAGACTTCCTTGCATCTAGATCAAAGTATTCATTATTTATTCATTTATTGACATCTTGAATCTTAAAAGTAATGCTTGAATAAGGTGAAAGTATTGCAAAAATAGGTCCATGCAGTTAGGAGTTTAATGCATTGGATGATTCTAACCTTTTTTTTTTTTTTTTTTTCTGAAGAAAAAGCTTTTGATGCATATATGTATATGGAGTGAAAATCCAAATACATATGATCCATGGTTTCATGTAACTTACCCATCATCAATAACGGTATGGACCGATTTATCTTTGCATACCAAATATGGAGAGTTAAAATGGATAGAGGCAATAAGTTCTATAACATTAATCCAATCCTCATTCAACATTAAGGTCATTTTTAGTTGCAAGAAGCAGGGAGGAAAAGGTTATTTACAAGGCAACATTTTTTTTTTATTTCAAAGGCAATTGTGATCACAGCTGTGGCATCAGACGGGGGAAGTTTTGGGGTGGGCTCAGGGTTAGCAGTAGCCTCGACCAAGATTGTTCTTCAAATATATTCTCTGTGCAGAACATTTCACTTTTCACTGCCATTAAACATCAAATCAGTAGTCACTGAAAAAAAAAAAAACTAAAAGGGATGATAAACAAGATGTTGCACCCAAAAAAATAGCTTCGCAGTGGATCATCTTGCCTCAATAACATGCTTGCTATGTAAACTGTAGCTGATAGGCGTAAAATGTAGGATTGTTGAATCATTCCATTTGCATTATAATATAATTATTATAATTGAATGAAAATATTATTATAATTATAATATACTATATAGTATAAAAATAAAATAATATTATAATATCATAAAATATTATAATATAATACATAACTAGAGGTAGATTTAACTACATTCGAATGTAGCCAAGTTTAGGATTTGGCTATCTTCCTCACTCTTGGATTTACACGGATTCTGGAGCCATTCCACCTTTTCATATTTTTTATCTTTAGGATTCGTGAACTGTGTGAATTTAAGGATGGGAGAAGTGATGGAGTTTAAGCTTGACTATATTCGAACGTAACCAAATTTACCTCATATAAATATAATATTATTATATTACATAATGTTATAATTTTATAATATTACTATAATAATACATCACAATATTATAATCTTATATTATTAGATAATAATGATCATAATTTTAATAATAAATTATGATTATATTATTAAATAATAATAAAATGATCTATTATAATAAATTTATGTTTCTAATAATTATATTTTTTATATTATATTATAATGGGGTTTGCTACGGTTCTTTATAATTTTTTTTCCTATCTTTTTTCTTGTTAACTGCTTGATTGGCTTTTCATGAACTATATTTAATAAAAAATAACCAATTTTTTTGATAAAATGAATGGCAGTTATGTATAATTAAGTCTTTGTGAAGAGAGATTTATAATATGAAAGGGAAGATGCGGTATTGGTCATTATGTTAGTTGAATAACACCACTCCATGATCAATGGGAGAGGGGATGGTTATGTTCTTTTTGCTGATGGATCGATTCAATTAGTGTCATAGAGCTTTGCAATTACAATCGCTCTTGGATAAGGAAGAGAAAGAGAAGCTTGTTCAAATTGAGCTAACAGATACAGTATCATATAGATCCACCTACAATGAGGTGGTGGCACTCTTAGAGAAAGAGTCCAACAAGATATCGTTCAAAAGAGAAGACGTATGTAAAAGAATGTGTAAAAGGAACAAAATTATTGGAAAGAAAAAAAAAAAAAAAAGAAGCAAGATACCCTAGGAAACCAGTTTACTCATCAAAATACCATAAATAATCTTCATTTAATGAACAACTAGAATCTTTTCAAAAGAGTCTAAGGAGTACCTTAGCAAATCCCTATTATAATACTATAATATATTATAGTATGATATTATTATATTATAATAATTTATTATAATAATTTATTATAATGATTTTGAATATGCTAGATAGTTGAAAGAATTATGTAATATCTTTTATTATTTTTATTATAAAAGTACTTTTTAAATTTGATTGCCAAATAAATGTTAAAATCTTATGATAAATTAAAAATATAGTTACTAAAGAGTAAAAATAGCTTTTCCTAGGTATTCTATTTTCAAAAGCTGGTAGCTAAAATATCTACCATCAAAAAATTTATCAACAACATTGCCAAACGGAACATTAAGGGACCTCGAAAAATTTCAACGATCATAACCCCTGGTCTTAACCAAGCTCCGCATGTGACTCAAACTTTTTTCGAGGTGACCCATATCATTGTTGCAGACTAGGAGGTTTCACATGTCACAAATCATATGGGATCGATGCTCTAAGACTCTGTTCACCTCTTCTCACTTTAGTAAATCTATTTTTAGTAAATCATATTTTATTCTCATAATATATCAGTTTTGAGAAAATGATCTTCCATGAATCACAACTTCCAGCAATGGAAATGAAGAGACCAGGCGTGATCCATGGCCGATGTTGAGATCAGAGTAATATGATGCAAATGTGATGGCCGTGGGTCGAGACAAAAAATGATCACGGCTCAAATGCTAATCTCAAAATTCATCATATATCGTTTGTAGGCCCCAAAAGCAACTCGGTGTTTCTATTACACGGCAAGCATCAAATAGTTTTTCTTTGTTTTTTTTTTTTTTTTTCTTTTGTCCTCTTGTGGTACGTACGTATCTCACAAATTGGGCCTTCCATTCACAAGTTAAAATTGTGACGTGGATTGATTTATATTGTTTTCAACGTCTTTGTTAAGTCCTTTTCTCCTCTTCCAACAACTGAGGTTTCTTACAGGCGGCCTCCAAAGCAATGCTACGTATATTCCCGCCGATGCGGAAGTATCATTACTATCGAATTCCAGAGTCGGAATTCAAAGGAGATTTTTCTTGCTCCGAATCGAGCATGGCCAATTAGACTCAGCAACCTCATTGGAGCTTTATGCTTTGCAACTTGATGGATCACCGTCGGATGATCACAGCTAACGTTTTATTTTTTAGGGTAATTTGGGTTCAATTCAAATCTAGCTCACATGGATCAACTTAAATTGACTTGGGTCTAAGATTTAGACTCAAATCTTTGCTCAAAGGATTTAGATCCGGATCAAACTCCATCTTTGAACTGAGTTTTGCAGCTCATATCGGGTCCATCTAGGACACATTCAATTTATAAAATTCAGAGCTAATCATGCACGTATGGTCATGAGTTTGAGGTCGGAGCGGTTACACCAAGTTCTTGCAAATAATTCTCTGTTTTAAAACAATCTTTTGGGCTTCCCTGGGTGGCACGCAATTCGCATGAACCACGAAGACAATGCTATTAAGAAAAGAAGACTTAATTCCACACGAAATCCTCTAGCCCTTTTAAGTGCGGCCACATCTGCGCACAAACAGCGTAAGGAAACATCGACGCGTGAGCAAAGACTTTTCATCGAGGAATTTCCTCCAAGCACTACTCAATCTTCCATGACGTTAGAACATGTGAACATTAGACCATTGCTTGCCTCTCCTGTTCGTTAAATAAAAGAGGCGAAATTATGCTTTTTGTTCTTCAAATTTTTACTCAACATTTATTTTAATTTTTAAATTTTTAATTGATACAATTTAGCTTTTTATATTTAAATATATTATGTATCTCACTGTTTTGTTACATCAAACCAGCTAAAATATATAAAATAATTAATATAATAGTTAGATATTTTATCAATTTTATATGACTCTAGATAACAGGATAATAGAAATGCTATTTAAACAAGGAAGACTAAATGGTAGAATTGAAAATTTAAGGATCAAAATGCATTTTAAGTGAAAGTTTGAGAAGTAAAAGTATATTTTAGCTAATAAAATATTGAAAGATTATCGTATATAGACGGCTCAAGGGATATATAGAGAGAGAGAGAGATCTTAAATCGCTCTGCTCGCACTAGCAGAGAGAGGTTTGCGGTGCTGGTGTCCGTCTTTCCGTTTTATTCTTCCTCCTCTCGTCTTTGTTCCCCGTAGGGCCGATCTAGAGGCCCTCGCATTTGCGAGCTCGATCCCTTTTTGTCAGGAGAGCGAGCCCCTGGTGGAGAAGCAGGGCACGTGCAAAGCGTGTCAATATCTGTGCGCGTGCCCTTGCTTCTCCACCAAGGGCTTCCATCTCTCCACCAAGGGCTTTCACCTCTCCGTCTCGCACACGAGCAAGCGTGCAGGTATGTGTTATATGATTCCATTATCCTTTTGCTTCTCGTTCATCCTCCTCTACATGAGCTCTCTGTAGTTTAGTCCCATTTAATGTTGGGAACTTCCATATGGTTACATGCATGCGCGGGCTATGTGGTGAGAGTCCATCCCTCTTACTTTCTTTCACGAATACAAACAATTAAAACATCATCTCAGTAAGAGAGAGAGAGAACCTCTCACCATATAACCGCGCGTATGAAACTATTTATGTAAGTTTCGTCCTTTAATACATGAGTTTTGTTAACAAGTGCCTCAGAGCACCCCTTAAAAGGTCCGTCTCAATTGAAAACAAAACCAGAGATGATAATGTGCGGGGAGCATTTATTAATTATTTTTTATCTTTCCTAACGTATGCATAAAATACTTTTCTTAATTGAAAACACAATTAGTGAAGAATTACGTGTAATACACCTTCTCAGCACTCCTTTTTTTTTTATAAAAAAAATAACAATCTAGCTATTAAATGCATTTACATTTTTCTTTTTTTTTGGTTAGTTTAGTGCCAAACAAATTTTTTTTATATAGACTAATTAGATGAATATCTTATTATTTTATGATTTTTTATTTTTAAAACATATTATTTTGGAACAGAATATTTTTAAAGAAAGATCATGAAAAAAAAAAGGTTATTTGGATCCATTTAATAGCTTATTGTTATTTTAAAAAGTTACCATATTTCTTTCCTAATCATATTTTCAACTAAGAAAAATGCATCTCTTAAAAAAGTTAAAAAATAATTAATAAATACTCTTTACGAATCCTATCTCCCGATTTGTTCTCAATCAAGATAAACTCTTTGAGCATTTGTTAACCATTAATAAATGATACTTAACAAAGTGCTCTAGAGCATTCGTTAATCAGGATAAAATAGAATTAAAAAATAAATAAAATAAAAATAAAATATGATAAAAATTTTCTTATCTTAAGTTTAGAGAGGATAAAATAACAAATCGGATAGCATGTTATATCTTTAAAAAATATAGCAATTATTATTGAGAATAAGAATAAAAAAATAATGTAGTAAATAAAAATAAAAATATTTTTTTTGGCGAAATAGATTTTTTTTAATAGAATTAGTCATTCTGTAGAGTAAATTTTTGTATGCTTCTATGGACAATAAGTATGAAAAAAAAAAAATTAAAAAATAGTAACCCTCTTCTAAATACTAATGTGGAATGTCTGAGGCACCCTTAAAGCTTTTCTTTGGTAGTAGCTCCAGATCAAGTGGCTGGAAAATGGGATCGGTCTTGCCGTATGGGACACCGAAAGGTGGCCTTGAACTGGTTTCCGATGGCTGTCATTTCTTTTCTATTACTATATGAAATATGTTGAAAATAAACTTCTTTTCAGCCAATTTTAAGAAAAGATTTTAGCATTTGAGGAGGCAAACAATTTTAAGAAAATAAAAAAAACTAAGAAGAAAATTTTAGAATTAAATAAACAATAATAAAGAAAAATAAATAAATAAAGTTTAAATATGAATATTTATATATAAAAAGTAGTTGCATAAATAAATCATGTTTTACATAATTTCATGTTAGATTATCTCTCTTCAGACAAAAAAAAAAAAAAAAAAAGTAATTATCAAACCAATAAACAAAAAGGTAGAATTTTTATTCACGAGTTGAAAAGAAATAAAAATAAATAAATTTAAGACTTTTAAATTTTAAAAATTAGAGAGTTTTATGAAGAAAAAGCAACAGATAATTTTTTTCACACGGATAAAATAACTTTGAGATGCATGATGGTACATAATTGCATCTCTTGATACCTATGATGGCGCCTAATCACGCAATCACGCTTCTCAAAGCATGATTGGGTCACCATGCATGGATCAAAGATCACTAAAAGATCACTATGGTCCTTCATACGACTTGATGCATACGTTTGACCCTCCTGAAGGTTCATTGGATGCATGTCACAATGCCATGCCGGCAAAGAAATTTCTTAATGAATTTATGCCACCCCAGTGAAGGTGAGGCAAGTGTCTGGAAGAAAAATATTTGGTGGCTGATCTTAAGAAATTTCAAGTTTGAAAGTTTGATTGGTTTTCAATCTATTGAAGGTGTGTATCCATTGTTAACATCAGTACCATTAAGTTATTGCATATTATTATTATTATTATTATTATTATTGCATATTATTATTATTATTATTATTATTATTATGTTTGAAACATTAACCCACCAACTCGAGGGAAAGCAGCTTTGAGACATGCAGACCTCATGCGTTTGTAATCTTATCTATGTTATGTGACATGGAGAAAGTGAAGAAAGATGCTCGTCCGTCATTTGACTATTGAACATTGATGCGAAAGTTGATTACATGTATGACACGTCTCTCAGCTTAAATTAAAGCTTATCCAATGAGATGACTCATCGCTTATCCCGTGGAATCCCTCAAGTAAGCCCATTAATTAGACATGACAAGAATGCCAATCCACTAAGCAACTTCTCGTAGAAAAATCTACTAGATGTTGGATAGAACGCAGAAAATTTGTCGGGTTCAACTGTAATGTTTTTATAATATTTTTTTAAAAATAATTAAGCTTCGACAATCCATTCCATTTAACACAATCATTTAATCCTGCAAGATCTTTATTTATTTTTTTTATGCCCTAACCTTCTCATAATTTAAAATACCATTCACATGCAGATGGAAGCATAATAGCGTCACAAATACTACATGTCATAACAGAATAAGATCAACCAGCAAGGTATCACCACAAACAAATACTAAATATAATTTTTTTTTAAAATAATTTTTAAAAAATAAATTTAAAGAGAAGGTTAAAAATATATATATATATATTAATAAAATAATGATAATAGAACTAACAGGCAGGGCTCAAAAGAGCACTCTTTTTATATTTTTACAGAAGAATTCTCTTAAATAAAAAGAATCATGTTCAATTCTTTTTTTTCTACTTAAAAAAACAAAGGGTCATTGCCACACTCTTCCACTATTTTTCACTTCCAAAACAAGGGTTGGTTTATAATACTTTTATAAATTTTTTATTTTTAAAACCGAGCTTCAATTGTATTCTTCAATCCTATTCAACTTTTCAGACCTCCATTCATTGTATGCTTTGATGTTTTTAAAATTATAGCTCCAGTTCACAAATTGGCAAGTGCACCGTAGCAAAAGCCCCAAAACAAACCGAACATCGTAATAATTTTGAATAAAAATATTATGTAATTCTTAATAATTCTTAATAAAAATTAGAATCAAAATTCTGGTGAGAATAGAAGCTAGAATACTTAGTTCTAATTAAATTAGAAACGTAGCAATGGTTGCCAATACTCTCCCTGGTTATGAAGTCCATGCAGACAATGATGGACTCGTACGTGCCATGAAACATCACAGTAGCCATTGCCGTTATTAATGTAGTAATAGCAATAGGTAAAGATTTAAGAGATTAACAATTAAACGATAATGCTAATTTATTGGTTCTAATAATAACTTTTAAACAAAGCTGCTTCTTATGGATCCATATATATCTTCTCTTGTGCATGCTGAAATCAACAATGAGTTCAACACAAATCGAGGTGCATTACTTTAGAAGAAGGCTGCTCATATTTCAAGGCTTATACGATGGAACTTTGATGTATCATTTCTCATTGCATGCGTTCATGGCAAGCCACATATGTATGTTTAAATGTCCTTAAGTTTTGCCTTGATCGATGCAGTTATGGGCATACATGTGCCAACTTACTTCTCTCCGTCTTTTGCCATAGCAACCTAGATGCATTGGTGAAGTTCTATTGAATTGCTTGTCTATGAACTAGCACTCTTTAACCATACTCACCATCCATTATATTTAAGCATGTACTTACCCAAAACATGAATCAACACATGCATTACTTGAGACATCTTTTTAAAAGCCTACTGTTGGAGTCATAAATTATATTAGGAGCATGCATTATAGATGTATAGTTTGAGTATCACAAGCACTCTGTATTTCAATGCTAGCATCAACTTTATAAATTGCTCGCAAACACAGGAGAAATGTTATGTATGAGAGTTCATGCTGGTATATATTTAATTCAATATTTACCATGAATTAGAGAGATCATGGATGCTTATATAAGATTAAAAAGCCCAAATAATACTCTACCGATAAATCTTTTTGGATAAAATTTTTGATTGTTATAAATGGTATTAGATTGAATCCAGCCTATGACTCATACAAATTCAGATACACTGCAAATGAACTCTATATTTTTGCAATTAGAAATGAATTTGGCTTCGAATTTGGCTTTAAATTTGAATTTGAACTTTTAACTTAATAAGGATGCTAAGGCTTAAATAAGAGGAATTTGTAAGAGCTCATGCTAGCATTTTTAAGGGCTAAGTATTTAGGGGACCCAAAATATTTATAAAGGCTTAGAAGCACATAAATGTTTTTGAGCAATTTTATGATATTTTATAATTCTTTTTAAAATGCATTCTAACTCCACCAAAAATTATTAAGAGCTCTATCAAAAGCTTTGCATGCTAAATGTCAGAAAGCTATCTTCAGACTTAAGATCATAAATTCAAACCGTAAGACTAGTAATATTTAATATTATAAAAATATAATATAGCTATAATAAGATAATATAATACAATATAATATATTATATTTAAATAATACTATAAAATACTATAATATAGTATACAAATATAATATTATTATAATATATGATTTTGTAATATTAATATAATTATATGTCACAATAATGTGATATTATATTATCAGATAATAATAATCGTAATTTTAATAATATATTATAATATAATAATAAAAATATTACCAATATAATGTAATAATTTTATATCATAATCATTATTATATTAAAAATATTTTTATATTTTTTATACTATATTATAAAACTATAATATCATATATTTTAATATTAATATAATATGATATTATTATATTATAAAATTATTAAAATTATTTATAATAATGTTTGTTAGTAAATTAGATAGTTGAAAGTATAATGTAATGTTTTTTATTATTTTTATTCTTAACGCACTTTCTTAATTTGATTACCAAATGGATGTTAAGTGTCATAATATTTTAAAAATATAGTTAGCAAATAGCTTTTTTTAAAAGCTCCATTTTTAAAAGCTTTACTATCAAAAATTATATTTTTAAAAGCCCTACTACTAATAGTTTTGCCAAATGGAGCCTAATGGAAGAGCCTCGGTATGTGTGGTTTTTGAAAATAATATTTTTTATTTTTTATAAAAATAAGAAAACTAATAAAATCATAATTGATGAATGAAAATAAAAATAATTTTTGAAAAACATAAAATAAAAAATAATTTAAAGATATCTTCATCATTTTTCATTAAAACAAAGAAGAAAATAGAAAAGAAAAACTAGAAAACTAAAAAAAAATGATAGTAAATGATTTTTTTTTTTTTTAAACCTATCCATTTAAAAGGTATCATTTATAATGATAATAAGAATTACAAAACAATTTTGTTTTTGTTTACTAAACATATTTTCTAGAGATTATAAAGTAGAAAATAAAAATTATTTTTAAAAAATAAAAAATAAATCTGAAAAATCAAACACACCCTAATATTTTTATGGAAAAATTTCATTGGAAAAAATCATGAGATTTAGTCTGGATCGACTTTTCACGGTCTCCTGTTAATGGATTTTCAAAGTTCTTTTTGGCCAATCTAAGAAGAGTCACAATACACCTCTATTGAATTTCTATCCTTTCTGGGACATATTTAAAGGCTGACAACCATCAAAAGACTATACTTCCCGGAACGCACAACAAGTCTCCTCATAAAACGATGAGGACTTCAATATATATAAGGATTGGAATGAAATCGCCTACATAGGGTTCTGAAACCTCTCAAGAGCACTGATTTGAAGATGTTGGTAACCACAAACTGGATTCGAGAGCTTTGCAGATCAAGAGCACATGTCCTCCTCCTTACCTTCTTCTTCCAATAAATCACTTCCAATGTAATATGAGATATTAAAGTTTCCTTCACCAAGTTTTCCCCACAAAACGAAGTTTACTCCCGCAAGTGGATGGGTTTCCCTCCCAAAACTTCCAGATCTCAAGTAGCCTTGGGCCTCTCAGGGCACCGGAGTGGGCCTACGTTGTGGGCCTCTCCACACGAGGCAAGCAGCCCAATGTGAATGGCCTCATCACCGTAGATGGTGCCAACGTGGAGAGAAATGGCCACTCTACCAAAACTTTGTTTGTCATCATGACAATATTAATAGTAGGGATAAAAAATGAATTATTTTAAGGTAAAAAATAATATTAAAAAGTTATATGATAAGAGTAAACAAATCATGAAGAGAACTTATAATCCATTGATGAGAACCATCGACCAAAAGATTAATAATTTAATATCTCAATTTAGCCCTACATCACGTAGAATACTTAATTAATTAAATTATTTTAGGTAGAGGCACATATTGGATAGAAATCTGAATTATATGTGCGAATTAGATTAGATCATTTTAGAGGTATATATTGGAATCAAACCAATTGAAATGTGTTTTTTTAAATAGAAACTAAAATTGAATCCATTGTTTTAAATTTTTAATAAAATAAAATAAATTAAAAAATTTGGTTTCGATTCGATCGATCAATCTACTTTAAATAATCATGAAATTAATTTTCATAATAAATTTTATATAATTAAATAGTATACATTTATATCATACTTTAATTTTAATTATAATAAAAATAAAAATTTATATTATATATATATATATAGTTTGGTACGGTTTAAGTCAGTTTTTTTTTTTAAAAAAAAAATTTCAAACTTAAACCGGCGGATTTTATTGATTTTAGGAATTTTTAAATGGAAACCAACAAAACTAATCCGTTTTGCAGCTGCATTGTAGACAGGAGACATTCTCCAAAAGTTCTCGTCCGGTTTCTACCGCTTTCTCATTTCTCTTGTTGCTTGGGCCCTGTTTGGATTAGCTGATGGCCAACAGCCGTGCAAACAGTGATGGATAACAATAACATACGGCGGCCATGAGAACAGCCTAAGACAACCATTTAGGTCCACAAGATCCACGGAGAGAGTAAGGCCGAAGATAGTCGCAGGAAATGGCCGGGCTTGAGAGCCTAATCTGCCCGCCGATGCGATGCGGTGCGGTGGCGAAGCGCTCCGTCTTTCCCTCTCCGCCAGCCGCCGGCTTCGCTCTGGGAAGGAAGTGGGCGAAGGCCAGCCGTATGACCGTTGACGTCACCGCCAGGCTTGGCCGCGAGGACCCCGATTCTCTCCTCCGAGCAGCTCTCAGTGCCGCGTCCCTTCGATTCCAAGAGACCCTTCGCCCAGGTTTATTTCTCTCTTAGTTTCAGTGCTTTCTTTTTTCTGTTGTATTTTGTTATTCGAATACCGAGATCCAGGAGCACAGAACCTATTTGAAGGAATGCTTAAACAAGAATTCCAGTGTAGTATCGACAGGAGGGGACAAAAATTACTTTTTTTGAGCATTAACTTTTTCCTTACTTCTCTGAGTACCTATATTTTTTCCAAATACCTCGAAGAGAAAGGCCCGATTTCGAATTAATGGAGAAGAATTTGTATAACTTGGATGGGAAGAAACATGCGTCATTTTATATGTAGTCTAGGTTATCAAGATTTAGGAACCGGAGTTTTTTGCTTTAATTTTCTCCTGAAATATGCTGGTAATTAAAAACCTGAGGTACCCCAGGAGAAAATCAAGTTCACTTTGTTGAGTAATTTGGAAAAGAGATTTTTTATTATATATTTTTGTGCATATATGTATGCTAGATTTTGGTATTTTCATGCGTGCTTTATTTTTAATTGATGTGACTGTTGAAGCTGAAAATAAAGAAAGCTCAATGCGCTTGCATCTTTGTTCTGCTTCATTTTGCTGTGGATCTTGAAATTTTTTATTGCATGCATGTGTACATGTTCATATTTTTATTGTTGTGATTTTTGAGTCAGAAGTAAATGAATGTGGATTGACGGTAAAGCTTTTTTTTTTTTTAAAAAAAAAAAAGTCTTGGAAGTATAATTCACCCAAAATTTGGAGCACTGATGGTAGTCCTATTTCGAGCAAAAACATCTAATGATCTTGTAAATTTATAGGCTGCATATTAATCTTTCATGTGGCTAACTTCTGTTTCAGTTTCCATTACATCAGTATGATGCTAGTTATTTTTGAACAATTCTTATTATTCACCACCAATGGTTGGCAATGGCTACTCTAAAAAATTTGGTTCATATGGTTGGTTAATTCATTCAGATATTGATATTTTGTTTGACATTCTGAACAACAGATCCTCTTTTTATTGATCCATATGCCAGCTGCCTGCTTTCTCCTATCAATGGTCATCAGGATACGGAGGAACAACCTCTAGTTTTAACAACCACATCCTCCCCATTTCACTATAGGTTAGCAACAAAATTCCTTGACGACAAATTGCTTAGTTTGGTAAGCAGCATGGACGAACTCAGACAGGTATTTGATAAATTTAAAATTTTTAAACATTCTTTGTGATATCACTGTTGGACTAAGGTTCCCTTATATTCCATAGATTGTTTTGTTGACAGATGGTATGGACACCCGTCCATATAGGCTGAATTGGCCCCAGCCATCCATTATATATGATGTCTCTCCAGAAAAAATTTTTAGGGTGGCATCTCAAAGGCTTAAAGGTGAGTGATCTCTCTCAAATAAAAGTATCCTAATTTTGAAATTTCTCTGCTTCTGATCCTAGAAGGTCTCTTATATCTTTTTTGTGCTCTCGTTGTGAATCATCATGATTTATTGAATACTGGAATTATAGAAACTATCTTTTGTCATAATAGTGGAAAATTTTATTTTAATTTCCAGGGATTATGAGCCATTGTGAGAGTGGTGAGTCCTCTTTACTCATGAATTGCAGGTGTGACTTTCTAGAAAATTATGACTTAAACTAAAGAAAGAGTTAAATTGATGTTTTGGAATTGCTTTCTGTCCTTTCTTTTTTCTTCTTTCCAGTTTACTGTAGGTTTCCTTAGTATAGTAAACAGAAGATGAAGTCCTAATTTGACACATGGATATTCCTAATCACAAAAGCTCTTTTTCACGTTGCTGATTTAAGAAAGTTGAGTGCAAAGTTTGACTACATATCTAAAATTAAGTTTCATTTGGTTTTAATTAAGATGTTAGAAAAACAGTTTTAGAAAAGCATAGATGGTGGAAAATAGATTAAGATGATCTAACCAGGACCAAGAAGGTTGAATGTATTTTTAATTGGAAGTGGTGAAGCCTTGATGTGAAATGGCTATTAGAGATCACACAAGTTTCTTCTTCTTCTTCTTCCACTTCTTCTTCATTTTAAATTATGAAGGAACCCATGGTCTTGATAGGAAAAAGGGAAAAAGCCTTAACTGAAGGAGTGGGAGAAAGCTTAACAAGAGGTTGTAACCAGGACCTGGTAAACCCAGTTATTGGAGAGCATGACATTTGATAGGAATGAATGGTCAATCCAAGCTCAAATTAGTGCCTTAATGATCGAATTATTTTTGCCCCTTGTTTTTTTTTTTTTTTTCCACAAGTGCCAATTGGTTATGGATATGAGTGAACTAATGCAGTGCCAACTCAGAATTCCTTTGTTCTTTCTTACATAAATTCTGGCACACATGCATACATGATGTCATAAATTTTGGACTCGATGACATTGCTCATGCCCCTTTTTTTCCTTGGATATAATAGGTGCAGGAGCTAAAATTTCAAGAAACTGCATGCTAGTCCATGTTCCTCTAGAGTCTTCTGATTTACAGGCAGTTTTGTGTGAGAAAGGCTTTAAAGGTGACCAAGCAAGTTTATGGGCACTTCAGGTGAATCATGGACTGTCAATTTACAATACAACTATTTCTTACCAGATTGTTGCAGCCATATATTTTGTTTAACTTGGCATTTTGTGACCAACTTGCTTGTTTTTTTTTTTTTTTTTTCCAGTTTATTAGTTCTTGTTTTAGACAAATCAACAAATTGTGAATTTCTTTACCTGTTGAAATAATGATTTATGGTTGGTTGTGAAGGTATCAATTTGCAGCTTCTTTAGTGCCAAAAGGTCCATGATATTTACTATTAATTATACTCTAGGTAGCCCTGACCTGCTTTAACCAAGATGCTTATGAGGGTGCATTACTGACATCAGGTTCCTTGCAGGGGCTACCATTGTTGGCTTTGGCAAGTTTGGAAGATATTTTGTTTGTTATGAGCAATTTAGCCATGAAAGGAAGCATTTTGATTGGAGAATTGCCTTTCCGTTTGCTTGAGACCGAAGTTGGAAACATGGTTGATTCATTATTTCTGCCACCTATATCTGTTATCTCTTTTACCATTCAGTTTCATTAGTGATGGTAGCTTGGCATTTTTCCTCTTTTGGCAGGCTGCCGTGTGGAAGTACATGGAAAAGCTATTTATGAGTCATGGTTTCAGAGCTGATGTATTTGGCTATGATGAAGTTGCAAAGAACATGCTGTTGGATCCACCATCAGGGGCTTACGAGAGTGTCCTTTTCATTGCAGAACAGCTGCGGTTATCTGATTCTCAGGTGATCAAACTTGGATAAACCTAAGCTCATATTATTCCATTCCATTTCATTTTTGGTTAGTTTATCTAATGTCTTAACCCAGAACTATGAGAGGGAGTGCTAGCAAGTGTGCAGAATGATGCAGCAATTGTATAACCAGGATGTCCAGTAGGTTTTGCTTATTTATCCTCGTGCTTTCCTAAGATGGAGTCCTTAGGTGATCATGGCCTAGAGCCATAACAAGATTCAATTTTATCATAATGCAATGAAAATTGTGCCCTCTCTACTGTGCTGCATGCATGTCTCTCTCTTGCCAAAATGCTAAAACATGGGGAAAGATTAAATGTTTAAAGTTAGGGATGGCAATGGGGTTGGATGAGTTTGGAAGAAGGTACTTTCATACTCGTACCTGTTAGAAAATTTTATATCTATACTTGTCCTGTACCCACTACGAGTATAAAATTTTTGTACTCACACCCATGGAGATTATATAATATTTATATCCATTCTATTACCCATACCCATTTCGTACATGCTCCGTACGTACCACTTATTCTTTTAAAATATTTTTTCTTGAATTAAGTAAGTTTAATTAATTTCTAGTTATTAATTTCAACAAAATTTAAAGACACAAAAATCATATAATTTTAATATTAACGAAATATAATTAAATTACAGTCACTAATAATAACATCAAAATTATTATTACCAAAAATCTAAATACTACTTAAATGTATTTCAAATTTCTACAATATCAAAAAAAAAAAATTAAATAGAAAAGTAAATATTTTATGAACCGTCTTCACATTCAAACTGTATAGAAAAAAATCAAGATGCCTAGTAACACACTAAGAATAAGGGTAATTAATATTAATTATATAAAGTTTTTCATTTAAAGTTAGGAACTACTTTAGTAGATAAGAATAATTAACTAATTTTATTAGCAAGTATAATGGATATGGAGTAAGGCAGGATGAAGATATCTTTACGTTCATACCTGCTCCATACCTGTGATAGGTGTTGTTACGTATCTTTATATCTATATCCGTACCTATTTTTTGACCTCTACATCCATCACAAATGAAGCAAAGGTGAGTAGATACTTGCGGATTCAGAGGAAATTACCATCCTATTTAAAGCAGTATTTGAATGCTCCTTTATTCCACTCATGGGAGTTATCTGTGGATTGTGTTAGTCCATTTTTTTTGTAGGACTTTCAAACTCAGAGAGACTTTTTGTATCTCCAGTTAAGGCTTTTTGTCTGGTCTCCTCTTTTTAACTATACTGGAAGGTCACGTAATTGATTTGATGGTTGGCACACTTGTGTGGCATAAATGAGGTTTCCAAACACCCTGTAAATGCAGGCACAAGTTGATATTCAATTAGGAGTTAAGCATCAGCATTGCAGTGTATTTAGTGTGGATAATTTCTCTATGTTTGGAGCTGAAAATACTGATCCTGTAACCCTATTAAACCGGTACATGTCAATTGCCTTTAAATTTGATTGCTTTATGTGCATATATGAATGTTTATAATAATTTTAGACATTGACTTCTTACTTATTGTGGAATCATGAGTTGATATTAAGGGTGTCCTCTTCAAGTCTAAACTCACTCAGAATGTTGGTGTGGGATTTTAGCTCAAATGAAGTTGAATATACATTTGTTAAGCGCACAGACTGAACTGACATCTCTCTCTCTCTTTCCTTGCATCTCTTTCCTGATGCCACAGATGGAGAGTTGGTGGATGCACTTTGAAAGGATAGAGGAAGAAGGAGATGAAGAAGGATTTGAGGAACCGTAGGATGTTGAAGAAACGCATTAAAATCTCTCATGACTCCACTGGTTTGATACAGCGATTATTTTAATTGTTGTAACATTTTTAGGCACGCAGTTCTGATTGAGTATCAACATTTAACTTTATAAAATGATAAGTTCCATCCAGTTACCATTTAGACCTTTTTTTTTTTTTTTCTTTTTCTTTTCCCCTTTAGTTTATTAGAGAATCTATTACGCTAGTATTAGAACAATGACATGACCGTTGTCCTCGGGTTTTTCGTTGTCTGAAATTACCATCTGATCAGATAAACTGGTGCAGATTTATTTTCTTCGTGGTGCAGATACACTAGGAGAGGAGCGGAGCAGTGGAATAACGATTTTTCTGGTGAGGTATAAAGAAACGGTGGAGAGACTGGATGGGGGTTTAAAACGGTGACCAGATTCAGGTGCATGAAGCCGGCCTCGAAGCCTTTTCATAAAAAGTAAAATTAGTTAGGTTGAGATTTTTCTAGCTAGTTGACTGACAAAAACTGGCAATTCCCCTGTGTGTGTTTTTTTTTTTTTTTTAAAAAGAAAATTTCCCTTCTCTCTGCTGTATTTAAGTTTAAAGCATTTAAAGTTGGAACAAATTTTCGAACGATACTTCTTATATTTGTGCAAATGCTGCATCTCTTTTCTTACACTTCTAGCGTGGTGTATCCTGTGTTGTTAGAGAGCAACAAGAACAAACTTCAGCATGATATCAATAACGTAACCCAATCAAAGCTATCATCTCCAAGCCGCTCCGGTAAAATATTGCAATGCTCAGCTTTAGAAATTCATAAACTAAATCCACCGTAGATGAGGGGCACTCATGCAAACAGACCACAGGCCTTAAGAGAAATGCATGATACTGTCTTAGGATTATACCCTTGCCATGGAGCATGCTGTATCCATTTTTTGATATGCTCCTTCGGTTCTATGTTGCTTATAGATGCAGAGTCGTGAAGAGGTTTATCTTTAACCACACAGGCCAATCAACAAGCCAGGGCCCGGAGGAGCTGTTTCCAAACAAAAGTTTCGATTCTGTTTACCATATAATATGGAATTTAAGTGGGTTCTTTGAACCGGTCCATGGATGTACCAATCACAAAGTTTTGTTAAAAACTTAGCTCGCAAATGGCAAATGCTTACACAAAAAGTTAGACTATAGCTTTCGTCACAAAAATTTTACAGACAATCTGATCCTTAACACACGCACCAGCACCAAAAAAAAAAAAAAACAAAAAAGAAAAAGAAAATTCTGACGTGAAAAACATGACTCGCAATCCACATTGGGCATAAATATTCACCATCAATACGTTCAATGCCTCTATGGACTGTACACTACACAGTAGATTATAATCCATTAAATATGCTCACAACGATCATTGAAATTAAAAATCTTGGGCTTACTGCTGGAGAACAGGGAGAGTTGGACGTGGCCTGACAACATTTAGTACCCCTCTTGCAGTTGCCTGTACTTGAAAAGAAAACCAATTGAGCATTTCTTGATATATTGCTAGATACGAAATATTTGCTACAACTTATATAACAGATTACCTCAAAGAAAGCATTGAAATTTAATCGCATGAGAAATTGTCTCAGAAAAGGCGCTCGTTGGCTACCAGCAAGCCGGCTGCTCCGTAGAATTGTATATAGAGAATTGGATTTCTTGTTAAATTCCTGATGTATAAATACACTAGTCAAGAGAAAATGATAGATGCTGCCCCCAGGGGAGCTTTAATGCAAGCACATCACATTACAATATGCTCTGAAATAAGAGCTGAATGCATGATAATTGTTGAAAGCATAATTTTTGACCAATATCTTGATAAAATAACAAAGGAAAATGGTTTATTGAAGAGATAAAGAACACAATGAGTAATGCTTGCATATCTGCAATTTACTGTTGAAGGCCTCAGAATATCTAATTGTGCATTCATGAATGACAAGGCTTTTTTCCCCTTTCCAAACCATGTAGAAGTTCAAAGCAAGGAGATGGGTGCATGCTGAAGAGACATTAAACTAGTGTGAAATGATTTCAAAAGAGTTCTTCAGCACACAAGAACTGTATTTTTCAAACACGAAAAATCATCAGCTTAAGTCCATCAGCAGGTTTCCTTTAGGAAAATGATGATGATGTGCAACCTACAGTTTAAGTTAGCCATTTAAATGTTAGTAGCTCAGCCTAGCCAATATAAGTGACCACATGATCCACCAAACCATTTAGATCATGATCTAACAATTAATCTTAAATCTTGGTATATTCAACAAACAATATTTTTTACCAGTAATCCAATTAATAAGACATACATGAACCGATATGATAATTTAGATTCAATTATCTTATTTTATTTATTTTCCTTTTTTTGTTAGAAGGGAGGGAAAGCTTCAATTTTTATTTAGAAATGGAAGAAAACATGACAAGTATTATCGGCATTTACCAGATAATTAAATCATAGGGTAAAGGAGGGCCAGTTGTAATATTTTATTTATACACTATGGCATCACCCTCAACTAATTTGGGATTAGGGTTTTGTTATTGTTTGTTTATTTGTTTGTATTATGGCATCAACTCCAATGAATCCCAGATTTTTGAGAACTAAGGTAAAGCATATCAGGATGGTTGTGCAATGATGTCCCAGGCGCTGGTCAAAATACTGGCAAAGTAATCTGTGACCCCATGGAGGTTCTTGAAATGGATCAGTGATTGATTTTTGACAGTCTTAACGTCTGTCCGATTCATGAATTGGGAGATGTTAGATGGGACACCCAGCATGACTGGCTTGGGTGGACTGATAAATCTAATAGAACATGGACTTCCAAATTTTAAGCCTATGTTTGCCAATTAGGTGATGCAAGATAGATGAACACATTGAAGATCCAAAAAAATTAGCACCTTATAACCACTACTTTCCATTAAGTAAAGGGAAACAAATCATTCATAGATGTTGATTTACTAAGAACTCTCCCTACCACATGGTCTTTGCTCCATTTTCTCTTTACCATATTGAGATTTAGGCCAACACCATCAAATTTTAATCTCAATTGGCCATAAGTAGGCCTCCTAGGGGATAAGGAGGCATCTTTAAGGGAGTCAATGATAGAACCTTACATGCTATTTTGTCATATCGCCTACACTTTTGCAAGCTCTGTATTAAGATATGATTAAGATACGAATATATGAATGCATATATAGTTTTTTTGACTTTACACCAATAGTGAGTCTTTCATGTGTTTCTTACAAAAAATAAGCTACTGAGATCAAAAGACAAATCAAGATTAATCTACAAAACATTATTATGAATGTGCCCAGTATATTCACAAATGTTGTTACAGTGATTTTTTTGGTAATATATTAGGTCAAAGGGAGGGAAAAGACATAGTGTTATACCTTCTCTTTGACTGTAATATTCAAAGATTCCTGCCGATAAATTTAGCTACTTCCTCAAAAAAAGTCTAAAATAATAATCTACAACTACTGTTATTAACACGAGAATACTCAACAGGAACTTCATCCAAGCAAAAAAACTTTGGGTATATACAAGAATTTAGGTCCTCATGGAACAGAACTACATCCTTTGCTATTCTGACAGGAAAACAAGATCAGGATAAGTGTGGGACACTAGTATTCTCTTGAACTAGGATGTCTCGATTGTCCTGGCAGTGTCCCGACACTTGGGATCCACCAGGATGGTTGGTTGGACCAGGACAATTTTTTTCCCTTTTTATTCTTTTTCTTACTGACTGTTTGGTTATGCTCGGCCTTACCATTTTGTCCAGTTTCTGTACCATGTAGAAGAGATGGGGCCCAATATCAAGATTTAAACCATTAAGTATATATGTTGCAAACGAGGATGAAGTGCCCTTTCCCTTGAGGCCCAAAAGAGAGATCCAATTTGGGAAAGGGCAGGAGTTTCCTTCACGGCCTCTTTACCATAAAAAACCCATTCAGTATGTTGCAGGAAGATTATTTATTCAATTGAGCTCAGTCACGTGAATTTGCATTAGTGCACTTAGTGTTGCTTATAGGAAGACTCCTTACAGCCTAAAGCTTATTTAACAATAACGATGCTGATTGATAACTGCATGATGCCAATATAATGTGATATTATAGAGGTGTAGCATTACAAAATCTTCAAGATGGAAAACATATTTCAACAACAAAGTACTAGTGCAAATTAGATATTACCTAATATTGTCTAAAACCCTATAAAATCTCTAAGCATGAAATCAATCAATATGACTTGTACAATGTCACTGTTGCTCAGAACAGGTGGATGATTCATGGTTGCGAGTGTTTTATTAATTTCAGAAAAAAAAAATCAATTAACCCAATGATCAGACAACTCGAGGTAATATTTATGATACTGCAGCCAATATGATGGCTCTACCTAGCAGTATTCAAGCCACATATTATAAATAGAGTTGCCATCATCAATGTTTTACTATAAACTGCATGTGCATGTCACTTTGAAAAGTACCATGCTGCAGTCTTTTCTCATGTCAACTATCAGTCTCCTCAGTCAAATTAAGTGCATCTTTCCTTGATAGAATGTTGACTGAAAATTGGACAGACAATAACTATCTTGCATAATCACTGCCATTGGAAAAGCTGCATGAAATGAAAACTCTGGCAATACCTCAGTTATATGTTCCAGTTCAGCTAAATTTGGACTGCTTTCATAATTTTCAATATTCCAGCAGAACTGCAGGCAGAGTTTCATGATGCTGTCTAAAATTCTAGAGACTGAACCAATATCGAGGAAGGACTGTGAAATCAAAGCTGACAAATATCTGCACGTAATATGCAATAATATGTGATGAGCAAGCACTTCAAAGAATATACAATAATGCATAGTGACTTAAAGAAAATGAATAATGATGGCTGATGCAGTGGAAAGCTAACCATGCCTGAAAGAATTTTGCAAACAGGAAAGATTATGAAACTTGTAAATATAATACCACACCTGACCCTGATCTCATGCATATGCATGTTCACAGAATAATCAATTCAGTGAGGATATGAGTCATCGTTAATTAAAAGGAGGTGGTGCTTGATGCGATGAAGAAATTGGCAAAAGACTAAGGCATCAGGTCAAACTTATTTCATATTTATTCAAAGCGACCAATTAAGTGTTTTCACTTCATTCCCTCCCCTTCTTGAATCCTACAAAAAACTAAGCCCCATTTTTTTCTTGAACAACTCCGGCTTCTAGTGCAAATGACTGCACTTTTGAAAAGGTTTCCAAATCTCTAAGGGCAATAACCCCAGGTTTCTTCAGATGTACTCTTATTTCTTATCTGTCCACTGTACCTTGCAATAATATTTCATAACTTCATATAAATTCAACATATTAATCCTATTAAAGAAATTCGGACAGAAAGGATATGAGAATTGTCGCACAATTGTGCATTGTAGAACAAGAATAAAATTACATCTTTGCGCATTATTGACACCATATCAACTATCTTTGCAAATAAGTTTAAAGTAATATGAGATTATGAGTTTAATGATCCAATAAGTAAAAAGAACTTCCCAACTCCTAAAATAAGCCAGCATCTTCATCTTTTGGCTTCTGGTCTCTTAACCCTCAAATAGGTCATTAAATCATTAAAAATAAATAAACACTAAAACCTCCTGTAATCACCACCACAACCTAGCACCAAGTAATCTAGCCTATGAATCACCAAAACAGCCAACACAATGTTGTCATAATGGACAACAAATACCATAACTACCACTACCACTGCCATTGCCATTACTTCCACTGTTGGAGTAAAATAACCGAAGAAACTGATGACTAGCAATGTAGCACGACAGCAATGAGCTATAACAAGAGGGAGAAATATTACATACTCCTGATGGAATCCCACTAGTTCTGTAAAATCATGAGAATCTTGCACATGAGCTTGCAAGACATTCCATTGAGACTCGATAACATCAACCTGCAAAAAACAATGAACTTTCTTTGACAAAAGTAGAATTACTAAAAGACAAAGCAATTTACCTAGTTGGTCAAAATTTACACAAAGTAAATGGTATGAAAAGTATAAGCAAACAAGGACCAGTAAAAGTTTAGTAAATAAAAACATTCTAATGGCTACAAGAAAATGCACAACATATATCCAAACAGATCTGTGATTTTGTGACTATATGTTGGAATTAAATTTTCAAGGGGATAACATGACTATAATGCTTTCGTGGGTTTTTGGCTCAAAATAGTTATTTGACGTTTTAAAGTATAACCTAAAACTGAGTGTGGTTAAATAAGGCTTCTAGTTTTGCATTTGCAATGTGCATGGACCATCAAACTTTTACAAAAGGAATGAAGAGGTTCCAAAGAACATTGAGGTAAACTTTGCATTGCCTTCGTAAAATTGAGGTGCTCCTCAGGTTTGCTGAAAAAGCTATCTAAGTGCTTGATGGGATGAAGAAATTGCCTGATGTTCAGCCCTGAGTAGGCCATGGTCTGTACATGCAAGGATTTGGTTCAACATTGTGCACAACACATGCTCAACATAAATCAATTTCAGCTCTGTTTTAACCTAGTTAAACAAATCAGCTCCTTTTTTGACTTGTTTCAAACTTCACTAACATGGGAGCATAGGGCGCACTTGTTTATGCTTCAAAAGATCTGTTACATAACTATGTGCTGAGACATTGTGCACATCGGTTGATGTTCAACTTAATCACATATGCTGGGTAACAATATGGATCATTAAATACACACATGTACAAGACAAAACATTGCATATGTTCAAGTTCCAATTCCCACTCCTTTCTCTGCCCTCCAACTAATCACCTCCAATATCTCTCTTGCTCTTAGCCTCCACTCCTTTGCAGCCCTCAACTCAAACCGCAATCCCTAACCCTTAAAGGAACCTCAATCAATCTCCATCACCCTCAACCATCCCCTGCCTTCCTCAACTCTAAGCCCTAGACCAAACCTTTATTGGATTAGGCCTCTATATGGTGCAATAACCCTGGACTTCAGCTAAAAGGGCTAGCTAATAAGTTATTATATCAGATCCTGGGCCCTATATAAGCACATAAGATCTCTTCGTTGCACAATCAATGGGGGACTAAACGCATGCCCGCACAAGATGTCATAGAAAGTGTGCTTTTGGATTAAACTTAGATGAACCACAAATTAATCCTAATCTAACCTATTTACACGCATAACTCTTACACATGAGACATTATCAGGCATTTTATGTTGGTTACTGGAGCTAGAAAACTAACCTATACTTCTGCACAAAAAGAAAAAAAAAAGAAAGTTGTGCATCAATGCAACTGATTTATGAATCAATTAACGATGCGCCAATTATTTATATACCATTTTTCTTTAACTGCGCGATAATTTAGAACCATAGTTTTATTGGAAATACCTGTATATAAAATTGCAAATTTCTAATCAAGAAAGTCATGTGCTCCCTGACACGCCACATAGGCCTAGGGCGTTGCCGACGCTGTTGGGATGCTGAGCCATTCTTGCGATTCTTCCGATGGTTAGCAAAGTCAGCATGATCTTGATGCATTACTGCAGCCCATGATTTCTCCAATTCCATTTGTGTTCTCTTGAGTCTAATCAAATACTGGAAAACTTTGAGGTACCTGCACAATCACCACTCTCATATATAAGAGGAAGAAGGATGGGTGACATCACCATAAAAGAATTATAAGGGTTTTCTTTAACCACAAACTTAGAATCTTTCTTAATGCAATTCAAAGTTATAGTCAGCAACATGTCAACAACTACATTTTCCAGTTGATGCCAATCATAAAACTTACTTAGAAAGAACCTCCTGAGTGAAGAATAACTGCAATGGCCAATCAATAGAATACTCAAGAGCAATGCCATCCCAACCATCAAGCGACAACTCTGAGGAAGCTCTGCCTTGTGAAGGAACTCCCAAATTTCCATCAGCTTGGACCTTCATCTTTGAATCCATTTGAAAGGCACTCACATTAATTCCAAATGAAGACATTCTGCAATAGAAGAGATCAAATTCAGACACAAAACTTTGAAAACAGTTTGCAGTTGTAATATCATATCTGCAATGGGGAAAAAAATATGATTATTTATCCAATAAACCCAGAATTACAGTATACCTCAGTCACCAACCTTAGCGATACTCTAGAAAAATATTTGTCTTCATCACCTATAGTCTTTAAAGCAGCCTGCATCAAATAATGATACCAGCTGTAAATTTTTTTAATTAATTGAAGTTAACAAAACAAACCCCAACCTACCTACCATTGGATCTGAAACCAGACCCTGAACAGTAGGCATCACTAAATGGCCAGCCAAAGATATAATTTAATTTAAAATTAAAAGTTTGAGAGGAAAATGGAGATTCCAAAATGGGAATAAAAGTGCAGAATCAATAATGAGTCATCCAGAAAAAAAGTTCCACTTGATCATGATGTTTCCTATTAATACATCATAACAAATGGATGGTTTCAATGTGGCCAAATACATTGATTTACTCTGATCTATGGTTTAGAACATCCAAGAATATTGTATATTGGTTCATATACATTTCAAGTTGCACATGTCATGATCAACAGTGTGAATTTTCAACTTAAAGGTACTATCATACATTTTAGCACACTAGCATTGTTGGTGCCAATATTTTTGTACCCACTTGATAAATTTTTAAGTATTAGACATTTTCAGTATTGTAGATCATGTTCAACAAATTAAAATATAATTTGGATTGCCTGTCATTGACTCTGCATGGTTAACTCCATTAAAGACATAAATGTGTACCTCAACTTGCATACCTACAATCCAACATACATACATAAACATGATTGCAAATATGTTATGGTCTGTGCTGATAGAAATTGCAATCTTACCAACTGAAATGGTACCATGAGATCTGCTTCAGCAGTTGATTGCCGAGGGGGTAGACGCATTAGTTGACGACTCTCCTCAAGAAAACACTAACAGTTGTCAAGCAAGTTGCATATAATATTAGATTTCAGACAAATATATCAAGATATCTCAGCATAGCAATATCATGTGATAGATAGAAAGCCAATTACAAGGGAGTCTACAAGAACATATACATCATAAACAATAGCTGTAAGTTGCTACACCATCCATCAAGTTTTTGATCAAAAAGAGATGTTTCAGGTCTCTTGATTCAACCTGATTTAGTTGTATCTCTATTATCTCTATTTAGGAAACTCCATTGTTTTAATATGACAATATACTTTCAAGAACTAGAATCTAGCCAATGATACTAAAGATCTGATTTAGCTGCTATTTTTATTTATTTTAGAGTAAAACAAGGCCATGTTCGTACTTTGGGTGCGAGATTGTGCTGTTTGAAAATGATGAGAGTGTAGGACTGTCATGAGTGTGACATGAGAGTTGTAAGTTATAGCTTATTACAATAAATCCCTCATATTGGACAATGAGATGAGCACTGAACGAGTGGTGAACAAGAGTTTTTTTTCTTTTGTTTTGTTAGGGGTTGCACTTAGCATGTATGGGAAGGGAAGAAGAGAGAAGCCAATGCACTTGCTTCTATGTTTTCAGTTTGGGCATGGCCGAAGCCTTTTGGTCTCAGGATTTCAGACAACTTCAAATAATGGTCAAAACCAAAAAAAATTTATGGATCGCCAATGATTTTAGAAGATACCATTAATAACTAGAAGGTATTGGTTCATGCTGGATTTTCCATGAATTACCAGCTGTTAGATTGTTTGACTTAAAAATAACTGCAATGCTAAATTTCATGTTTTAGGATTTTGAATTTTGATATCTCAGTGGAGAATCATTGGTCTCTTGGTAATTGAAAGAGACATGAGAAGCAAACACAACAGCAAAACCCTTCACAATATGAATAGGTACAGAGCAAGTGGTTCATATGCTGCTCAGTTTAAGTTCTCTAGTTCAGTTTGCACAGCTTTGTGCATAATTATACAAAAGGAATATGCAAATCTACACAGGGCTCTTTTCACCCATATGTAGAATTACCTCCCACAGACTTAATTATAATACTAGAAAGAGAAATTATTCCATACTGAACGGATAATGTGATCATGAAAAGAATATTATAGAAAATAAATGTTTGAATTTTGAATTTTCGGAACAGGAAACAGAAAGTCAAATGCATGGTAATCACATCATCATGTTCAAAACTATGAAGGGAAATAGATACAAACTTTAGAGGAGAAAAATGCTAGTCCCTTACCTGGAAGAAATCACCTTTTGCTAATAGAAAGTAATTTTTAAGGGCCTTGAGGTGACCATTCAAATCAGCACGTATAACCACAAGCTGTTACAGACATGATGAAACTAGAATAGCATTACAGAGGAACTATAATATCAACTTTATCATGTATAGAACCAGCCATTACCTGCCAAAGATGATTTGCTGCAATCGTGCGAATTGAACTTACAGCAGATTCAAACAATCTCTTGTGGAACTCAGATGATTGCTGCAGCAAATGAAAAAAGAAAATACAGTTAATTATTTAATAAACTTGAAATAAAGAAAAAGTGTGTACAGTTAAATAAACAAAAGAAAACATAAGCATCCACTTGAAAATCTGGAGCAAAGAAACCCAGCTAAAACAAAATGATAGGAGTACCATATATGTTTACATAGAATTAACCAAAGAAAATTGCAAAATATTCAAAACCTTTAACTCTTGAAGCATGGCATCAATTTTATCAGCCTCAGATTGTGGAAGTAGTTCTTCGGCAATCAGACTGGTACCCTTGAGCAGCTCCTTTTGAGGAGAAAAACTTCCTAAAACACCTTGAATCCTATGACTTTCTTTAGGCACAGACTGATGAATAGAGGATTCCTGCAATCTAAAAGCAGGACTGGGATTGCGAAGAACCCTCACTGCTTTACCGGCAAAGAGAATTGATTCAGCAACATGCATATGTATATACTCCGGTAACATGTCCTGCATGATGATTACAATGAAGATCATTAGATTGGTAAAAAGAAAACGCCATAGTTAAATAAAGGTTGTACAGAGATGTAACTGCAATGACACCCAGTTCTTATTACATTTGTTTTGCTGTTCTTTATTCTGTCTTTTAGCTTCTTTAATTTATAGTTTAATCTCATTGATCTTCGCTCAGATGCAATTATGCAGATCAATAGTGTCAAAGCTAAATGAATCAAATTATGCTGGATTTATAACCACACTGACTTGCTGATCATATCTGATGTACAAATATTTATCAGATATTTGATTCCATGCATCAGCCAGTTCATATGCATGCATCACATCTTAGAGCATGCATAACATAGGATAGTCCTCTGGGACGAAGTATCAACTAAAACAATCAAAATTTGCAGGTGACGAAGCAGGAAACCAAATTGATCCAATGAAAATTTTAATATTCCAACTCAAACGGGTTTTCCCAGCTCTGAGTAAAAAGAGAAACCCATGCTAGTTTTAGTGTTTCCCTATATTAAAATCAATAATTTACCCTTAAGTTTAGAATAATCTTTCATCACATGAACCTCTAGAATGTAGATAATAAAAAACGAAAATACATCTTACATTATCTTGGGAAATGCAGGAAGTTGTATTATGTGTGCTCTTTACAGCTTTAAATTAGATGCCCATATTCACTGATCAAAAGAAACTCCAATGGTGAAAATAATGGGGCTCCTACAGATTTTTTTTTTTTTGCTTCGTCAATGGTTATATCTTTTAAAAAAAAATACATGACAAATCAATTGCAAAAATGACAAGATTAAAACATCCAATGACATTTAGGTTGGTCTTCACTGTACAAACTACAGAAAGGTACTGGAGATTGAAACAAAGCATTAGGTTTGAAGCAGCAAGGTGGGTGTAGATACAAGGACAAGACTCCAGATAGGGTGTAGCAAGGATATTGCATACCTGACAAGCCCCGACAATGGACCTAGCATGAGGGAACATTATAAATATCGATCCAAACTTGAAACTAATGCTTTAAATGATTGATTTTTCAATAAGTGAACTAATGTTTTAAATTGATCAATAGTTCAGGATTATACAACTACCGGAATTCTCATTTACGGGTGTGTGAGGACATTTAAAGCACAATATGAACATTATGGTAATACTTCGATAGCCACTTGTTGACAAGTTGGCATGTCTTCAAGCCTTCAGATAATCAAATATTTTCATCCTTATTATCTAACTTAGTTTTTTTTTCTTAGTTACTATCTGTGCATTTGGCCATTTGAAATTTTCTTTCAGTATTGGAGATCCACCACCCCTTGATTTCCAGCTCTTCCTCAGCTTGCCTCCTCTGTCAGATCTTTGTTGTTATCAAACTTAATTTTACACATTAGAACCTTATCTCTTTCTTACTCATTGGTTCAACATTTTATCCAGTTCACCTTTTCCGCACTCTTTAATACATTGTGACTACCATGTCAAATTCATGATGTAATCTAAGGTTAAGGCAACAGATAATAAAGAAAAGAGTCAGGATCTACTATACTGACTCTGATTTATCACTGTCATTTTATATATCAGAATCATCTCTTTTGCCTATCATGTGTGACACTTTGTCCATTTGGCTTTTTACACCCCTCTTTAGTGCATTGTCACTACCAAACTGAACTCATGAGGTTAGGGCTACCTGATAATGGGTGAAGGGTTTAGGGTCTATGATCCCAAAGATGCTTTGGAATACAGGAAAACTGAATAACAGAAGCAACAAAACTCATGATGTTGTGTTAAGGTCCCATCGGCTAAGGAGAAGTAGCATTTAAAAGAGGACCAGACTTGGGAATAGGATCGCATGAGGATGTGGGATTAAAGGTTTTATGCAAGGTAGACATTCATCTGCAGATCAATGTGCTAACATGGAGAAAGACAAGCACATATCTCCTTTGATCATTGAGTTTTCCCCTCCGGCTTAATATCACAACAGAGCATATGTTCTCCTCTAGTATTAGCCACCCACAGCCTATATGTCACGTCCTTAGTAGGCCAAGTAATTACCTATTGGCTTGTGGATTTTAAATGGTTAGTTGTAAAACTGAGACATAGCATTCAAATTCTGGGTTCTAGTTGTCCATATGGAATCCCTCTCATGATTTCACTTTGCAATTTTCAGATGTCCTTGATAAATTTAGTAAATCCTTTATCCTGACATGACAACTTAACAACTGTCATAGCAAGATTACATATCGCTGCTTATGCATGCATATTGGAAGACATCTCCACTTTTACCTCCCCCACCCCACCACGCCCCCCCCCCCCACCCAAAAAAAAAAAAAAAAGAGTCCATATAAAGAATAGCTGAAGAAAGCAGCGAAATGGAATAACTGCAAACGAAGTAGATGCCATCGACCATAAATACTTCAAATGAGGCATAACAAAAGCATACCAAGGATATGTGGAACCCCAAGTGCCAATCAGTTAGAGTTGCATCATCAACTGATTTATGCATCAACTTTTCAATTACATCAAGATGAGATGATTCACTTTCCTCGTCCCTATCATCTTGTCTGCAAAGTCATAAAAGGAAAGGCCTGAATGTTACAAATATTTGTGAAGCAAAGTTGAAGGAAGCATGTAACCATGACAATAACCAAGAAGAATTATGCCATATCTCAGGTAGATCTAACCCTTCTCTTCATAAAAGTCCTAGTACCAGCTATGACATGAAGATAGGTGCTGTGTGCCATGAGTAAAAATTCCACAGTTGAAAGTAGATGACACAATACATGACTCTGAAAAAGGCAAATGATGAGGATAAAAAATGTAAGCTGAATGACCTTTTCTTTTTTCCAAAGATCATCCAACAACTAGATGGACATGCATACTAATCAGTTCACCTCCATTAGCACTTCTGTAAATAAAGTTGCTTATCTATTAACGTCCATTAACCTAACGTAAAGAAGAATGCAGAAACTTGTGCCAAGCAGGCCATGATCCATAAGTTCAGCTCATTAATTGTTTGCTTCACCTGTGGTCCCATACTTTATTTTGTTAATTAAATGGTTGTGTACTTTGTTGGTTTGCACTGTAACTATTTAATTTAACCGATTGATGTGCTCACAATTACCATCCTTTTTATTTCCAATTGTGCAACTCCATTCCTTTGATATTCTGTGGGCAAAAGCAACAAAGGCATAGACTGAGGTAAAATGCAAGGTGGCAACCTATAATCCAATCTATCCATCATGTGGCCCAAAACTCTACTATCCCAAGGCCCATCAAATGTTCAAAATCACTGATATTGTTGTTGAAAATTTGTTCATTTTGCAAGGTATAACACAAAAAAAAAGTGCTTCATCAATATCGATATCGTCACCATCATCAATATCCTTGGGAAGTGTATACCAAGCAGAACAGTGTGGTACTAGATGTTACATGCATTGACATACATTTGTATGTGTGTATATATTAAAAAGTGCAAGCTGTAGAAAATCTCAAGGTACCAGCTCATTTTGAAACCTACAGGTTGATACATTATACAGCTGGAACAAACTTTCATTCAATTATATACCTCTGAATGAAAAATTCACCATGCTGATCTTGAAGAATTCCATAAATCATCCAAGATGCAAGTTGATTGTACATGACCTGATGTCCATGCCAAAGCAGCCTTTGCTTTTGCACATGACAAACAAAGAAACAAAGCTCAGTTCAAAACATAAACCAATCTAATGATTAAATCCAGCATGAAACAGAAGTTAAAAATAAAAAAAGACAAAGCTCGATAATTAAAGCATATAGTTCACATCAGGTTCCAACTGAATATATAGTCAGATGATGGAAAAGGAATGCAGTTAGACAGTACTGCTACAGAGCATAGACAGTATTGCAACAATCGGATACAATTCCGAAGACAACTTACAACAAATGACAAACAGGAGAGTGTGAGTATTCCCAACCATGACAACACATAATGTTTAAAAACTTCAATATATGGATTTTTTTCCCATTATAGTGAAAGTTATGTAGCAAGTGATACCACAACATACAGCTCTCATTAAAATATTAAACATTCCAAGCAGCTATAGCTGTCTATCTCATTTATAGTCAGTTTAAGATAAGGATGTTGAAAACTAATTTTAGACATTCAATATAGCAGTTGTTGGTATATGATTACTTATTCAATCTCATAACACTCCAGTGTAGCACAAAAAAATTAAAGAAATAACATGTTCATGCATGCATGTCCAAGTATAAAGTTAATAGATATGATGCATTTCCTAAAAAGAAATGTAAGGAGCAGGCAACAATGTTAGATTTATCAACTAATTATTACAACTGAACAAGAAACAACATGAAAGTTTAGGTCTGAACCTTTCTTTAACATTTATACATGACATGATCTAAAAAGTTGCCAATGAGGTCATGCAGAAGTCATTAAGGTAGGTTTTTTTTTTTTTTGTGTAAAATATTAAGATAGTTGGATTGTTGGGTCACATTAGTCCCTCTCTATCTAATAAAGTCAAGCTACTTGCATTGTTTTCATAAAATATGACAATGATACAGTTAATTAGTGGCAGTGACAATGATGAAGGGGCCATGGATTGGTGCAATGGTCAAGGCTTGGGTTGCAAGTGTAGTGGCACGAGTCCAAGTCCTGGGGCAGCCACTTTGTATTTAAAAAAAATGCCAGAGATTAGGTCTGTCCCCAGTCCACCTCTCCCACAAGCCCGAACTGTTGGGAGCATGAGAACATAACTGAGTAAGAGTGCCTTTTCTTTTTTTGCTGTGATAGTGATGAATTTAAGAAACCAAACATTTTTCTTGGCAACATTTCCAAACAAAAAGATTTGCAGAAGTTATGTTATTTCATGCCCAACAAAGTGCCATCTTCATGAAATAGTTTATCACTTTATCGCAACAGAGATTCATGACTAGTATTAAAAAATAACAGGTATCTCAACAGAAAAACCTAAAAATATACCAGTGGATCAAAATTTTTAAGAATTTGTTTGATCCAGGAAGATATCAACAATTAGATGGCCACTTATTCAATTATTTTGAAAATATGAGAAATTGTATTGCATTATTGTATGTACTATACATCATTTTCTGCATGAAAACAGATTAACACTTGTTGAAAATCATGATGTCAATGATGCACTAATACAAGGCTTGAGTATAATCCATGGTCATCTAATTCTTGAAGCGTTTACTCATGCCGGTTGGGCAAGATATACGGTAGATGGAAGATCTGCCATGGAAATCACAAACTCTTGGAGGAAGTTTATGGATCAAGAAGTTTGAGAGATTCAAGATAGTTAATTATCGTAATGAACTCAACAGAGAGTAAAGACAGAAATCCTCTCTATAACTCTAAATAATATAAGCGCACGCGAGTATATGGTAAAATCTTAAGTAACCTTCAAGTAACTGCAGTATGACGTGGACTGCCATAATTCTAAAAACAAACAATGCCCAAAAGGGGGAAAAGGAAGAAAGCCTATATACCCCTGAAAATATGCTCAGTTATGATTGCCCTAATCAACTGTCTGATGCATTATAAATTCTATATGCTGAGCATAGGAAATAAATATCAAATTTCTTTATGGTGAAAAAAAGTGAGTCAAAAAGCATCTGACATTCACATATAGAGGCCTTCAGGGCAAATTAGTCCATACCTTTGAATGCATGCTTGCAATTCAGGCACCCCACAGTGGCATCTTTTGTGCAGAAAATTGAGAAGCTGTCCTCCTCTAATATCTTCACGTTCAATTTCCACAATAAGCTCGTAAAGAGGAGGCAATAGGACCTCGAACTAGGGGAGTTTGACCAGTTATGAAGTAGCAAGAAGGCCAAAAATGTACATAAATCAATACATTTCATATAGCAAAATAAAATGATTAAGGAAATCACAATCAAGATTGATTTCCAAGAAATTTACTTGCACGGTACACAGACCACCACAACCACAAATAATACTTTGCCCCATATCATTATAGAAAAGGATTTCACAAGAACGAGATAGTGAGAATAATCTAGGATACAGAGAAACTAAACCAACAGACCAAAATAAAATTGCATGCCCTTTTCCAGTAACATTTACAGTGCACTTGTAAAGCCAATTCAAGCAGCAGAACACATTTATCAAATATGCACTTTTCAATATGCATGAAGTTATGACCATAAATATTATCATTAAAAATAAACAATAGCATTTTTTTTCTTTGTTTTTCCATTTGGTGGCTGGTTAGCTGCACTACAGTACACTGTTAAAAACTAGCATAGCCATGAACATAAGTGCTATGACTGTACACACCATTTTTTTTTCTTTCACATAATTCTTTGAATTCTTGATCAAACCATACATGATTTTGGAGAGGTTCACCAAGAGAAGCAATCAACATTCAGGTTGCATGCCCTTAAGAACAGGTATTTGATGTTTCAAAAATTAAACTGTATTTTCTTTTTTGTATATTCTTTAATGTCTTCGCTCGTTCCATGAGTCTTTTAGCAATTCATTAAGGTGTCCATAGTCCATGTCCTTGTATCAAAGAATACTATGTATTACTTGAATTGAGATCATTATAACCATATAGAACTTTGCATGCAACATTGCATGTTTTTCAAGCATTGTACACTCAAATCAATAATACAAGATCCGAAACTTTTTGTCCTACTACATTTGGGCATGTTAAGACATGATATACATTGTTGATTCCTTCTCTAACAATTTGAGCTTTAGGGTCTAGTAGTAAGTTAACATGGTTTTAGAACTCAAGTTTGCTGGAGGTCATGAGTTTGAATCCTTCCACTTTAATTATTTATCAAATTATTCTCGGTTATCCATTATCTTGATCTAGTTTGTTTTGACTAGGTTATCTCTCCATGTGCATGGTCCAAGCCCCATGTGAAAGAGGTGTTAAGGATATGCATTATTGATCCACTCCCTCAGTCATCTCTCCATGTGCATGGTCCGGGCCCCATGTGAAAGAGGTGTTAAGGAAATGCATTATTGATCCACTCCCTATCAGCTTAAGGTTTCAAGTTCTAGTGGTTAGTGCATATAGTATTAGAGCTGAAGGTCATGCATTCAAATCCCCACTTAAACCTTTTTCACTCCATCCATTTCTTATCTAGAGTATTTTTTTTTATTGACTCATTCTTGAACGCTATCTTGAGTCATTCTTGGCATAATATGCCTTCATGCGCATGATCTTGACAGCATGTGACAGAGGGGTTGTTAAGGTCTAACATATACCATGGACCCCTTCCCTAAAAGCTTAAGCTTTTGCAGTTTAGTGGTAAATAAGAGCAATTTTAATATAGGATCAAGTCCTTTAAGCAAGACTGAGATATAGAAAATGTTCAGCAAAAACTTCCACAATATGCTTCCTACAAAAAGACACAATTTCAAATATAACTATAGGGAGAAACCACCTGGACTTGGAACTTTTCACCTTCACATTTCATCCCTCAATTCATTTTGCATGACCTTGTTCTACGAAGAATTAAGTGCCAAGGTATGGTAGAACATATTTAGAAATATATAGAAATTACCTAGGCATAAACGCAATGATTTTGCACCGAGAAAAGCCACTTATTTTATATAATTATTTTTTGTGCCCACAAAGAGTAAAGGTATACTTTACTCCAAAGCTCTTTATGATAAGTCAAAACACAGACATAGCCTTTAATTGTTTTTCCCCATATAGCTTTTATGCCAAACAGGTTTTCCCCACACGATAAAATGAAATAAGAAAACATTAAAAGTCATTTTCACCAGCAAGAACAAAGTATGAAGTGGCTAAGATACAATATCAATAAGAACAGATCCTAGTACATTTAAGGCAGTCTAATCACATGTTTCCAAATATTTGTTTAACAATTTATGGGGTACTATAATAAAGATTGGGAACATCTTAAATTCTCATTTTTATGTTAAATTGCAACTTTTGCATTATTGAATTAACAAGTATGTGAATACATAAGTCATTAGTGTCCCCAACAAAATAATTGCCAACATATTTCATGATCACTAGCATAACAACCCAAAGAATAAAGTATTAACATTTTCAAAATTAAGGTCAGTCTACAGATACTAGAAGCAGCAAAGCCATATTGAAAGCTGGATGAAGATAGACAGCAAACTCTTTTCCACCATAGTGCAACAAACAAGGCCTCTCTCTCTCTCTCTCTCTCTCTCTCTCTCTGAGAGATTAGATTAAGAAAAGTTTGGTGCAGCAGCGTTTTGATCTTACTACAGAGAATAGTAAACTACTGTTAAAGAGTACAAGGAGTTTCATTCCACTTAAGTTACAAGTGATCATTTAAAATAGCAGACTTTTAAGATCATTTATGAGTAGTTCCATCCATGTCTTATTTGGCCTCCTCACCCTCCATGCTGACCCTTAACATGAGCAGAGGTAATGTCACAGGTAGCTTTTGGCCTAGCTGCCTATGTCTAAACCATCTCAAATGGTTCTCCCCACAATTTATCCTCCATCAGTATTGCTTCTACATTCCCTTAACATAATAATTTCTTATATATGTTGCTAATAGACCTCATTCCCAATGTCTACATGCCTATCTTATGCTTAAGGCTCTTTTATCCCCCAACAATTTTATTCCATACAAAAGATATGTCCATGCTCTTGTCTCCCAACACTTTAATGTCAATGGCAATCACTAATCATGTAAGACCCCAAAAGCACATATGCACTAAAACTAATGCTTTAGTCAAGTTAGATTGATCTTCTATCTCTCCATTGAATAGAATAGATGCAAGGTTTCGAAAGCATTTCTATGACACCTAGCGTAGTGCAATACTGTGTACATATTGATTCCTTGCATATTTTCGCTAAAACTGCTCTAAATCATTTCTTGCTTTGAGTATTTTCTAAACATCTGTTCCTTAGAACTTCGATAATTCTAATTCAACATTCAAAATTTCACTAGTCTCATCGTTTGACACTATACATTCTACAGTGACATACAAAGGGTGCTCCTCTTGGATAACAGTCATAAGTTCATCTATAATAAGTTTGAATAGATAGAGATTTAACTTTTATCCTCAATGAAAGCTCATCAACACCAGGAACTCCTCGGCTTCTTAACAAGCACTTTATCCGTTTCACTCCAGTATACATGTCTTAGAATTGCATTTAATCTGCTTTCTTTCTTCATGAATGCCAAATAAGCTCTCTAAAAATTTCATTATAAGCAGTTTCCAGACTACTAAATAGTGGGTAGTTTCTTCCTCTTTTCTTGAAACTTTTGTCAAACATCCACAATCCAATATGGTCCAATAGCTACAATATCAGGCACATCCAATAGTGCTTTGCATGCATAACCATGAATGATTTGCCCCCTTTTAGTTCAGAAATTCATAAGAATGCCTGTTTTACTCGACAGCATGCATTTTTTTCCCCTACAATCATATAAAAGAGCATCTTAACACTGTTTAGTTAGATGACACAAACAAAGGAAAGGAAAACGAAGTATAATAAAGCTAGTATTCATTATTTTGCCATCAATATCTGCTAAAGCTACAAAGGAGAAGAAAAGGAAAGAAAGAAGCTTCAAGTTTATCAGCTTATGAAGAATCATACATAAACAAACCTTATTGAGTCCTTGAGTCACAGTTGCCAGAATGGGCAAAGGATCTGACAGCAAATTCTGCTCAACTTGCAGAACAGCAGACCTATAAACCGATAAAATTTCAACAATGCCATTGGCAATGGCCCTTCGATAAACACTAGCCTTCCTTGGTTTTCCTTTCTGGCTCTCACCAGTTCCATATAAAGGAACATCTGTTACTGAATGTATTGAACTTAAATTGCGGGATCTTTTTGCGAAGCGATCAAGCTCCCTATAGTAGAAGCCTAATGATATGAGTCTTTCGATAACACTCCTGTACATCAACATGTCATTACATGATTAGAAAAGATAAATCCAAACCATCTTATTGTATTCATCCCTGATGAGAAGAAAAAAGATAAAAAATGATGAAGAATATGAACAAATATAACTAATAATCATAAAACTTTATAATAAATAGAAGTCAAATGAGATGCTAACCAATAGGCATTAACATAGGCACCCACATTATTATATATTGCACAATCAATGAAAAAAGCTTTCAATACCATAAAAAGACTCTTATGACAATAACACAGTTAGTCAATTATCAAAACATAGGCCTTCACCTTGGACACGTTAAAGATTTTTAATTTTTACTGAGCGACCACTTGAAATACTTATTCTGTTGGATGAAAATAAGAAATCAATTTCGAATTCTCAAAATGTCAAATTTGAGCTGCAGCATTATTTTACTAAGAAAAAAAAGGCTGAAGCATTTCACCACAAATAATGCTGCTCCTTCATCATAAATACCAGCTTCCCCGCCAAACCCCAGAAGCCACAACGTTCACAATATTCTTCAATTAATTCCACTCACCAAACCAACTGATGCATTTCTATTTAGAAATCGCTCAGAGAAAAAGGAAAAGATCCTTCAATCGAGGCATTTCATCATGAACAATTCTACAGTTCGACCCTTTTTGATGCCAGCTCCCCACAAAACCCCAGAAGTCACAGCATGCGCTACATTCTCGAATAGACTCCTCACATGATACCAAGAAATCGTCATTATATTTTTTTTTTAAAAAAAGAGAAAAATCAGGAAAAGGACATCTGAAAAATCGGGAAAAAAAAATCTTAAAACTCGAGATCTTATAAACTGTAGACAAGAAAAGAACAAACGATTCCAGCCTACACGATGCCGATCAAGAATCCGAAACAGAAAGGCGTGGGGAGAAGAAATCAGGGATGACAGGAAGGGGGGGGCGAGAGAGAGAGAGAGAGAGAGAGAATAAATGGCGGACCTCTCGGAGGGGTGGATGAAGGAGAGATCAGGGGCGAGCTTGAAGGTGGGCTCGTCGGGGATCTGGGAGGGATCGGCGAGACCTAGGGTTTCGGCGCGCTCCCGCTCGTCGATGACGAAGTCCCCCGTGTAGCCGAGGAGGGCGAGGAGGAGTTCGTGCAGCATCTCGCTTTCGCTGTCCGCTTTCCTTTCTTTCCTGAAAGCTCTTCAGGAGGGGAAGGGAGCGGGCGGCATTTTCGTTTTTTTTTTTTATTTTCTCCAGAAACACTGGCGACGGACCTGACCGTGATGGCACTCCGACCGGCAGAAAACGGGTCGGATCACGGGCATCCATATCCGATTAAGTTTTAGGGCCCGTTCGATTGAAAAGATACGGTTTGATTACCTAGTTAGGATAGCTATTGGCTCTAAGTGCTAAGCCAACAAGTAAGAGTAGCCACTTAAAAGCATCTTAATAATTAATTCAAATAAATCTTAAAAGAAAATTTTAAACCAAAAATAACTATATCATCCAAAGATGACAATTTGTATTACCTTGCATCTGTATCATATCAGGGCTAGCTATAACATTATAAGAGTCAATATAAATATAACATAATTAATTAATTAATCGTATCAAAAATTTTAAATAAATATAATTTAATTATTAAATAGATAAAATAGCATAACATTCATAAGTTATTTAATAAATAAATTATATTAAATTAACATGACACGATTCATTTAACAATCCACTAAATATGAATAAATATAACTTAATTCATTTAACATAAAAATATTTTTAAATTTTGATAGAATAAAGCTAAAAAGTAAAGGTAATATTTATTTCTTTTAAAATTACATTCGAAGTAGCCTTGATACAAAAATATTACTAATAAAGTATGTTAATTGGATTATAACCATATCATTTCTAAGTTGATGAGCAGCACATATAACATTGTACGATTATTCATGTCATAATCATGTTATACAATTATTCATGTCATAATCATGCCAATATGATTATGACGTGAATTCACTTAAGATCAACCTAAATATAAGGTTTGAGCCGTATTCATAGTGTCTTATTTAATTTTGCCGCTCTTGCTGCCATTTGATTAAAACCCGGTGTCACATTGTTTGCGATACAGTTTTCCAAGTTGCTTTGGAACGCTTCGCACCCCTCGAAAATGCAATCCTTCTCTTCCAAACCGAAACTGCTGAGACGTAAACCTCCAAACAAGAAGCAAAAAGATTAGGGAATTGGGAGCAAAGAGATGCCTCACCTAGCTGCCTTTATTCCCAGCAGCAGCAGCAGCGATGTACTTCGCCTAGCTTTCTCAGGCTACTGAGTTATCGCAGTCACAATAACCTCTCAAATGACTGACCGAGTACAAAGGGATGGATGGCAACTGAGATCCCATGCCTCGTATTCATTATAGGATTAGAAGCATGTGCCTTGATTAGGACTTCAATAGGAGCTATAGATCTATCTATTCCATGCCCCTTAACGTCGGGGATCACGAAACAATTGCCGTAGCATGCATGCAATGCAATCCATCTCGACGTGAATGATTAATTGTTGCGGATGCATGACGAAAATCATCAGGAAGCTCTCTGGAACCTCTATCGACAGAAAGGTGGATGTTTTGATGATACGTAACAATGCCCCGCTCGCGCGCGAGCGAGAGAAATCAAATGCATGCATGGATTTACGGATGCACTCTATTAATAATAAAAAGCTGTCACGGTAGTTAAATTTATAGAACAACATAATTTTTGAAAAGCTACCACAGATGCTATTAAGAAGTAAATTGAGCAAGGTTGCCTTTTTATGATAAATAATTGAAGCTCGTTTTTTTCTATTTTTGGTTGCTTGAAACATTATCGTGTCTAAAAAGTAATGTAACTTGCCACACCATCCAAACACTGAAAAACTTTCAAAGAAGCTCCATTTGAAGCATCTTTCAAAGAAGTTGCCATTCTCTTCCCACTCGGCTAATAATACCAGTTGGGATCGGCAATTCTTTTTTCTTTTTAATATTCATCTTTGTTTTAGATTTATTTTTTTAAATATAAAAATTTTAAATCTTTCTTTATTAATTTTTTTCAATATGATTTAGAAATACATATCTTTAATAAAAATATTACATGGCCTTTTAATTACCCAACTCATCCTAACCCCAATATGCATTTTGATTGAGTAAGCATGCGAACAACAAAAATAGCATACCCTCAAAGCACCAACTCATCTGCCCTCACTAGGCCTCTAAAATGGCCGAGATCCAAACCACGTTTACCGTAATTATCTTTGAATAGAAATCACCATCCATCCTTATCTGGTTGCAAAACAGAGAGAATGAAACTTTCAGTTTAGAGAAATGATACTGGACCAACTCAGAATACAAAGGGAGAAAATGGATAGTGGTGAGATGAAGCGAATACCTCATAATATCTGTTATCCTCGTCTAAATTATGCCAGAAACTTTAAGTGAGGAGAGGACAACGAAAATAATCCATAAAAACATGAAGTACACAGATGTCACCCAAGCCCACAGCCTTGGCCCACCAAGTTCTGCACCAAAGACCAGACGACGGAGCACTAGAACAGCAATGCAACACGCTGATGTTGCAAAAAACACCAGCAGGGAGAAACTGAGGCCTCCTGCATTCTGAATGTACAGTGGTTCCTGGTAGACGAAGAAGTTGTAAGCCGTATCGATCAGCCACGGGATGCCAATGCCGATAAAGATATTCACCGAATTGCTGAAACCAAAAAAATATTCAGTGGCTCGGTAAGGAACATTCATATGATTGGATTTGACCTGCAATGGTGGCTTACTAAGTCCTCTCAAAATGTTTTCTTACTGAGTGAAGCACTAGCAGGTAGAAAATATTCATTTTTAACATCAAAGACAAACCTGACTGGTGGTGAATAACCAAAATATTCTCAAATAAACATAAAAGACATGTATATAAGTTATAGGGTGAATAAGGCAAATAAATCCATGCAGGGCTACTCAAATATTAGTCATGACCAGTAAAGAACCAACTGGCTAGTGTGCAAATGGACTCAATGCAGGTGGGATCTGCACCGAATCAATGGGCACAAATTATTCAATACGCATGGCACCCAAAGCAATTATAAGGTAGATGCAAGGTGCTGATCTAGAGAGTCAGCTGTCTGCCGGTCTCAACAACACACAGGTGGTGCCCTCTCTACTTGAGATGCAAGGATGACATCATACAGAATATGGCACTGGAAATATCTTGCATTCCTCAACATCAAGAAGAGATGCAAGCAATACAATTACAAAAGATCACTTTGTAAATGGCAACAAAGATCCTAATGCATCATTCATTTCCATATGAGGCCAAAACCCGAAAATTTGAAGTGGTTCACATTCCTCATCACCAATTCAATCCAAGTTCATGGGTGATGACCCTTTTAATAAACCCTCGGATTTGAATCTGAAACATCCCCTTAAGAGATGTGCCTACTTTGCCCTATGCTTCATCCATCCACCCTGGTGTTCACATACAAGCACAACATGCCCAAGGGCTCATCGATAAAGGTGGGAAAGGTTATGCAGTAAATATATGCACAAATTTATGTTATCAAAAACAACACCACATATAAGGATAATATATTATTGCAGGTAATTAGACTGCTTTATTGCCTCTCTGTTGGTTCTACTCGATCGATGCATTCACCCTGAAACCTGTATCTTGACAATCATATACTATTTGCAACAGTGGCAATAAAACAATTTAGATAATTCTAGTTTACATTCAGTTTTTAGGTTATCAATGCTAGTTGGAGACTTCATGCAAGACCATTAGAGCAGAACCTGCAAGTAATGTTAGCGATGGCAGAATCTGCCGTTACTTGACGCTCAGCAGCAATCTTGCTTGCAACTAAATCCGGCCATGAGGTTCCACCAGCCAGTGCTGTAAATGCTATGACATAAGGATTAATTCCTGTAAGAGAACATTGAGAAATTTGGTAAGTTGGCAATAATCAGTTACACTTTCACACAAAAATGAATAGGAAATTTAATTTCAGGAAGATAAATACAGGAACCTGTGACACAGCTTATCTGATCTGTAAGCTGAGTAACCATGTAAGCTATCCCACTTATGAAAATTAGAGAGCAAATAAAAGAAATCCATCCATGAGCAATTTGATATGGAGGCACAAAAGCAAATAGCAATCTCCATGGTGCAAGGCATAATTGCCAAAATATTCCTGCCATTTGTAACCAATTACTATCCCTTTTCTTTGATCCAGGGCTCTCCAACTGTCAACACGAGACAAAACTTAGAAAAAAATTAGCTTATAAATATCTCCCTACTATATCAAAATTGAATCGATCTGAAGTTTATTTCTAGAATATGACATATAGACTCCAAAATTATTTTCTATCATGCCTTGCAAAGTTAATAATGTTGATTAACTGCTGTAATGAAGTTGTAGATAATATAATTACAATCCAGCAGGCCTAATTATGAGTTGGTTTAGGTTTGGAAAGTAGCTCATGACAAAGACTTTTCTCCTATCAAACATTTCCACAGCTAAAAATTGCTAATTTATGGAATTGATGAAACTATGGCTATGGTCTTATCACAACTCTTGGTGAGGTATCATAATGATGGTCAGGAGTTGGAATAGTCTTATGTTTAGTTTTCCCTGTTTAGAATAACATAAGAATAAATGTATGCACATCATAATTCATGACAAAGAGGTAATTTAAGAATTTAACAGTACCTATCATTATGATTGAAAGATTAACTTTTAAATACAGATAATTTATATAGAAATAAAGGTTTTCAAGAAAAAAAGGGAAAAAACAGCATGGCTAGCTTTTAATAACGCATAGTTCTTCCGCATATTAGAAAGAACACATTTACCATACAACAATAGCAACAAAGTCTTTATTTTAAACTAGTTAGGGTTGGCTACATAATCCTTTTTCTCCATTCGGTTTGGTTTAAGGCCATATAACACATTTAAAATCAATTAGTTCCTTGACTTTAAAATTAAGTTAGACATGGGAAAATAACACATTTACCATGGTTAAGTTAATTTTAAAGTCAAGGAACTAATTAATCTCATAGTGATATTGCTCAAAGCAAAACCTTAAAGCTACCAAAAAGTTTTATTTAGCCCATCTATTTTGCATAATATAAATTTGCTATCATTTTATTCACACTTGTCTCCAGAAATGGTTAAACACTACAGCAAAGAAATCCTCTTTTAAGTCCTTGCTGGCAATATTGTCTTCCCTCCTCTTTTAGCAAATTTTAAATGTTACAAATACATCAACTTCTAATATGACAAATCCCAACTTAGAGTTTCACTTTCTTGCTTGTGATTCTTCACTGCTCATCTTTGAGTGCCAATATAATTAAAAGTCCAATAATCTTCTTGTGCATGTGTAGAATGCCAAAGATGAGTTTTCCATTTGCATGAATTCAAAACGGTATGCGAGGTCTGTTTCACAAGAGCATGAAGGAGGTTGATTTCATTGTCTTAGACTTCTAAGAGAGATGAATCTTACTTCTTTTCAGCAGATGTTTTCACATATATGAGTTGACAGGGACACTTATGGAACAAAATCAAAAACAAATACTAACAAAATGGGAAAAAAAAAGTTGCAATGTGAAAATCAGGTACAAAACAAGCATTTCTTGCAATTAAAAATCCATACCAAAGATTTATTTGAGCTGTTAACAGGAGTCTGTTTTTGTTCTATATGGTAAAGAGAACTTTCAAGGATGAGGAACATAATATACTGGTGCATTTAATAAGTATATCCATGTGTTCAGGCTCCCAGTAAGAGAGTAAATATAAAATAGAAATAGAGCTCCAAAGAGGGATTTTCAGCTGCTCCTCATGCTTCCTCACATCGAAGGGTGCAATTAGCAGCTCAAAAGCGAATTTCACCTCTGAAAAAGGAAGTTCCAAGAAGGTTTGAGCTTTAACATGCAAAACTTGCAAAGATCACATCCACACATGTCATTTGAGTGAAACGGGAAAAGACATGGATCTTCAATTTCTCCCTTTTCTATAGAGTAAAATCAGGTCTTTTTATTTCCATGAAAGAAAAGTTTGTTCGCATAGCCTTCATAATTTTAGGAAAACCTAAACTAGAAGGTTAACATTGCTAGCTATATATAGCATGGTTTCTCTAATAATAATGTAATGTCCAACTTATTTGCTTAAAGCTATGAATAAAAAAGGAAGCTTCGCAATTTCAAATTTGGTAGGTTTAGACTTTTGAACAAGTCCAAGAAGCAGAACAGCTGACGAATTTAATCTAGTAAAAATATGCAATTGTGTTTTCTTCAATCTTTTATTTTTTCCCTCACTGCTCTCCTGATAACTAAAGATCAAAACCTACTGAATATAAATTTTCCCATGTTTTAAAACATGCAACAATAACAACAACAACAGCAAAGCCTTAATTCCAAACTAGTTAGGGTTGGCTACATGAATCCTTTTCTTCCATTCTTCTCGGTTTTGAGTTATATTTTTTGCAAGATGCAAAGATTTTAAATTTTCTTTTATCACTTCTTTCATGTAATTTTTAATCTACCTTTACATTTTTTCCTTCTACATGTATTAATATCAAATCATTCCTTCGGACCGATGTATCTTTAGGCCTACATTACAAATGTCAACCATTTAAGTTGTCTTTCCCTTAATTTATTCTCAATTGATGCCTACTTCTACATTTTTATGAATGTCATCATTTTTTATTCTATCTTTTCTTATATCGTTATATATCCATCTCAACATTTTCATTTTAGTTACATTCATCTTGTTTACATATAATTTTTTAACTGCCTAACATTCCGTACCATAAAGAATAGCCAATCTTATGACTGTCTTATAAATTTTTTCTTTCAACTTAGCAAGTATTTTATGATTTTATGATCACATAATATTCCAGTTACACTTCTTCATTTCATCCAACCTGCTTTAATCGTATGGACAACATCATCCTCAATCTCTCCTTATGAATAATCGATCCAAAATATCAAAAATAATCACTTTTAGGAGCTTCATAGTCTTCAATTTTTACTCTACACTCATCTCTATATTTAATTGCATTAAATTGCATTCCATGCATTTATAAAGTAGAAATGCGGATAACAACTCATAAAGTAGATTTTCAATTTATATGCTCCACTATGTATTTTTATCATATTAGTACAACTAATGCTATTTATTTTTTAACCAAATTGATACATAGATTAGAGACCATCAAAATAGATGAATTTTGGTTTCTAAGCATTTTTTATAGTATTGATAATCTAATCTTCAGTTTGGATAGCCCATCATTGAATTTAAAATCGTTAACTTCTTTTTTCAAGGAGTTAACATGAAGTGTACTGTCTAATTTAGATAAGTATGTGTGTGTGCGCGTGCATATATATGAGTAGAACTATTATGTAGGAACCCGCACAATACCACTTGGGAGTTTAGTCCTAATTAGATGATGTCTACTCTTTCTCTAAAGAGAGATCTAGATACAAATATGTACATTTGTTATTAAACCAAATGGACCATTATCTAAGAAGAAAGAAAATATAAAGAGAGAACAAGAGAGATGTGCATTTGTTATTAAACCAAAATGGACCATTATATAAGAAGAAAGAAAACTATAAATAGAATAAGATATTTACTGTTATTGCATCAAGAAATTGTTGTCTCCAAACTGAAAATACATCTAGATCTTCTTCAACAATTTTCTTCTCGATTGATGCTGATGTAGAGGATTCTGTCGTATCATTTTCTGGCACATTTTGGTAGAGTGGACCTGTAAAGCATTTTCTTGTGAGATCAACAACCTTTTTCTTTTATTACCTTATTGAAGAAAAGTTGGACCCGCACCAACACTTCTGATCAAGGACAAAAAAAATAGCCATATGCTATTGCACAAAAAGAAATTACTCATTTAATACAAAAACTAAGCAGAAGTGATATATACAACCAAATCTTGAATTGTACCAATCACAGACAATTCAGAAAATAATAACTGGCCTTTTAACCACAGCTCATTAACAAATTAAACATTCTTACATCTAGAAAATAAGAATAATCATCTCCATTGAAGATATAGAAGAGGAATGGAATTTTGATATGGAAGTATGCCTTCTCATGCTTATATCTTTGAATCATTGGAAGATTTATCGAAATATATGAACTTGGAGATTTCACATAGGCATGATGAACTAAGCAGACATCAATATAACATGTACCAGTGTTTTAAGTACTAAACCATACCAAGCAGTACAGGGTATATTGTATTGATGAACTAAATTACTGCTACCAGTAGGATGGTTCAGGAAACCTGCCAGTTGTGCTGACCTCAATAATGTACAATGGGTCAATACAGCCATGTACCATACCAAAGCAATAAGAAACCTGTACAAGTCAGTACTCTAGTTGCCAGATTGATCATTGGTACAGAACAGGTCCAAAGGAACATAAATGTAGTGATTGTAGCTTCAAGTTGCCAAGGAGTTACCAAGGAACATAAGCCGATATTTCAGTCACTTCTTAAAGGCCACCTGCTACTTTGAGACTATGTTCTCTATGTTCTAAAAGGAAGTTTAAAATCACTTGCATGCTGACATTTCAGAATGCTTGCAGACGTTGACATTATGAAACATTTGAGATAACATGTGAAGAAATGAAGCATAGTAGAACTTAATGCCCTGTTTGATTGCAGGATAATAAACTCTGGGTTAGCTAACCAAACTCTCACAAACACTGACATTCCCTTATCAATAGGTTAGCAAAAGCGGTTTTTAGTTTATTTTTTATTTTTTATTAGTTGGGAGGGGGGGGGGGGGTATTAATCATTAATGGAATAAGATCAGAAAAGCTGCAAAAAGTAAGGGAAAGAAGAGAGAGGTCTGCAGGTCAACTTTACCTCTATCTTTCATGGGTTAAACTTAATCAGGTTATCTCACTTTTTGGCCTGTTGAAGATGGCTTTAATTCGCCAAAAAGCAACCTTGTTGGCAGGTTAGCAAGATAAGCAGGCTCCAACCCAGGGTTATCCCCATATGCCCAAACTAAAGGATCAGAACGTCTACCAGATAGAAATTATCTGTCTCCGATAGTTAAAGTTGGATGACACTAGGCACAAAGAGAAGCTACATATAATGGCGTCAAAATGACAAATAATCAGTCTTGAAGATCTCAGCATACTTGAGACTTGTTAGGATTACCTAAATGAATCTGTTGTCAGAAATAAAGCTTCTGTTGGTCTCTATTCTCCTCAGCAGCAACTAATACGGCAGCAAATAGATCAGCATATTCTTCTTACAAGGTAATCTATTCCACAAGGAATGTATGAGGGCACTCAAGTGGTGATTTTCTCAGTTAGGAAAGGCCATTTCCTCATCTATTTCCACCAGTCTTTCAGGTATCCATAAATTTCATCATCATCAGTTATTTTCATCTCCTAGAATATTGTGGATTATCAATTCAAGAACACTCAATCAAATACCATGCCTACCAACCCAATTTTTGCAAGTGCCTAGGACTGGGATGATGGTGTCAAAATTTTAACCAGACCCTGTTGTCATATACGGGGACCATCATTGAGCTTTATCTAATGATTCTTTTCAGTTTACTTTATGGAAAACAATCAATTTATTAGAATATGTTGTGACTTTAGTGGTGAGACACCAACCTATGGAGCCAACAATGAAACTTCATGTTCTAACTTTGTTTTAGCTGCTGTAGAAATAATGTGGGAGTTCGTAGCCTATTTGGAAATCAAATGCATCAAGTTCAGTTTGACCAAATTAAATTTATCTGGCAGGATTGCACCAGAAGCAACCTTCTGATGCCTAAAAATGCTAGTGAATCATACCAGGCAGCTCAAGTATTGTCCATTTTATCATAGTTTAGTACAAAAATAATATGCTTTCTGTGTTTACGACTGAAAAAAAAAAAAAAAAAAAAAGAATCCAGAGAGATAAGTAAATGCAGACAGGACTCAAAAGAATTTTGTACCTGTGCCCTTGTAAGAATGGATAGAAAATATATCAACAATGCTGTCATCTTTCTCATCACTGGCAGGCATTATCTCAAAGCAGTCACCACATTCATTATTGCCATGATTAAACAATTTGTTGCTTTCCGGGACCCAGTCTTCAGGCCTCTCACTTCTTTCCCTGCTCATAGCAAAAGAATGCAGACAGAGAACATTACCAAAGCTTAAAGTCTAATTCAGTTAACAAAACTATCAGTGCATCAATATTTTAGAATCATTTCAGTACTCAGCTCAAGAGAACTGGGATGCATAGAACAAGAAACTAGAACTTGAGGCATACAGTGGTATAGATAAAAATGGCCAGCGCTTGTCTTGAGCATATGCATGAATCAGCAGCAATCCAAATTGCAAAACTGTCAGTAAAGCCTCCCAGAGGGTGATTACCTTTGGTGTCCACACCTGTAAATTAGTAAAACACATACAATATCAATCTCACAACATAACAAAAAAGTTATGGTTGGATGCATCGTAATTATGGTAAGACCAAGCTCAAAAAACATATGAGAATTCAAGATTATTAGAGTGAAGATCTGTAAATCCCAATCTTCCATGTCATAACAAGACCAAGAACATGCATATATGTAGTATCGGAGTACATGTATTTCTTACATATATTGCTCAACTCATTCCACAGGGCTTTATACCTGAGAGAAGAACAATGCTGCATGGACATAGAACATGAGTCTGATTTAGACATGTTCAAGTATCTGACATGATATACAACACATATCAATAAATTCATATAATTTTGCATCATATTATTCTGTAATATTACAATCCCTTAATAAATCATATTAAATATGGAGGACCATCGGCCTGGGTAGCCTTTAAATGGGTTAAATTTTTATTTTTAGTCCTTGTGAAGCAAGGTAGGCTGAACTGTGAATCGATACCAAATCAGTATCAAATTGGTTCGGCTGTATTTGGTACCAAACCAAAGCGGCAACGTACCAATGGTTCGGGCTGGTTCGCCATTTTTTGCTCCTTTTTTATTTTTTCATGTTTTTTCAATTGTTTTTTATCTTTAAATTTGGTATACAAGATTGAGAGCCTCCCGTGAACTCTCATCCTTTCTCTTCTATCTTATTTCCACTCAATATCATTTAAGTAAAAGTCATCCTTTCTCCTCTTTCCTTTTTTCTTTCTATTTACTTAAGATTTCTCATACAAATGAGGAAATACCCCAATTTGAATTCAAAAAAAATATATAAAAAATAAATAAACTTCTTAAGAATAAAAAGTCAACTCTCCCTCTTAAGAATAAATTTAGAGAACTTCAGAAAATAGCAGTTTAGTAAATATCAAATTAGGGTATTTTCACTACGAATAAAAATTCTAGAAAATCATTTTAACTTAGAAATTATAAGAAAACAAAAAATCAGAAAAAAAATATTTTTAAATATAATTTGTAAGATTTTGGTCAATACTTAGTCAAATTACAAGATTTTCAAACTTAAATAGGATCACAATAATAGTGAACCTCACACTTACCTATGTCGACTTGATCCACAGCTCATCAAAATAATGAAATTAAACTTGTCATAAAATCCTAGGGGGCTATTTGGAGTGAGAGCGGTCAAACAACCATGGTAATCCTTTATTCTTGAGAGTCAGATTCTTGAGAATCAAAGATTAATGCCCTTCCTCATGTTAATCTTTTATTCCCAAAATTGGATGCAAATGAGATTTTCGATAATAATTTGTCGCACTTCAAACGTGGGAATTTCAAATACTGACTAATTTATTAAGAAATTTAAATGGGAATGTTCACTCCAAATAACCCTTAAAGTTAAAACACATTTTTTAGGATCCAAACTATGACGTATTATAAGATCAGAGGTCTTCCATTAAAAAACAAAAAAAAACCACCAACCTCCAGTCCAGTGATGCATCATTATTTGGACCCTAAAAAATATATTTTAACCTTAAAATTTTATGGTAAGTTTAATTTTATTATTTTGATGAGCTGTGAATCAAGTCAATATAGGTCAATGTGAGGTTCACTATTACTGTAATCCTATCTAAGTTTGAAAACCTTATAATTTGACCAAGTGTTAACCAAAACCTTACAAATTATATTTTAAATTTTTTTTAATATTTTATTCTCATCATTTCTAAGATAAATTGATTTTCTAATATTTTTATTCAGAATCAAAGTGCTCCAACTTGATATTTACTAAATCATTATTTTCTAAAATTCTTTGAATTTGTTCTTCAGGAAGAGTTGACTTTTTATTCTTAAGAAATTTAATTTTTTTATTATTTTTGTTGAATCCAAATGAGAGATATTTCCTTATTTATAAGAGAAATCTTAAGTAAATAAAAAAAGAAAAAAGAATAAAGAATGGCATTTAAATAAGAGAGAAGATAGAGGATGAGAGCTTATAAGAGTCCACATGCCATTCAGCACATCCCAACTGAACCGGACCAAACTAGATGGTTCGACATGGTTCCAACTAGTTTGCATTGGTTTGACCAATTTAGGATCCATACCGAATTGAAGGGCAAAAATGTATTAGTTCCCAGTCAATTTGAGCCAAACAGACCAGTTCCGCATGGTTTGGCTTACCATGTTATAAAGTAATCCAAATTAAAAATACCTGACAATTCATCCACTTCCCAAACCCCGACCAAGCATCGTTTTACTGAATGTAGGCCTTGTCCCTTGTGGCCCTTGGATGTAGTGGAAGGTTTGGCCTTGGGTGTTAACAAGGTGAGTGTATTATAAGCATTGATCAAGCAGCCCATAACCTTCTTAGCATGGAGAACAATGGAAGGAATTCTAAATAGAATGTGAATACCATATTCCCATTCTCCCTTCTCTAGTCGTTCTCTCTCTTTCTCATGCTCTCTTGACACTTTTTCCCTTCTCTTCACTCCCCCTCCCTACATTTCCTTCCCATGCCTCTCTTTCCCTTTTATAGCAGCAGCACTAGATCACAAAAGTTGCAGCAAGAGTGGTTTTCAGCAGCATGGCCTAAGAATTCCAATAACAGTAGCATCCAAACAAACTCAATTTTCCATTTGTCTACCCTCAGTTTCTTGCTCTCACCCTAGCACCTCTCTCTAAGCTTGACGTGTTTGAAACACACTAATCAACTGATATGCATTAAGCTGCCTTTCCAAAGGTGAACTAGCTGTTCCAGGTAAAAATCCAACTTAAAAAGGCATGATTGGGAAGTTCCTGCAAGGATCGGACCCCAAGACTCCCACATTCTCCTTCTCATTCCCACTCCCTCCCTTGCTCCCACCCCACATTCTCTTCCTAGACGACCCCATCAGATCCTGCAGGAACTTCTTAAACTAGCCCTCAAAGAAGTTATATGTGCAACGAAAACTAGTACATTAGCTCAAAAATTGTTGACTATGAAATTTAACATGTTAGTTTTGTGAGGGTGGATTCTACTTGATCTACTATGCAAAGAGTCCAGGGTTAATGCACAAAGGCAAGATATAATATCAATAACTGGTTAAAGGTCTTTCTGCCTTGTGGATATGCATGCAGGGTGACACAAATGTAGAGCATTTAGATAGCATGGATGGGCAATACTACAAGAGATTCCATGGGAAATCATAATAGAAATCAGACATTAAAGAGAGAATTAAACACAAATAGACACCAAGAATACATGGTTTGGCTAAATCCAAGGCCACGGAGAACAATGCAAATGTAGTTTCTTTCACTATATGGAGAAATTACAAAGGTACAAGGGAAGATTTTGCCTCAATTTGAAAATGAGGATGATTACCGACTCTTTGTGGCTCTCAAACAAAGGAAAAATAGGACATATAAACAGCCACAAGGACGATGGCACCTCCTTGAATAGACTCCCACATGCTCCAAGAAAACCATAATAGGCCCCCAAACGATGATGAGCTTCCTCCTTTCTCCAACCCTCTCCCTTTCTCTCCTGTGTTTCTGTATCTCAAAACCATCCCATTTCAGCCCTCTATAAGTTAAACTCCAGCAACAATGACAGCCCTTAGATCAACCCCAATCCATTGGCTAGAAATAACAATGGTAATAGGCTTGAGTTACAAAAGCGAGGAGAGGGGATTTAGCTGCACCAACAGTCTGTTTTAAGCCAGCCCAACATATATGCAACAGTTACCACCTTGTAAGGAACTACAAAAGAAGATAAATTTTGATGCACGCCAAGACTTGAATCCTACACACACCTCATGTGGGGTTTCCTTGCTGCAATCAATAAGCCAAGCAGCAGGGGACACAAGCAAAGATACATGACTGCAAACATAAATGAAAAGCTTGGAACAAAACTTACAATCTTGAAATTTGCTTATTAGACATCAAGAACATTAGTATTACCTATATTCCTACAAAATACTATTTTAGAGTCCAAGATTCTTCCTACTATTATACTTCTAACCCAAGAGGCATTCAATCTAATTTTTCTTTGCATAGCCTATTTAAATTCTCAAATCCTATTCTGATTGTCTTGTAAACATGAAACGATTACAGAATACATCAATGTACAAGTCTACTTCAGTCTCACCTTCAAAAAAGCCATCCTCCATTGACAAGAAAAACAAGCTATACAATTCATTTCTAGGTCATAATAATTCAACATTGAGCTCGAATCTTTTTGCACTAATTATTGATTAATTTGCTGTCATATTCAGGAAGAGGTACCATAAAAGTTCAATTTGCAAATAATATAGGAAAAGAATTAGATTAAATGCTAAATTGAACTTTTGGAAGATAGCATTAGGAAAAGGACTTAAAATCAGTAGAATAAAGATAAGAGTACATGGCATGGTATGCCGATCAGTGTGTATACCCCATACTGGGCGTATCATAGCATACCAGTATCAAACTGAGACTTGGTACTAATGCTTCCTGAATCCTGGTATGCTGAACCAATCTACTACCAAGCTATATCGACACTGTAATAATGTGTGCCAATACAGGATCTTGTATCGAGACGACAAACTTTATTATATGATAATTTGAATGAAAATAGAAATGAAAATGAGGCCCGAATTAAGATTGAAGGACAAGATAAAATACAAAGTAATTGGTCTAGTTATTCGGGACCTATTCTACAAAGTAATATCACAATAAAGAAAGATATGTGCAATAGAACTAGAACTGGTTGGATGAGGAGAGATGCTTTTTAGAGAATTATGTGATCAAGGGATACCTTAGGGACTTAAAATCAATTCTTATGGAGTGCCAATAAGGCTTATAAAGTATGACCAAAATGTTGGGTGGTAAAAAGAATCCAAGGAAACAAGTTGAGTGCAATAGAAAAAAGAATATTAAGATGGATCCTTAATAAAGCCATTGTATGCCGAACCAGATGGTTTCGGATGAATTGAATTGAGCCAGATGGTTTGGAGTGAACTGAACTGAACCGGCTCAGAACTAGGATAGTTAGGCTTCTCAGTTCGATATGCCCCAAATCGTCTCAAGTTGACTCTGGACTAACGTACTGAACTGAACCACCCTGAACCAAACCAAATTATCTGGTTTGGACCTATTTGGAGAGGTTCATGGCTTGGAACTCTTTGTCCACCTGACTGGTATGCCACCAGTTTAGTACGGCACACCCCGTACTAATCTGGTATCGAAATAATACCAATTTTCAGTATGACAAACCTTGAATAAAACTAAGAAGAATAAAGTGAGAGAAATATTTTAAAGAAAGCTATAAGAGTTACAGAAGGATAAAGTAATGTAGAATTAATTGAGATGGTATAGCCATGTAAAATAAAGATCAAAGGGGCTTCAATGAAGGGAGGACCTAAGCTAAAATGAATGGAGGTGATAAGGAAAAACACGAAAGAGCTTGAAGCACCATCAAAGATATCACTAAATAGTGAATAAAAAAATACACAGTGAATGAGGATCCAAAAGGTAAACATTACATAATTAGGATAAGGTTGGTTGTTATGGTAAGGGCCATCATAAAAAGGAATACATATATTATGAAGATATAGGAATTAGGGCTAAGAGAACCTTTAGACCATTGTACATCGAACCGTCCTGAACCAAACGGTTCGAGACGGTTCGAGATGAACCAAACAAAACCGGCCCAAAACCAAGACGGTTCGATCTTTTGGTTTGGTATAGGAGGTAATCTTGAACCAACCCTATACTAACATATCGAACTAAACCATCTAGTTTGGTCCGATTCAAGGCAGTTCATGAGTTGGCGTCTCCTGATCCATTTGACCAATATGCCATTAATTCAGTACGATATGACTTGTACCAAACCATACTGGCTCGGTACTGAAACGATACCAGTTTCCGGTATGACAAACCTTACTCTAGACCTTCACTAAAATTTCTTCATCCCAGTTTATCTTAAAATGTTTGAAAGCCCTCACCAAAGATGTTGGAAAGCCAACAATGGAGTTTCAAGAACTATGTCTATGAACTCTCTCTCCAAAATTTTAAAATCATTACTAAAAACTTTGTGAGGTTGTTCATAAAAATATTTGTAAGGTAATATTGATAATTTTGATTCTTTGAAAGCATGACTTCAAAAATAAATACAGATACAAATATTTAACATGTCTAAGATAGTTTTAAAAACACACACTAATAGCAATTTTAAGGAAATTATATATAATCACTATACATCAAATGGGGAAAAAAAAGAATAAAGAAATTATCCTTTTATATTCGAGAATTACCTCTAAGATTATGTAAAGCCAAACATATGCCCAAAATGACCAGAGGAGCTCAACAAGCCAAACACCTATGTCAGATATCTTCTTCAAAGCACCAGCTTGAGGAACCACCACACAAACAGCATGGATAGGAAACAGGTCGAAGGCAGCAGAACCTACAAGTGTACCTGGCCCTAAACCTAGAGTTCAAATTACAAGGCAAGAGAAGTCAATCCAGGGAATGTAAAATATGAAATGGAGTTATTTCCTCTCTCAAGGTAAAATATTGTTAAAGTGTAATGATTAGCAAGATGAAATTCTAATCAAATAAAACATAACATGCACAATCTTGGAGGTACAAATGAATGGATCACAAGAAAGATGCATCATCAGAAAATTCTGCAGATTTAACTGCTTTTTGTGATTGGTAGAAAAAGAATAATATGAACAATCAAGGAAGCTAAAGTATGCTAGTTGCTACTGATTCTTGGTAGGAGTAGCTTTATCTTTATTGAAATCACCAAATATATCAATAAAACCATGATTGAGCTAGCATGATCAATTAATACCAATGTACTAGAAGAACAAAGACTTCTAAGAAATTAAAAGTAAAAAGACTTCTAAGAAATTAAAAGTAAAAAGACTTCTAAGAAATTAAAAGTAAAAACAATCTACAGATTTACAACAGAAAATCTTGGCACAAAAGAGACCATCACCTTATACACCTGATACAGCACCATTACTTCTATGGGATAAGTGTCTTACTTCCTCCATTATTCTCTGAAAAAATATGGCATCATTACTTCCAAACAAAAAGGAAATGATGCAAGAAGATAGGACTCTCTCTCTCTCTCTCTCTCTCTCTTTCTCTCTCTCTCTCTCTCTCAATCCAAGCATTAACCACTAAATGTGCTTGCGTGGCTTAGAAAAATTTCTCTAGATTCTGAGGACATATGATCAGCAAAGATGTCCAACATGTATGGCATGGTAATGCAATTATAAGCAGGGTTGCATATGAACTGGATAGTATCCGATCTGATCTGCTTCTGTATCCGAGTTTGTTTGGATATGGATATCAATTTTCAGCATCCAACTTATAGCCTTGTCCTTAATTGTATCCATCAGAAAAAAAACAGATACAAGTATGGATTCGTATACAGATATTCATACTCATAACTCTCATAAGCTCCGAAGTGTAAGAAGTGACAGCATCAATGCATTTTCATCTTTATTTCAATATGGTGATACAATTTAGTGGGTTCCATTCTAGAAGTACTACCAGTCAGCCCTTTTAACTTAAAATTTGTAGCTCAGGGAGTTGTTAGATCCAACTAAAAGTCATGTGATTAAGTCAACCAATTATTCATTTGTACTTTTGGTACAATTATTTGTTAGATCCAATTATTTGTTTATTTTAGAAAAAAATAATAAAAGAAAGTTGGAAGGATTGCAGACTTTAATATAAAGTGGAACAACATTCCACTCACCAAGTTTACATTATCAGATTTTAAACCTGTTCATGCTCTGCTCAGCTAGGTTTTGAGCTGAGTTTTAGTCAAGCCGCACCAAGCTTTCACACTGTCTTTGAACAGAACAAGTGATCAGGCCCAAGTCATTTATGAGCCGAGTTCTAAAATGTGTTTGACCTTGGTTCATTTCCCAGCTCTTAGCGAGCCAGGCCTGAGCTACTCATGAGCAGCTTAGTTTACTTGCACCGAGCGGCAGAGCCAAGACCTTTGATCAGGGGAGGCAGCCACTTAATTTTAAAATTGCCCCCCCAAATTTTTTGGTTGAGGGGGGGAAATTTCCATAAGAATTTTAAAAACTAATAAAACCTCTAAAGAATTTTTCAAAATAAGAGGAGGGGGGGGCGGGCAACTACCTACCTTCAAATGCACATAGATCTGCCCCTGCTTGCACCCCTATCAAAGGCATTACAGATGTTTTAGCTAAGATTGCACCAACAAGAAGATGCTTAAATGCAGCAAATTATCACAGATTATTCTATTGCCAGCCAAAGCTTTAGTTTTTCCTAGAATTCTGCTTACACTAAATAGCATATATCAGTGGCATCAAAGACAATGCTGGTATTTCAGTTAATATTAACCTAATAACTTAAATTATTTCTTTTCCAGCCAAAGTTTTAATTTTCCTAGAATTATAAGAACTATAACAGAATCTTATATTTCTGTAGACAGAAAAACATATGCCCAAATATCTCTCTATGTATATGTATGCACCTATAAATACAGAAATGTTTTCAAGATATTTATGTGACTCTAAGGTGCAGTAAGCCAGCCAGCATAACTAAGAGCACCTATGTGATACCTAACACATGACTGAACCACCCTTTATCCCTTTGTTAGGAAACAAGTGGTGTTGTTTAGCCTTTCAGGAAAGGCAAAAGGTAGCATTGGAAGTATTCTGCTTCCGTGCATTTGATATACTTGTTAAAAGAAATTTGATATCCATCTTGCACTACTTTGTGTTTATTTTGAAAACATGGGACTGTTTGAGTCCAATAGTTCATAGAAATGAGCTAATAGTTGTGCAGTATGATAACAATTAACCCAGGCTTTTGTTTATGTTTGTTTATGAAAAAGGTCTTACATCCCTTAGCATAATCCTTAAAAGTTGATATTATTTTAGTTCCCTTCATGTCTGTATTAAAAACTTCTTCCTGTTCAGGCATATGGTGGCTCAACAGAATTATTTTGGAGCACAAAAGTCACAGCTCATTAACAAATATCGTTATTATTATATATCTGCACCAAAAGGAGTAACATGACAAAGTAGATTGTGCTTATAATTCATGAAACATTTGCACCATCAACTGCAAGATCATACCTCCAGCATTTAGCTGACCAAGGTTTCGGATGGCATCAATTGTGGCTAAAGAGATCTGAGGAAAGCTTGTTCCAAAGGCCAGTAGAGAAATGTCTGCTATAGTGTAGTTCCAAAACTTTTCATATTTAATTACTTCAGTATTTGTGCAAGGATCAATCCTCACAACCCGCTGGGTTTGTTTAACAATGTTCTCCATTGAACGAAAAAACCGTGCAGTTATAGCAGACAACCCAATGAAGCAATAGGCAAGAGCAAGAAGATACAAGAAAGCTCGCAAACCATTTGGAAGAAAAGTTTCTCCATAGAAAAGCAAATAACTTTCACATATTTCATTCGATAAGATATCAGGAATTCCCATATTGCTCCTAGCCATGTACATTCTTCAAAAATGTGTGCTTACAGCAATCCACATGAGGTGCCAACAATTCTTTACAAGATAATTGTTCGAACCCTGCATGAACAAACATGATATCATTTATAATAGTTAGATGAAGGAATTGGATGTGATTCTAGGATCAGAAGACATAACATAAACCATCCGAAATATGTCAGTTCATTAGCCATAAATCACCTAAGATAAAATAAAGAAAAAGTAGCATATAATAGTATGATTTCTATCCAAATTAACAGAGTTGATCAGCATGCTGAACAATTTTGTTCTTTGAGAGTTCAATGCGAAACTTTTATCAAATGTACCGTAAATGAAGCTGGATGTAACCATGTCAACTAAATCCAGACTACAGATTCGAAGGGCATATCTGATTTGGATATTAAGAGCCTGGGCCTTGTCCAATTCATTCCTGGTAGTGTCAGTATAAACTAGCTAGTCACAGTTGAACTAGTCTGTTCATTCTAGTTTTATAAACATCAATTTCAGCCAATCAAAAAGGCTTCTGCAAACAGTAATTGTATGTAACTCTTTACCTGTCTTCCAATCCTCTTTTCCCTTAGCTCCCTCCACAGCTTACCAAAAGCCATTGTTACCTAAACTTAGGCATCCAACATGAAGAATCTGCATTAGACATGTATCGGTGAGCTGGGTAGGTCAGACACCTAAAAGTTTAGGCACTTAACCCATTCTTTGGTTAAATATTAAGACTGATCGAGAGTAATTTTAGAATGATTCTAACCTTCACAGTAATTTTAGAATCAGGCTTTTCCTGCACCTGTTTAAGAATGCTAAGCTAAGGAATCAAACAAAATATAAGATCGCAACCATAAGCTAGACCTTTAGGATGAAAAAGTGGAGGATCGGGGTGCAACTCCTAAGGAAAAATGGAGACTAGCATGGAAAAACAAGAACAACTTGTACAGCTATGAATGGGTATCAAAAGCAATTATACTCAGACACCTTGAACAATAATAAAATAAATGACAAAAAATGAGCTTGTTTATCTTATAAAATGAAAAGCTTGTTCAACTAAATACATGAATGGCAATCTCAATGACCCAAAATCACAGAAGGGTAAAGATGCTGGATATAAAAGGAAAAGGATGATAATATAAGATAAATAGTAGGGCTACTATGTTTATATCTTTTCTGTGGGTGTTATAGGCAGGACCAGCCCTCATATCACCCATGAAGTACTGACCAAGAAACTGAAGCAACAAAAGAAAGACAAAAGCTCAAAAAGATAAAAGGTCATCAATTGGCTCTTGGTGATCTACGATGGAATTGTCTTTATAGTCAAAGTTAGCAAAATAGAGTTCCTACATTTAAACAAAAAAGGGTTCTTTAAGGCAAGGTTTCCAGTCCCAATGGGACAGAGGGCATCTCAATCGTCCCATCTCATTTTTGGTGTAAAAATGGGACTAGAATGAAGGTAGGACTCCAAAACGAATCTATGTATGGGAAGAAGAAGAAAAAGGAAAGCGAGAAAGTAAGGAAAAATGAAAAGAAAAAACAATGAATGAATGAACGAAAGAACAAGAGAGCAAGAAATGGAGAAAGAAAAGAAAGGAAGAAAAGAAAAAAGAAAGGAAGAAAGGATGAAGAGAAAAAAAGAAAGGAAAGAAAGAAGAAAAAAAGGAAAAAAAAGGAAGGGAGAAGAAAGAAAAACAAGAAGGAAAAAGGAAAAGAAAAAGAAAAGAAAGAAAGGAATGGAGAAGAAAGAGAGCAAGAAAAGAAAGAAGAAGCCAAAGAAAGATGAAAAGAAATGAAGCAAGAGGAAAGAAAAAAAGGAAAGAGAGAGAGAAAAAACAAACAAACAAGAAGAAAAGGAAAGAGAGACAAAAGGTACCTATTAGATGGTATTCTGCTTCGTCAAGAAACTAGGACACCCCTATCCTACGGATTTAGAATCTTGCTTGAAGACATGCATCGGTGTTACTTCATAAAACCTAATTTCAATCGGAGAAGACTTACCAACCCAAAAAAAAAAAAAAACTAAAACAGGTTTTCATAGCACAGATCCAACTACCATTATAAACCAAGCATGACTATATGATGTTTCTAAAACGGTTGGCCAATTTGAGCTGATAGGTTTTCCTGCCATGATGAGCGTTAAATATCTTATCTTTATTGTCCTTGTGTATGCAAATGCTATGTTATCAAGCAATATAGAAACAAAGGTTGCCTCCACCTACCTTCATAACTTAGTGGGTCAACAAGCAGGAGTTTCTTCAATGGTACCAGAAAAATTCACCTTAACACAAAGTATACATGACTTGTAAGCAAATTTAATCCCAGGTAGATGAAGCTCAAATGGAACATGATTTTGAAGTTGTGTTTTCTGCAATATGATTAGCATCAAAGAGTATTAAAATTTCCAAACTAAATCTTCCTTTCAGATGTCCTGTCTCACAAAACAGTCCGGCTATGTTTCCAAAGAGTAATCAGATGGCATACCCAAATTAGTAGCAAGTAACTGACACGAATGGCTAACTTATTACAGAAGATGCATGCTCAAAGATTCATATGGTCCATTCAATTCCTGCATATCCTTGCTAGCCATTCACCTAGGTATAATGGCGCTAGGTTGTCTATCTAAACTTTATCTAGCAAGAACATGTTGGGAGTTTACAAGTTCGATCTTTTACAATACTTCCTGTTATAATACGGATTCATGATATAACTGAGCTCACCATATGTGCCTTCTCTTAAGAAATTTTGCCTCCAGCTTTCAGAATCATTACCTCTTTTTGACAGCTTCCAATACAGCATGCCCATATTCATCACCTCAACATGACACCGATAACAGGGGTACCAAATCCTGCCAAATTCCCTTATCTTTAGGTAGATTCCCTACCAAATTTACATGGCAAGAAAATTTAAAACTCAGCAATTTAATTCTAAACTAAGAAATTTTCAAAACTCAATAAATTCAACTTTAATCCAATTTCTCATTCCCCAAAATTAACATTTTACAAACTCAACAGAGCCTGATTTGCTTTATTTTTACCCTGATGACCCCCAAGACACCCACCACGACATGATTCAACAAAAAAAGCTGCTGCTTCTCCCTGCACTGCCTCACTTAAACACCTCCGCTCTATTCAGCTAAAATCTTGGATCCCTTTTAAGATGCATTTCTGGTATTCAAAAATAAAAATAAAAAGGCAAGCAAAGAAAGCACCCAAATTCCGGTAGATAGATTTTGATTAAAAATAAAACAACAACAACAACAACCGTAACAATTGAAGAAAGTAAACAAACCCTCAAAATCAGAGAATGCCAATAAAGAAGGAAAAAAATAAAAAAAAATCAGAATATTTCGCAGCGGGACACGAGAGGACGATACCGGCGAGCGGAACTTGAGGTGTGGAGATCGCCGTCGCCGATGGTTGTCCGGATCCGGAAAATGGCCGGATTCGTTCGGCGAGAAGGGCCGTCGGAAAGGGATCTCCGGAGGTGGTGGCGACAGACGGACATGCATACAAGTGGACACGGAAGCTGCGTGAGAGGGGTGGGGAGTGGAGATATGAATCAATCTTGCTCTTTAGCCCACCGTCTGGATCCCGTCACCTCAAACGTTCCGTGCCGGGAACCGCCGTCGGCATCGCCTCCCGCTTTCTGAATTCTTGTGGAGTTCGTTAGCGGAACCTAATTATCGATCAAACGGTAGTATGTTTATAAGGTTGTCGCAGTAATATAATATCATTAAAAATGCTATAACCTTATCAATATTATCAATATATCAGAAATATAATATTTAATATATATTATATGAAATTATATTTATATTTTATTATAAATTTTTTATTTTTTTAAGATAGAATATTAAATATTCTATTAAAAAGGTATAATTCTTTATAATATTTTTAAAAAATAATATATTTAAATATTATAAATATTTAATATATATTATGTATATATTATATATTGTATATTATGTGTATTTAAATATTAAATAATATTTATAATATAAATAATATTAACTATATGTTATAAATTATTTAATATCATAATTTAATATTATATAGTATATTATATATTTAATATTAAAATATAAATATAATATTAAATAATTAAATATTATTAAGTACTTTTTAAATATATTATTATATTAAATATTATTAAATATTTATATAAAAGTCAAGATTACTGGATAATCTTATATACCCATATTTCAAATGAAAATCAGATTACTATGGTTTGTGATAATTCTAAATTGCTAGAAATTAAATAGTACCACTCATATTGCGATGTCTAATTGCCTAACATAATGGTTTGTATAATAGCTTAAAATTATTAAGGTAAATTAATGCTAACCAAATACCTCTTAAAGATATTGTAAATATATGGATGGCAATGGGTTTGATGGAGATGAGGGTAAAAAGGGGAAGAACTTCTAAAAATTTATTTGGTTCAAAGATGAGGATAAGGATTGAGGGTTTCATTTATGAGCTCATCTTTGAAATAAAATCTTCTAAATGCAAAATATTTTCATATTGATAACAATTGTAATTATGCAAATTTGAGCCTCGAACTCTAAATATTAGATTTAGACTTTTAAAATTGAGTCTTTTAATATATTTTAAATTTTTATTGATTTATAATAAATTTTAGATTTTAAATGAGTATTTTTTTAATAATAAAATTAGGTTCAAAGTTAACAACTAATGTGATTAGAGTTTTTTCATAGAGATAAGAATGGAGAAAATCATTCTCCACTTGGAGATTGAGGCAAAAATAAGGGCAAAGGCAAGAACGAGGAATATACCTTTTATCCTAAATCCATTTATTATCATACATGAATCATGTCATGAGCTACTATCCATGTATGCCAATTATTGAAATAGGAAGTCTAGTAAGGCTCATGCTCATCAAATCATTTGATGGTTTCGTACAATAAAATATATCAGATCATGCAGAGTTATGTGACACATGCGCTTGTACAAAGATCTTTCATGCATAAAGCATGGATCCTTGAGCATAGCCATGGCCAACAGCATTGATCCATTGTTAATATAAGATAAAGCCCATGAATTGTTCTTTGATTTGTTCATAAATTGTTATTTTAAATTTATTTTCTTGAGCAGGTTGACTTTATATAAAAAAAAAAAATCTTAGTTAAAGTGAAAGTATTTTATTTTATACACAATTCTATATTCTAAGTGGTATCATTGTTATTTGATTTCACTTTAAACCATTAGCATTCTTTTAAGAAAAAATTTAGTCAAAAGTTTGTTAAGATAGACATAGTGTGATACCCAAATTTAGCCGCATATTGGATGGAAAAGAAATATATCATATACTTATAACTCAAGTCCACTTGTTACCTATTAATTTTTACTCGAGTTTTTGGGTCACGTAGTTTCGATCCGCTAGAAGTTAATTGGGCCAGGCGTTAAATGAAATCAGAGCCGATTCGAATGTGCAAAAGTTGTTGAGCATAAGGAAAGGGCTACCCATGGGACGGTGGTGGAGTTTCGTCTTGCTGTGAAGCCACCTTTGCACTCGACTTGGGATAGATTTCAGTTAGCTTATGGCCTGCGACGAGGACGTCGCATTATAAAGTGGAGAGATTGCGATACCCCAAATTTAGTCTCACATTGAATGAAAAAAATGTGTTATGTGCTTATAACTCAAGTTCATTTACTATTCATTAACTTTTGTTAGAATTTTTAGGTCAGCATGTGAGCATTACACATAGCATGACTGCTTCGTAGGGGTTTAGTTATAGCAAATAATAATAATAATAATAATGAAGCAGAAAATGGTTATCAAATTTGTTTGGGAGAAAAGTTTAAATTAGAACTTATTGTTTGCTTAGAAATGGCTCGGCATCAACTTGGCGGATGGAACCTTGATTGATGTATCGCTGGGGAGAAAAGGCTTGGTGTGGTGGTGCCCTCTCCAAAATTGTGGCCTCCTATTGTTACCTTTTCTAAACTTTTTAGTTCGGCGGGACCACAGATCTAACCATAATAATTTAAAAAAGCGACGTGCCACGGGCCTCCAAGCCACGACTTTTGGGTCGCCATACGACGCACAATTTTACGATCGATGCGATGCCAAGCCTTCCTTCCACTGCCACATATATTATTTTTCAAAATAAAATTTATTTTTTATTAAAAATATACCTTTAGTCCTTGGACTTAAACTCAAAATTTCATTGATATTTCTTACGGTTTAATCATCTTTAAGAATGTCACAGTCCTGATATTCTATTATTTAAGATTAATTAAAATCAATATATTTTAGCATATGGTACCAAATGCTTTTTTTTTTTTTTTTTTTTACCAAGCTGAAAAAGTTAGTGCAGAAATGTTTTGATTTTATAGAAATATATTGTACTTATTTTTTAATCTAATTATATTTTGAATACATGGTACAAATATTATAACACTGCTGAAATGAACCTGTTATTCCTTATTCGAGCTAAATATATTATGCAGACAAATTGGATTTTAGGGACTCTGTGGCATAAATATATGATGCTTTTTTTTTATTATTTTTTTCCCCTACTTAATGAGGAAGAGGTTTAGGTCCTATTTCAAATAGAGTTGTTTGACCTATTATTGTTTGTAGGAACAACCATCAACTAATAAGATATCCTCCACAAAGCCATCATTTATCATATAAAATAAATAACAGTCACTGCTTTCTAGCTAAGCTAAATTCAACTATGTTCTACAATATGGTGATAAATGATACAATTACCAACGCCCAATGGCATGATTAGGTTGATTACATTCATGAAGTCAGGGTTTTTCCATGGAGCTCCAATCATCACAAAGCCTTTTCTTTTGGAACGGGATGATCTATTGCAGAAGCTTTGCGTCCCATAGTGATATATGTGTTTGGATGACCATCATATGTTCCATCTCATATATGAATAATTACGATACATTCATTATTTACGTCTTCATGATATCTAATAAATTATTCTTTCTTTTTTAGGTATATCATAATCGTTCGTATTTAAAATAAGGTATATAGTGATCATCTAAATATATATAATTTTATAGCATAAAGTTTGTACCGTAGAGAATGCTTTTTTTTTTAATTTGATGTTGAAAATTTTTCATATATGGACTGTCATTAATTATTAGTGATTTTAATTTTGTAAAACTGACTAAACAAATTTGATCTAACAATCCAAATGGGATGAGTCCACTGTTGATAAATGTGATTCATATGATTTTGAGCTTGAGCGTATCTCTATTGGATGATATAGCTAATGATTTATATATACATGAAGCCTAATAGTGACCCATGATGAAAGTACCTATTAGGATTTCGTTACAATTAGGCTACATTTCTTCTTTTCTCCTCATATTTGTGAACTATTTTTTTCATCAAAAATACCGTTTGAAAGAGAAGAAAAATCTAGCCTAAGTAGTTTAGATGAGTCGCGAAGCTCTTGCATAAATTATGGTGCAAAGAGGTACGATAACAAATTTTATTTTATTATTATTTAATATCCTAAATTTTACATATATAATTTTTAAAATTCTAACATATGAAAATTAAAATAGCCTTCAATGCCATGACTAAGGTTATTTTAAGGAGGGTTGTTAAGCTTTCTTTCTCTTAGCCTATTTAATATGAAGGACGGGAGTGGAATGGAAGGCGTGGAGGGGCCTTATCTGGACTTCGGCGGGGCCGCCCTTGGAGGCGTCCTTCGCCGCCCTAACAGCAATCAAAACTAACAGCGACGTATCGTCCGCTTGTCACCACCGGTCAGGAAATGCTACCGTAAATTTTGGCCAGAAAAAAACTCTAGACGGAAATAAAAGGCATTCCGTGCCACAAGCGGCACAGCTTTTTGAGATTTTTTTTTTTTTTTAAAAGCCTAAGTCCTCCTTTTTCCTTTTCTCTGACCAATTTAGCTCCCTCTGATCACCCTCTTCCTCTAATGGTTTTGAAGGATTATAGGTGTTAGCTTTTTAAAAAATTAATTTTAAGCATTGCTATAAATTTTATATTCTATTATAGTTTAAATAATTTAATTTGAAATATGTAAAATTTTAAGCTATTAAATTAGTTAAATTTTAGATTATATTTTTTTTTTTAATTTTTATTATTTATATGGTTTCATCGTTGATCTATTGGTTGGATTATTTAACTATTAACTCGAACCTTATCCAATGTGGTTACCACACTTAAATCAAGGATGAGGGTTTCTTATTGTACATGCAAACTATTTCAACAAAGCTTTAGTTTAGATCCCTATCTTATATGCTGGAAGACCTTGGCATGTAGCAAGTAGTGTGATTTAACAATATTGAATTTTTAAATGCAAGAAAAGTTTCATGTCCATGTCATTCACCAATTTGGTCTATCAATAAGTTCTTTAGTCAACCTTTTCTAGCTTCATCAAGTTTGGACGATCTTTTCTGTACTTAAACATGCATAACTCTTTTCACATTCCTCAAAATCATTCATGTACCTACCAACAACTATTGGTTTGTCGAGTTGTTATCTTTCTCTCTGGCTGAAAGATCTCATGTTGCCATGAATGGTGGTGAATAATCACACATATGTATATATCCAATATCTTTAGTTCTCTAATTAAGAAGAATTTTAAGAGTCATGAATGATAGTCCGAAGGCATTCTAAGCATGGATGCTTTTCAGAGAGGTCTAATGCACATCATCCACACTTCATACACCACTGAGCAATATTGAGAGAGGATTTGAACTATTCTACTCTATGTATAAATGATGTCATGTTTATCAGGTTTTTAGACTCATAACATATATATCTCATAAGTTGTCAAGTCGTGACTTCTCAAATGTAAATTTATATTATTTTACAAGATTAAAATTTGAGTTGAATGGTTTAGTCAAATAATGTTTTTATGCGTTTCGTCTTCATTTAAGGTTAAGCAAGGCTGATCGCATAGAAAATTAAAAAAAATCTATTTTATTTTGATGAGATTGAAATAATCTACATTGTCACCTCCACACCAACAAATGATCAGCATTTGTCCTTTCTTTGAATCCTTGTAAAGAACATTTGGAATTCGATCTAACTTAAATTAGCTAGTTTAATTATATCTCTCAATTGAGTTTCTAGAAAACCATTATATTGTGCAAAAAAAAATAGCTTTTATGAAAAATGTTTATGATGCACATAAAGTGTATTTGTGTATTATGGAATATTTTCTATTTGAATAAATTATGATGTTCTTATTTATATGATATTTTAGCTTTTATGTTTTACATTAAGAAAGTTTTAAAATTTTTGTATCTTATAAAAAAATATAACTCAGAATAGAGCTAAATGGAAAAAAAAAATTCATGTAGTCGACTCTAACTAATTTGAAATTAAGGCTTTATTATTGTTGTTGTTATGTTTTGCACTATTTGTATTTACATATTCTTTAGTTAATTATTATTTATTCTAATTCCACATAACTCCTTCAAAGTTAAATAGTTATTCACCTCAACTTGGTCTCTCTATGCTTCTTAAATTTTTGGTTCTATGATTAGAAGTGTGCATGGGTCAAGTCAGTTTAGAGATATTTTTGGAGCTAAACCGATTTAAATTGATTTTTTAAAATCGGAACTGAAACTGAACCAACTGTTCCAATAAATCGAACTGCATCGAATCAAGAAATTTGGTTTGAATTTGATTTAGTTTATTGGTTTATTTTGTATCTACTTTAAATGATTATGAGATCGATTTGTATAGCAAACTTTACGTGGTTAAGTAGCAACTCAGTTTTTTATCATGAAAAAGAATATAGTTCTTTCATAGCCTAATTATTCATACATGCTTGTAGTACCTCAATTTAGTGCAAATAAAAGCTCATAAAATATATACATATAGTATGGTCTGATTTGTATTAGTTTTTTAAAAATCCAAACTGAAATCTAACTAGCTTTTCTGATTTAAAAATTTTTAAATTGACACTAATAAATTGAGAGAGATAAAAATTATGAAATGTTTAGTTTTGCAATTCAATCTTTATAATATAGCCAAGCCTAAATTTAGTCATCTCTCTTGCTTTTAGATTTACATAGTTCACGAATCCTAAAGATAGAAAAAGATGGAATGACTCTCGAATCCATGTGAATTAAAGAATAGAGAAAATAATCAAACTTATTTACATTTGAATGCAGCTAAATCTATCTTTATATATGTATATATACACACACTTTTATCTGCAATAGTCAAACTAGTTGATGATGCTCATCCATAAAGCGAGAAAGGGAAGGTAGCCTTATTGTCATACAAGCTCACATGCATAAAATGATTAGAAAACGTGGTAAACCTAATTTGTCGCAATGGATGTAAATATTATTCCATAGATTTGCGAAAAGTGTGATTTGAGTATTTGTTTTCATGGGCATGCACTTCTTAATTTGCAAGTCTTTTCTCTCTTCTCTCTCTAGTATGGTGTTACTCGTCATTTTTTTCACACGGAAATTTGCGTAATCCTTAACTCTTAAGCTTTCTTTGTAATCAATGACGTGGTGGAGCAATTCGTGCATTCCTAAAACGTTGGCCCTTTCATTCTAATACTAGACTCTTGCAAGCATCCTTCAATCAATGAATATAGTGATGGACATGTGAAAAATGAATGCATACGAAAATACAAATGGCTTTAGTTTAACTGCTTGAGGGACCGGTGTAATTGCGTTGTTTAGTGATCTACTCTCGTTTTTAGTTACTGCACTCCATTTATTTCTTCTATGAGCAAAAGTCAAGCCAATTGGGAATGTGAGCAAGGGTTTTGGAGTGATCAATATTACGTTAGTAGAGATAAAGTTACAAAATATCATGTGAACATGCTCAATGTTTCGCTTTTAGAAATTATTCATTATTTAGAATCCTATCATGTGACATGAACTAATTATGAGAGTCCAAGTAATGCAGAAATGATGCGGGATGAGAGTGTGATCATCATGAAAGTGTGCTTTCAGATTGGATAATTTTAGTTTTATTTAGATTAAACCTTTCTCGAAAACATAACAAAACATGCTATGATTAAACATGTGATGATCAACAATTTATTCCCCTAAGTAGACCCTTAAAGAGATTAAGGGAGTTAGGACCGTAGAGATTAGGAAACCCCTAGATTAGGTCACGTCCCTGATCCTTCAATAAAGTAGAACTAGGAGAAGGGGGGTTTATAATACCTGGCAGCGATGATTTTTTTTTCTTTTTTTCTCTAGAACGATGGTCTCGCACAGTATCTTGAAGGATGCGCCTTGGATGATGAGGCTCAGTTCCTTAGACCTTCGGCTCCTGGCTTGATGGTTCGATGGCAAAGAGGACCTCCTCTTCAGATCATGAAGTTCAAGGGATCTTGGATAATTAGGTTTACGCCCGCTCTCTCACGGAGTTCGATGCTTCGAAAAGCAAAGGCAAAGGAAGAAGAAACTCTCAAATTTCATTCATTGTTTTTTCTTTTTTTCTTTTTAAACTACAAGGGGAAGGGTCCTTTTATAATTGCTCAAAGGCTCCTATCATACAAGGAATAAATCATCATAGAGTCAATTCTCTTACATGAAAAATTAAGGAGAAAATAATTATAAAATAATGGAGGAAGCCATGATGTCTGTCTTGTTTGGATAGGTCGGCCAAAAGAGGAGATGTCCACTAGCTTCCATATTTGTTCGGCTGAAAAAGGAAACAGGGGACCACTTGTTGAGGCAACATAAAGATTTCTTGAGGACTCATTGGGGCGCTAATTAATGTTGCCAATTTTGTCTGGGCGGTCATGAAGAAGAGAGGGGACCACTTGGTTGGCGCCAAGAAGCTTCCATCTTTGTCAGGGAGCGCCAACTAGCTTCCAAGGTGGGCTGGACTGCTGCTGGGATGTGGATTTTGACTGGACTCCATATGGATGGTGAGTTGGCTCCTCTTGCACTCAAATTACAGGACTCAAGAATAAAAAAAAAGACTGAATCAACACAACTCAACTGAACTATAACTTAAAGGTCCAATAGGACTACAGAGTCGATTGTAGACAACTAACAAGATGCAATGGACTCAGTTGACCTAGTCAACTTTATTGCAGGACTCAATTAATTTGACTAGACTGAGTCAAATAGGACTCTAATGACAATCAAGACTCAAATAGAATCAAAACATCATTCATAGATCCTGGAACCATGATCTGATCTTGGTGTCCCCACCACTAAGCTTTTGTGTGTTTGTCTCATGTTGATCATGCACTAGAAAAATCTTTTTGGCTAACTTTTTTGAATAAGTTCTTGAATCATGGCAAGTGGAATTAGAGCGATTCTAACTCATAATTTATATGGACAAGAAAGCATTGTAAATTAAATTTGATCGGATTTAGATTTTGAATTTGAAGTATTAGTCTTGCGAGGATATCAGGGCTTAAATGAAGAGAATATTTAAGAATCTATGCTAGCTTATAATTTATTCTTACATCGATTATGCATTAAAAAATTCTTAGTACTTATATAAAATTAAGAAGCATAAATAATACTTTCTTAGCTAATTTTTTTAATGGGATCACATGTTATTATACTAATAGAATTGTTTCTCAATTTATGCTATCATAATCTACCTTGTCGGCTAGGTGGTTTATATATATATATATATATACTTTTTTTTTTAAAGAACTTAAACATTTAGCAAGCTCATGTCATTTTCAGAAAACAACAAACATATGATGCACGCCTTCTTCTGGGTCAGCTGTCCATTGTTTCAATAATCCAAAGAGGACCACGAGGAAAGCAACATGTTAGCACGTGTATTATCTTTAAATTTACTCAATTATTACTTTCTCTCTCGTCTATACTGCCGACGTGGACCAAGTGGTCCTACCGAAGTATGAACGGGCTGGAATGGGGTTTGGATTCACATTCAAATAGACTCGATAACTCGTATGTAGAATTATTTTAGTCCGTCCAAGGCGCGCGTTTCTGACACGTAGTTGATGACCCATGAGGGCACCAAAATCATGCCACTAGAATTTCATATGAGTTACCTGCCTCTCAGGATGAAATTCAGGTAGTGGCAGCAATTAGATCGAACATGATAAGACTTGCTCAATACAATGCTGGTTATGTCATATATGATATGTAATATCCCAAGCCCATTTACTAGCTTAATTAACTCTATTAGCGGAATAAAATCATGCGGTCCAAAACTCATGCGGTCCAAAACTCAACTAAAGTTAATGGGTAACAGGTGAACTTGAGTTATAAGCACATAACACATTTCTTTTCCATCAAATGTAAGATTATTTTTGGGGTATTACAATCTTTTCCCTTATAATGCAACGTCCTTTTCATACGCCGTAAGCTAACTAAAATTTACCTTCGAACTGGACCGTTTACCATCCTATGGGTAGCCCTTTCGTCATGCTTATTAACTTTCACACACTCACATCAATTCTGGTACTATTTGTAACGCCCTAAATCTATCTAATAGCCCAATGAACTTTGTTAGCAAGCTAAAACCATGTGATCCAAAAATTCGAGTAGAAATTAATTGGTAGTAGGTAAACTTGAACTATAAGTAAATAACATATTTCTTTTCCATCCAATATTGGACTATGTTTGGGGTGTTACACGCTATGACTCTCAAACTATGTCAGGATAAGCTCTGCTGCTTCGCAGACCGTATCAGCATGATAGCCTGTAGCATATCGATCTGATATGACTTATAAAATTATTTTTAAATTAATAAATATTATATATATATATATATATATAAAGTTAGATTGGTCTGCAATTTTTTTCATCAAGGATTCATTTTTGTTTAGAAAAATGCTTAATGATGGAGATTTCTTGCTCGGCGTTACTTGAATCGGTTGGAGCTTCAGTCAACACAATAAGCCGGCTACTTGGTTCTGTTGTCTCAGCATCATTAATTTTAGCTCATCGCAGGCTGTTGATGGTTTTTCTTGGCCTTTCCTATTTGTTTATCATCTCATTTACCAATGAAGTATTGGTTCTTGAAAACAAAAATAAGCAACGAATCAGTGAAACACCTCTACCAGGAAACAAATCCCCAAGACGCAAACGGATAATAATAGTGCGCTATAAAGTCATATCAGTTCAGGTTGGATTCAAGTTGGGTTTTTCGTCAATTCCAACCCAACCTTGCCTTTAGGAAGGTTCTGAGTGGAACACCAAGCCAAGTTAATATACGTCCTATCAAAAGTGGAAGCCAAATATTTGTGCTAGTTTTATCTAGTTAAGTTAGTGAAATAATATGGTCAAAGGATGTAAAAAATAATGGTAGGGTTTTGCATATAGTGATGATCTGAAAGTTCAGTGTTGGAGTAGTTTAAACAAGAGATAAATGATAATGGAAAAAATAATAGTTAGGATCATAGGATTGGAGGTAATGAAGGCTCAACCTTTATATGTTATTATATGTCTAATGTTAGATGAAAAAGTTTTATATTTGTTCTTGATTTTTTTAATTATTTTATATTTAATCTCTTGTTTACTCAAGCATATGAACAAAGGATAGCCGCTTGAAGATAATTGTGTATTTTTTTGCATTATGCATAATAATTATACATAAATTGTTAATTAAGTATCAAAAGATATAAAATTATCGTTGAAAATAGGATTAGACGTTAAAGTATAGCTACTACTAGTAATTAAGAGTATGCTTGATTTTTGAGAGTAGTTCTGCTTTTTATTTTTATTTTTATATAAAAGAAAAATCACTACGAAATATGTTTTTTAGCTGAAAATAAAAATAAGTTTTTAGAAAATACATCTCTAAAATAACAGAAAACTAAAAATAGTTTGAAGATATTTTTTATTATTTTTTATCATAATAAAAAAATAGAATAAAAAAAGCTAGAGAATTTGAAAGCATAGCAATGAATGATTTTTTTTTTTCTCACCCACCCTTCTATTTCTATCACAATAAAAATTTAATTTTTATTCTTATTTATACCAAAACATAGAAAATAAAAATTATTTTAAAAAAATAAAAATAAAAAATATTTTTGAAAACCAAACGTTATCCAAAATAGATGATACTTAAAATTGAGTAGTTAAATGTTACGATATAAGATGAACGCTTCAGAAAATTTTCATTCTAAATAAGAAGGACAACCCATTACAAGAGTTTGATAAACATTAGAACAAAAATAAATTTTAGAAAAGACAATTTTAAATATACGATCATCTCTCTTTTACTGTTGCTATGCTTCCCGACCTCAGCAAGTTGATGAATGATGCATCGTTGCTGTGCTTCCTGGCCTCCTCTGGTGGCGAAAAGGAGCTGACCATTTCGATCCATCTCCCCTTTCAAGCACAGAACCATCTCATCATCTACATGAAATAATTTTTTAAATAGAACACAGTCATAAATATAATAAATAAGAATGAATATGAGAAACAAATATGGGCTCACCAATTCTCATACTCGTTTATAAGGTTGGATACTCAAAATCAACTCCAGACGATCATCTTAACTTAGGACTTAAGAACCAAAATGCTTCTTATCTATTTTAAAAAAATTTGATATTATTTTTATATTATAAGATGATATAATAATATAATATAATATAATTATATATTATAATATGATATTATAATTTGATTATAATATAATGTTATAATATAATAATATTATAAAAATATTATTATTATTTAATTTATATTATAATAATAAAATAATATGAAATAATAATAAATTATCATGATATTTGTAAAATATATTAAGGTTGTTATTTTTTTAGGAAAGAAATGCTAACTAATTAGAGGCAATTTTAGTATTTCATCATTGCTAATCCTAGAACACTGGGATCAAATCATCTTGATATTCTAGTGATCTAAAACTACTATGTTGATCCCATTTAGGTTACCTAAAGCCCTTTAATGAATCAATTATGCATGTTTCTTCTCAAAGAAATAGTAAATTATATAAATAAAAATAAAATCAAATAAGAAAGAAAAATTTTCTAACAAACAAGAAGAAGTAGAAGATGGCGACGATGAGGTTCACTTGGCTAAAATCCAAAGGTGAGCGCAGAGGATCAAACTTCAGATCCCAAAATGAAATTCAACTATCACGACCAGTTTTGGAAGCTGGTTATTACGAATTATAGATTTTGTCTAATCCGAAATCCGTGAGGTGTTGAGACTATTTCTGCCCAGGCCAAGCAAGCCTTCCCCTTACCCAAAGCCTTCAAAGAGGTTTGTGCCAAACTTCAATCAAACAGAATGGAAGAGTGGGCAAATGAAATCTTTTGTTATAAAATGGGGAGAGTACAAACCTCTTAAAGACTTTCCCCTCCCAAGGAACTCTTCAAAGTTGAAGATTACACAAGAGAGGAAACTCTTCAAGAGTTTTGTACTTCTCACTTCATAATAAAAGTTTTTTTTTTGTCCAATCTCTTCCATTTTCTCTTGCTAAGGTTTGGCACAAGCTTCATCAAAGAATTTCATGAGGAAAAAGACATACTCGGGCTAGTCCAGGTACCTCACGGGTTTTGGACCAAGCAAAATCCATAAGTACACGATGTTGTTGTTGTTGTTGTTTTGTATCCTCTCAAAAGCTGAAGGAGATGGCATAGTCGGTGGCACCTAAGTTGAGACCCAACCATTAGATTTATACTCTACCCACATTTGTAGTGCAATGCACTTGTCCAAGAAATGGATCCCTCAAAATCATTTTATTTAATTTCATCATTATCATTTGCAAGATGAGTCCTATCAAGAATAGTTAGCATTCATTCCCCCATTGATTGTGTTCGTTTGATTTTATCCTTTCCTTAATTTTTCAGTGCCAGTTGGTGATGTGCTTAACTTTTTTTTAGAATCCTTTAAGATTTCATAATAAATCATCCTTAAGCAATTACCAAAAAGTAATTAGGATGCACCTCCTGAAGTGATTACCATCAGATTTGGTTCATCCCATCAATTCATTGCTTAAAGATTTGATCCTATCCCATTCTTAATTATTATGAAAAATAGCCAAGAAGCCATTCTCGCGCATTTGTAACGCTCTTCTCTTTCCTTTTTGTACTTCCACTTTGTGTCCTGCTGGGCTGTGCTCTCTTTTCTGAAAAAAATTCTGCCTTTTTTTTTTTCATCCATAGGGTCCAAGGTCTAGAATCCTTACATTTATAAGTTGTAACCCTCTTCTCTTCCCTCTTGCATCACTACCTCTCCACCTTCCTCTTGGCTCTAACAAATTTTTTTATGGGTTTCCATCTGTTCTTTTTCCACATATATGACACGTTTTAAAGTAATTTTTATGGTTAACAGCAGTGGGATACGCCAAATAAGATTCCCCATCAATAAAGATTTTTGAAAGAGCAAACAACAACGAGGTTCTAAAAGGATCATGATGGCCAAGAGCATGCTTTCTAGGTTATATACAACGCTCTGTGATTCATGTTGAAAAGGTTACAAAGGGAAACAAGGAAGCAGGAACAATTTTGTTTTCCATTTGGCAACCAAGTAATTGATCAAAACTAAACTAGTCCCCTAAGTTTTCATCTGGTCTCGGCATTAGGACTGAGGGGGTTAGTTCAAGTTTACTCCATCTGATCTCGGCTTTTGGCTCGACGGAGTTCGTTCAGGTTTCAACTGATCTCGGCACTGGGCCTGAAGGAGCTGGTTTAAAGTTCAAACGTTCAATCCAAACTATATAAATTTCTACAGAATATAATCGACTATATGAGCCTGAGCCCAATCCAAGAATCATGTGTGAACACGGAGACTAAACGTTTGAATAGAGTGAATGGTTGCTCGCTAACAGCCCTATAGCCCAGAAAAACAGCATCAATGTTTTTATTTTTATTTCAATTTTTATTTGAGAGGTCTAAAAGTGCACTGCAATGAAGTTGAAAATTTATAAAAACCTATATATTGACATTAACATAGGATCTCAAAGAATTCAAGGCAAGGTTATTATTCACTACAGATAATCACAAGAAAATGTTTTTTGCTTTAACGATTAATTTATTATAACATATATATATTTAGTCATTTCAATGATCAAAATATAATAATAGCCACTAAACCGATCAAATATCTGTCTTTCACGTAAAGACATGGTTGACTCATAAAGTACATAAGATTTTGATCTCTAGGAGATTATTCAAAAAAATAAACAATCCAAAATATTATGATTATGTTAATTAGAGGAAAAGAACGAGTAGATTAGTTGACCATTGCAATATTGGTGAGACAAAAATATTAGAGTTAAAGGTTTTTCAGTTCAGAGAGAGAGAGAGAGATTTCTTCTTTCTTTCTTTTATTTTTTCTTCCCTTTTTCTTGCTGTAAGTTTCTGATATTTGTTTCATTTTGTATGTGATACATGACACAGAGAAAGAATCAATTAAAATGGGTTCATAAGATAGATGGCTATGGTCCAATTAACAGAAGTTGTTTCTATTAAGTTTCATAAATATAGGCATGATTTAATTTAAATGCCACTCCTATTATTCTTTCAATGACTATTTATTTTAGAGGAAGAGGAGTAGTGCTTTACTAATGCTCCTCCAAAGGTAACAGTTTTGGGGGCGACCTCCCACTTCGAGTTGTCACCACTTTGCTATATTATGTTGCGCTTTAATATGCATTGTAAACGCAAAACTTTTAACATCACAGGAAAAGTACATTGAAAGCAGTATAAGATAATGAACTTCTGAATACATTATAAGAACTAAGAATATTTTTATCACAGACCCACTAGCAAGCATGTTGGTATTATTCCAGTACTATATACAAAATAAATTCAACAATAAAATTAGAAAATTCAACTATTGAGCATCATATTTCTTCTACTGGGAGCAATTAGAATGTCTCGTACTTTCCTTTTCAATCTTGCACCTTCGATCTTCGCAGGGTCTTGACAAAAGAATTTCAGCCTCCCATCAAAACTTTCTCCTGAATCCCAGTATTGCACCTTGAGATCTCAAGCAGCATCTCACCACTCAAATAATTAAGAAAAAGTCTCTAAAATGTTTTGTTTTCAATGATCAAAATAACTGCATATGATTTGGAGAACTTATAAGAGAGACCATTTAAAGGCAATAAGCTTTTTTATTTCCACTTAAATATAATTTTTTTAAAAAATAAAGAGATATATTAAAATAAATAGCAAAAGCAACTTGCTAACTCTCGTGAGACTTGTAACTCATTTAACATAAATTCCTATAGAAAAAAAAAAAAGAAAGGGTAAAAACTTAATTAAAAATAAAGGAAAAAAATCATCCTTAAAAACAATCAACTATATAATGGTATTTTATAAATAGCTACAACTTTGCCTGTATTGCAACATCCTTGATAAACCCGCTATATCTTCCTCAACAAATCTTCTATCTAAGTGCATCGATAAGTATCATAACTTGATATCAAACATTATGAAAGTAGTTTCATATAAAAGTTTTTGTGATAATGTTGATAAAACTTTCTTGAATATTGTTGCATGCTACACTATTTTTCTTAATATGATCAGATGTAAATTTGAAAATTTAAGCTTAGTAAGCAGAGCTAACTGTTACCTTGCATTCCTCCTTAAAAAATATTTCTCAATCTAATGATTTTTTTGGAGCATCTGCTATCTTAAAAAGCTTGCCTTTCCTATTATTTAAACACAGCTTTCACTTTCGGTGTAACCACTCAAGTAAAGAAGACAAACATGCAATCAACTGAAAATCACTTACAAAGAAAATGACATCTTATAAACAACCAACACCATTCTTCTCCCCTCTGCATCATTATTTAGTGTACCATGACAGTCAAAGTTGCTTATATAAGAAATTTTTCAGTATGTAGGCTAGCATCGTCATCATTTAGATCAATTGAATGTCAAATTAATAGAGTATTTTATGAACCTATTATTGTTTATGAATGCTATTTGTGTTATTGGACTATTTGGTATACCTTATAGCAACATGAATTTATGTTAAGTATGGATCGGATGAATAAGCGGTCCATAATAAATAGGATATACATCCTAAAGTTTTACTATCATAAAAGAAAGTCCCTATCCTCATCATATAAAATATTGCGATAGTCCCATTGAGTCATACTGCTTTTGCTACATATAGGAGAAAAAAGTCTTCTCTCCTATCACACACACAAAAACCCTAATCTTGTAATGCATTACAGAGAGGTGTGGATCTTATGATGAATTTAAGTATCTGGACTAACATACATAATGGGTATATTAAGTGTAGGTTTTATAAATAAGTGGCTCATAATATGTAACATATGCATCCTAAAGTTATACTCTGGCAAAGAAAGGTTCTTCCTTTTATCTTATAAATATTGTGATGGTTTTATTGAATCATACTACATTTACTATTTGTAGGATAGAAAAAAAAGCCTTCTTCCTTGCCGCAAATACAACCCTAACCATGTTATCCATTAGAGTCTGGCACGAAGGACGAGAGGTTTTGTCCAAGCATTACCCTCCTCTCCTTGTCCCGACATCAGAGAACTCATGGCTTTAACCTCCCTCCCCGTCTCACCTCTTTCTTGGCTCAGCAATTTTTCTAAAGAGAACTTTATCAAATGGCATCACAAACACGCATCCTGTTCATCCGCATGCCATTCCCGCCGACATCGGAGAACTCATGACCTTAACCTCTCTCTCCCTCTCACCTTTTTTCTTCTTCGCTCAGCAATTTTTCTAAAGAGAACTTTATCACATAGCATCGCAATCACGCATCCTATTCATGGCCGTGTTGAGCATCTAAGAGGAATGGTGCTTACCATCATCAACCACGTGTATCATGAATTACACCAACCTACTCATGCCATACTGGATGAAATTTTTCCGTACATGGTTGGTTCTCAAAGCATTGCCCTAGCTTGAATGATGGGTTATATGCCAGAATATATTTCATTATTGAGTCTTGCTGCTCTTTCATATTTATTCACAATCAAATTGCTAGTCATGCAAAAATTTGAATGTTTTAATAATAAGTATTATTTTATATGAAATAATATATATGCCATGTGCAGAAGCCTTAACAAAAATCTTTTTCAAAAGTTAACATATTTTTTTTTAAAAAAAAAGAAAGGAAAGGAGAGAAAAAATCCGATCTCTCATGCGAACGGTGCTTATCAATTTTTTTTTATGGAAGATTGGAGGAATAAGATTCTCTCAAATTTATTAATATCAAGTAAGTATACAATTCAGCTGTTGTTGAATAATTCCACATGCATGTAAGAATAGAAAATGATTCGTATTTTGTCTCCTCGTTTTGAGCCAGCACATCAAATCTGATTTCGATTCTCTTAAACTTTTTTTTTTTTTTTGGTCCTGAATACAGGTGCTCATCTCCTGTATCCACTCATCGCTGAATAATTCCACATGCATGTAAGAATAGAAACTGATTCGTATTTTGTCTCCTCGTTTTGAGCCAGCACATCAAATCTGATTTCGATTCTCTTAAACTTTTTTCTTTTTTTTTGGTCCTGAATACATGGGCTCATTGAAGGAAATTAAAAGAATATTTTTATAGAGAGGGTAATAGGACAAGCTAATAGAAATTATAATTCTGATTTCTCTTATCTTCTTCTTCTGAATTGTGAAAGGATACATGACCTTTTATCATTACAAAGTGACTCTTTGTCTACTAGAAAATAAATACATATTGCTTAGTTCAAAGTACATAATAACAGTAGCAAATTTCTATGTAACTAATTAGTTTCAAGATGATGTTTGATTTCTCAAAAAAAAATGTCTTCTTCCAAAGTGTGATGTTTGGTTTCTCAAAAGATGTCTTCTTCCAAAGAGTCTTTTTGAAAAAATATCAAGTTTAATTCCAACACCCCCCCTTAAACTTGATTCTTCATGACTCCAAGCATGCTCCTTAGCCTTTTGAACTCTTCTACCTTGAGTGATTTTGTGAAGATATCAGCTACCTGATCTTTTGTTGGAATGTGGAGAAGTTGTACTTCTTTGTCTTTGATACAATCTCGAATAAAGTGAAATCTTGTATCGATATGCTTACTTCGATCATGAAAAACTGGATTTTTGGCAAGTTGTATAGCTGATTTGTTATCAACAAAAATGTTGGTTGGCTCTTCTTGTGAAATCTTCATTTCTTGTAGAAGTCTTTGAAGCCATAGTGTATGACAAACACAGTTTGTTGCTGCAACATACTCTGCTTCACAAGATGAAAGTACAACAATTTGTTGCTTCTTTGAAGACCATGTAAATGCTGCACCTCCAATATAAAAAGCAAATCCACTTGTACTTTTTCTATCATCAATATTTTCAGCCCAATTGCTATCACAAAATCCAACTAGTTTTATTGGGTCAGTAGATGAATAAAAGATACTATAATCTTGTGTACCTTTGATATATCGAAAGATTCTTTTTGCAGCAATTAAGTGATTCATCCTTGGCTTCTCCATGTAACGACTGATAACTCCAACACTATAGGCAATATCTGGCCTTGTATTTGTGAGATATCTTAAGCTTCCAACCAAACTTTTATAATATGTTGGATTGACAAGATCTCCTTCTCCATCTTTACTTAATTTAGTGTTGTATTCAATTGGGGTGTTGCTAGAATTGCAATTCTCCATCTTGAATTTCTTCAAAATTTCCTTTGCATATTTGCTTTGTAAAATAAATATGCCTTCATTTGATTGGTTGACTTCAATGCCCAAAAAATAAGACAATAAGCCAAGATCCTTCGTCTCAAATTCTTTGATCATTGAAGTCTTGAAAACTTCAATCATTGCAAAACTATTTCCTGTGAATATCAAATCATCCACATAGAGGCAAACAAACAGAACATCACCAATATTATTAGTCTTCATATAAAGAGAATGTTCAAGAAGGCATTTTTGAAAACCATTTTCAACAAAAAACTTGTCAATCCTTGATTCCAAGCTTGTGGAGCTTGTTTCAATCCATAAAGAGCTCTTTTAAGTTTGTAGACTTTGCCTTCTTGTCCTTTTTGAATGAAACCCAAAGGTTGTTCTACATAGACTTCTTCATTCAAATGACCATTCAAAAAAGTTGATTTCACGTCCATTTGAAAAATTTTTCATTTCATTTGAGCTGCTAAAGAAATAAGAAGGCGTACCGTTTCCATTCGAATAACAGGAGAAAAAACTTCATCATAGTTAATACCATATTGTTGTTTGTAGCCTTTTACTACCAAGCGGGCTTTGTGTTTTGTATTTCTCCACTTGCATTTGTCATTATCTTATACACCCATTTGACTCCAATGGCTTGATGACCTTTGGGAAGATTTGTGAGTTCCCAAGTGTCATTTTTCTCGATTGATAAAATTTCTTCATGCATGGCATTTCTCCATTTTTCTTCTTTATTTGCTTCATGGAACTCAATTGGATCACAACCTGTAAAAAGACAAAACATAGTATAATCATTAGCATCAAGACGCCTTGTGACGTCAAGCAACTCTTCGACACTTCGAGTTTTGTGTACTCTTTTTGAGGATGAGCTACTTGAACTTTCTTGTGGAGATGGATGTCTTTGATTTTGTAGTGGGGTTAATGGGATTTCTTCTTGATGCTGTGACTCTTCTTCTTCTTTAATATATGCCTCATTTTCTTGCATTTTATTGTTATCTTGCCAACTCCATATTTGCTTTTCATCAAATTTAACATCTCTTGAAAAAATCACTTTCTTTGTAATAGGATTAAACAACTTATAGCCACTTGAATTTTCAGCATAGCCTAAAAGAATGCACTTTTCTCCTTTGTCATCAAGTTTGATCCTTTTCTCATCAGGCACTTTGACATAAGCAACACTTCCAAAGATGCGAAGATGATCAACCTTAGGTTTGTATGAACTCCATGCTTGCTCAGGTGTCATATTGTGAAGCCTTTTTGAGGGAAATCTGTTCAATAAATAAACTGCACAAGCAACTGCTTCACCCTAAAATTCTTTAGGCATATTTTTATCTTTCAACATACATCGAACCATATTTAAAATTGTTCGATTCTTTCTTTTTGAAACTCCATTCTGTTGAGGTGAATAAGGCATGGTAACTTGATGTAAAATTCCATGTTCTTTGAAAAAATTTGAAAACTCATTGGACAAATACTCACCACCACGATCCGATCTTAAGGCTTTAATTTGAAAACCACTTTGTTTCTCAACTAAAAACTTAAATTCCTTAAATTTCTGAAACACTTCACTCTTTTTTTTTAACAAATAAACCCATGTTTTTCCAGAATAATCATCAGTGAATGAAAGATAATATTCGTTACCTCCCATGGACATTGGTTTGATCGGGCCGCAAACATCTGAATGTATTAATTCCAATGGTTTTGTTGCTCTTCTTGATCTTCCTGAAATGAAGGTTCTCCTTTGTTGCTTTCCAACTATGCAAATTTTACATTTTTTCTTGGATATTTTCAGCCAAGGCATCCCTGTCACCATATTCTTGCTAGACAAAAGTTTTAATCCATCAAAGTTTAAGTATCCATATCTAAGATGCCATAGAGTAGAGTCATCAAGAATTTGTGCCATCATACAAGAGGAACCATCAACATGCAAACTCAACTCAAACATTCTATTTTTTGACATAGGAACATGTGCAATGAGAGTATTGTTGTTGTCTCTAATAGAAAGACCCAATTCTTTCATGTGAATATCATAGCCTTTTTCAAGCAATTGGCCCAAACTAAGAATGTTATTTTTAATGTCTGGAACATAATAGACATCTGAAATAAAATTTTGAGTACCATCTTTGAGCTTGATGAGGATTTTACCTTTCCCTTCAACTGGTCTTTTAGAGAAGTCACCAAAAGTCACTAAGCCTTTGAAGCTTTCATCCATCTTAAAAAACATGTCCTTTATCCCACACATATGATTGCTAGCACATGTGTCCAGGTACCAAGTACTTCTTTTGACAACACCAGTAGTATTATTGTAGGCCAAAAGTAGAGTTCTTCTTCTTGTTCTTTTGTAAAATGAATTTTCTCATCAATATAATTAGCATATCTTTATACCAGCAATCTTTAGCATAGTGCCCATATTTTTTGCAAATAAAACATTGTAGTGCTTGCTGTCCATACCTTCCTCTTCCTCTAGGATTAAAAAATCTTCCTCTACCACGACCTCGAGCATGAAAATCTCTTGTGTCTCCTTGACTTCTTTGTGGTTGATCTTGATGAAATCTTCCTCCTCTTCCTCTTCTTCCACGGCCTCGACCATGGAAACTTGTTTTGTCTTTTGGATCACCTTTCTCTTGTAGTGTGAGATTTGTTTGAAGTACTTGCTTGATGGGTTTCTTATCCATCCTCTTAGAAAGCTTTTGTTCATGTGCTTGTAGAGAGCCCATGAGTTGCTCTATAGTCATCTCCTCTAATTCTTTTGATTCTTCAATGGCTACAACAATGAAGTCAAATTTTGCATCTAAAGAGCGCAAAATTTTCTCCATAACTCGAACATTAGTAATTTCTTCACCATTTCTTTTCAATGGATTAACTATAGACATCATTCTTGAAAAATAATTAGAAATTGATTCCCCAGTTATCATTTTGAAAGATTCAAATTCAGACCTCAAAGATTGTAGCCGAATCTTTTTCACCTTTTCTGCTCCTTTATGTGCCTTATGTAATAAGTCCCATGCCTTCTTTGATGTTGTGGCTTCGGCGATAATCTCGAATGTGCCTTCATCTACACTTTGGTAGAGTATATAAAGAGCCTTCTTATCTTTCCTTTTTGACTCCTTATTTTGCTTCCTTTGCTCTTGTGTGAGCATTGCTTCATCTTCGGTTGGCTCCATGTAGCCTTCTTCTACAAGATCCCAAACATCAAGGGATCCAAGCAAAGCCTTCATTTGGATACACCGGTTGTCATAGTTGTCTTTGGTGAGTTTGGGTATTTGGGTTTGAACAAAGTTCATGGAGGCCATGGATCTTTTTTGTGGCTCTGATACCAAATTTTGAAGGAAATTAAAAGAATATTTTTGTAGAGAGGGTAATAGGACAAGCTAATAGAAATTATAATTCTGATTTCTCTTATCTTCTTCTTCTGAATTGTGAAAGGATACATGGCCTTTTATCATTACAAAGTGACTCTTTGTCTACTAGAAAATAAATACATATTGCTTAGTTTAAAGTACATAATAACAGTAGCAAGTTTCTATGCAACTAATTAGTTTCAAGATGATGTTTGATTTTTCAAAAAAAAATGTCTTCTTCCAAAGTGTGATGTTTGGTTTCTCAAAAGATGTCTTCTTCCAAAGAGTCTCTTTAAAAAAATATCAAGTTTAATTCCAACACTCATCTCCTCTATCCACTCATCGCTGACACGTATAAGGCAAGTATATGCAGCATGTCTGAAATATACCACTCTCCAAGCTCTATACATAGTCAATGGCTTTGCAAAGAAATCCATAACATATTTTCACACCATATCATTAGAAGTAAGCATTTCGTTCAGAGTCCAATGGCTGAAGAACCGAAGGCCACCAACTTTGCCTACCAAGAGGGTAGCGAAGCAAAGGACAAATTAGGGGACGTTGGTTCTCAGTATTAAAATGTAATGTTTGTTCTTGTTAATTTCTAAAGTGCTATGTTTTAGTTCTGATTTAGTATATGTTGGGCTTATATATAGTTAAACTTATGTTAGTATGATGGTTTTATGTTTTGATGTATAAACTTATGCAGGGTGTGGTGGCCTCACATGTAAGAGGGGCATTATGTTTAAAATATTGTACAACCAGAATTTTAAGAGTGTGTGGATGAACCCTAGATCTGTTTTTTTGTGAAAAGAAAACTCTCCCTCTCTATTTTTTCTACCTTGATCTTTCGTCCAAAATATTTTCAGGTGGAAAACAATCCCATCAAAAATTGGTATCAGAGCCTGGTTAGGAGTTGCGGCGTTTCTCAAAGGCTTTGAGGCTGAGGAAGCCAACGAGAAGGAGGAGAAGACCGGAGCAAGCGCCATCGGCCAGTGATGCGGTGCTCCCCTTCTGCGCATAGCCGATCGTCCTCTCTGGTGAGTTTGCCAAGCACGTTGTTTCCGAGGGTACCAAGGCCGTCACTAAGTTCACTAGATCTTGACCCATTCTTGGGGTTTTGTGGCCTTCTTGTGGCCTAGGGTTATAGTTTTGGATCGTGAAATAGTTGTGCATCGCCTCATCCCCATCACAGATCGAGGGCAGCCTATTGAGCGATCCTTTTATCCTCTTCACTGAGCTGATGTAAAGATTCTTCACCCCCATATTGTCGATGCAGTTCATTATCGCCGCCATCGACAGACCCAGCAACATCCAAAACTTATTCCCAGCCATTTGTCCACATCCTTATTCCCAGCCATTTGTCCACATCCTCGCTTCGACATCTTGAAAGAGCTCGGATCTGAGGCTCCGAGAGAGATTCAACCTTCGTTTTCCTCCCGATAGCAGAGAAAAGAGGAGTTTCGAGCTTTAGATCTTCTCAAAGTGGTCTTAGAAAAAGACAAGAAAGGGTGCAAATAAAAAAGCAATCGCTGTGGGAGCGTGCACCTGTCGAGGACTTGAAGCATAGAGGCCACATGAGAGTTGAATGAAATTGTATTGGAAAAGTGATAATGGAGCTTTGACCCTTTAAATCTCTGGTGGTATTTATTTCTTAAAAAAAAAAAGTAGTAAAAAAAAAAAAAAAAAACAAAGCTACTGATTTGGTTCATAGCAAGCATGATAGCATTATCCTAAAATATTTTCATGGCAAGCTCAAGTAATATGGGTATGAGCATCAATCAGCCTTCTATTCCTATTTTTGATGGAAAAAATTATGATTATTGAAGCATCAAAATGAAGACCCTTTTCATTTCACAAGAAATTTGAGATTTAGTGGAGAATGGGTATGAAGAGCCATCTGTTCCAACCAACCAACAAAAGGAGCAATTGAAGGACTATAAAAAGAAGGATGCCAAAGCTCTGTTCTTCATCCAACAAGCCGTGTCTGACAAGATTTTTCCAAGAATCATTAGAGCCACTAAATCAAAGGAGGCATGGGACATCTTGCAAGAGGAATTTCAAGGAAACACTAAGGTAAGAGGTATCAAACTTCAAACTCTAAGAAGAGAGTTAGATAATTTGAGAATGCAAGAAAATGAGAAATTAAAGGATTACTTCTCCAAAATCATGGAGATTGTTAATCAAATGAAAAGCTATGGTGAAACTATCACCGAGCAAAGAATATGTGAAAAAATTTTAGCTAGTTTGCCTCCAAAATTTGATACAATAGTTACAATTGTTGAAGAATCTAAAGATCTTTCTATGTTAAGTATTCATGAGTTGACGGGATCTCTTGAGGCTCATGAGCAAAGGTTATTTAGGCATAAAGAATCATCAATTGAAAGTGTCTTTCAATCTAAGCTCAAAGTGTTTGACAAAAGTTCTCAAAGAGAATCATCTAGTCATGCACAAGTTAAAAGAGAGTCATTTAGAGGTGGAAACCAAAATAGAGGAGGAAGAAATATGAGAGGAAGAGGTAGAGGAAGGCAAAGAAATAACCTTCCAAGAAGACAAAATGATGAGAGCACTCAACAAAGGTGTAATATATGTAAAAGGTCTTCTCATGTTGAAAAAGATTGTTGGTTTAAGGGGAAACTCCAATGTTATAATTGTAAAAAGTTTGGCCATGTTCAAAAAGATTGTAGGTATCAAACAAGTGAGCAAGCACACTTCTCTGAAGAAAATGAAGGTGAGCAAAGCACATTTTATGCATGTCAAACTGCGGAGGAGCAAAGGAATGATGTATGGTATCTTGATAATGGATGCAGCAACCATATGACCGGTGACAAATCCATCTTTGTGGATATTGATAGTTCTTCAATCTCACAAGTAAAGATGGGAAATGGTGTACTAGTCCAAGCAAAAGGCAAAGGCACAATTGCAATCAATACAAAGAAAGGGAGGAAGTTCATCCATGATGTTTTACTTGTTCCAAACTTGAGACAAAATCTCTTAAGTGTTGGACAATTGATTGAGCATGGGCATATGGTGCATTTTGAAGACAATGGTTGCAAGATATATGACAAAGGGGTGAAAAAGCAACTTATGGCAAATATCAACATGGAGAAAAATAGAAGCTTTCCTCTTATTTTTCATTATGCAAAGAATGTTGCATAGAAGATGGAAATGAATGATGAGTCATGGCTATGGCACAAAAGGTTTGGGCACTTAAATTTTCAAAGCTTGAGAAGTTTACATCAAAAGAATATGGTGTATGGTCTACCAGCAATACATGATAAGGAAGAACCTTGTGAAGGATGTGCACTTGGAAAACAACATAGAGAGGCATTTCCAAAGGAGCATGTATGGAAAGCCAAAGCACCATTGGAGCTTATTCACACCGACATATGTGGACCCATGAAAACTCCTTCTCATGCCGGTAACATCTATTTCATTATTTTTATTGATGATTATTCAAGGATGACATGGGTGTACTTTATGAGATATAAATCCGAAGCATTCATTATCTTCAAGAAGTTTAAAAATCTTGTGGAAAGATAAAGTGAGCACTACATCAAGGTGCTAAGAAGTGATCGAGGAGGTGAATACAACTCAAATGAATTTGAGAAGTTTTGTGAAGATGTTGGTGTGCAAAGACAATTGACCGTTGGCTATACACCAGAACAAAATGGAGTTGCCGAAAGAAAGAACCGTACTATTGTTAAGATGGCCAGATCTATGCTCAAAGACAAAGGCCTTCCAAATTCTTTTTGGGCAGAAGCGGTGTATACGGCGGTGTACTTGATGAATAGATGTCCAACAAAAGCTCTCCAAAATATGACACCATTTGAAGCTTGGTCTGGTAGAAAGTCTTCGGTGAAACATTTCAAAGTCTTTGGAAGTGTGAGCTATGCACATATTCCAAAGGAAAGGAGACACAAACTTGATGAAGTAAGTGAAAAATGCATTTTTGTTGGATATAGATCTAAATCAAAAGGTTACAGACTTTTTAGCTTGAAGCACAATAAGGTGATCATAAGAAGAGATGTTCTTTTCAATGAGAAAGTTGCTTGGGATTGGAAGGAAAAGAAAATTGAAGAAAATATTATTTCTCTTGATGAAGAAATTCATGATGCTCAAAATAAAGAAAATGTGGTTGAAGGTTCATCACAAACTTCTCTAAATGTAAGTCCATCACCCACCTCAAGCTCAAGTTTTTCTCCAAGTTCTACTCCCATAAGAATGAAAAGTCTAAGTGACATTTATGCCACTTGTAATTTTTGCATGATTGAGCCCGAAACTTATGAAAATGCTATGCATGAAGAAGTGTGGAACAAGGCAATGCAAGAAGAAATTAATATGATTGAGAAGAACAAAACTTGGGAGTTAGTAGAAAAACCAATTGATAAGGATGTCATTGGCTTGAAGTGGATCTACAAGACAAAACACAATCCGGATGGATCCATTCAAAGATACAAAGCAAGATTGGTAGCTAAAGGATACTGCCAACTACCTGGAATTGATTATCAATAAACTTTTGCACCGGTTGCTCGACATGATATAATTAGAACTCTCATTTCTATGGCAGCACATAAAAGTTGGAAACTACACCAACTAGATGTAAAGTTGGCATTCTTGAATGGAGTGTTGGAAGAAGAAATTTATGTTGAACAACCTCAAGGCTTCATCATCAAAGGTCAAGAAAGCAAGGTATACAAATTAAAAAAAGAATTGTATGGGTTGAAGCAAGCACCCCGAGCGTGGTACTCTCAAATTGATACCTACTTCAATGAGAAAGGTTTTCTAAGAAGTCCAAGTGAACTAACACTTTATGTGAAGAAGCAAGGTAATGATATTCTTATTGACTCTCTTTATGTTGATGATTTAATTATTACCGGTAACAATGAGAATATGATTTTGACTTTCAAAAGTGATATAATGAAAAGATATGAAATGAATGATATGGGTTTGCTCCATTATTTTTTGGGAATTGAAATCATTCAAGGAAAAGATGGCATCTTTATTTGTCAAAAGAAGTATGTAGAAGGCATTCTCAAGAAGTTCAAAATGAAAAATTGCAATGTTGTGGAAACACCTTTGGTGGTAAATGAGAAGTTCATGAAAGAAGATAAAAGTGGTGAAGCCAATGCACAACTATATAGAAGCATTATTGGAAGCTTGTTGTATCTTACAATTACAAGGCCAGACATAATGTTTGCATCAAGTTTACTTTCTAGATTCATGCAAAGACCAAGCAAGGTTCACTTTGGACGAGCAAAAAGAGTTTTGAGATACATCAAAGGCACTAAAGATTATGGGATCATATATGAAAGAAACAAGAATGATAATGTGAAGTTATTTGGGTTTTGTGATAGTGATTGGGCCGGAAGCATTGATGATATGAAAAGCACATCAGGCTATGTATTCTTTTTTGGATCTGGTGTCATATCTTGGGCATCCAAGAAGCAAGATACTGTGGCATTATCATCTTCGGAAGCCGAATATGTTTCAACTACCTTGGCAGCACAACAAATAATTTGGTTGAGAAGAATTCTTGAAGATCTGGGTGAGAAGCAAGAAGAAGCTACTAGACTACTATGTGACAATAAGTCTACTATTTCTATGATAAAGAATCCTATCTATCATAGCCGCACCAAGCACATCAAAATCAAATATCATTTCATAAGAAATGTGGTAGAAGGAAAAGAAGTTCAAGTGATGTATACGAGGACTCAAAACCAAGTTGCGGATATCTTCATCAAGGCGCTACCCAAGGAGAAATTCATTCACTTTAGAGATCTCATGGGCATCCAAGAACAACCATTAAAGGGGAGTGTTAAAATGTAATGTTTGTTCTTGTTAATTTCTAAAGTGCTATGTTTTAGTTCTGATTTAGTATATGTTGGGCTTATATATAGTTAAACTTATGTTAGTATGATGGTTTTATGTTTTGATGTATAAACTTATGCAGTGTGTGGTGGCCTCACATGTAAGAGGAGCATTATGTTTAAAATATTGTACACCAGAATTTTAAGAGTGTGTGGATGAACCCTAGATCTGATTTTTTGTGAAAAGAAAACTCTCCCTCTCTATTTTTTCTACCTTGATCTTTCCTCCAAAATATTTTCAGGTGGAAAACAATCCCATCACTCAGGCAAAATCTCAAGACAGCAGCAGAAGAGAAGAGTTCTCTTGGCGAGAAACAGACTTCTGGTACCACAGAAGCAACAGGAGCAAAAGGTCCCTCTGACCACAAAGTTAAGACCAGCGATACGTTGCTGTGACCGGCCTAGCAGCTAAGCCGGTGAGGGTCTTATGATGCACCAGGTGATAACAATGTATGTGGAATAAGTGATGGCATTCTGTGTCTGTGAGAAGGTCTAGGTCCATCTATGATGATTTGTGGTGAATCCAGGTTGTTGGCTTGTCTTGTCTTGTTTCCTTGAATGTGCTTTACGTGTGGAGTCTTATCTATTTTTATTTTTATGACTACCTAAGAATAAATTTATGTTGGCTTGTTTCTATTATTCTTTCCCCCCTCCCCCTTATGACTTGAGAGTGGTTTTATCTTGGGTGGCTTGGCCTGGTTCGTAATGTTTTGGACAAGGTAGTAAACTCTCTTGCTCATGAACAGGTGAACGTCTTCGATCGTAAGATTAATTATGACGATCATAGGATTTTATCTTTGTGGGTTGGCTTGTTTCTACTTTCTTTTTTCCCTCTCCTTTATGACTTTAGGGTGAGTGATAATTTAGTGGTTTTGGCATGCTTCCTGCAATATGAAGCGCAGTGGTAAACTCTCTCACTGAACAGGTGACCGGACTCCTTACATATCATAAGATTTCGACGATCCTGAGATTGTGAACACACTTGCATGCAGGCAAAAGAAAAAAGCCCAAAATAATTATCTTTGAAGAACTTAAATGAAAATGCATGTGTACGTATAATGGCAGGAGTATTTGGATTGAAAAAAAAAAAAAAAAAAAACCTGATGTTTGGGAGCTTCAATACACGTGGAAGGAAGAATGGATGGAACATTGTGGTGTATTATTTAGCGAGGTTTTTTTTTTTTTTTTTTTTTTTTGCCTATTGATTTTTATAAAACTTGACAAGGGAGCATCGATTTGTTTATCTTAAATGAAAGAAATGTAGAGTTGGCCATCGGAATTCATGTTAACTCTGTCAGGTGTAAAATTCGAATTGATGTAGACATGAGTATTGACTCAATATGGGTCCTGACTAATATCTGTTATGAGTTGCCTGTTAATTGTAAGTCTATTGGTTGCAAATAGATTTTTCAAGACCACTTATGATGCTATAGGTAATATTGAAAGGAGTGTATTGGTTATATGAAGACCTTTTTACCAGTTTCTATCAAGGACTCATTTAAAATAATTATAGCCCTAAATAGCTTATTTTGATTTTGAACTTTATTAGATGGTTGTTTTCCTTAATAGTGACTTGACAGAAGTTATTTACATAGACAATCTAATGTTTTCAAGGTGGATGGCAAAGAACATTAGGTGTGAAAATTAAAAAGGTCTACATATGGGTTAAAGCAGGCTTTAATATAATGATATCTCAAATTTGATGAGATAAGGCATTTTTTCTATTTTAAAGAAAAAGTTGTTAGCTAGTACATCTAAATAAGAGTGAGTAGGACTATATTCATATTTTTGTGCTATTTATATTGATTGCAAGCAATGATACTACTCTTCTAAATGAGACAAAGCAGTTACAATCATATTACTTTGACACGAAGAAACTTAGTGATGCTCTTTTATTATTACGAATGCAGATCCATTATAATAGCTTCTATGATATTTTTGGTTTATCTCAGAAAGCCTATATAAAGAGAGACTTTAATGAGTTTAATATGTAATCTTGCTCTTTTATGGGAAAACTAATTTTAAAAGGTGAGATATTTTGTAAGACTCATTGTCTTTAGACCGATGAAATAGGCCTCATGTGCATCTGTCATTGGTAATATGATGCATGCTCAAGTATGTATGCATTTTGATATTGTTTGCGTAATAAATATACTTTTAGAGATACTTTGAGGGATCTTAGATTTAATCACTAGAAAGCTGCTAATTAAGTTATGGGATATTACAGGGCATTGAGATTATGCCTATTTATAAGTGATCCAATTATGCTGAGGTGACTGGACATTCTGATGTTGACAATGTAAGTTGCCCAGATGATAAGAGATCCGTTTGTGATCATATATTTGTGATGACAGAGGAAGCTATTGTGTGAAAGAATGTTTGACAAATACTTACAATTACCTCAATTATGAAGGGAGAGTATGTTGTGAGGCTACATATCAAGCTTTTTAGTTAAACAATTTCGTTTCAAAACGACATATTGTTAAATCCATCTCGAGACCGCTGACTATATGATTGTTAACCTATTAACTAAAGATTTAATTCCCAAAGTCCTTTAGGAATATATAACCTATATGAGAATGGTTAAGTCTTTTCATGTTTTGAGTTAGTAAGAGTTTATGATATTATAATAGTTGTAATTATAATACTTCTGTTTATATTATTCTTGAAAATATTGTGCATCATTGTTTATGATATATATTATTATAGTATGTGTATTTATGTTTATAGTATTATTTCTGACATTGCAATGTGAGACATTCTGATCCAATCTCAACGGGCTTTGCATAAAGTAGTATTATTATAGCCTTTACAATTGTCCGCTCACTTTCTTATACTTCAAGAGAATAGCGTTAGAGGGCTTTAGAGTTTTTCTTCATGAAAAATTCTTCGATCTCAAGTCAGCTAAAGATAGAGAAGAGTCATAAATCTCTTGGATAAGTAGTATAGGATTTAAGCAAAGAGAGAGAGAAGTTACATGATCTTTATCTGGTATGAATTAGTTGCTTTTGTTTATTTATTGAGAGTGAGAATCGATTCAGTTCATCGCTTGTTGTGTTGAGAATTTATCTGAAGCTAACAATTATACATAATTTCTTCAAAGTTGAACAGCCATTCACCACAGCATAGTCTCTCCAGACTGCTCAAAATTTTGGTTCTACAATAGCCATTAGGCCACCAAGTTGACTGTATCGATTTATGGAGGAAGAAAGGAGAGGTATCCCACGCATAAAACACCTTCAGGAAAGATTGATGTGAATGTTGTTTCACAGATCGGCGACACATGTAATTTGACTACTTGTTTTTATGAGCAGGCATTTCTTAAGTTGCACGTCTTCTCTCCTTCTTTCTCTATCTCGTCGGTCTCGTTGCTTTTCACCTAGAAATTTCGGTAATCCTCAACTGTGATGTTTTTTTCGTAATCAAAGACGTGGTGGAGCAATTCGTGCATTCCTAAAACGTTGGCCCTTTCATTTTAAAACTTGGCTGATGCAAGCCTCCTTCTATCTATGAATATAGTGGTGACGGGTGTAAGGGATGCATTCGGAAATAGGAGTGACTTTAGTTTAACTCTTTTGAGGATTGGTGCAATTGTGTTCTTCTGTAAATATACTCTCATTTTTAGTTACTGCACTCCATTTATCTCTTCTACGAGCAAAAGTCAAGCCAATTGGGATTGTGAGCAAGGCTTTTGGAGTGATCAACATTACATTAGCAGAGATGAGTTAAGTTACGACATATCATGTGAACATGTTTAATGCTTTGCATATAAAATTTAAGAAATTATCTGCTATTTAGAATCCTATCATGTCGCATAAACTAATTGTGATAGCCTATGTCGTTTGTTTAGTTCCATATTGGTAATGCGCTTAAAAAATTCTTTTAGCTAGATTTTTTTTGAATAAGGTTTTGAATTGTTGCAAATGAAATTGAAGCAGATCTAGCTCATAATCCGCATAAACTAGAAAACATTATAATTAGGGGTTTTGTTACGGTACACTTTTATCATTTTTTAGAAAAATATGATTAAATCAAAACTATTGATATAGTAGAGGATGTTTCAATTATTGAACTCTTGTGATCGGTTGAATTGGAGACCAGTAGGTCAACGTTGTTCCTAATTTGTTTGGCTTCCGTTCTTCTTTGATTGGGATTTTTGTTTCTATTTATGGCATGAAGCATCAAAGGAAAGAAAGAAAATCGGAAAAGAAAAAAAAGGGAAGAAGGTTGGATGGAAACATAATAGAAGACTTCCATATACTATCTATCCTCTTACAATCACTTTCTTCAAAGAACGCGCAACATCATTTATGAATTCTACTTAGAATCTTTCAAAATAAAAATTGATAGCATACAAGAAAATATGGAGTCATATGCTCTTTTTTGCCTTAAAATAGTTACACAAATTTTATTCCTTCGAATGTCAACCTTCTTGATGATGCTTGTCCCTTATCCTCTGTAACTTATGCTTCCTCATTTGTCATTGATGCTGGCTTGCTAGAGCTGCCACCATCTTACCCTGGATGCCAAATAGAAGCTACCCTATTCCTCTTCGTTTGTTTCACCCAGTCTCCAATCTTGCCCTCAAGTTTCATGCCATCACAGAGTAGGGCATGCCCATAGCCTAAAAGGTTAACTTTTTTTTTTTTTTTATACTACACTAATCACATAGATAAGCTACCAGTGATGCATTCACATCCCTTAAAAATAAGATTGAATAGTTAATATTTTTAATATTTAAAAAATAAAAGAGTCCTGTAGCAAATTTCTTGCAAATAAGCTTCACATGTTTATGATTATATTTGATTAAATTTAGATTTGGATTTAAATTTAGAGCATTAATTTTGTGAGAACGTTATGACTTAAATGAAGAGAGTATATGAGAGCCTATATTGATGTATTTTTAATTCGACATCAATTATATTTAGAGAAAATTCTGTATACTTATATAAAATCAAGAAATTTAAAAACTATTTTTTAACTAAGTTTTTTTGGATGAGATGTTATATTATTACATCAATAAAATTATTTCTTAGTTTATACTGCCATTATGTACCTTATGGGCTAAGTTTTTTTTTATTATTTTTTTCTCCTTCTACTCTACTTTTGTTGAAGAAGGCACTTGCCTAGAAAACCAATGTTATTTTCAGAAAACAACGAACATATGACGCACTCCTTCAACATCTTCTTCACTTGTCACTTGTTTTATTAATCCATAGTGGACCATGAGGAAAGCAACACGCTAGCACGCGTATTAATTTTTAATTTACTTGATTATTACCTTCTCTCTCGTCCACGCTGCCGACATGGATAAAGTGGACCTGCCAAAGTACGAACGGGCCAGAATGGGGCTTGGATTCACATTCATGTAGGCTCGATGACTCGTATCTCTTGTAGATTACCTTACGGCATGGCCCATATAATAATAATAAAAAAATTTTAATTAAAAACTAATTAAAATCGATTACATATTTTTTTAAAAAATTTATCTCTATTCTAAATCATATTTTTTAGAAGAAGTAAAAATTTTAAATCTTTTTTATTACTTTCTCCTATATAATTTTTGATTTATCTCTATCTTTTTTTTCTCTTTATATGTAAAGTTATTTTTCTGCACAAATGCATTGCAAAGTTTACATTGCATATGTTCAAACTATATAAGTTGTTCTTCTCTTAATTTATCCTTAATTGGATCTACCTTTATCTTTTTACGAATTATTTCATTTCTTATTTTATCTTTTCTTGTATTACTAGGAATTCATCTTATCATTCTCATTTCTATCACATTCATCTTAATGCACGTGTATTTTTTCTAACTGTCCAATATTTTATGCCATGAAACATAAATGATATTCAATATACTTTATGTTCACGTAATATTTCAATTACACTTCTCCATTTTATCCAACATGCTTTAATCTTATAAACAACATCATTCTTAATTTATACTATCAATACCAAAAATAATTATTTTTAATAATTTTATGATCTTCTATTTATATTTTACATTTATCTTCATTTCTAATTATATCAAAATTATATATTTTTTTATATTTTATTTGTATTTTATTTAATTTAAAATTTTAGGTTCTAATACTATTAGAACCCAACAAGAGCTGGGCCTGCCTCGTGATTAAAACAGGTAGTAGATTGGGACTACATGGCCAATACTTTCCTGCATTAGTTTTAAAAATGCTTAATTATTTTTTAAGCAGCATCAGAGGAAAGAGGCGTCGGATGGAGATTTCTTGCTCTATGATACTTCAGTTGGTTGGAGTTTCCAGTTGCTTGTATGATTAATTTTAGGTCACTTCCGGCTGCTGATGTTCTCTCTAGTCCTGTCCTGTTTGTTTATCATTTCAAGTAACAATAAAGCATTGCTCATTGGGCCTCATTTTCAAGCAATGAATTAGTGAAAAATTAGACATTCCAGAAAATAAATCCCCATAAAGAAAGCTTAAATGAGCATAACCTAACCACTAAATATCCCATGGTTGAAATTTTTAGGACCTCACCCAATCCAACCTAAATCTTCTGAATGCCCGTTTGATATTTTTTTTTTAAAAAATATTTTTTTAAAAAAAAATAAAAAAGCAAAAATAATATCAAATTTTTTTATGATATTTATTTTCTGATAAAAAATGTACATAATTTTTTTTTTCTTTTTTTCAACCAAAAGTTGCCCTTCCCTTCTCTAAATAATTATGCGTTGCCCATGCATATCGATTTGCTTCTTTCAAATTTAATACTAAAATTGAAAACCAAATTAAAGGCAAGGTCAAAAAGTCGATGCATTCCAGTATTGCAGGAGCCCTATCTAGTTGCCATAAAATTAAAATAAGAAAGAGCCGACTCTTTAACCAAATTATTCTACACTTACGAATAAATGCTTGTGACCAAATTAATTATTAGTATTCACATCAGTCTATCTCCTCAATGAAAGCCGTAGATTTCTCTCTTTATTTATATATATGAAAAAAAATTCTGAGCAGTAAATTGCATCCTATATACTTAGACCTTGTGAATGGTTTAATATATTTATATAGATGCGATCACAGTCTTCAATAGTTTACAAAGTCACATGTGGATTAAATTGCCTTCAAACTTCACTCTATTACTTCAGATAAATAGAGTCCGAGTCCGCAAGAAGCTCCGTAGAAAGAATGCGATTATTTATTACTGAAATTTTTCTGAAGAGAACTTTATCAGATGGCATAACAGTCACGCGTCCTATACATCTACATAGCCATGTTGAGCATCTAAATGCCATGCAAGGATTGGTGCCTTCTACCATCATCCATGTGTATCATCTACCTACGAATTATACCAACCTACTCATGCCATATGCCATGGAATTTTTCTGTGCCATGGTTGGGCCTCATAGCATTGCCCTGGTTTGAATAATGGGTTATATGACAATATATTTCATTCTTGAGCCTTGCTGCTCTTTCGTATGTGTTTGCCATCAAATTGCTAATCATGAAGAGTTTTGAATGTTTTAACATAATAAATATTATTTTATATAGAATAATATATATGCCCAATGCAGAAGCCCTAACAAAAATCTTGTCCAATAGTTCACATAGATTTTTAAAAAAATATCAAAAAAAGAAAAGAAAAAAAAAAAAAAGGGAAAAAAACCTGATCACTCCCGTGAACGCTGCTTATCGATTTTTTATTTATTTTTTTGAGGGAAGGTTGGAGGAATTGGATTCCCCAAATTTATTAATATTAAATAAGTATGCAGGGAACGCTGCTTGTCAACAACCACTAATATTTTGCCTCGTTGTTTTGATTGTGTGACAACTGGGTACGGGCCCAGCACATCAAATCTGCACTGATTTCGATTCTCTTATTTTTGTTTTTTATCCTGAATTCATTTCCTTATCCCCTCTATCTCTGACACGTATGTCTGAAATATACCGCCCTTCAAGCTCTATAAATAGGCATCGGCTTTGGAGAGAAATCCACAGGATATCTCCACGCCATATCATTAGCACGAGGCATTTCGTTCGAAGTCCATGGCTGAGGAAACTAAGGCCGCCAACTTTGCCTACCAAGAGGGTAGTGAAGTGAAGGGCAAAGAGGTTGGTGCTCAGGCAAAATCTCAGGCAGCAGCAAAAGAGAAGAGTTCTCTTGGCGAGAAACAGACTTCTGGTACTACAGGAGCAACAGGAGCAAAAGGTCCCTCTGACCACAAAGTTAAGACCAGCGATACGTTGCTGTGACCGGCCTAGCAGCTAAGCCGGCGAGGGTCTTATGATGCACCAGGTGATAACAATGTATGTGGAATAAGTGATGGCATTCTGTGGCTGTGAGAAGGTCTAGGTCCATCTATGATGATTTGTGGTGAATCCAGGTTGCTGGCTTGTCTTGTCTTGTTTCCTTGAGTGTGCTTTACGTGTGGAGTCTTATCTATTTTTATTTTTATGACTACCTAAGAATAAATTTATGTTGGGTTGTTTCTATTATTCTTTCCCCCCTCCCCTTTATGACTTGAGAGTGGTTTTATCTTGGGTGGTTTGGCCTGGTTCCTAATGTTTTACTCTCTTGCTGATGAACATGTGAACGTCTACGATCGTAAGATTAATTATGACGATCATAGGATTTTATCTTTGTGGGTTGGCTTGTTTCTACTTTCTTTTTTTCCCTCTCCTTTATGACTTTAGGGTGAGTGATAATTTTGCTGTCACACGATTTACTGTTATTTTATTTTAGTGGTAAACTCTCTCACTGAACAGGTGACTAACGTATCATAAGGTTTCGACGATCATGAGATTGTGAACACACTTGCATGCAGGCAAAAGAAAAAAGCCCAAAAGAATTATCTTTGAAGAACTTAAATAAAAATGCATGTGTGCGTATAATGGCAGGAGTATTTGGATTGGACCAAAAAAAAAAAAAAAAGAAAAAAGAAAAAAAGCTGATGTTTGGGAGCTTCAATACACGTGGAAGGAAGAATGAATGGAAGCTTGTGGTGTATTATTTAACCATATATATATATATATATATATGTATATATATTTTTCATGTTTTCAAATTGATTTTAATAAAACTTGACAAGGAAACATCGCTTTGTTTGTCTTAAATGGAAGAAGGATTGGCCCCCGGAATTCGTGTTAACTTTCAGGTGTGAAATTCGAATGTAGACACGGGTACTGAGTAATATCTGGTATGGACCAAATTATGGGATTATCTTAAAACGACGTAGATCCCTCCGCGTGGTGCCTACGAAGCTAAATTCGACGTTGCCTCAACGGGCTGGCACTTCAACATCGCTTTCCCGGATTTACTGTCAGGGACCTCCGAGGCAGGGCAGTGATTGCATCACGGGCTGGCTTGGGCCACCGTGCGGATGAGTTGCAGGCATCCGTATACGTTTGGAAGGAGACCCGTCTAGCAGTGATTTTGAGTTAGACTTTTGGATAGCGCATTCATAATGAACTTAGATAATTATGATGGAAGTGAGCTTCTTTCTTTTGAAAAAAAATCTGAGCCAACACCAGCAAGATGATTGAGATAAGAATCCTAGGGTTGATGTCTTTTTCCCATCTTTATATAATGGACATGATTTTTTTTTTTCTCTCTCACGTATTAGAGCTTTTTCATAGCCATTTGTTTGTCTTCTTACACTCAAAAAAAAAAGTATTATAATATTATAGAGTTTTTTTTTGGATAAAAGGTCTCTAAGCTCAAGTCAACCAAAAATAAAAAAGATCTTTAGGTCAGCAACCTAATGCTTAAATAAAGAGAGAGAAGAGTTAGGTGATTCTTATTTGATATAATTTAAAAACTATTTTTATAAATGTCTAAAGTAATTCTTTCTTAAACTAAACTCCTATATTGAATAGAAATTTAAATAATATTTTATTAATTAATCTTTTTGAATGAGATTTTATGCTATTATATTAATAAAATTATATCACAATTTATTCTGTCAGAAAGTATCTCATGGGTTAAGTGTGTTTTTTCTTTTCTCCATCTTTTAGTTTCCTTTACTTTTTGTTGAAGCACTTAAACTTTTAGTAAGCCAATTATTATTTTTCAGTGAGAAAACAGCAGACATGTGATGCACGCCTTCAGCTTATTCTTCTCGTGACCTGTTCATCGTGGACCATGCACGAGGAAATTCATCCAAAGTGGACCACGCGTGAGGAAAGCAACATGCTAACACGTGTATTAATTTTTAATTTATCCAATTATTATCTTCTCTCTCTTGTCCATACCGCCAACATGGACAAATTGGCCCTGCCAAAGTGCGAACGGGCTAGAATGGGCTTTGGATTCGCATTCGCATGCAGGTTCGATAGCACATGGAATTTTTTTTCAGTCCATCCAATGCCTGCCTCGTGGTAAAAAGAGGTAAGACAAGACCGATTAAGACTGAAATGCTGAATTATTTTTCAGCAGTATCAGAGAAAAAGAGATGTCGGATGGAGATTTCTTGCTCCATGTTACTTGAATTGGTGAGTTTCCAGTTGCTTGTATAATTAAATTTAGGTCACCACAGGCTGCTGATGGTTTTTCTTGGCCTGTCCTATTTATTTATCATTTCATGAACCAATAAAATATTGGTGATTGGCCATCATTTCCTTTTTTTTTTTTAAAAAAAAAAAAGCAATGAATTAGTAATTAAAAATAGACCTTCCGGAAAACAAATCCCCACAGAGCAAGCTGAAATGACTAACCTCTAGTTGTCCAACCCAAATCATCTCTTTTGATGTCAATACCCACCCTCCAAAAAAAAAAAAACTTATTAATATGTACACAGATCACAATTATTAACAAAGTTTACAGGGAAGAGATTGGTGGAGCAGGATGATTCAGGAAAGTAAGATGGAATACAGAGAGGAGCGAGAATCTCAATCTTCAGACTTTACAATGAAAGAGCTTCAAAAGTAGAAAAGAGCTAACATCCTTGATAAGGTTGTGCCAGAGTTCGAGGGTTGAGCTGGCTGTGGGTCGCAGAAGATTCTTGCATTATGCTCTTTCCATATAGATCACCAGGCTGTGAGGGCTAGCTATCCCCAAACCAATCTAATGGAAGGAAGAATAAATCTAGTTCTCCAAAAACCCCACACATGATGAAGGTTTTAGAGGAGAGAAGAGAGAAAGATCTTGTCTGAGATGAAAGACCAGATGGTTTGGGCATTAGGACATTGCAGGAAGAGGTGATGCACTGTTTCTAGTGATGATCCACGCAAAAGGCATCTGGGACTAATATGCATGCCTTTCTTGTCCAATCTATCACTAGTCTAAAAACAATCTCTTAAAGCAAATCATGCAAAAATTTTAATTTTTTTTTGGCACCGATACCTTCTAAATGAATTTATGGTATGGCCAGAATACTCTCCCACTATTGAGGAACTTGTAAAATGAGCATCCTAGAGGGCCACCAGATAGGAAGGTCTTGAAGGTTAGACACTTTAATATGGCGGAACAAGAAATGAAGTTCCCTTATTTGCTGATCTTGGATTAAAGATAGAGGCTTAAAGAGTTTGATAACCCAGGACCTAGATGATTTTCTCCAACATGCTGAGATTGGAATACTTGCCTTGATGCAAGCTTTGAAGTGATTGGAGAAGAGAAGGCAATGTGGGAGATCTCCAAACCAAGCATCTTCTTAAAATCTTTTACAAGAGCCATCGCCAAGATGAAAAGAGGTACAATTACAGAATCTACTCATGTCGTGAGCAATGCCTTTCCAAAGGTGAAAGAGAGAGGCTATCAATCTTCTAGTCCTAACAGAAAACTTCTCCTTGAGTAGTAAGATTGAGAAATTAACTCCTTCCATCAACCCGAGGAGGAAGAGGATAGCAATTTCCAAACCTACTTGGATAAAAAAGCTTTGTTAAAGAAAGTAAGATTCTTCATTCCTAGACCTCCTTCCTTCTTTGATTTGCATACTACTTTCTAATTAACCAGACAATGGAAACCATTGGTAGAGTCCAACCCATTCCAAAGAAAGGACCTTCTAAACTTGTAAATTTGCTGATGACCTATTTCGGGAGTTTAAAGACAGGCATGTAATAGAAAAGAATAGTCCAGAGAACTACATTGAGAAGGATCAACCTGCCACTATAAGATAAGAATTTTTCTTTCCAAGAGGCTAGCTGGGCATGAATTCTATCAAGAGGGGGAAGCTAGGCATGTTTTGGAAGGTGGTTGTCATCAAGGGAGAGCCTTAGGTAGGTGAAAGGAAAGGACTCCTTCTTGCAATTCAGTAAAGTAATGAATCCATCTTGCTTAGGATTGTTGATACTAAGATCGATAATAGAGTTTTTGAAGAAATTCACCTTGAGGACAAAGGAGGCTTCAAATGCCAAGAGGATAGCTTTAAGGGATATGACCGAAAGAGAGAAGGCCGCATAGAAGATTAAGGTATCATCCGCAAAGTGAAGGCTAGGTAAGCTTCTAAAGCAAGAATGCATCGTAATCCCTTCAATCAAACCAAATCTAGAAGCATTTGAGAGAATTCGGTAGAGAATGTCTGAAACAAGGATGAAAAGGATGGGAGAGATCAGATCTTCCTAGCGCAATCCTCTTTTACATTTGATCCATCGACCTAGTGATCCATTGAGCAACAAAGCAATGGAAGCAGATCATACTAAATCATGGATCCAATGCTGGAAGGTGGGAGGAAACCCTCTGGCCGCAAGAAGATCAAGGAGGAAGGTTCAAATCATCTTAAACTAAATATATGTTGTGTTGGGCTAATTTGGGTTGAGTTGAGTTATATATTAATCATATTTAAGTCAATTGAAAAGAATTTTTAAGGATAGCATAAGGTTTAAAAATTCTTTGAAAGATTAATATTTAAAGGGTTAAGGCCTAATTGTTTGTCAATTTTGATAGTACATTAACAAATAAATTAACAAAAATAAAAATATCATTATATAATATATGTAATCTATATATTCAAACATATATACATGTACATATTTATATATATATACACAATGCACATATATACATAGATGCATGCGTGCATGTATATATATACACGCACATAGTGTACGTATGCATGTTCAAGTTTGATTAAAGATCAATCCTATCCCAACTCTACTTAATGAATGGGTTAGATAGGGAGGTTCGAAATGACTCAAGCTACACCTCCTATTGTTGAAAGTGGCAATCAAATATTTGTGTTAGTTTATTAGTTAAGTCAATGAAATAATGGTCAAAGGATATAGAACACAATGGTATGGATTCGCTTGCAGTAATGTTTTTTTGGGATAATTTAAATAAGAGATAGAGATGATGGTGCAAAGAGTTATCAGTCCTCAAGGATTGGAGGTAACGGAGGTGCAACCTCTGAATTGACTATTCTTGCACCTCATATTAGGTTGAAAGTTTTATATTTGATCTTGATTTTTCTAATTATTATTTATTTAATCCTTGGTTTACCCAAGAACGTGATAAAGGGATGGCTGCTTGTATATTGAAGCTAAATTGCATATTTTTTTCATGATGTACAAGAATTAGATGTAAATTGTTAATTGTGTCTAGATAAACATAAAATAATAGCCGAATATAGGACTAGGTATTAAATTCCTCTGGGGAGTATGGCTAGTTCAGGACCACCAGTTATGAGTTTTTATACTTGTAGAACTAAAACTTTCAAACAAGAATCGAAATGAAAATCAATGAACCCAGCCTAAGAGGTGAAAGGTGATACCATCTCAGCTAATGCTCAATAGTCATAAAATGGTGTCAATAGAAGGAGAATTTATGTTATTATATAGATGTTCAGCATCATAGCCAATTGCAAAATAGAAGAACAGCACTTAACGAAAAATCTTTTGCAAATATGTGTTTCATTCTAAATAAGAAGGACAATCCATTACAAGCTTTTAATGAGCATTAGAACAACAATAAATTTGAGAAAAAAAAAAAAAAACTTTTAAATATACAATCATCTCTCTTTTACTCTTGCCATGCTTCCTGATCTCAACAAGTTGATCACCATGCATCGTTGCTGTGCTTCCTGACCTCTTTTGGTGGTGAAAAAGAGTTAATCTTTTCGATGCACAAAACTGTCTCATCATCTACCTGAAATAATTTTTAAGATAGAATACAGTCGTAAATATAATAAATAAGAATGAAACTGATAGAACGAACACGAGTTCATTTCTCTCCCCTTTTGTGGCAGAGAACCATTTGGCTTTTCGTGTCATGCATAAACCAATTCCTTCATGCATGAAAGCCAACCGGTTGTTCATTTATACCCAACCCATTATACAAGAGAGACACTTAACTTTTCATTCATAGCAAAAAACAAGAATTGAGCCAATGATATCATGTTTCTTCCAATAGAACTAGCATATTATATAAATAAAAATAAAATGAAATAAGAAAGAATATTTTATTGAACAAAAAAAAAAAAAACAAAGAAGAAGAAGAAAATGATGAGGAGGAGATTCACTTCCTTAATGTTCAAAGGTGAGCGTAGAGGATCAAACTTGAGAATCCAAAATGAAATTTGTCTTACCGAACCCTATAGCACAACCATTAGGACCACCATTGGAAGACAGCTGTTACAAATTTATAGATTTTGCCTAATCCAAAATCCGTGAGATATCCAGATTATTTCTTCGTAGGGCAAGTAAGCCTTCCCCTTAAGCAAAGCCTTCAAAGAGGTTTGTGCCAAACTTTCATCAAAAGGAATGGAAGAACGGGCGAATGAAAACTTTTGTTATGGGATAAGTATAGTGCAAATCTTTTGAAGAGCTTCCCCTCTCAAGGAACTCTTCAATGTTGAAGGTTATCTAAGAGAGGAAGAAAGACTTTTCAGGAGCTTTGCATTCTTCTCACTTCTTAATAGAAGCTTTTTTTTTAAAAAAAAATTCAATCTCTTCCTTTTTCTCTTGCCAAGGTTTGGCACAAACTTCACCAAAGAATTTCATAAGGAAAAAGACATACTCAAGCTAATCTAGATACCCCACGGGTTTTGGACCAAGCAAAATCCATAAGTACACGACGTTGTCGTTGTTCTATATCCTCCCAAAAGCTGAAAGAGATGACATGATTGGTGGCACCTAACCGTTATATTTCTATTGTAGTTTGAGCCTCCCTTGTGTCCCTTTGTATTTATACTCCACCCAAATTTGTTGTGCAATGCACTTGTTCAAGAAATGTATCCCTCAAAATATTCTTATTTAATTTCGTCATTATCATTTGAAAATGGGTCCTATCAAAAAGAGTTAGCATTTATTCCTCCCATATGATTGCGATTCATTGGATTTTATCCTTTTTTTTAATTTTCAGTGCCAATTGGTGATGCACTTTTCTTTTTTAGAATCATCAGTACCAAAGACACAATTATGGTTCACCCCTATAAGATTTGATCATAAATCGTACTTAAGTAATTACCAAAAATAATTGGGATAGATATCCTGAAGCGATTGCTATCAGATTTGTTTCCGTATCATTCTTAAATAATTGCCAAAATAGTTGAGGTTCATCCCATCAATTGATTGCTATCAGATTCGTCCCTATCTCATTCTTAAATAATCACCAAATATATTTAGGATTCTCCCTTCTGATTGATTGCATAAAGATTTGATCCTATCTCGTTCTTAATGACTATGAAAAATAGCTAAGAAGTCACACCCTCGTGTTTGCTACCCTCTTCTCTTTCCTTTTGTAACTCCACCTTGTGTCCTGCTGGGCTGCGGTCTCTTTTCTGAAAAAAAAATTCTGCCATTCTTTTTCCATTCATGGGGCCCATGGTCTTCAATCCCTACGCTTGTAAATTGTGACACTCCTCTCTTCCCTCTTGCAGCGATACCTCTCCACCTTCCTCTTGGCTCTAACAAAATTTTCTGTGGGCTTCCATCTGTTCTTTTTCAACATATATGGCATGCTTTAAAGTAATTTTTACGGTTAACAGCAGTGGCATACAAACATAAAACACCCCATTGATAAAGATTTTTGAAACAGCAAACAACAGCGAGGTTCTAAAAAGATCATGATAGGTTGTATACAACGCTCTCTGTGATTCATATTGAAGAGCTAACAAAGAGAGACAAATTACAATAACACATTATCTAGCAGAACATGGCAGCTGACGTTGCTTAGCTATTATATCAAATTACAATAACACGTCTCTTGTATCAACCGTGTGCTTCGAGGGACCATGTGCTCCTGGTCCCTTTGGAGCAAGAAGAGATGGCCTCTTGCCCTGTGAAATCTTCTCTTTTGTCCTCCAATATTAGAGTTGGCACTAAGCAGAGGTTTTGTTCAAGCATTGACATCCTCTCTTCCTCCCAATATTGGGAAAGCTCATGACCCTTGATTTGCCCTCCACCTTTCTTTTGGCTCGGATGAGTCAACTTAGTGACTCAGGCTATACTAAAAACATGATTGATCTAAACACCAACAATTAATTTATACCAATATATTCACAAAATTTCAAAGAATAATGAAAAATATTTGAATATTATATATTAAACAGTGGGAATTATATACAAAATTAGATGGGAGAATAGCATTACCAAGATAACCATCTAAAATCTTATATTTTTGCTTGCCGGTTTAGCTAAGTGCTAACTAGATTTTACTTATTTTCCAGTATAAGCCAAGAAATTTTGTCCTGGTCAACTTCTTGAAATTAAATGAGATGCTACTAAAGACATAATTTCAAGTCCTACAAGGATGTTCTATGAGACATTGGAGCGCATTGCCATTGCGATCAGAAAGTTCTATCATCGTTTCAGTATCTTAATTGATGCATGTAGGGCTAACTTTTATTTCAAATGTCGGAATTGATGGAATGGTTTATCCTATAAAATTCAAGAGCTTTACAAAGGCCATGTTTAAGTTGGCTGTTGGGATACCTCTAGGAGCCTATTTAGCTGGAGGTTAATAAGAGATAGGAGAGGATAAAGTGGGAGAAGAGTATTAAAAACTCCTGTTTAGAAGGAAGAAAAAAAGAAGGGAGTTCCTTCAAAGCTTAAATTTATTTGGCTCTCAAATTGAGGTAAAAAGGAAGAAAAAAATGACATTATAAATTTTACCCTATATATTTAATTTTATCACTGCAAATTGATTTAGATTTTTATATGATAAAAAGTATTTTTATAATTTTATAATTTTTTTTATTTAAATAAGTCAAATATATTTTTTTTTTTCGAATAAGAAGAGGATAATAATCCTTTCTTCTCTTACTTTTTTTTTTTATTTTTTGTTTCTTTTCTTTTCTTTCAAAGATCTAAAAGGCTCTAAGCGGCTGATGAAAAATGGTTATTTCTCATAAACTTTATAAGATACTAGACGAACCTCTATTTCACAGCTGCTGAGAAAAAAAAAAAAAAAAAAGTCATTTAAAAAATTAAGCTTTTGTTAAAGATCTAAATGAACTATAAACAGCTATTTCACAGAAATTATGTAAGATGATTATTTGGACTGGGCCGAAGGATGTGACGGAGAGGGGATGATATTTCCACGCAATAAAGTGGTTGCTTGAAGAGTTTGTGGGGGGGGGGGACAGCAGGGTGGCGCTTGTCCAATGAACGATACGGTCGTTGCTTATGGAGTTTGTAGCAGCGGGGGATGCTGCACGTCTAGCGTGCTTTATGGCGCTTATAAATTATTTATAGATCTAGCGGCGGCAAGGGCTGCTACTTGTCCAGCATGCTGCCTCTCTTTTTACCACCTGGGGATGAATATAAAAAGGATTTGAGTAGATTAGTAATTAGATGTGGAGATCTGGTGGGCGCAAAGATCACATCTCATGTCCCACAATTGAACCAAATAGCGACAATCCAATTGTAGCCCTGAAAACAACTGTTCAAGAGCTGCTAGGTGATCATCTCCCATGTTAAAATGCATCAGAAACTTGTACCATTACAAGTTTTATCTAATAATCTCCAATATTAAGTCTTATTCAAGAAAATATATTTGTGTTTCAAATATATGAATTTAATTAAGGGTGAGTGATGAATTAAAGTAACACAAGAATTAGTACCAATTTAATCTAATAAAATTGGATTGGTATGAATCCCAATATCAGTAGAGTCAATTCTAGGTTTAGAACCCTAGAACCAACTTCATTTGAGTGGGCTCTTGATCCTAAAGATACTATCTTTATTTTTGAATTCATTAGGGGGAACCAAAAAAAATTAAAATGCTCCTAGGGACTAAGCTAAATCATCAAAGACACTTCATAATTTTTTTATCATCTCAATTGAGAAACCTTTTTTATTTGATTAGTTAATATATAATATATAAATTTAGAAAAAAAAGATTCTCGGTCAACACACATGCAAAAAAAGGTTCTATCTTGGAATCGATTCAAAACTAAACTAATAAAGTGCAAAATTGATTCGATTTCAAGTAGGATCCAAGACAAAGCTAGCTGGTTATAGGTCTAAAATCTTGCTATTAATTTTAGATGTGTCATTTCTAAGTTTTACTTCAAAACTAATCCAACCTAATTCATTCTCAACTTTACATATCCTCTAACTTACAATGAAGCAATTTTACCTTTATGTCATTGCATATTCTAGCTTTACTAATAAAATTATATTGTAAAGAACATATACTTCTTTATCTCTCTTCTATCATAGTATAATTTTTCTACCCTTAAATCTACACGAAGTCGAAAGCCACCTTATTTTTTCACTTTTTTTATCTGAAAAATTCGTGAACTGTGTAAATTTAAGGGTGAGGGAGGTGAATAAATCTAAGCTTGACTACATTCAAATATAACTAAGCTTAGATTTAGTTATCTTCTCCATTTTTTGATTTTTTACGAATTTTAAAGATAGAAAAAGTAAAAAACATAAGTTGGTTTTCGAATTTATATACATTTAAAGGTAGAAAAAATGATTAAATCATAAACTTAACTGCATATATATATATATATATATATATATATGTATATATATATATATATATATATATATATATATATATGTATATATATATATATATATATATGTATATATATATATGTATGTATGTATGTATGTATATGTATGTATGTATATATATATATATATATATATATATATATATATATATATATATATATATATATATGTATGTATGTATGTATATGTATGTATGTATGTATATGTATGTATGTATATGTATGTATGTATATATATGTATATATGTATATGTATGTATGTATATGTATGTATGTATATATATGTATATATATATGTATGTATATATATATATATAGGCATAGAAAAACTCCATACCATGTGGCATGGGTAGGATGGTGTGATTCATAGGGTAGATGATACACGTGGATTTTGGTGGAATGCTCCAATCCTTGCATTGCATTTAGATGCTTAACATGGTCATGTAGATGTATAATCTGTGTAAATATATTAAACTATTCACAAGGTTTAAGTATATACGATATGATTTATTGCTGAGAACTTTTTTTTATATATAAAATGGAAGAGAGATCTATGGGTTTCATTGAGGAGATACACTGTCGAGAATACTAATAATTCATTTGGTCACAAACCTTCATTCACAAGTGTAGAATAATTCGGTTAACGAGTTGGCTCTGCTTTGCTTTAATTTGATGGCAACTAGATATGGCTCCGGCAAAACTGAAATGCACCGACTTCCTGATCTGGCCTTCAATTTGATTTTCGATTCCAGCATTAAATTTGAAAGAAACCCGTCGATTCGCATGGGGGCAATGCATCATTATTTAGAGAAGGGAAGAGCAACACTTGGTACCTGGCCCCTGGACAAAGGTTAAAGACAGTATGCAATAACTGGGAAAAAAACAAAACGGTGGGACAACCACTAATAATCAGCAGCTGTTGAATAATTTCACATGCATGTAAGAATCGAAAACGATTCGTAATTTGTCTCGCTGTTTTGATTGTGTGACAGCTGGGAACGGGACCAGCACATCAAATCTGCACTAATTTCGATTCTCTTCCTCTTTTTTTTTTTTTTTTTCTTTTTTTTTTTTTTTTTTTGCGTCCTGAATTCATTCCCTTATCTCCTCTACCCACTCATCGCTGACACGTATAAGACAAGCACCTCCAGGATGTCTTAAACTTACCACACCCTCCAAGCTCTACAAAGAGCCATTGGCTTTGCAGAGAAATCCACAGGACATCTTCTCACCATATCATTAGCAGTAAGCATTTCGTTCAAAGTCCCATGGCTGAGCAACCTAAGGCCGCCAACTTTGCCTGCCAAAGTGAAGTGAAGGACAAAGAGGTTACTGCTCAGGCAAAATCTCAAGGCAGCAGAAGAGAAGAGTTATGCTGGCGAGAAACAGACTTCTGGTACTGCAGGGGCAACAGGAGCAAAAGACCCCTCTGACCACAAAGTTAAAACCAGCAGTGTGTCACTGTAATCTGGCCTAGTAGCTAGGCTACAGGCCAGGGTCCTATGATGCACCAGGTGATAATAATGTATGTGGAATAAGTAATGGTGATTTGTAGTGACTGCAGATGGTTGCTTGTCTTGTTTCCTTGGTGTGCTCTACGTGTGGAGTCTTATCTAATTTTATTTTTATGACTACGTAAGCATAAATTTACGTTGGGTTGTTTCTATTATTCTTTTCCCCCCGCCCTCGTTACGACCTGAGAGTGGTTTTGTCATGGTGGGTTTGGCTTGGTTCCTAATGTTTTGGACAAGGTAGTAAACTCTCTTGCTGAACAGGTGAACGTCTACGATCGTAAGATTAATTTTGATTGACGATCATAGGATTTTATTTTGGTGGGTTTGGCTTGTTTCTACTTTCTTTTTCCCCCTCCCCTTTGTGACTTTAGAGTTCGTGATAAATTCGCTGTCACACGATTCACTATTATTTTATTTTGGCCGTACGTCTAATATAATATGAATTGGACGGTCATGAGATTTTGAACACGCTTGCATGTAAGCAAAGAAAAGAGACCAAAAAGAACTTAAAGTAAAAAATGCACGCGCTTGTATAATTGCTTGAGTATTTGGATTGAAAAGAGCTGAGGTTTGAGAGCTTCAATACACATGGAAGGAAGAACGGAAGATTGTGATGTATCATTTCGCCAGATATATATATATATATATATATATATATCCTATTGATTATAAAACTTGACGAGGATGTTGGATAATAAACTTGGTTTCTATGATGATGTGGCATCCAACTAGTATCCTAGTTGGAGAGTCAAAGTCAAGTCAAGATTAAGAAGGTGAAAGGTCAAGGGTTACAAAAGTCATCATAAGTTACAAAATGTGAAGAGTCATAAGTTACAAATATGAGGAGTCATAAGTTACAAAATGTGAGGAATCATAAGTTATTGAAAATTGAAGAGTCATGAATTATGAGTCATGAGTTAGGAATATAAAAGGTTAAGAGTTATGAGTTACATGAAGAAATTTCTAGAGCCACATTAAGTCTATAAAAGGGTTATAAGCCTTCATTTATAAGGCGTGAGTTGAATGAAATTATTCTTCTTCCAAATTAATTCTTGAGAGTTTCTATCATCTTCTTCTTGAATGCTCTTCCTTATCTTCTTTCTAACAAAGTGGTATCAGAGCTAGTTGATCCAATGGCCAAGTTGATCCAATGGCCATGGCCAATAATACGATGGCATTTTCAGTTCCTCAACTCATCAAAGACAACTACGAAATTGGTGCATCAAAATGAAGGCATTTCTTGGCTCGTAAGATGCATGGGAGATGGTTAAAAAAGGCTATGTGGAGCCTGAAAATGAGGCGGCTTTGACAGAGAATCAAAAGCAATCACTAAGGGAGTCAAGGAAGAAGGACAAAAGGCTCTTTTCTTGATTTATCAAGGGTTAGATGAAGCTACCTTTGAAATTGTTGGAGCTATTACAACATCAAGACAAGCTTGAGAATTTCTTCAAAAGGCATACAAGGGTATTGATAAGGTAAAGAAAATTCGTCTTCAAAGCCTTAGAAGTGATTTTGAGTCTTTACAAATGAAAGATTCAGAATCTATTGCTGATTATTTTACAAGAGTTATGGTGATTGTTAATCAATTAAAGAGAAATGATGAAATTCTAACCAATGTTCGAGTGGTGAAAAAGGTGTTGCGATCTTTGGACCCGAAATTTGATTTTGTTATTGCAGCCATAGAAGAATCCAAAGATTTAGAGGAAGTGACAATTGAAGAGAATATGGGCTCTTTGCAAGTTCATGAGAAAAAACTTAACAAAAGAAAGGAAGAAAAGCCATTGGAGCAAGTCATACAGACGAAGCTTACTATAAAAGAAGATTATGGGAGAACTCAAGAAAAAGATCGAGGACGAGGTCGAGGCTGTGGCCGAGGACGAGGAAAAGGAAGAATTGATCGTGGCTCAATAAGCAACAAAGAGAAAGAACAAGGCTCAATTCCTATAAGAGGAAGAGGACGTGGTAGAGGAAGGCCATATGAAAGAAAATGGTATGATAGATCTAATATTCAATGTTATAATTGTAAGAAGTTTGGGCATTACTCTTCAAATTATTGGAATGCTACTAATCAAGTTGATGCAAAGGTTAATTATGGTGAAAATGAAAATGAAAAAGAAGAGTCATTTCTATTATTAGCATATAAAGGAGAACAAAGCAATAGAGGAAATATGGTTTCTAGATACTGGAGCAAGCAATCACATGTGCGGAAAAAGGAGCTTATTTGCGGAACTTGATGAATCAGTCAGTGGTCAAGTTATTTTTGAAGATTCTTCCAAAATTTCGGTAAGAGGCAAAGGCACTATTTTAATTCGTTTAAAGAATGGCACTCATACATCTATTTCCAATGTTTACTATATGCCAAATATGAAGAATAATATTTTGAGCTTAGGGCAACTTTTGGAAAAAGGTTATAATATTCAAATGCAAAATCGTCTTCTTGCTATAAGAGATTCTAAAAATAAATTGATTACAAATGTTAGAATGACAAAGAATAGAATGTTTCTTCTAAACATTCAAAGTGAAGTTGCTATGTCTTTGAAGGCATGTTTTAAAGATTCTTCATGGCTTTAGCATTTGAGATATGGTCATCTTAACTTTGATGTTTTAAAGCTTTTATCTAAGCATTATTTGGTAAAGGGATTGCCATTTATAGAAGATCCAAAGCAGATTTGTAAAGGTTGTCTTCTCGGCAAGCATCATAGAAGGAGCTTTCCAAATGAAGCAACATATCGAGCATGGGAGCCACTAGAACTGGTGCACACAGATGTTTGTGGGCCAATTGTTCCTACCTCTTTCAGTGAGCACAGATATTTTCTCACTTTTACTGATGATTTCAGTAGAAAGATATGGATTTATTTCTTGAAAAACAAATCTGAAGCTTTTAGTACTTTCAAAAGATTCAAGATATATGTTGAGAAAGAAAGTGGTTATACTATTAAATCATTGAGATCCGATAGAGGTGGAGAATTTACTTCTAAAGAATTTGAAGCTTATTGTGAAGAGAATGGAATTCGTAGACCTTTGACGGTTCCATACTCTCTACAACAAAATAGAGTTGCAGAAAGAAGAAATAGAACTATTCTTGATATGGTGAGATGCATGTTGAAAAGCAAAGATATGCCAAAGCAATTCTGGGCCGAAGCAGCAAATTGTGCCGTTTACATCTTGAATAGATGCCCCACAAAAGGCTTATGGAATATTATACCACAAGAAGCATGGTCTGGTAAAAAGCCTAATGTTTCTCATTTAAGAGTTTTTGGCTCATTTACCAGAAGAAAAGAGAACTAAACTTGATGATAAAAGTACTAAATATGTTTTCATTGGTTATGATGCCCACTCAAAGGGGTATAAATTATATAATCCATGTAATGAAAAAGTTATTGTTAGTAGAGATGTTGAATTTGATGAAGAAGACACATGGGATTGGAGTCTTCAAGAAGAGAAAAGCAATCCAACACATTTATTGAAGAAGAAGAAGAAGAGCAACTAAGTAATGAAGAGTTACAAGCACCTGCACCAACTTCATCCTCATCTTCATTCTCAGCAAAACCAAGTTCAAGGCCAACAAAAATGAGAAGACTAAGTGAAATATATGAGGTAACAAAGAGTCAAAATAATCTAACTCTTGTTTGTCTTCTTGCTGATTGTGAGCCTATAGATTTTGAAGAAGCCATTAAAGATTACAAATGGAAGAAGGCTATGGATGAAGAAATTAAGGCTATTGAGAAAAATGATACATAGAAGTTAGCTACTTTACCAATGATTCGGGAGTTTGAAATGACAGATAATGGCCTTATGTCCTATTTCCTCAGCATAGAAGTGAAGCAAACTGAAAAGGGTATTTTCATTTCGCAAGAAAGATATGCAAGGGCAATATTAAAGAAGTTCAAGATGGAAGATTGTAATCCAACAAACACTCCAGTGGAATGCGGCACAAAATTAACAAAGTATGGTGATACAGAAAAGATTGATTTTACTATGTTCAAGAGCCTAGTTGGAAGTCTTCGTTACTTGACATGCACAAGGCCGGATATATTATATGGAGTTGGACTTGTGAGTCGTTATATGGAGGAGCCAAAATCATGTCACTTGAAGGCTGCTAAAAGAATCCTTCGGTACATCAAAGGTACTATTGGACAAGGCTTATTCTATTCTTTTTCTAAAGATTTTTGTCTTGTAGGTTATTCAGATAGCGATTGGGGAGGAGACTTGGATGATAGAAAAAGTACTTCAGGCTATGTATTTTACTTGGGAGATACTGCATTCACATGGTATTCAAGGAAGCAACCAATTGTTACTCTTTCTACATGTAAAGCCAAATATGTAGCTGCCTCTTCTGGTGTTTGTCATGCAGTTTGGCTAAGAAAGCTACTGAAGGAGATACAATTTTTACAAAAGCAACCTACAAAATTATTTATTGACAACAAATCTGCCATATCACTAGCTAAGAACCCTATCTATTATGAAAGAAGTAAGCACATTGATACTTGATATCATTTTATAAGAGAGCAAGTGAAGGATAAGGAGATCGAGCTTATACATGTCAAATCTCAAGATCAAATAGCAGATATATTCACCAAGCCTCTCAAAGTTGACATCTTTCAGAGATTAAAATTCAATCTTGGAATAATTGATGGAGGAGAAGAATCAAGTTTAAAGGGGGGTGTTGGATAATAAACTTGATTTCTATGATGATGTGGCATCCAATTAGTATCCTAGTTAGAGAGTCAAAGTCAAGTCAAGATTAAGAAGGTGAAAGGCTAAGGGTTACAAGAGTCATCATAAATTACAAAATGTGAGAAGTCATAAATTACAAAATGTGAGGAGTCATAAGTTATTAAAAATTGAAGAGTCATGAGTTATGGATTATGAGTTAAGAATATAAAAGGTTAAGAGTTATGAGTTATATGAAGGAATTTCTAGAGCCACATTAAGTCTATAAAACGGTTGTAAGCCTTCATTTGTAAGGCATGAGTTGAATGAAATTATTTTTCTTTCAAATTGATTCTAGAGAGTTTCTACCATCTTCTTCTTGAATGCTCTTCCTTATCTTCTTTCTAACGGAGGGAACATCGCTTTGTTTATCTTAAATGGAAGATAGAAATGTAGAGTTGGCCACCGGAGTTTCGCTCAGATATAAAATTCGGATGTGGACAAAATCTTTGAATTCTGCCGTGGAGCTGTCTCGATGGGAGACTAATATCTGATATGGACCAAATTCAAGTGGATAAATTTTACAAAACCAATCATTTAATTAATTTTTTGTACACCTCATAAAATCTAGATGACATGTTAGTTGGAAAAAAAATTGGCTTCATATTTATAATATTCCTTCTAGAGAGTCATGTCTTATAGAAAAACTTGCAATCACCCCAGGAGAAAAAATAGAAGAAAAAACTTGAAATGATCAGCATGTGAGAATCCCTCCCTCTCTTGGTGCCTACGAAGTTAAATTTGATGGTGGCTTGCTGGCACTTCAATAGCAGGTGAGGGATTCATTGTCATCAGGGACCTCCGAGACTAGGTAGCGATTGCATCATGGGCAGGCTTGTGCCACGTTATGGATCAGTTGCCGGCCTCCCATACACGTTTGGAAGGAGACACTTTTACCGTAGTTTCTCGGATGCATGCCACTCCTCACCCACATAGCTTGCACCACTTTTGTCTGATGGATATCTGGTTATAATATCACAGTTCCTTGCCTCTTTTTCTGCTCCTCATGCATACATTTAAGTCTCAGCTGGCAGATTGGTCAGGCTAATTTAACCTGGTGCATGCTATCCCAGTTCCTCTTTTGTTGCTAATTCATGCAGATCAGGATGGATGTATTTCTAAAAGACTTAGAGAGAGGGAGAGGGAGATGGAGAGAGAGAGAGAGAGAGAGAGAGAGAGAGAGAGTATTAAATAATATCAGGCGACGATTTAATGTTGATTTTATATTCAATAAGTAAAGAATTGCTTCAAGTTAGTTTTAAGGCAAAAAAAAGAAAAAAAAAAGAAAAGAATATTCTATTCATGTGTTAACTGGCTTCATATTCCTCTATTAGTTTATTTGATAACTAGAGATCTTGAATTAGACTTTTGGATGGTGCATCAATAATGAATTTAAATAATTATGATGCAAGTGAGTTTCTTCTTTCTTTTGAAAAAAAAAAGAATTAAGCCAATGTGAGTAACTTGATGGAGATAAGAATGCTAGATTCTGCTTCAAGCAAAATTTTCAACTAAGATTAGATTTACAAACTAGGGTTTACAGTTTGGATCAATATATACAAGAACAAAAATCAAACACATTTGGATGCCAAGAATCCCAGGATATACCTATAGCAAGCTTCTGAATGTGTTCTAGAACTTTGTTTTACGAACCATCTTTCCTTTCTTTCATTCACCTTACGGTCCCATTTTTTTGTTATATAATTAGATGAATGTGCTGTATGAACAGATATTTAAAACTCACAACTAATGTTGTATAATATTAATATTTATACAATGGCAATGGATAAGCATGAAGGAAATGAAAAGAATATTTTTGTAGAGAGAGTAATAGGACAAGATAATAGAAATTATATTTCTAATTTCTCTTATCTTCTTCTTCTGAATTGTGAAAGGATACATGGCATTTTATCATTACAAAGTGACTCTTTGTCTACCAGAAAATAAATACATATTGCTTAGTTCAAAGTACATAATAACAATAGCAAGTTTCTATGCAACTAATTAGTTTCAAGATGATGTTTGATTTCTCAAAAAATGTTTGATTTCTCAAAAAATGTCTTCTTCCAAAGTGTGATGTTTGGTTTCTTAAAAAATATCTTCTTCCAAAGAGTCTCTTTGAAAAGATATCAGGTTTAATTCCAACACCCCCCCTTAAACTTGATTCTTTATGACTCCAAGCATGCTCCTTAGCCTTTTGAACTCTTCTACCTTGAGTGATTTTGTGAAGATATCAGCTACCTGATCTTTTGTTGGAATATGGAGAAGTTGTACTTCTTTGTCTTTGATACAATCTCGAATAAAGTAAAATCTTGTATCGATATGCTTACTTCGATCATGAAAAACTGGATTTTTGGCAAGTTGTATAGCTGATTTGTTATCAACAAAAATGTTGGTTGGCTCTTCTTGTGAAATCTTCATTTCTTGTAGAAGTCTTTGAAGCCATAGTGCATGACAAACACAATTTGCTGCTGCAACATACTCTGCTTCACAAGATGAAAGTGCAACAATTTGTTGCTTCTTTGAAGACCATGTAAATGCTGCACCTCTAATATAAAAAGCAAATCCACTTGTACTTTTTCTATCATCAATATCTTCAGCCCAATTGTTATCACAAAATCCAACTAGTTTTATTGGGTCAGTAGATGAATAAAAGATACCATAATCTTGTGTACCTTTGATATATCGAAGGATTCTTTTTGCAGCAATTAAGTGATTCATCCTTGGCTTCTCCATGTAACGACTGATAACTCCAACACTATAGGCAATATCCGGCCTTGTATTTGTGAGATATCTTAAGCTTCCAACCAAACTTTTATAATATGTTGGATTGACAAGATCTCCTTCTCCGTCTTTACTTAATTTAGTGTTGTATTCAATTGGGGTGTTGCTAGAATTGCAATTCTCCATCTTGAATTTCTTCAAAATTTCCTTTGCATATTTGCTTTATAAAATGAATATGCCTTCATTTGATTGGTTGACTTCAATGCCCAAAAAATAAAACATTAAGCCAAGATCCGTCATCTCAAATTCTTTGATCATTGAAGTCTTGAAAACTTCAATCATTGCAAAACTATTTCCTGTGAATATCAAATCATCCACATATAGGAAAACAAACAGAACATCACCAATATTATTAGTCTTTATATAAAGAGAATGTTCAAGAAGGCATTTTCGAAAACCATTTTTAGCAAAAAACTTGTCAATCCTTGTATTCCAAGCTCGTGGAGCTTGTTTCAATCCATAAAGAGCTCTTTTAAGTTTGTAGACTTTGTCTTCTTGTTTTTTTTGAATGAAACCCAAGGTTATTCTGCATAGACTTCTTCATTCAAATGGCCATTCAAAAAAGCTAATTTCACGTCCATTTGAAAAATTTTCCATTTCATTTGAGCTGCTAAGGAAATAAGAAGGCGTACCGTTTCCATTCGAATAACAGGAGAAAAAACTTCATCATAGTCAATACCATATTGTTGTTTGTAGCCTTTTACTACCAAGCGGACTTTGTGTTTTTGTATTTCTTCACTTGCATTTGTCTTTGTCTTATACATCTATTTAACTCCAATGGCTTGATGACCTTTGGAAAGATTTGTGAGTTCCCAAGTGTCATTTTTCTCAATTGATAAAATTTCTTCATGCATGGCATTTCTCCATTTTTCTTCTTTATTTGCTTCATGGAACTCAATTGGATCACAACCTGTAAAAAGATAAAATATAGTATAATCATTAGCATCAAGACGCCTTGTGATGTCAAGCAACTCTTGGACACTCTGAGTTTTATGTACTCTTTTTGAGGATGAGCTACTTGAACTTTCTTGTGGAGATGGATGTCTCTGACTTTGTAGTGGGGTTGATGGAATTTCTTCTTGATGTTGTGACTCTTCTTCTTCTTTAATATATGCCTCATTTTCTTGCATTTTATTGTTATCTTGCCAACTCCATATTTGCTTTTCATCAAATTCAACATCTCTTGAAAAAATTACTTTCTTTGTAATAGGATTATACAACTTATAGCCACTTGAATTTTTGGCATAACCTAAAAGAATGCACTTTTCTCCTTTGTCATCAAGTTTGATCCTTTTCTCATCAGGCACTTTGACATAAGCAACACTTCCAAAGATGCGAAGATGATCAACCTTAGGTTTGTATGATCTCCATGCTTGCTCAGGTGTCATATTATGAAGACTTTTTGAGGGAAATCTGTTCAATAAATAAACTGCACAAGCAACTGCTTCACCCCAAAATTCTTTAGGTATATTTTTATTTTTCAACATACATCGAACCATATTTAAAATTGTTCGATTCTTTCTTTATGAAACTCCATTCTGTTGAGGTGAATAAGGCATGGTAACTTGATGTAAAATTCCATGTTCTTTGAAAAAATTTGAAAACTCATTGGACAAATACTCGCCACCACGATCCGATCTCAAGGCTTTAATTCGAAAACCACTCTGTTTCTCAATCAAAAACTTAAATTCCTTAAATTTCTGAAACACTTCACTCTTTTTTTTTAACAAATAAACCCATGTTTTTCCAGAATAATCATCAGTGAATGAAAGATAATATTTGTTACCTCCCATGGACGTTGGTTTGATCGGGCCGCAAACATCTGAATGTATTAATTCCAATGGTTTTGTTACTCTTCTTGATCTTCCTCAAATGAAGGTTCTCCTTTATTGCTTTCCAACTATGCAAATTTCACATTTTTTCTTGGATATTTTCAGCCAAGGCATCCCTGTCACCATATTCTTGCTAGATAAAAGTTTTAATCCATCAAAGTTTAAGTGTCCATATCTAAGATGCCATAGAGTAGAGTCATCAAGAATTTGTGCCATCATACAAGAGGAACCATCAACATGCAAACTCAACTCAAACATTCTATTTTTTGACATAGGAACATGTGCAATGAGAGTATTGTTGTTGTCTCTAATAGAAAGACCCAATTCTTTCATGTGAATATCATAGCCTTTTTCAAGCAATTGGCCCAAACTAAGAATGTTATTTTTAATGTCTGGAACATAATAGACATCTGAAATAAAATTTTGAGTGCCATCTTTGAGCTTGATGAGGATTTTACCTTTCCTTTCAACTGGTCTTTTAGAGAAGTCATCAAAAGTCACCGAGCCTTTGAAGCTTTCATCCATCTTAAAAAACATGTCCTTTATCCCACACATATGATTGCTAACACCTGTGTCCAGGTACCAAGTACTTCTTTTGACAACACCAGTAGTATTGTTGTAGGCCAAAAGTAGAGTTACTTCTTCTTCTTGTTCTTTTGTAAAATGAATTTTCTCATCAACATAATTAGCATTATCTTTGTACCAGCAATCTTTAGCATAGTGCCCATATTTTTTGCAAATAAAACATTGTAGTGCTTGTTGTCCATACCTTCCTCTTCCTCTAGGATTAAAAAATCTTCCTCTACCACGACCTCGGGCATGAAAGTCTCTTGTGTCTCCTTGACTTCTTTGTGGTTGATCTTGATGAAATCTTCCTCCTCTTCCTTTTCTTCCATGGCCTCGACCACGGAAACTTGTTTTATCTTTTGGATCACCTTTCTCTTGTAGTATGAGATTTGTTTGAAGTACTTGCTCGATGGGTTTCTCCTCCTTCCTCTTAGAAAGCTTTTGTTCATATGCTTGTAGAGAGCCCATGAGTTGCTCTATAGTCATCTCCTCTAATTCCTTTGATTCTTCAATGGCTACAATAATGAAGTCAAATTTTGCATCTAAAGAGCGCAAAATTTTCTTCATAACTCGAACATCAGTAATTTCTTCACCATTTCTTTTCAATTGATTAATTATAGACATCATTCTTGAAAAATAATTAGAAATTGATTCCCCAGTTATCATTTTGAAAGATTCAAATTCAGACCTCAAAGATTGTAGCCGAATCTTTTTCACCTTTTCTGCTCCTTTATGTGCCTTATGTAATAAGTTCCATATCTTCTTTGATGTTGTGGCTTCGGCGATAATCTCGAATGTGCCTTCATCTACACTTTGGTAGAGTGTATAGAGGGCCTTCTTATCTTTCCTTTTTGACTCCTTATTTTGCTTCCTTTGCTCTTGTGTGAGCATTGCTTCATCTTCGGTTAGCTCCATGTAGCCTTCTTCTACAAGATCCCAAACATCAAGGGATCCAAGCAAAGCCTTCATTTGGATACATCAGTTGTCATAGTTGTCTTTGGTGAGTTTGGGTATTTGGGTTTGAACAAAGTTCATGGAAGCTATGGATCTTTTTTGTGGCTCTGATACCAAATTTTGAAGGAAATGAAAAGAATATTTTTGTAGAGAGGGTAATAGGACAAGATAATAGAAATTATATTTCTAATTTCTCTTATCTTCTTCTTCTGAATTGTGAAAGTATACATGGCCTTTTATCATTATAAAGTGACTCTTTGTCTACCAAAAAATAAATGCATATTGCTTAGTTCAAAGTATATAATAATAATAGCAAGTTTCTATGCAACTAATTAGTTTCAAGATGATGTTTAATTTCTCAAAAAATGTCTTCTTCCAAAGAGTCTCTTTGAAAAAATATCAAGTTTAATTCCAACAAAGCATTGGATGGACACTAGTAACAAAGCTAGCATTAAGTATATAGAGAGTTTAGATAAGTTCTTAGACTCGGTTTATGGTTTTCTAAGAGTGAGAAATAGGATTCGGTGTTCTTGTGAGAAATATGGAACTCTGTTCAAGAGTCGAGTTATAATGCGAACTCAATTACTTCAAAATGAGTTTGTGAAGAGTTACAAGTTTTGGAGATTTTGTGGAGAAGAGACAAAAGAGAACTTAAAAGGATATAATGTTGGAGTAAATGACATGCAAAATGGAGATAATGATAACATGATTGGATTGATTGAAAATATGTGGTTTTGTGAAACATATACGCTGTAGGGTGACAGAAGAAGCAATTAGTTCTAATTATTTTGCAAGTATTCATTAAGTACCAAATACAAAAGCAAAAAAAAATTGTAAGCTTCCTGAAGATGCTGAGAAAAACCATTATCCAACATATAATGATAAGTTGTTTAAGCTTTTTTTTTTTTTTATGAAGTTACTCCATTAAAAATATTTTAATAAATAAACCCGTTACTTAAGAATTACAAAAAAAAATTATTCCAAGGGCTTCCCTGCGAAACAGATGCCATCCAAACATATCAAACGTGTAGCACGAGAGCATTTTGATTAAAACCCTGCAACTCACCCCATCCCCATCAACAACCACCAGCTTGTCCAAAACACAGGCAACAGAGAAGACATTGCCAGAAGCATCACCAGCCCCAGGTTTCACTGGGAAGCAACTTAGTACGCACATGGCCTCTCAAACAAGGGAAAATGCATGAATAGTATTCATGCAGCCCGTTTATATGTAGATCAATTGCCACATCATCGGTCTAAGAAATACCAAAAAAAAAAAGCACATGATTCCAAATGAACCAGATACAAATGAAGCAAAACTTTTCGGCTTGATGGTGTCATTTATGTACGATTTTATCAAATACAATAAAAACAAGCCAATCACAACCCAAAAGAATGGTGAATGATAAATTAAACATTTACTATCATGGACTTTTATATTAACAATCATATCAGCATTAATGCATCAAATCTCATTAGAACTTAAGAGTGCACTTGTCAGATTATTGGAGCTTATGGATCCTATAAAAATACTCAAAATTTTTTCAGTGCATAACTGATATGCGACTAAATACTCGCCAGCTCTCATGTACTTTTTTTTCATTCAAATCTTAACATCGTTATCGAGCTAAAGGTCCATACCTAAATTAACATATAAATCCTATCAAATTCAATTACAAACATATAAAACTCATCTGCAATGTTTTTTAATCTACATTGACCATAAATTAAGTCCACTATAATACTATTTGTTGCAACTTAAAATCTCATCCAGAAAAATTAATCAAAAAATATTATCTAAGCTTCGTAATTCTGTACAAGTACTCAAAATTTTCTCAGTATATAATTTATATTGTACTAAACACTCATCAGTATAGATTCTTATAAATAAAATAATAAAATTTTAAATTTATATTAATTTATATCTATTACTTTTAAGATAAGGTGAGATTTAAATTTTTTTTTAAAAAAAAAAACCACCACATAACCTTAAAAATAGCAGACTTTCAGATCAAAACTAGCAAAATTAAAGAATAACGGCAACTGACAATAACGGCTGAAATAAAGTAGGGATTTGGGCTCCGTATAAGCTCTTGCAAATCACTTCTAAAACAATTCAAATGAAAAACACATCAATCCTATCAAGCAAGGGTAGATCCGCTAATATATATATATATATGCAAGCAAGGAATCTATAATGTCCAACGTGCCATACGGTGGCTATAAATTTTTTATATATAGAGTTCGTGGTGGCAAGGGGTGCTGCTTGTCCAACATGCTGCCTCTACTTTTATCACGTGCGAATTAATATAAAAGGATTTGAGTAGATAGCGACAAGAAGTTGAAATCATAAGGATCCGGTAGGTGCAGAGATCATATCTCAGGACCCACGACGGAACCAAATAGCGACAATCTAATTTTAGCTCTGAAAATAATTGCTCAGGAGCTAATAGCTAATCATAAAACTTCTAGCATTGCAAGTAGTATCTAATCATCTCCCATGTTAAGTCATTAAAGATACCTCATGAGTTATTTATCATTTCTATTAAAAAAAATAAAATTAAAATATTTAATAAATTTCAAATAAAATGTTACAAGCTAATGTGAGGGAAAAAAAAATTTTGATTCTAATGCGAAACCAATCTAAAGCCAGACTAATCAGATCAATTTAGTTTCAAGCCGAGGTAAGGATAAAGTTAGTTAACTTCTGAGTCTAAATTTTTAAAACCAATCCTAAGTTCAAGATTTTGGCTTGGAACCAACTTAAAATGATTTATGCTTACCTCTATATAACATCCAATTTACTATAAAGTAACTTTACTGTGACACTAAGGGTGCGTTTAGTACATTGAATTAGAAGAAGAATAGAATTTTTTAATCCTTTTTTATATCTTTTTTTCATAAGAATAGAAGAAAATTTTGTCCCACAGGATGATTGATTTCACTGAAGGAGGATGATTTATCCCATCAAAATAAATGTTTTTATTTTTATTCTATATGACTAGTACTTTATTTTCTATTTTGTACCTTTATCTTCAACAATGACTTTTTTTTTCTCAGACTATCACTGTGCTATCTGGTTCTCCATCAAATATAAAACAAGATAATTTTTATCATATCCTATTTTTTATCTTTTCATATCCTCTCATTTATCTTATTTTGTCCTATATACCAAACATAACCTAAGATTTATTTTTATCTTTACTAACAAAATTATAGATATTGTAGTGTAAATTAGTTAGGTGATGATTGATAGCTTCTAAGACTTTTTCTTTCAAATATTGAAATGCTATCAAGACATGCAAGATCCAAGAATAATAAATTCAATGCTTGCATTGGGCCCTTACTACTGCTGGCTTAGGATGGTTGTTCTATCATGATTGTTTTTCTCAAATTATAGCATTCTGACTTTAATTTGCCTTTAGTAGAGATGGCAATTAGGTCGAATTAAGTCATTTTGGGTTTAGTCATTGAAGCTAAATCCTAACCTCAAATGATCAGGTTAGGAACAACCCATGGGCTATTTCAAATAGGCTTTGTTAAAAAAAAAATTAATATACATTTTTTTCTTGCTCTTTTAAGTAATTTATTCATGATTAATTCAATTCCTTTTTTTTCTTTTATCCATTTGTTACTATAAATTATAGAATAGATAGACACAAAATTATTGCATGATTAGACATTAAATAGAAATAATAGTTATAAACTTATAAAACATTAAAATAATATAACTAATCAATAGTCTATAAAAGTATACTTTTAAAATTAAATAAATATTAATAGATTACAAAATAAAAAAAGTAAATATTGAAAATATGCTTAATCCTATAATTTTTTTTTAAAAAAAAAGAGTAAAGTTATGCCAAATTCTACTCTTGCATCTCCTCCTCAAGGGTATTTGAAGCGGTTGATGTTGATGTTTTAATAATACTTAAATTAAAAATTACATTGCTTAATCCTATCATTTATTGAGTCATACTGGTGTCAAATATATTATATGTCAAAGAATATAAAATATTAAAATATTTATCATGTAAATAATTTAATTAATAATTTATAAAATTATATAATGTCATCTAGATAAAATTCTAAAATTTTAAACTAAAGAAAATTAAAAATATATCTTACCCTCATATCCAAACAACCAGTTATGAGTGATGATCAAAGTTTGTGAATTCTCTGATAAATATTATTTTTTGGTCATTTCAGGTTATTGATGACTTGGCCTATCCGATCTTAAAATTTTTAGATCATTTTGGATTTGAGTCATTTTAGGTTTGGATCAAAAAAAAAAAAAAAAAAAAAGTAAAATCCTAACCCTATTTTTTGGGGTGGGTTTAAGTCGGGTTCATGAGCCGGGCCATGTTTTTGCCACCTCTAGCCTCCAAGAATAGAGAGTGGTACCAAAATTTGTTCTTCCCTTTTCCTAGGTAATGGTGTATAGACTGGTTTCTTTCAAATAATTACCGGAATTAGAACCAAATTGGAGGCTATCATGCCTAGTTGTCATAAAATTAAAACCACACGGACGAGACAACTCTTTAACCAAATTATGGATTAAACAGCTGAATAATTATAATTACAGTGCAAACTTCCCTCCATCACTGCGAATAATAGAGTTTGCAAGAAGCTCCATGGTAAGAATGCAATTATTTATTGGCATTTCTTTTTCTGAAGAGAATTTTATCAGATGGCATCACGATCTATGCATCTACATGGCCATGTTGGGCCACTAAATGCCATGCAAGGTTTGGTCCTTTCCATCATCATCCATGTGTATTATTTGCCCCAATTATTACACTAAACTTCTCATGCCACGTTACACCGACCCTGATCTCTCTCTCTCGAGTGAACGAATCTGCTTATCACCAACCACTAATAATTCAGCTGCTGTTGAATGGTTCCAAGTGCATATAAGAATCCAAAACGACGCGTATTTATCTCATTGTTTTGATTGTGTGACAAAGAATCGAAAACGATTCGTATTTTGTCTCGTTGTTTTGATTGCGTGACAACTGGCAAGGGGACCAGCACATTAAATCTGCACTGATTTCCATTCTCTTAATTTCTTTTGCCCTGAAATCATTTCCTTTTCTCCTCTATCCACTCGTCGCTGACACGTGCACGACTAGTGCAAGCGGCATGTCTGAATTATAGCACCCTCCGAGCTCTATAAATAACCATTGGCTTCGCTGAGAAACCCACAAGATATCTTCACACCATATCATTAGCAGTTAGCATTTGGTTCAAAGTCCCATGGCTGACCAGCAAGCAAAGGCCACCAACTTTGCCTACCAAAAGGGTAGTGAAGTGAAGGACAAAGTGGGGGAGGTTGGTGCTCAGGCAAAATCTCAGGCAGCAGAAGAGAAGAGTTCTCTTGGCGAGAAACAGACTGCTGGTACTGCAAACGCAATAGAAGCAAAAGGTTCCTCTGACCACAAAGTGAAGACCAGCAGCGTGTCTCTGTAAGCTGGCCTAGAAGCTAAGCTGGCCAGGGTCTTATGATGCACTAGATGATAATAATGCACGTGGAATAAGTGATGGTGTTCTGTGTCTGTGAGAAGGTCTATCTATGGTGATTTGTGGTGACTCCAGTGGTTGCGTCTTGTTTCCTTGAGTGTGCTTTGCATGTGGAGTCTTAATGTAATTTTATTTTTATGACTACGTAAGCGTAAATTTATGTCGGATTGATTCTATCATTCTATCATTCTTTTTGCCCCTCCCCCTGATGACTTAAAAGAGTGATAGGGTTGCTGTTGCTGGACTCACTGTGATTTTATCTTGGTAGGTTTGGCTCGGTTCCTATCGTTTTGGACAAGGTAGTAAACTCTCTCGCAGAAGACTTGACCGTTTACGTTTGGCTTGTTTCTACTTTCTTTTTTTTGTCCCTCCCGTTTAGGACTGTTAACCGATTCATTGTTATTTTATTTTAGTGGTTTTGGCTTGGTTCCTGAAATATTAAGCGAAGTAGTGAACTCTCTCACTAACCAGGTGGCCGTCTAACATCATAAGATTTTGACGATCATGAGAGTTTGAACGCAGTTGCATGCAGGCAAAGAAAAAAGCCCTGAAGAATTATTTAAGATAAAAATGCATGCGTATGTATAATGGCAGGAACATTTGGATCGAAAAGAGCTAATGTTTGGCAGCTTCAATACACCTGGAAGGAACAAAAAAAAAAAAAAAATTGTGATGCATCATTTAGATCGTGTTGATATATATTGGATATAATACTTAACAAGGGAACATTACTTTATTTGTCTTAAATGGAAGACAAAAATGTAGAGCTGGCCACCGAAGTTCATGTTATGGTCGAGCAAGAAATTTGGATATAGGTATAATATTTGAGTTCTGTCATGCAGCTACCACGATAGATGACCAAATTACAAGATTGTCTTGGCTATGAGAGGCCAGCCGGCTTCAGGGTCTTCTGTTTGAATTGGCCGTAATTATTGTCCACCAGCAGTCTCATATACCTACTAACTAATAATCAATTAAAAATATCAACTTGGAATGAACTTTGCCTTTCAGTCTGCATTGCGCCAAGCAATTTAGCAGCACCACTTGTTCAATATCTTCCGGATTTGACTCATCCCAATGATTTCTTTCTGCCATAATGACATTGAGATTGCCATAGTCGGGACAGTTCCTAGCCAAATGAGGATTATTATAAACAAAACAACCAAGATGAGGGTTACTTTGGTCCTTCATTTTGATGAGAGGACTCTTATCTTTGCCTTATCAGCATCTTTGGTCTTCCCACCAACATCTTTATATTTGTCCCTCTTTTAGTCTTTGTCACCGAACCGAACCTTATGGGTAGAAGCACCATCACAAGGGTTATTGATCCAAAAATTCACTAATCTATTTACAACAACTAATGCAGCAAGCAGGTCTTTAACTCCCAACCTTTGCAATTTCATTTGAAACCCACGGTTGAAGTTTGAAGAGAAAATTAAACAGCTTATCCATCTTTGACATATCTTTAATCTCCAACATGAAAGGAATATATTTTTTGACATAGTTCCTCACTAAACTGGTTTGCCTCAGCCTTTTCAAAGAATCTCTCACAACACAAGCTGTGTTGCAAGAGAAAAATTGATCCTTGAACTCTTATTTCAAAGTTTCCTAAGTTTGGATCATGAATGACGTATCATCCTTTGTTCTAGTCCTCCACCAGAGTTTCGTATCACCTGTAAGATATATACAAGTGATTGAAACTTTTTCACCTTCAAACACTCGAGTAGCTTTAAAGTACTGTTTCATGTCCCAAAAAAAAGTTTTCTAATTTTTTGGTGCTCCTCATGCCGTTAAAAGGCTTCAGATCAGAGACCTTTATTTTCACTGCACCATCACCCTGCAAATAACTTTGCAGAGCCATCTTGATGAGTTTGATGTTGAATATTATCTCATCAATCTGTGGTTGGGCTGCATTAATAGGCATCTTGATAGGTACCTTCAACCAGGTCACCCTCTCTTTTGGCGCCTCCATGTTGTTGCCTTGAGCAAGCATGAGCGTTGCCCCTCCACCCAAGCAATAAGAGGCTTATTCTTTGATGGAAATGCACAAAGTAAGCCCGCAAGTAGGCTTTAATACCAACTGTCACAGGGCCCCAAACTTGTACCCAATTTTCCTTTTGCCAAGTTTGAGCCTTGTGCGGCACTGGATGCCTAACCTAGCAACTTGCTCAGAAGCAATGCACCAAAGTATGGAGAGAATTACTAAATTTTTCTATTAAAATCCCAAGCAATAAGGATACAATATGACATAACGATCCGCCCCAAGGCCTTACAGACTCTCCCTAAAGGTATGCATGCATTGCTTGTCCAAAGGCTCAGCAAACAAGACTATTTATACTTGTGCTGGTGGACAACTTTCCCAACCATTAGGAACTTTTCGAAACTGCTGCAAACTGCCCAATCCAAGTAGTCTAGACAAAAGTAATTGTATGCAACTACAATAGGATGGTTTGGAAAACCATCAAAAACCAACTGACAGTTCAGCAATCCATCCTGCCTGGATGCTGGGCTCCCGAGTGTCAACACTAGTGCACCCACTGGTCCTACGCTTCTATTTGCTCATGCACTTCCATTCCAATGATCCGCAGCTCAAGTCCCATATCATAGCCTGAGGGTGTGCCTATTTGAGCCTGGTATGCATTTCAACCTACTTGCCTTTCATGTGTACCCGCCTATTCTCATGCTTGCATCCTGTTCGACCATCCAAGCACTGACCATCCACAACTTGGCATGCGTCCACTCATGCCCTCTTTCGCATCACGGTCTAGCCATCCGAACATCAGATCAAATCTGATGGTGCATGATTGAGGCATGGCTAACTAGCAACCATGCCTATATCCTATTAAGTTGGCATGGCTAGAGGTACCAAACCATGCCAACCCCCATGCCAACCCATCATCCAACACCAGGTGCCCGAACTTGCACCGATCTAGCTACACCAAGCCCATGTTGCAACCGTGCGAGGGAATGATGCGTCACGCCCATGATGTGCCTGTTGCCTTGGTCCCCCCTGCTATCCGATGGAGCGTCCAGCCGCCTAAGGCCACCCTACCAATTTCAAGATATTGCACCAGTGTGGCCATTATGCTGAGCCTGTATTGTAATTGGAGCTGTTTTTATAAATGGGGTAAAAAAATATTTTTTTAACAAATTCAGGGTGGGAACGAAACTTTTTGCAGGAATTGTATTAAAGTAAAAAATGCCATTTGAAATGGCATTTTTCGAGCAGAAAAGCGGTCCCGTCAGCGCCTGTGTGGGGTGTCGGATGGCATTCAAAAAACGCCACTCAGAGTGGCGTTTTTTAAAACGTCACGAACAGTGGCGTTTGTTAAAACGCCACTTTGAGTAGCGTTTTTCTGAAAAAATGCCCCCCCGCCCGCTTTGCCCTCCAAACACCCCCCCCCCAAGCACCCCCCCTCCCGCTCCCCCCGAGACCCCACACCACCCCTCCCCCCGAGCCCCCCGGGACCCCACACCGCACCCACCCCCCCCCCCCCGAGCGAAGCCCCCACACCCGCCCCCCCTCCTCCGCACTCCACACGTGGCCGCCCCCGCCACACCCCCCCACCCGCCGAGCCCCCCGGGACCCCACACCACACGCCCACCCCGAGCGCACCCCCCCCCCCCCCCCTCGAGCGAAGCCCCCACACCCGCGCCCCCCCGGTCCACACCCGAGCCCACCGGTCCCCCCCGGCTCCCTCTCTCTCATGCACACCCGAGCCCCCCGTGCTCCCTCTCTCTTGCGCGCACCCAAGCACCCGATCCCCCCTGCTCCCTCTTTCTCGTGTGAACCCACCCGATCCCCCCTCTCTCTCTCCCACACCCGAGCAATCCCCCCTACTCCCTCTCTCTCGCGGCCCATTTGAAGCCCGTCTCGCGGCCCATCCCCCTTCCTCTCTCGAGCCGGTGGTTCCCAAGGTAATTTTTTTTAATTCAATTAAATTATAAAAATTTAAATATGCTTTGTTGCTTCACTTTCATCTTTATGATAAAGAAATTGATAATTGAAACAATGATATTTTTAGTTCAAGTACATCAGTTAATCACGGTAGAAAAATTTTAAAATCAGTAAATTTATGTATCGGCAAAAATAAGTAAAGGTTAGTTAACTTTTTGTGAAAAAATTACATTGTTTGATGAGTAAAAAAAATTCAATGAGCATGAAAAAATTAAATGAGCATGATCTATATTATCAGTCATGATGAGCAACATTGACACACTTGATATGCCAATATGTCTTGTTTTAATAATAATAATTAAAAAAAATGAATGCTTTGGATGTGTTGCTTGTATGATGCAAGAGGAAAATAAGGCCAGTCATAGAGACATCCTTCCTTAAGAACAACAACATAACAAGCTTCATCAACACTGCCACATTTAGCATACATATCAACTAAATAGCCTCTCTTGTAACATTAGGTTTAAAAAAATCTTAGATTTTCTAGACTACGGCACCGTTCTTTTAAATGCATGGCATTTTCGCAAAATTACTTGAACCATAAATTACTTATGTAAATACATTCTCAGTTTCAGGCAAATATAATTTATTTTAAAATTAAATCATATTTGAGCTATTATCTTAGTTGTTTACTGCTGTTGGATTAACATTCATTGGAATAATTCTATTAAAAATTATTCTAATAAAAATTATTTTATTAAAAATTTCATTGTATATCATCATGGTTTCTATCTTATTATCATTGTAGTTATGCTTTTTTGTTCAAATAAATCAAACTTGTTTTTACTTGTTATTATCAGTGAAATTTTTTTTTTCTTATGTGATGTTTTTACTTGTTTTGACAGAGTAGTACGAGATGGCTCATAATATTTTACATCCAGGGCCTCGCGATCCTAGTGTTCTCACTATGCAAGCCTCGCATAGATCAACCAAAATATTTAAGGGCGAGGTATGCATTATTGATCGATGATTCTTAATTAGTTAGCATGCATTTATGTTATTTATATGTATTATTGCAATGAATTTGTTGCAGGAATTACCGGTGTTTAGATGCCTTCGATATGACACGCAGATATGGAAGGAGACACCGGGCATGGCACACCCACGAGTGCAATATTATTTGGAGCAGGTTGGCATGTATGGCATATATCGGATAGGTCAGATTCGACTCGATGTTGGCCTTATTTCTGCACTTGTTGAGAGGTAACGATAGGAGATCCATACATTTCATCTTCCATTTGGCGAGGCGACAATCACACTACAGGATGTCGGTATTCTGAGTGGTCTACGGATTGATAGGTTAGCGGTTACTGGGCTTGATCCGCGTTATATATTAGAGCAGTGGCAGGATATATTTGTGAGGTTGTTTGGGGTTGAACCCCCTGCCGATGCATTTTCTAAAGGCCGTTTCTGCTTATCATTCTTCGATCAGTTCTACCAAGACTTCCACTTGGATGATGATGCAGATGATGAGGTTGTCCAGCAGTTTGTGAGGGGGCAACTTCTCCGAATTATAGGTGGAGTCATCCTTCCAGATACATCCGGATATTTAGTGAAGTTGATGTATGTGCCTCTTTTAGAAGACACTGGAGCATTTGTCGCATAGGCATGGGTTACGCTGCACTTCTTAGGTTTGTATCGGGCACTCTGTCGCAAAACGAGCCCTACTTAGACAGAGATAGGAGGATACTTGCCCTTGCTACAGGTAAACAGTTGATTATATCGAATGAGTTTAGATTTTTTTCTTTTGTATTGTTTACTAATATTGAGCATTATTCGAACATTCAGATATGGGCATGGGAATGATTACATGTTTTTCGTCCCATCAGACTTGAGACTCCGGAGGTTAGACCTGCTGATGCAGATGATGCTTGGCACTTAGGTACACCGTGGGGGCATAGATGGAATGTGAGATTGAACCAAAAGAATATCCCAACTCATACACTGCGTGCCTATAGAGACCAGTTCGATGTATTGGATGATAGTTCCCAACGGGTATGACATTATTAAATTTCAAATCTATTTTCAATGTTATTTTTTTATTCTATGTAGGTAGGTTGTGGATTAATGATTTTTTTACATGCAGTTCATATGGTGTCCGTATACGCCTGAGATTTTCTCTATTTTGCCTCCAAGCTGCTTATTCGGTTCGAATATTTGGATGGCACGGACCCCACTTATTTGTTTTGATTTAATGGAGTGGCATTTTTCGGACCGAGTGCTTCGGCAATTTGGTTGCCGCCAGTCGATCCCATCATCATGCGATACGTCACTTCAGCTTCATCAGATAGATCGACGAGGGAGGGCACATGCCACGTAGGATGTCATACACGCCACACATATTGCTACATGGAATGAGCGGCGTGAAAACATCATTATTGGGGAGCCTATTGTTGAGGGAGTCCCATTTACTCCTGAGTACATTGAATGGTTTAGGAGTATAACACGTATATGCATTAGCCGTTCCGAGTATCATACTGTGGGCTACGAAGGAGAAGGAGCTTCATTTGAATTCATGGTATTATTATAAAATGATTATTTAATATCATTTATTTTAGAGTTATTATCTTTTATTTTTTGATATTATATTGTCATAAACATGCAGCATGAGAGGTTTCAAGAGTTGTCCTTGAACTTGGATCGAGTTATGCATTCGACATCGGAGGCCGAGCGGCAAAGGATTCATTTGGACATGAGGGCGATTTTAGATAACACTTTTTCTGTAATTGGCCATCAGCATGTGAGGAGTACACCTGCTGCGGCACGAGTTCATGAGGAACCGACGATGGCACACGCATATGAGGATCCTGGGACGAGTAGATTTCGTTATACACCATCGCCTTCTTACATGCCGTCGCCATATGCACACGATTTTTCACACATGGGGCATGCAGGTGAGGGTACATCTGATAGTCATGATCAGAGAGCGTTGCTGATTATTGACATTGCTGATACGGATATCACCGAGGTCGGCGATGATGTCTCCCACTATTTTTGCGACATTGATATGACAGATACGATCCTCGCGTAGGAGGGGGTCTCCCATGTGATTGATGAGGGCCCTCGACCGATCGCGACATATGCGCGATGCTCTAGATGAGTTCGACGACCTCCTAGACGGGGCTATGGTACTTAAGCTATGTAAATAAACTAATTGTTGTAAAGACTTTTTTGTTTAATGTATTAAATATGTTTCATCCATTGAGTTGTTTCTTGTATTGCTCAGATATTGTGATGGTTTCTGACTTATTGAAGCGTTATTAAATTATTGCCTTGAACAGTTTAGTTATATGGTAACTAAGTGACTTAATTTGAAAGTAGCAAGTAGGAACCACTTGGAATATTTAAAGCAAGAGTTTTGGCTTCATGCTAACTAAATGATATTCTAAATGTTCTCTTGAACAGTTTATCTCAATCATTTTTTTTAGTTTTTTTTTTCTCTTGTCCTATGGAAGAAGATTAATTGTATATTTCTAATTTGTATGCGCATCCTTTTCTTATACAAAGCAAGGTGTGGATCCTTCTATATGGGCCGAAGTTTGGGAGTTTCTTCTTGGTTGCTATGCTTTAAGCAACACTTCCTTTGCGTACACGGAAGCAATTGAAGATGGCTCGAAGGTTTTACTTTTGTTTTCCACTGTACACTGTAATTGATTAGTTGGCTATTGCACATGCAGTTTTTCTCTTAGTTTATAATTGGAAATATGTCTTACTATGGAATGTGTTTCTAGGTCAAATAGCCTATTTCATTTTGGACATGTGTAGTCTTTCGGTGCATGACAAATTCTGAACCATTACTGCTTAATATCTTTTACAGTCTACATTATGCTGACTCATTTGTATGATCAGCATGATTTTTTCCTGTCAAGGAAAGTTGAATTTTGGCTAATATCATAACTGCATTTGAATATGCAGCAAAGTAATAAATATTAGCAGTTTTGCGTGTTTTTTCAAGTTTAAATACCTTTTTCAATATTAGCAGCAATGTGATAATTTGTTGACATCATCATCAGTCAGCAACTTCAATTTGTCAAAGCTATTTGTCTGCAAATAAGCATATTGTAGTATGGATGCAAATTATATTAGATAGTTCTCTGACATGCTTTAAGTATGCCTAGTGATAGCTGAAGAATAAAGGGTAATCCATTTCCTTGAAATATCGGCGGGATATCTTTAACATCTACTTTTCTCACTTATCTTGGATCAGCCTCACCCCCCAGGGACCGAACTAATCTTACCATCGATTTCCAAGGAATGACCTAACGTATAATTTTTCAATGCGAGGAATGGTATAACGATTTAATTAGGCAATGTCAAATGATGCACTCAAGTATTGGTACGGCTCCCTTGCTTATGTTGTTGGGTCCAAAGTGATGGATATGAGGACTCTATCAAGAGAAAATGACATTAGGGATGCAGTAATAAAAAAATGGGCAAGATTCTTGTGATACCACTAACAAGTTAGAGACATATTCTGATTTAAATAATAGCTGTACAGACACATCATATGCTCATGAAAGGAAGAACTCTAGCAAACTGCTGAGCTAGTCAGTTGCAGGATGAGCAATGATGATGCAGCCTATGACTCTTCATATGTGTTGGCCACTTCTGAGGCATACAATTGTTACCCAAGAAACTTTGTTAGCGATTTTCATGAACCTCAGTATGACACAGCTTTTTTGATTTTCCTCCTCTTCCTGTAACAAACTTATTCCAGAAAGGTGACAGGGATGAGATTGAAAGCAATAAACATGAGCATATATTGGCATTTATTTGAAAAACATGAGCATATATTGAAAGTGAAAAATAATCAAAGATAACTCTAGGTGGGCCTATGGGCAGGGTTGAGAATATAATGATAACTGGGAACACAAAAAAGGTCTATCAATACAATTTCTAGCAAAAATATCTTGCTAAAAGTTTTTTTTTTTTTTTTAAGTGCACAAAAAAGGTTGAAATGATCCACTATATGATAAATAGCACTCTCAATGGCCTCCTTAGGATAAATATTAGAATTATGCATCCTTCTAACTTAGAACAATTTATATATCATGAATTATCATTTCATTCAAAGTCTTTAACATTTTAACTTGTGCCTATGGTATAAAAGCAAAATGCTCATCTTCATGATGAGCTGAACCGAAATTTTTCTTGATTGGGTGACCATATGCAGCCACATCTCTTGGTACCTATTGGCAAGGCAAGGAAAGTTTGTTTTCCTACTGAAACTTAAAGGAGCTGACCACTTTAGGTGGAATTGGTCAGTACAATATGCGTATTTCCAAAAAATTCTGCTAAATGTAAGTATAACTTTCATAAAACATTCAAAATAGCTAAAAATAGCTAACAAATTTGGAACTCTTTGAAACTCTTATGAAACTCTTCTAAAACACATTTGAAACTCTTCTAAAACTCTTTTGATACACTTCTGAATATTTTTAAAAGTGTTTTAGAAGAGTTTCAGAAAAGTTTCATAAAAGTTTAAGAAGTGCATCAAAAGAGTATCAGATGAGTTTCAAACTGAATAAAAAGCACATACATGAACAGGAGTATAAGCACAAGAAACGTAAAAATACTAGTGATCCATAATTTTACATGCAGTTGTTTCATACATAAAACATACATTAATTCATAGATAGTACAATTTAGGATCCTGAAGGTCCAATATTTATATTAAGACAACGGTGTCGAAAATGACCCGTTTGCTTACAAATACTACAACGACTTTTACTTCTTGGCTGCATCTCATCCATTTCATTATGAATGCGTGATGACTTACGCTTACCTTTTTTTTTCGGTCTGAGACGGTTGTGATCAGGAATGCATGTAAATGTGTCCATCCAGTAGTCTTCATGGGGTAACGGATTAAACTCACCTCCCCATGCATTTATATAAGAGCCAATTGTGTATACTTCATCAACAAGAGGGGTTGTATCCATGGCAATTTCGTAGCACACAGCTAAGACATGTGAACATGGATACTTATAAATTGTCCACTTTCCACAAGAACAATTTATGTCTATGAGTGACACATTCTGAACGTTGCCTTCACCCCTAAGAGCTTCACTTGAACTTCTTGTAACGACTTCATAGGTGGCTCTCTGCATGTTGTATCTAAACACTCTGTGCTCATTAGCTTTGGCTTGACTTTCAACAAGCTTAATTGTCACATGAGGAGTGAAAAAAATATTTCGATTATCCTGCACATATTTCATGGCTTCCGCACATCTCGTATTGAAATACTTAATAAGACGGTAAAATATCATCTGAACACAGGCCGTTATCGGTACATTTCTAGCTCCCTTCAGTACACTATTAAAAACTTCTAAGAGATTTATTGTTAAAATACCATAGCGGAAGCTCCCATTATGTGCCAATGTCCACTTCTCTGGCTCCAACTTCGATAGCCAAGTGCCTCTGCATTAACTGTCTTGATCCGTTCCATGATAAAGTTAAACTTTCGAAGCTGATGTTCACTCTCTGCTTTCCATACAGCTCTTTTTAATTGAACATCAGAGAATCTTGAGTTGAAATTACTGCACACATGTCTCAAGCAGTAGCGATGATAAGCTAGAGGTGGAGCCCATCCATTACTGTTATCTGCTATGGCACTTAGTATACCTGGATGTCGGTTTGAAATAAGACAAATGCCATTTCTGTCTTTCACAACATGCCTCCTGAGATTCCACAAAAACCAACTCCAGCTAGCAGTGCACTCTTCATCCACAATTGCGTAGGCCAGTGGAAATATCCTGTTGTCAGCATCAATGCTTGTTGCAATGAGCATCTTCCCCTTGTACTTTCCATAAAGATGTATTCCATCAAAAGAAATGACTGGGCGACAATACTGAAACCCCTCGATGGATGGATGAAATGCCCAGAAAATATAATTCAGGACATGCACATTAGATGTCCCTGCATTGTAGAAATCCCAATAGACCACCGTTCCAGGGTTTACATTCTGAAGTGCAAGCATGTATTTAGGTAACTTAGCATATGAGGGTTCCCATTCACCAAATACATCAATCAATGCCTTCTGCTTCCCACGCCACGCTTTGGAGTATGACACAGTATAATGAAATTATTCTGCCACAGCTGCAATAATGACTTCAATATTCACACTTGGGTCTTTCTCCACAATATGTCGAACCGCATGACTGATAACTCGTGAACTTATGTGTTTGTGATCCCGAGTTACATGACTGAATAAACAAGAGTGTGGCCCCTCGTACCTTATGATCTCAAAAAATCCATGCTTCTTCAACTTTGTAGCACGCAACCTCCAATGACAACTCTGTGCAGAACTTGAAGATGCACATTTTACATACCAGAATGCTTTTTTTGACTCCACAACATTATATGTGCGATGCTTCTTGATGTGATAAATTTCACATGCTTTTTTAAGTTCATCTTTGCTAGTAAACAACAATCCTATAGCAAACTCAATCATTGATGAATCCCAAAATTGAGAATTAAAGGGTAATTGTCTTTGAGTGCTAACACAACCACTATCCTGCAAATTTAAGTCATGATAAAACTCCGGTATTTGACTATATGCAAAGACTTGATGCTCATAGACCTGATTAGGAACAATTTTTGGATGAGTAGATATAAGAACAGAACTACAGCCAGTTTCATAAACTACATCATCTCCATGTGAGTCTTCATCCTCATCTCGCTCTTCGTCAGAGTCATCATGTTCAGACCAATAGTCATCATCTGTACTGTCGTCTGACTCAAGTCCCTGACTATCAACACTCTGATTATTTGCCACATCAACACTCTGCACTACTGGCATAACTCCTTCCATCATTGAAAAATCCACTGGAGTTCTGATCTGCTGCTGGACAATAGGAGAACTATCCTGAATATCCTCTGTATGATCAACATTGTATGGAGCTGGAGCATCTTCTTTGAAAACATATAATTCAACATAGCGATAATCTGAAAATTTGGAAGGAAATGTCAACATTTCCTCCATATCGTCATCCTCCTCGATTGGATGAAGCACATATTTCTGATGCAATGTTGGAGATCTCCACATCAATCTCAAAATATATTGCTGCACTGAAATTTTAAGCACACTATAAACCCGCTCGATCAACTCAACATAACGGGTTTCCATGCTCAATCTAAAACTTTTACGATGAGGTTGATTATATTGTATTCCATCTAAGCCATGTTCAATTGATCCATTATAATAAAGAAGCAATCGATCAGTATCGATGCTCATCTGAAAAATAACATTCAAAATAAATCTAGCATCAATACATAATATTGTATCATCAAGCATAAACTGAAATAAGTATAAATTTTCAACTGATTAACCGCAAACAAACTAATAATGGAATATGCATGTATTTCATAAGCATTTAACATTTAAATAATAGATGCGTACCCTGTTAAATATTTGATATTAACCTATTTATTTTCTGTGTGTTTGTTGTATGGTAAAAATAAGATTATATCAGAGACTTGACATCCAAAGCATTTATTTTTTTTAAGTATTATTATTAAAATAAGATATATTGGCATATCAAGTTGTCAACGTTGCTCATCATGACTGATAACATAGATCATGCTTATTGAATTTTTTTTACTCATCAAACAATGTAATTTTTCCACAAGAAGCTAACTAACCTTTACTTATTTCTATCGATACATAAATTTTTTTGTTTTTTAGTTTTTCTATCGCGATTAATTGATGTAATTAAACTAAAAATATCATTGTTTCAGTTATCAATTTTTTTATTATAAAGATGAATGTAAAGCTGTTAGTAACAAAGCATATTTAAATTTTTATAATTTAATTAAATTAAAAAAAAATACCTTGGAAGACCACTTGTCCGAGAGAGGAAGGGGGGCGGATCGTGGGACGGACCACAGATGGGCCGAGAGAAAGAGAGAGAGAGAGAGAGGGGGGGACCGGCTGCTCGGGTGCGTTAGAGAGAGAGGGAGCCGGGGGGGCCGTAGGGGGGGGTGCACACTCGGGAGGGGACGGGGGGTATCGCACCGGGGACTCGCGAGGGGGAGGGGGGGGGGGTGGGGGCTCGGGAGGGAGGGGAGGAGATTGGGAGGGCGGGGGGGACCGGGGGCCGGGAGGGGGGGGGCTCGGGAGGGAAGGGGGGGAGGGAAGAGAGGTTGGGGGAGGGGGGAGATCGGGAGGGCTCGTGAGGGGGGTGCACTTTGAAACGCGACTCTGAGTGGCGTTTGAGAAAACGCCACTCTAAGTGGCATTTTTTAAACGCCACCCAGAACCCCATGCTGGCGCTGACGGAACCGTTTTTTTTGCTAAAAAATACCATTTGAAATGACGTTTTTAGTTTAACATCATTCTTGCAAAAAGTTTCGTTCTCATCCTGAATTTGTTAAAAAAATATTTTTTTATCCCATTTATAAAAACAGCTCTTGTAATTGGGCCGGGGAGCCTGTACTGCACCTACATTGTGCCAATTATCTTCGTCTTCCTACTACCTCAGTGAGGCGGTTCACTCTGAGGAGCATTGCACCAATTCGATTGCGCCAAGTCTGCGCCATAACCACCAATGCTAGAGCCTGCGCTACACCCATGCTGGCTTCAACACCACGCCAGCTATCTTGGTTCAATCCATAAGAATAATTGGGATTCACACCGTGACCATGTCAGGACCTATACCACCTCAGCACTAGCACCTGCGGCATGCCTCCGAGACCTATGCGTGGTGTTGCAACCTCGCCTCTTATTATTGGCCTATGCAACCTCCCAACAACTTATGCAACCTCCCAACAACTTGCGCCTTAATGGCCTGTGCATGCCATCGCAGCCTCGCTGCACACCACTCCCAGGTTGTCGCAGTCTCTCCCAGGTTGTCGCAGTCTCCCGGCGCTGCACACCACTCCCAGGTTGTCGCAGTCTCCCGGCCCGTGCACCCTATCGAACTGCACGCCCTTGCAGTCAACATCCCTGCAGCAAACACACCCTCACCCGTGCACCCTATCGAACTCCCGGCCCTTGCAGTCAACATCCCTGCAGCAAACACACCCTCACCCTCCCTGCAGCAAACACACCCTCACCCGTGCACCCTATCGAACTCCCGGCCCTTGCAGTCAACATCCCTGCAGCAAACACACCCTCACCCTTGGGGCCAGCACGACCCGATGCACCCTGCAGCGACGTACGCCTTGCAGTCGACACGCGCTCTCGCAACCGGTATGCCCCTCATGGCCTACCGCGCCATCATGCCCTTGCATCTCCTGCTCCTCTCCCACAGCGCTCAAACCACTTTTGTCTTATGGATATCTCATTACCATTGGTCTCACTTGCCGGCAGATTGGTCAGCATCTTCATTGAGATATCAATGCTAGATACCGCTTAAAATAAATGTTTAAAATATTTTAAAGTGTGTTTTTCAAATATTATTTTAAAAAAAATGAAAAAGATGAGAAGCGATATGGTTGGAGATTTCGATGCCATTCTTACAGAGTTTATGAGCTGTCCAGACCTCCACAAGAAAACCAAAATCGCGAGGCCAAGCCACCTTGCCATATGTGCCAACGCGCACTAATTAAAACAGGCGCTTTGATTCTGCTGAATTTGAACTCTGATCCATTGTTCACAGCATAATTCCAATTTCAGTTTAGATAGATTCAGATTTCCAGAAACTTACCAGAAGCAAGTTTAAAAAATTAGCACGTCTAATGCTCCCAATCAAACCATGCCTTCAATGCAGAATTTCTAAATTATTCCACTTTTTTGGCCAAACCATGCACGGATCAGCATATTTGCATATGATGATGCTAAGTGTTGGGTGATCGTAACAGGCAGCCGGACTGACCAATGTAATTTAATCCAGTCAAACCCGTACTACAAGTCTTTATAAGCTGGCAAGCAAAGCTCTCCTCCAGCAATCTTTCCATTCATCAGCCAACCGATTTGCCATAAGATATCCCCGAATGCCATTGGCCAAAGAACTGCACTTCAAGTTTTTTGTTCTTTTTGTTCTTTTTGTTCTTTTTTTTTTTTTTTTTAACCCATAAACGAAATCAGGAAAAAAAAAATATATCACAGAAGCAGCGTTATGTGTCAGTTTCAGCTACCAACACAATTTGATTCTTGGTAATTAAAAGTCTACAAAATCTAAAGGCAAGGATATAAGGTTCAAATATCGCAACATCAGATAAAAAGGAAACCATCCAAAACCTCAAAATTTAACTCAAACAAACATAGAAAATAGAATTGCGAAGAACAATTAATCTTCCTCCTCCCCCTCATTCTCCGCAATGTTGAAGTACCGCAGCTCATAAACACTGCGATCTTTGTTGGATGCAATCACTCGAAGCCAATCCCGCACATTGTGCTTCTTCAAATATTTCTTTGTCAAGTACTTCAAATACCTTTAAAAAATAATGTGGAATCAGACAGAATGGTCATGAAGACTCTAGAGAGCTTTGCTGATGAATTCTAGGGTATACTAGACAACGTGAAACCTTGAAAAACAAGTACCGAGCAAACTACAATGGATAAAAGGATTTATACAGGATTTTCAAAGGGGGGAAAAATAAAGAGTAATCAGCAGCAAGCTTTTACTTAAATATATGCATTCTCCATCAAACTAAAATAACATTCGCAAAGTACCATGTTATGGGTCCAAAAACAGAATGGTAGTACGTTACCATTCTGTAGCAAGCCCTGAAAGCTTCAAGCCTTCAAGTGGATTCAGCAATCACCTTCAATTGTGGGGTAGATTCAGTATGTCCTTGGATGCTCAAGTTGTCAAAATTTTCATTCAGCTAATGTAAGTTCAACCTTAGAAGGATGAATACCAATTTAAGTTCAATCTTCAATCATACAGAACCACTTCTTCTCCAGTTCATTGTTTTGCTGAACTCCCCTTATGCTGCATCCAATTTTCTTTTTGCAGAACCCTCATTTTCCAATCCTTTTTATTTTTCTGATTCCCGCATTCTTTCCACATATTAATGGCAAGAGAGGCGCCTAACTATTCTTCAAACTTTTTTTACAATAGCTGGCTAGAAAGATGAACATACAGCTCTATAACTCATACCTAGACAGGTATCCAAGTCAAACTTAATAAAACAATTCAATTTACATATTTTACATATAAGCATGTCCTTGTGCTTCAATGTTCCACTCAGAAGATATCAAGTTTGTCAACCATAGACACAAAGGTAAAACAATGACTTCAGCTAGTCAATGAACAAAATTGTTGCAGTAAAAATAACAGACAAGAATAATGCAAAATAGATAAATGAAGCATAAATCCCATGGTCCACACACAAATATAATACATGAAACTTTGCCAAGTTTCTAACAGAGTGTTGAATGGTTCTATGATATGATAGACACAAAGACGATCAATGTTACAAAATTTTAGCAAGCAAGGTCTTATTTGAAAGAATGAATAATTAGGGTGATGACCTGTTTGAATGAAACTAGTTAGTGGAATAGAGTCAAGTCAGAGAAGCAATACGCCCACTTTCCAATAATAATAGAGGAAGTGCAACTAGACAGCAGAGAAGTACTGGTTTCTGGTGATTTTCTCAGCTAACAAATCAGCGGGAACGTAAGGCAGCCACCCACTTCTGTCAAGTTTGTTCTTTTACTTTATGGTCAAAATTAATATTGGATAACCAGCATGTTTAGACACTGATAGCATTTTAACTAACAGGATGACAATAGATTTAGTTACTTAGGAAAGATGCATCATAGAGACTACCTTAGGTAGTTGACTTCCTAGATCAAACCAACAACGATTCATAAACAGAAAACCAGTAGCATAAAACGAAAATAATGAAACAGAAAAAGAGGAATAGTGCATGGTAGAAACAAGAGAAATCACCCAACTAGACTGGTTCCCAGCAAAACAGCTGCCATTCAAACATGTTAAAAAGGCAATACAATGGCACTCTGATCAATACCCCACAATTCACCCCATCCCCATCAACAACCATCGGTGCGTGCAAAACAAAAGCAACAGAGGAAGACGATCAGAAGCATCGGGAGCGCCAATGGGATTATTGGGAAGCAACTTGCAGTAAATGGCCTTTCCAGGAAAAAAATATATGAGCAGTATTCATGCAACCCACTAACATCAATTGCTATATCATCAGTCTCAGAAATACACAAAAAAAAAAAAAAAAAGAAACACATGATACCAAATGATCCAGTTGGAAATGAACCAAAACTTTCTAACTTGATGATGTCTTTCATGTAAGATTTTATCTAATCCAATAAAAACAAGACAGCCTCACCCCAAAAGAACCGTGAATGACGCTCCTTTAGAATTTGTCAACCAACACAATCATATCAACTTGCCATCTTATTAGGGAATTAGGCACCCACCAAAAGCTTCGAAAGTATAAAAACACAGCCCTAGATCGTATTACCCACCCCACACAAGATGACCAACAACAAAATGGGAAAATTTTTAATTTGCTGTAGTTTATGCCATCGAAATTTTCAGTTCATAATATCCGATTACTTAAATCCAATACTCCCATGACAGGCTGAAATTTAAATTACAAATTTCAGCAGGCCTATTCAGCACAGAATGCTAACATTCAATACTTCTATTGCATTATAATACATATGAAAAAAGGGGGGAAAAAAACAATCACCACAAAACTCCAGCAAAATTGAAGCATAGCAGCAGCAGCAACATAAATAAATAAATAAAGTAGGGATTTTAGGCTCTCTAATAAGCACTTGCAAATAACCTCAAAAACAATTGAAATCAAAAACACATACCAACCTGCCATAATTAAACATGTATAAACAACGAATCTAAGTAAAACCCTATCGCCGATATCCTTTATACTACTTTGAACTGACCCAGAAACCAAAAGACGACCTAGAAAAAGAGATAGCGATCGATATCGATAGGGAGAGGAGGCATTTGAGGGCGTCTTACCGCTTGGAGAAGGGTCCCTCGGAGGTGACGGTGATCTTGGATTTGTCCCGGGTGATGGTGATCTGGTCGCCGAAGGCGCCGGCCTTACCGCCGCCGACCTTGATGCGCTCCTGGAGGAACTTCTCCAGGGAGGCGATGTCCATGATCTTATCCTCAACCGGCTTTGCGCAGTCGATCGTGAACGTCGACCCCTTCTTCTTCCCTCCCTTGGCAGCCGCACCGCTCGCCCCGCGACTCATCTTCTCCTCTTCTCTTCCTCTCCGGACCTCGGCGGCGCTAGAGTTAGGATTAGGGTTAGGGTTTTTCGGAAAGAGAGGCGCGGATGGGAGTCCTAGTTAAACCAGGGAGCCATAGGATGTCCCGCAGGAACTGGGAGATCAGCTGTTTCTATGCTGCATCCACCGTCCATTTGACTGGGAGGGTGCGGGAGATGGAAGGGAACTCCTTCTCGGCTATGGTGCCCCGCGGAGCGTTACATATTGGGGCCAATTTTGGATCCGAATCAGTGGAGATAATCTGGTTTGACCAGCTTTGGACTAATTTGGGTTTCATGAATCAAGTAGAGGTCCAGCAGTACTCATTTGTTTGCCATTTGGACTCAATTAGGTCTATGTTTTGGACTTTGGTTCTGAATTCTAGGGAAGGACAATAATCATCTTATGGGATTTGTGATTGTAATTTAAGACTTTTTTTTTTTCCCGTAGCATTGGAATCAATTTACTCCAAGAATGATTGACAATATGGTTTAAATATATGATATTTGAAGATGCATTATCCAAGAATTGATCTTAAAATCTTTGATTGTTGAGCAAATGATTAGTCCGCAAGGGTAATCCTATGTTCACATCACATACACATCTTAAAAGGTAGAACATGAAGAGATCGATCATTGTCAACATTAATTAGATGTCACTGGTGTCAAATTTCTAGTTTGCACATCTTTTAGATCTACAATGGTTATATATGAGTTTGTAATTTATTTATGATCTAGCAAGTTCTATAAGTGTGGGAGACTAGTAATCATGTACTTGAGCCCATGGTTAGAAACATGAAAACTTTGATCCAAACATGTATCTTTGTCCATGAGATTGAGAAGAGGAGGCCTAACTTGCCATCAAGTTTTCGTAAATCATTATTGATTTTTGTAACATGTAATTTCTTTTCTCACTTTTAAACAGAGAGATCGAAGTAATTTCGAATAAGAGGTGCTTGCCATGGACTCATGAATCCTCCTAGAAGACCCTTCAAAGGAATTTGCTGTATTAGATGAGCAATTTATGCAATCAGAGCATTAGAAGATCGACGAAGATGCAAGGCAAAAAACTATAGGTAAAAGAACATTTGCCTTCTCGAGCTTGAATTAAAGGGGAAAAGGACCAAATTACCCACCAAAAAGACAGAAAAAATCTTCAAAACAGCTGAATTGTTGGTGTAAAAGTGTCATCCTTAGTATCTTCTACTCTGCATATGGATGCTCGTTGTTCAGCCTTAAGGGCTCAATTATAGTAACATGCACACACAAAGAGGAAGAAATAAAAAAAAATAAAAAATAAAAATAAAAGAAAAAAGATGATTCAAAGAGAAGAACTTTATTAGGATATGATACATTGCCACAGCACAGCATGGCTAAGAAGCAATCTCGAAGACTATAAGATCTATATTTACATTAATTAGACTTGCCTAAGATTTTCCCCAAGAAAAAAATCTATATGTTCTTTATCATGTTCTCCAATGGAGTATCAGTGCTGTTAAACCACAAACATACAGTGTTGGCTGTGTCAACTTTCACACCATGGATGACATCCAGTTCTCAGTGTTCTCAGATGGTCTTGTAGCAACACCGAAAAGGGAGACAATCAATTCATATTCAATCTTTTCTTATCGACCTCACAAAACTGCTTCAACCCCATGCATGATCTTGAATGAATTCTGTTGCTGAATTTTGTATTATGCTTGTCTCATTTGTCATTTGTGTGTTGTGCACACACAAATAATTAGTAGATTTTCAGATTATGCAATATGGATTACTCAGAGAACCATTTGGCCTATGGGGGAAATAAATATCATGAACATTTTCAGAACACTCAAGAATTTTGGAGTCTTGTTGCATAATTTAGGCATTTGAATTGCCATAAATACCAATGGAAAGAACATAAGAAGCCATGCTGTAAAAACTTAAGCTGAAATAAAGTGTGCTTGAGCAATGACTAGATAAATAAATGATGGCTCAACTAATCTTGAGTTCAACAAAAACATCAGGTAGTGATCCCACCTCCCCAAGAACATGACCGACTGGCTTATCGGCACAAAAACTGGAGCTCATTCTACTCAGCGCAGAGTGAAACAATTCTCGAAGAATAGAGAGGGTGACATCTGATGTTGCCGATATTGAAAATTTCAATAGGACATGGTACAAAACAATGGCAGATACTTTTTGGCATGTTGAGCTGATCTAGGTAATGTGCATGAGATACTAGTTAACACAGGCAAATTACATCAGGAGAAACTTTTTTCAAACTTATAGCTGTTTCAAAGATTTTATGGTGGCATTTTATATTTTAAAGCAGAAAGATGGAAAGATGATTCTTGTCACTTCCTGGCTATATATGACCACTTTAGACTTTCATAATAACAGAAAACAGCTTGGAAAGGATATCTAAATCTCTAATGACAAGTCCTTAAAGCTATGACATTGGTCCTTGATATTTCCACAGCTGGACAAGCACTGCTCTACAGGCGTATTTTCATAGGTGGTTCCATTTGATACATAAAGCACTTTACAAATTGTACTGAATCCTCATTTAACTTGTTTTTTGATTCATCTCATCAATTGTTAAAGATTATAAGCACTAATCTGAGATCATATTTCCATAACTGGTTCCATTTGATACATAAAGCACTGCAAATTGCATTGGATCTTCATTTAACTTGTTTTTTGCCTCATCTCATCAACTGCTAAGCAGTGTAAATATGGAAAATTTAATGCTTAACTCCCCGCAACATGATTGAATAACTTACTGAGTATATATGGATTCTGTTAAGTACTTAGGAAATTAAGTATGCAGTGTTAAGAATACATATAGATAGAAAGACCATACCAACATTAATGGTAGGCTGATGTGAGATCACTTTCGGGGATAGCGGATGAAGTTTTGTCACAACAAGTTTATTTAGATCCTGCTCCATTAGTCCTTTGCGCAACGTTTTTGCTGTTATCAATGAACCTTTGAAACTGAAAGAGGAGGACAATGCTATCTCTTACATAAAATGGTCAGACAAGGATTTTCAAATCAAAAAGCAAGCCATTAATTATTAACAATTCAAAAAAAATGGGTGCACTTGTAGTTGCAAGCAGAGTTACTCACTGATCTTTTCCATCAATAGGAAACAAAAAAACTAGATGCAAAAACTTAAGAAGCAAAGTTCCAATGCATTAGGAACATCATGAAGATTGACTGAAGCTAGTGCAACAAGAACAGAATTTCAGATGATTATTGTCAGAACATTAAACAAAGAGGTCTAAATTATGGCATTGATTCCGATATTGTGTTCTTTTATGCTAGCGTATTCCTAACAAGAGATGTAGCACAGCTTAACCTATCATGTTATATGGGTTATGAATGGTTGACTAGAGCATCCCCTAACAACTCATCCCATATGAGCCCATGCTTGCAATTGAATGGACAATAAATCTAAGGAAATTGGTAATTGGTAATGGCTACAAAGCTTGAACATTAGAATGCAGTTCAGAGCCGATATATTCATGGCTAATGATAAAATTATGAAAATTGTAGATGTAAAAAGGATGAAAAACTGACAACGAAGGCAACAGCTATTGAGTTGTTGGAAGGGAAGGAAGAAATTGATGTTTCTACAAGTATGATTTGAAAAAAAAATAGTTTAAAAGCAATATCAAGAGAAAGTTGATGGATTTGTGAAACAATTTCTATTCAGCAAGGATGATATTGAGTTGTTGGTCAAATAGTAATGTGAAGGATAAACAAGAAAAGGAAAGAAATTGAATGGAGTTTTTGAAATTTGATCGCAAGAGAATCAGCTCGTATAAAATCACCTAAGAATTGCTGATGTTACCCACACGGTCAACAACTGGCAGTTATAAAATCGAAAGGAGAGTGACTGCAATCACCCACCCCAACGCAAAAGAAAAAAAAAAAGAAAAAAGAAAAAACTTTAAACCCGAGAAAATCATCAAGAATAGCTTTTCTTTTTTTTTTCTTTTTTTTTTTAAGGGAAAATGGATGCAGTAAAGTACTTATCCCATCTTAATAAATTAAAATGTTAAATAGAAATATTTGCAGAGAGATACAACGATAGGAGACCAATGGAAGCAAGGGAAGTAGGAAGAAGAAACAGTTCAGAAAGCTCTTGCCAGACTATCAAGAATAGCTTACAATTATAAGAAACAAATACCTCAAGCACAGGCTAACTAAACTAAAATGTGACCACTAAATTATAGAGAACAAGAAAATGCTCATGTCGATCTCTTCTTCGAAGAAGAAAACGAGAATTGAAGCCCAGACAGAGAGTTGGAGAGCTCTTGCAGCTTCGAATCTAAAACCTCGGAACTAGACGAGAAAGCGAGGAGCTAATTGTATCCATATATACTATGTTAAATTCGATATGCATTGTTGATCCTCTCTTTATTGCTGGCAGTGAGGGAGAAGAAGTGATCATCTTCTTCATCAAATTAGATCCAAGCCTCAATCGGTAAGCTTCTTGAACTCTAGATTCCTTCCTTGGATTTATAAGAAATTCAGCATTTAGATTAGGTGGAATTCCGATGGGATTCAAGAAGATTTAATGCTTCTGTGTCTCTGTTTTAGCTTGAAAACAGAGTTCCTGTGGCTAAGTTTTCGACGGCTTCTTCTTCCGCTCCAACTTCATCTCCGACAAGATAAGCCCCACCCTTTACTTCTTTGTTCTATGACCATGCTTTAGGGTGGTGGGAGGTAGGCTTGATCGTCGGTAATCATCGGAATTGTGTATGTAAGGCGTCGGTTGCCGTATATTTTAGGTGGAAATCGGCCTTGCAGCCGTGACTGGTGGTCAACCCGGACCCTAGAGTCAATTAAACCCATTCTAGGGTCGGTTGAGGGGTTGGATGAATTTAAGGCCTTAAGAACCTCTGATTTGTTGGGTTTTATTGTCAATTAGACATTGATCTCTATTTCTTTTAAGAAGAAACAGGATGTTTTTATGTGATGGACCATGGACTTGGACCCATTAGACTTCGTCGAAGGCTAGCCCTGGCCATGCTCGGAGTGAGAGAGTCTAGCCGCCGGCTAGAGCAAGCGGTGAGCAGCCCTTGGTGTCGCTCAAGTTGAGAGCTTTGGAGGAGGACGTTGGGTTTGAAGCCAATCGGATTCTTAGTGTTGAATCAATTCAACCTAATGAACCGAGTGGTTTGGGCTACTTCTAATGTATTTAGACCCAAATCAATTGATTTGAATCAATTTGAACTAGCAGTTCAACTAGGATTAACTCGACCCAATAACGTGAGTCTTTCATATCGAATTCAATCCTTTAGAGCTTGATTCAATCAATTAATTCCTGTGACTTAAACCAGTAATTTAGCCTGATTAGCCTTGTTATGAAGATTAGTTCAACCACTTGGAGTCCGATTCAAGCTATCAAACCAAATAACCTTAACCAAGTGATTAGAAGTAGATCCTAAACTAGGTTGAGACTCGGGTTTAAGTTAGACCATAGCTCGAGATTTGATCCAGCCAAGTTTAAACATAAAAAGAATTGAGCCTAAGTTTAAGCTAGATTGAATGTTTTAAAAATTATATATTAATTATTATGATATTAAATTATTAATTATTAAAATTAAATATTATATTGTAGATAATCAGCAATCAAGTTAATTGCATCAAATCTATCAGCAGCTGACTCGATCCAAAGATGCTCTTGACTTTGTCGCTTACATTTTATAGGGTGGGAAGGCGTGAATGGTATACAATTACATCATTTGTCACTGGTCCAACAAGTGACAAGCTTCTAGAAAGCTTTTTGATTTCTCTAGAGTTCTCTTGTAATAATTTAATTATTCCGAGCATTTCAAAGTTATGTACAACAGTAGTTTTGAATCTGGGATGCACCTTGGATCGGAAGAAGCGCACTGGAATAGTACGCGTCGAGGATAATTTGAAAACTAGCCATATTTTAATCAAATAATAGATGGCCGGGGATCGGTGGATTAGTAGAAGACTTCGTCTCCCAACACAAATTAAAAATTATCTGCTTCGTCTTAAAAACTATAACCCGGTACTCGTCAAGAGCTAAAAGAATTGCCACACCGAAATTTTGAATTCTGCATGCAAACAAACGAATCCTAGGCGTGTGACACAGAAACCAGAACGTTAAATCGTTCAATTATTTTTACCCTCTAACAAATAGCTCAAGGACTTCCAATATCATAGCATACAAAGAATAAATATCTCTGCCCCACACCACCAACGCCAGGTACTTAACCAGGCTTACAGGACAAAGACAACATTGCGTTCAAATAGCTCTGAACAAGTTTAAAGCTGAGCCAATTAAGCAGCAGTCTGAATCAAAAAAGAAAAAGAAAAAAGAAAAGAAAAGAAACCATCACTGTTTCCTGCCATGCTGCATGCAGTCATCATCAACATAAAATGAATCAATGGTAAATGGCATGAACCCATCTGCTGCTGCCATGCATGCTTTCTTTCTTGCTTTCTTTCTTCTCTAGTGTTGATCCACCCATTTCCAGAGTATAGAGTAAGGTAAGTAGTAGGTAGGAGATGAGGTAGGTTTGAAGAGAGAGTTTTAGGAGTCATGATCGCCGAAGATGCGCTTTTGGAAGTCGGAGACCATGAGGGGGAGGCCCTGGCGAAGGGAGATGGTGGGCTCCCAGCCGAGGAGGTCCTTGGCCTTGGTGATGTCGGGTTTGCGCATGTGGGGGTCGTCCTGGGTGTTGGGCCGGAACTCGATGGCGGCGTTAGGGTCGATGGTGTCCTGCACCACCTTGGCCAGCTCCAGCATGGTGAACTCCCCCGGGTTGCCCAGGTTGAAGGGCCCGACGTGCTCCCCGTCCATCAGCCGCATCAGACCCTCCACCAAGTCCGACACATACTGGAAGCTCCGCGTCTGCTTCCCATCTCCATACACCGTCAATGGCTGCTTCCTCAGTGCCTGTGGATCCATCCAGTAGTCACACCATGAACTATATATATCTTCTTCTTCTTCTTCTTATTGTCATTATTGTTATATGGATATATTTCAAAAAAGAAAGGAAGAAAGACCTGGGCAACGAAGTTGCTGACGACGCGGCCGTCATCGATGCACATTCGAGGGCCATAGGTGTTGAAGATCCTGGCAATCCTGACCTGGATTCATGGCAAAAAGGTATGATTTTAATAGGTGGAGAAATAGAGGAGGAAAGGTGGCAGTGCGATGAGATGAGAGGTGACCTCCACTTGGGCTCCGCGATGGTAGTCCATCGTTAAGGTCTCGGCCGTGCGCTTGCCCTCGTCGTAGCAGCTCCTAACACCTGTGGATCCCACCATCACCACCATCAAAAAATAGTGAACAGAGTTTTTTTTTTTTTTTTAATCTTTTGCAAGATTATAGTCTCAGTACCAACATCAAACATCTCTCAATATCAAATACGTAGAAATCTTGATTATCTTGACCAAGGTAGATTAATAAAAATATAAAATATCGATATTTTTATTTTTTTTTAAAAAAAAGCTAATAAATTTTGAAATAAATATTTATATTTCGATATCTCAATCTAAAAATATCAACCAAGATCTCCAGAAATCTAGATTTTTTTCCAAAATTTTCTTAGTTACCACGTCAATCTCAGATTCCTTTAAATTCCTTACTTGCTATATTGGCCAAGATAAAACCTCTCAATATCAATTCCACCCACTAAGATAACTGATATATTAGATTTAAAAAAACTGTGGTTTGTTTGCCATTGCATGAAAATCTGGGCAGGATAACGCCATAACAATTGCACGAGTGGACAATATGATAATTTTATTAATAACGGTATAATAACTAGATGACAAGGTGCTACCAAACAAGTTTACAACTAATATAGAATCTGTGTCTATCTATCTTTTTCTTATATACAGTGTTCTTGTGTAGTTGGCCCATCACATGGAAAGTGGGAGCAAGTTAGGCTCGCTGGTTTCAACCCGTTGTTTGGTTCTGCTGCTAATTTGGTTGCCGAACGGTCAAGCAAAGAATTCTGGGACATGAGGACAAACTGGGGCCTAAGATAACAGTTTGATATATCCCAAGCATTGAAGGAGGGTATTTTGATTGAGAAATGACGTGCCCCTATAGATCCCATCCAAAAAAACAGGTGAAAAGCTGTACAATAATCTGACTTTGGCCGCAAATAATGGATCGGGCGGGATCCTCCCAAGGGAGTCATGGTTGTCCTCTGCACTGGGTCCATTTAATCATGCTTGCCGTGCAATGCACTCATGACCATGTCGGAGGTTTGTATCTCTACCTCAACTCTAAACCGGAGAGGATCCACCATCCAACCTCCTAGCAATATTTTCACTGCTTATGAATCAGATAAAAGTCATATTTTGAGTTGAGATCATAATCATCGTGGTATTAACCAAGGAAGACAGCAAAAAAAATTCATGTAATCAATTTCAATTAATTTAATATTAAAACTTTATCGCTGTTCTTATAGTTGAGCATATTGAGTACTCTATCAACTATATATGACAAGCAGAGATAAAGGTGAAGGTGAAAGATTAGCTTGCTAGCAGTTTGCCTTCGAACTAAAACCAAAATTCCAAGAGAAGAAAAGGGAAAAAGTTGGCTCGAAAAGCAGTTAGTAGTTCAAGATGGAGTGGTTGACGCAAAAAGTTGGTGAAACATGAAAAATGATCTACTTTTTTACAATTATTTCAGCTTGGCAGATTGGTAATGAAATGAATTGAAAATTGATGGCTAGGACTACAGGAGACTCCCATATCAGCTACTTGGCCTTTGGAGCTAAGCTCATGGCAGAATGGACCTTTCCTTACATCCATGTTGGTCGAGTTGGAACCCAAAAATTCGAAGAAACTAACACCAGTGATCAATGGAATTGTACAGAGATATAGTGTGGTTAGAAGTTTCAAGGCAGTGGGAATGTATGTACCAATGGGATTGACGTTGCCCCAGTAAGTCTCCACTTGAGGGTGCTGCAGGGGATCGCCATAGACCTCACTGGTGCTGGTGAGGAGGAACCTGGCCCCCACCCTCTTTGCTAACCCCAGCATGTTGAGAGTTCCCACCACGTTGGTTTTGTGCTACCCCAAACTGCAGCAGTTAAGGCCTTCATTTGATCCATTTCAATTCATCAATCAGAACAAAAATCACCAACCCAGAAACCTTGCCAGAAATGGAAGGAACAAAAAAATTCTAAAGATGAACACAGAAAAGGACTCCTCTGTTTTCTAACTGTTTAAAAAATCTAATTTTGCCTCAAAATTCCAAAGAAAAAAAAAATCAAATTTTGCCTCAAAAAATGGAAAGCAAACCTCAGAAAGCTTCATCAAAACCCGAAAAAATCAAAACTTTCAGCTCCTACACCTTGAATTCCTTAGAAAAAAAGGGGAAAGATGGAGACTTTTGAAACGAAACAGAGAAAAGGATATGATAGTCTTGACGGGATTGAACTTATAGTGCACAGGGGAGGCCGGGCAAGCGAGGTGGTAGATCTGGTCCACCTCCAGCAGCAGCGGCTGGACGACGTCGTGGCGGATGAGCTCGAAGTTAGGGTTCCCCAGGTGGTGCATCACGTTCTCCTTCCTCCCTGTAAAGAAGTTGTCCACCACGATCACGCTGTCCCCCCTCACCATCAGCCGGTCCACCAGGTGGCTCCCCACGAACCCCGCGCCGCCCGTCACCAGCACCCGCCGCCCCCGCACCCGCAGCCCCAGCGGCACCTTCCCCCCTGTCGTCGTCGCCGCCGCCCACTCCGACCATTGCCGGTGGCCGTGTTGGTGGTGGTGGTGGGGGTGCGCCAGCCCGCTCGCTTCTCCTCCGGCGGCGAGCGGCTGTGGTCGCCGAAAGGATTGCTGGGGGAGGGAGAAGAGGGCGGCGGCGAGGCCCATGCCGAGGAGGACGAACAGGAGGCGCTGCTCCTGGAGGAGGTAGCGGATGGGGCGGGGAACGGCGAGCCACCGCTTCTCGGGCTTCGGGGAGTACCCGCCGTTCGAGTGCGGTGGAGCTTCGTGCCCGCGGTAGATGAGCTCCGACGAGCCCATTTGCGATCTGCCGGCGAGAAGAGGAGAGGACTGGATCGCGAGATTAGAGTACAACAAAAAAAACCGCAGGGGGATTTCTCAAAAATTAGGAGGGCTTTTTTGTATAAATAACTGTGGAGGACTTGAGAGATAATTGCCCGCAAGGCCGCGCTTTAAATAGCGCGGAAGGATGGTGGCGGTATTCTACTCCAATGGAACAGTATAACGCAACAAACTACCGTTCGGTGGACGTCTCTGATGATTGATTTGTAATTGATCGTACTTCCATTGATGGTTGGTCTGGGGGACTATTATAACAGGAAGACAAAACCTTGAATGCAGTTCTCCCAGGAAACGATGAGAAACGATAAGCGAAAATATCTGCTCGGGAAAAGAAATCGATATACGAAACGGTTTCGTGATATGAGAGGAAGGACAATATTGTAATTTTGGACAATTTGAAGGGGATTTTGGAATTCAAAACCATTCTGGCTTCGAGGAGCGTGATTCCAGCATGCGAGAGGGCTCATAAAAATTTATATGCAAACACACCTCTGCCGTCCGTACTGACTCGTGGCTTTATTGGACGGTTGAGGATGATATTGATGGCGGTGGATATTATGGTCGCATATAGTTTTAATGCGGACCAGCTCATTGACTACTGACTCCGTCCACGCCGTTACGTTGAAGGGTTCTCGTTCCAACGACCGAAGGGGACTTCTCAACGGCTCGCAGACATGAGAAAAAAAAAAAAAAAAAAAAAAAAACTTCTTCTCTCTCTGTCTCAAAGCAGAGGTGGAGATGAGTCCGGCTCCAGGGTAGGTGGGTACATGTGTGGGTGTGGGTCCCTCAATAATAATAATAATAATAATGTGTAAACTCTTTCTTAAGTCTTTCTTCAATTTCATGAAAAAGAAAAATAACAACAGTAAAAAAATACTTTACAAAGAATTTCTGGTATAATTAGTATCCAGAAACTTGAAGAAAAATCATCATTGAATTATCATGATAGCTTTTAGTCAATTTTTTTAATCTAACACGTATTAGAATTTTGTAGAGGGCCATTAGTTATAAATCCTAAATTTCAAGAAAATCGTTCTAAAACTTTAAAATCAGCAAAATCTGATAATTTTTTTTAAAAAACTATGCTTTATGAAAACTTGCCAATCTGCAAAAGACTTCAAGATATGCTAAAAATATTTTTAAAAATATTTATAGTTAAATTATGATTCATTATATACATATACTTGTATTATTAAAATTTTAAGAGAAAAATACTAGGCCTCCTAATAGGTTCTAAAAAGTAGTTATAGGTAATGATATATTTAGGTAGGTGACGCTATCAATCCCTTTTTTATTAATGATTTCATATGAAAGATAAAAATTAGAGCCTTATCACGTGCATCATATGATATTGGTACTAGATAATATATTTAGCACTATATATAAATGATAAAAAAAAGGAAAATAAGCTTTTTGACCTTCCATTAACATCAAAAATCTCTAATCGCAAAAAGAAATTAAATTTAAATTCTTCTCAAAGTGCCATCGTAGCAGCATAAATTTTAGAATGATTCAAGCTTTTTTTTTTTCAATAATACAACTTGTTAAGGGCTAATAAATTATTCTCACACCATGGCTCTTTATATTTTTTCATGAAACACTATCTTGGATAAGTACAACATCCATATAATAGCATTATTAGAAAACATCACACTTGGATTCTTTCATTTTTGTGCATCTAAATCTAAATGCATGGAAATTTTTTTGGATAAGCATTAGTTGCATAAGTTTGTCTTATCTTTTTTTTTATATATATATCAACTTAATCTATTTGTAAAAATAAATCACTTTGTGTACCTTCTAATCTCTTGTAAAATATAAGAGAATTGCTAGAAGTTTAGAGGATTAGATTTTTGTTTTTCCAATTTGTGCTAGATTGATATTTTTATTCCTTTTTATTTGATAATCTTATATGGGGTTAGGAATGCAGCATTTACTTAGTTTCATACGAGTTATTTACTAGGTAGAACTTAGATACATATCAATGATCAGCAAACTAAACTAACACCTTGGGACTAGTTTTTTAAATAAGGTTTTACACCATTACAAGACAATTAGCTATTTATCCTTAAAAATGATAGCTTAGGAACTACTACTACATTCCGGCATTGCCTTTGCTCAATAGTTCATTATTAGTCTATCATCATTTTTATTTTATTTTATTCCAGCAGTCTTACTCCCTTTCTCAATCTCACTAGCTGTCTTTAACAATTCATAAATACCAAAGATATCAAAGAGATCCCAAATTCAGCTCTCATGGCCGTTCTTCTCCACGACAATGTCTACGTCCTCTGGATCAAGTGGCTTTTGTTTTAAAGCCAAGGAAAGAGATTTTTTAACCTGTGGCCATCTAAATGGTTGTTCGCTTATGGTCCACTTCATCAAGCCATCTCATGGACAGATGTCATTTGACTTTGATGCATGAAAGAGTTAGATGACATACATCTCAAAACTTCGTCCGAACCCATCAAGGGTTCAACTTGGACATAGGGTTGGTGGTCCTTCAGTTCAAATCACATGCTCCTGTCCGTTAAATAAGGAATCTATTTTAGAGTCCAATGGAAGCTAAAGACCACTCTGTTCCTCATGATTGTCATTAAGGAAACAGGGAGTTAAAAAAAATATGGCAGAGCAAACGTGGCAATTAGATTGTAAGTTATTTTGTTTAAAAAGAATGGTATCAATCTATGTTCGTGCAAAGTCATCTTCCCCACTAGAGGTCTCATTAATGCTTGTTTTTTGTCCTATGGTACATCCTGAGATGAAATTTTTTGGAATTGAGCAGTGGGGGGTTTAAATGGGGAAGGCATGCTAAGTAGTTCATGTCATAATGTACAAATCTCTCTCACACAGACGCAGAGGAAGCAAGGTTCATCCCAAAAAAAATGTTGGTTGATGAAGAGATTCTGTATTTACATTGTAGGTATGTGAAGGATGAGAGAGAAAGAGAGAAGTCATAAGATAATTAAAGTATGAAAAAAAATTTAAAAATAAAATAGTGCAGGCAACTTGACAATATCATATGTTTGAAGGCATGATGAGCAAGTGGAGTATAACCAGTCTGATTTATAACTAAGAAGAAGATTTTTGAGAAGGATTTGCTTATGGGTTGAGTGCTTCCCAGCAGAAATCTTAACATTTCTCTTCTGTCCAACTTTTCTACAAGGAAACATATTGTGTTTTTAGAGGATAGCTTTGTTTGAACCAAAGAAAAAATGGTAGGTTCTTTGGCCATCAATTTTATGGAAATGGCACATCTTGGTTGTGGTTAAGTTTGCAGATGGATCATGCTTACCTGAACATAATGAACTGAACCCCACCTGAAACAAACTCAAAGCATGCCAAAACATTGCATTGCATCCATTTGGGAAGTAAAACTAAGATCAAAAGTATATTTTGAAGCCTAAAGTCCAATCAAGTTAAGATTAAAGCAAGTATTTTTATTCCCCGCAACAATTAGTCCGAAGAAAAACTCACCCCCTTACGTTAAGAACTAATCCAACTTTTGAAATCCATCAGGTGGACAAGTTACTTTTGCCTTAATCTTGGACTTACATCTAATTTGATTAAGATGGGCCAACGGACAAATACTAGGGAGGGATGGTGACAGTTTCTTTAAACATGGCCAGGGTCCCCTGTTTTTGTATTCTTTTTTTTATTTTCCCTCTCCTCTGCATCTCAGGAAACTTCTTTGGGACTCACCCAATTTAGTTGGCAAGTGGGAATCTACAAATAAAAATATATGCACAATATGGCGCAACACGAACGGTTCACCCTCCACATGTTAAATGAAAGATTCCTAGCATGTTGAAATGACTAAAGATCGATTAAATTTTAGCTCTTTCCTTGGAAAAGAAATTTGAGATGAAGAACATTACATGGGTCAGTTTGTGCGAGGTTCAAGCATCTAATAGATTTGCAGAAGCTCCCAACTTTGGAGAGAGGATCCATGACATGGGACATAATTCAGACCCCATGAATAAGAACTTTGTCCCCAGACAAAGACAAAGGTTGCCTTAAATCACACGACAACGTTCCAGGGAGCCCACCAACCTTTTGACAGGTGCGCACTTGAGCTGTGCTGTGGAGCCACAACATAGGCTGTGCCCAGGCGAGTAATGAGTAATGATCTGATGGAGCGAGCTTCTTCCAAGCGCGAGCTTCTTCCAAGCTGTTGAGCTCTCAGTATACATGGATGAAACAAGGGCTGGCGAATTAGAAGGTCAGGTTGCTGTTTCTCTTTGCAATGGCCATAGAAAATTTTGGTGACTTAGGATGGAAAAAGATTCAGAAGATCATGGCTTGCAAGATGAGTTATTGAAAGTAGCAGGAAGGGGTCCCATCTTATGGTACAACATTCGGGCAAACAATTAGGCTTCTAGTATGCTGCAAGCCTGTTAGATTGCAAAAGGTTTTCTGATTAGTTGTCGGTAGTTTGGGAAAGATTTACAGAATCTTGATGTTGGCTTTATCTCCATGCCTTTGATGTACTTTGTACCACCATTCCGAGAAACACATTTACTTGCCCACATGACACAAGTAACCACATAAGCACTTCATGGTAGCACAAGCACTTTCACAATTTACACCAAAAACATCAATGAAAATCAATACAAATGCATCACCATGGACATAAATGATTCAACATAAAATAATGTATTGATTGTTTCCATCACAATGACACTTTGATTTTGATCAAATTATATATGTGCCTTGAATACTAAATGATTTTAAAGCCACAATTACTAGTCAAAGGGTAACCATGAACACAGGTGAATCATGGCAAACCTGCTAATTCTGACCAAAAATCCACCTAAACAGTGACCCAAACAAAATTAATTATCCATGACAAATGAAAATGTATGGTAGATCCAATGCATGAAGGAAGGAAGAAAGCTGCAGCCAAAAATCTTCAATCTTTTTGTGACTGTGCAAAGAATTGATTTGCATATTCATCCGCCTTGGATCCTTTTGAATGGTCATAGTACTCAACCACCGCAGCTCCAGCTAAGGCAGCTAAGGTAAGAGCCTGAGCATGCAACCTGCAATACAAATTTATGAGGTGAAGCAACAGCTTTGGGAGGTTGAGTCCAAGTTTATTATTGGTACACAGATGCTCAAAGCTGTTGACAAGATCTTTACACAATCTTAATAGAAGTTCTATGACAAACTGACAAAATACTTCACCTAATTTGAGAATTGAGACAGGGAAGCTAGCATCATGCAACTTTCAAGCTTTATAATTACATAAATGAAAAATATGCCGTCCAAGATATATACTACAACAGTTAAAACTGGCATAAAATCCTTTCTTTTCTTGGTGGTGCATCCACCCCCCACCATGCGTGTGCGTGACCACTCATTAGCAGTATAGCACTTTCTATGGAAACATAAGAAAGTTCACTGCAAAATTATTTGCAAAAGTACCAACAAAGAAAACCGCAGTCTTTAACCTGATTTCATTTTGTTCTGTTGAGAACAGTATAACTTCCACACTTGCAGCACACACACACACACAGAGAGAGAGAGAGAGAGAGAGAGAGTAAAATCACGTATGAATACATGATCTTGAGAATCAGTCCCCTTCAAAGGATTTTTCTAGTAGACAGAAAGGTGCACAGACACACCAACTAATACAAAAGGTAAAGGTACCTATCTTGCTTCCCCACAGAAACAAATCTGTATGAGAAATATGTTTCTCACCATAGATGGAAAGGCACAGAAAAAACAGATATTAAAAATTATACTTATTCTGATGGTAGGCCCAGCTTGGACCTAGATGAAACATGTCCGTACAGCCAGCTTTGCCCAACTTGCTCAGCCAGAACGGCATGGAGGCACAAGTGCAGACTTTAGCTTAAAACCAAAAACACACTAGTATGAATAGAAAATCAAGGTAGTATATCTACAATGAAAAATCTTTTTCTTTTCCCTTCAAAAAAGAAAAATCTTTTTCTTTCTGGCAAAAGATTATGAAACTAAGCAATACAAAAATAAACAATATAACTGTACCCATCTTTATGGATCTTATGTAAAGCATAACCACAAAATCTGACATCTTGTAAAATCATGAAACAATCAGCTATCTGAAAATGAAAACCGTTCAGATCACAAAATGCTCTCCTTACATCATGTTCAATTTAGTCTTCTCACCCAGCTCCACAGGGACAGAGTTTCAAATACTACCTTATATCACCAATGCATAAAGTCTATCACTCAATAAAACCTTGTTCAAATTACACCCCCAGCATCTTTACTGTGTTTGCTCTCCTTTTTATAACATGTCCAATTACTAATGCTTCTGCATCTATTAAGTTCCTTCAGTACATGTTTTATTTCTTGGACTCCTTAGTTGTTATCTTCCTCAATGATTTCATATATAGTCCTAATCATCTATATAGTAACATAAATTCCCCACATCAAAAGCAAGTTAGCTTTAATTTATCTTCCTCTCTTCAAAGCAACTTAGCTTGCCATGCAACAGATCAAAATTGAAAGCACTTGTTGTGAGTACTGAGGAAAATTGATAGCCCTAGTTGTAAGGACTGAGGAGTATTGGCAACAGAACATTAGCTATGCTCCATGCATTTTTTCATGGTACATACACAGGTCAAACGTGCATGGCATAGCCTTGTTGATTTTGATCAAAGTATTGTGTTCTAATTTATTATCTTGGTGCACATTTTTTGTCACTCTAGCAGCCTGGCGCCACAACTCATATGTAAAGTTCCAAAAATCAGCTTGAGATTTCATTTCAGCTAGGACAGTTTCAATTTAGAAAAAAAAAAAAAAAGAATCAAGAGAAACTATAAAAAAATGTAGTCCAATGCACAAGCTCCCATCAGGCTTGGGGGTGGTTAGATGTTTGCAGCCTTAACCCACATACGAAGAGGCTGTTTTCATATTTTGAACTCATGACATCCAACTCATAATGAGGCAACATCATTGCTGTGCCAAGGTTCGCCCTCAAGTCAAGAGAAAACATGCATGACATTATTTTAATGTCAAGATCTTGAAAATGTTGCAAATAAATTTGGTGGTCATAAACAGTAAAAGTATCAAAATGGTTTCAAAGATGCAAATGCAAATGCAAAATAACTATAAAACAGAAAAAATAAAAATGAACATTAAATAAATGAACGTTAAATAAAAATGATCATTCTTCGATAAGAATCTTAAAACACAACAGGAAAAGCAACCTATTTTTTACAAAAATATTTCTTATATATTGATGAGATATCGCACAAATTCTAAGGTTTACAATATCTTTCTTAGCTTCTGAACAGTTTCACCATTGATAACAATTTCTTTATAGATTTATGCATTTCTTAAATGTCTCAAATCCCAACATTAAAGGGCTTGCAAATGTATGTAGAATTTGATTTCAATCTCAGAAAAATGCTTCCTAGATGCTTGATCGAATTACCAGAAAAATTTGATTTCAAGCAAGTTTAATTCCAAAATAAATGATTAACAGACAAGCTGAAATAAGGCGTTCTAGAATTACCAGGTTCAGGATGAAACAACTTTGTTCAAATTTGGCTAAAATGAGAAAGGAAACTGAAAAAAATTCCTGAACTATGGACAGCTTGAATTACTTCAGGATAAAGTTGACCCATTTCGCTCCGAATGGCAAAGATTAGCCAAGAATGAAGAACATCCAAATTGGTGGCCAATATTAGATACCATTTAAATCTGATCCATGCCACTCAAAATGGACTGATTTCAGCCAAAACTTAAAGCATTGCTATAGCATTATTTCATCTACAACTACATAATCTTCTCTCGATAAATACATTTGCAAAACTCAGAAGAAGTGATTGCTCATGACCCATAGGAAAAATATTTAACTTTGTTTTCATCTCACAATATGCAGTAATAGCTTCACAGATTCATAAATCATTTTGTCACATATATGAGACTAAAGTAAAAGCATAATCAAGCATAAAAGGGTCAATCTACATGTGAGATTCTAGGATTTCACTACTCTTCCATATATGCATGATTCTGTACTTGAACTTATATTTGTCCACAAGTACCCAGTGCTTTAATTCTATATGACCATTTAACATATGCATTCATAAGCCTACATATTTTGGTCATACAGCATGGGAATTATAATCCTAAAACACTGATCAGACTCATGCACAACAGGAAAAAGAGAGGCTATACCATCACACTAGAAGAGTTAAAACAAGTGGCACCCTGCCCATCTGCATTGCTATGAGATAGCTTAGATTATTGAAAGCATTGTCTATGAGAAGGCAGATCCATTGGTGGTAAATGATCCTACATCCATAAAAGTGTCCTTTTAATCTCGCATTTAGGCTACATTTAGGCTAAAACTAGAAGCTGGTCAGATCCATTGGTGGTAATGCCAGAACCTAGACCAGGAATTAAAGAAGAGGGACCAATGCAAACGGTAAGGACCAATGCAAAAAGGCAAAATTAACGTTGTTGATTATCAAAGTGGCAATGAATACTGGAATAGAAGCAAAAACGCAAGCATAAGTTGTGCCTTGTTGTTCAGATGATTTACCAGACTAAAGAGCCTGTGGTTACAAATTAAAAATGACGGACAGGCATATGCAGCATGCAACACAGTAATGAAACTGGATAATGATTGGGTCATTTGTATCTGCAAGATACAACTCGTGCACTATTGTTCAGATGACTTGTAAGGCTAAACAGCCTAAAGTCACATATATTATTGCGAAGAAATGTTAGTGCATGCAAACATAAGATATATATATATAACAACCAAATAGCACCGATTCCTCCTTGCATCTATTCTTTTTCTTTAAAATTAAGAATGTGGAGTGAAGTGCAGTAATACAGGTCAATTTCTTATTTTCCATGCAAATTCACACCAAGCATCATATCATAACACAACTGCGGCTATTTTACATCATCTTCCATAGCTACAAGACACTTTTCTCATGCCATCTTAAAATGATGCAACCAAGATTTATTAATCCTTGAACCCTTAACATCAAAGAATGAAAACTACTTCTAACCAGAAAGCTTCGCAAAGGATATTATTAATCTAATCCTAGAAGAGTTAACCTAAGTTCTGAGCTACCATCCACAAATCCCTGAAATTTAATCATTTGATCAATACTCAAAAATCCGATCTAATTTCCCCACCCTGACCCAATCAAAACTCCAACTTTCAACCACACAAGAGAAAAAACCTAAAATCAGTTTCTTAAGAAAAATAATCCGAGAAAACAAAAAATCCATAACTCATCTAGAAACCCCGTTCGACGTCAAAATCAGAACCCTAACAATTCTTCGTATATTTCATGCTAGGAAATACCAACATAATCAACATGACGTCACAGTCGGAAAAATTAAAATAAAAAATGATCAAAAAAAATTTTCTTGAGCGAAAAGTTTTTTTTTTTTTTCAAGCCGGACCTTGCGTGTATGATCTTGACGCTTGTCTTCATGCTAGGTTGCGACCAGTTGTACGCGATCGAACCCGTGATCCCGCTTAGCCAAAGGCATCCTTTTCCCAAGGAAAAGAAATCAAATCAGAAACCCTAATCAACCAAATTCCGGAAAACTAAACGGAAAGATATCCAAAGAAGGGGAAATCAAAGGACCTACCGACAGTGCGGAGCTTGTGCTCCACGACCCACGTCCTGATCGACTCCAACGTGCTCGGGCTCTCCGCCATTGCTGGTTCTCCTCGTTCGCTTCGCTTCCCCCTTTTTCGCCCAAACAGGTAGCGGAGAGAGAGAGAGAGAGAAACAGCGAGACACCGGTGGAAAAGGGCGGAAACCTTGGCGAGCTATTTATAGAGAAGAGGGGGTGGTAGCTAACGTGCGCGGCTGCCAGCCGCGTGGATTTGACGGTGCTGATGCGGTCAACCAGGGACGAGGGGGAAAGATTATCGGAGCGGTTCGTCCCTGAACTTAGAATTACGGTGGATCGATGACACGTTTCCGCGTGAATAAGTGGGCAACACGTGGGTTGCAAGGAATGGTCTAGTTTTGGGCCACCCGGGTGGTTGGGAATGCAGCGTATCCATTGGCCCGAGAAGCATTCACGCATCTGGGCGGAAAGCAGCCGCTGGCGTACGCAGCTTTGCTTTTGCGACGAGCCGAAGGCGGCGATCCGAAATTGGGAAGGGAATCAACCATTTCAATTTCAAGCGTACCATGTTTGAATGACATTAGTAATTGATTTTAATGCTATTCAAAGTTTAAAACATCAATCACGAAAATTTAAAGTTCAACCAGCAATCCGAATTGCAATGTTAGCATGCACCTCAACTCTCTTAAGCTTGCTCGAACCAATATCACTCCATCTCTTCAACCATATTTCGATAAAGATGAATCAGTTCCCATATTAATACTTTTAATTATTTTTTATTAAATATTTATAAATTATGACCGAAGGATTGATGAAGCTATTTTTTTTTTACAATAAATTTGATTCTACATACATCATCTGTGAGTTTTAATGCATATATATATATATATATATATATATATATATATATATATATATAACTATTTCAAAGCCTAGCTTGCAAGGCTTTTGATGCTGATTTTAATTTTTATATAAATCAAATAGATAAGATAATGAGAGATTTTCATTCTAATGTAAACCAAATGGATCCTCGGTATATTTAATTTGTGCGAATAATTTTATTTTTTAATTTTATTTTTTATAAAAATAAAAAATATTAAAAAATATTTGATGACTAAAAATTAAAAAAAAAATTAAAAATACAATTCCAAACTAATAAAAATATAGAAAATAATTTAAAATTTTTTCACTACTTTCATAGAAATAAAGAAGAGAATAAAAAATAAAGATTGAAAAATTTAAAAACATGGTATCTCTTTTTTTTTTCCCACCTATCCTTTTGAAAGACTACACTTATAATGAAAATAAAAAATAAAAAAATTATTTTCATCTGCCAAATATATTTTCTAAAGATTAAAAAGTATAAAAAAAATATTTACTAAAAAAATGAAAATAAAAAATGAAAAATGTTCTCAAAAATTAGATGCAACCTTAATTTTCACACATAATATTTGCAATTAGGTCTTTATTGATATGGTCTCTAGTTTGTTTCCATTTATCGAAGAGAAAATTTAAACATAAAAACGTAAGCTAGCATGGTTACATTGGTAAAACCCTTTTAGATTGATATGAACATGTTGGTTGGCTCAAGATCCATTCTCACCATAATTTCTACTACAATTGTCATGCCCCGAACCTAGTCAAACTTGGGGTCATGATAGCTATCATAATACTCATAGAGATTGGCCCCACAAGCATGCATGGCTAACTTACTAATCAAAGAGTTTATCCTAATTATTTCATATAAACCATAAATTACAAATAATAATAAAGGGGTATAATTGTTACATTCTACTATTTCTATACCCATGCATATTCCCAAAACACTTTTAGCCAAGTCTACCTCTCTCTTTTTCTCTCTTCATATATATATATAAAAAAAAACAAAGGTTAGTGTATATATATATATATAAAGAACCGTCGTTGCTTCTAATTCCTCATTTCGATTCTTTCATCAAATCATTTTTCAACCCCTAGATCTGAAAAAAAGGAAAAACAATAATAATGAGTTTAATAGCCTAACAAGTAACACTCTATTTTAATATAATTGGATCAAGAAGTATTCAATAGTATAATATGATAAATACATATAAAGAATAATGTGAGTTTGGTATATATAGCAAAAATTACAAACATATCATTTCACTATAAAGACTAATTAGCATACCATATTTCTATGATATAAAATATAATTCATAAATTCCATATGCTCAATGATGAATTGTGAAATATCAAATTCAATCTTAATAAGACAACCAAATATTAAATCGTAAATATCAAACCTTAATTGTCTTTCATCTCTCCATCCAAATACTACAACAGCATTTAACCCTTACGAAATAAATACTTATAAGTACTTATAAGTAACGCATTCACCCTATGGAGTATGTATTTATATCATATACTATTATTGTAATGTAGTTCTCTATACTGCATTTATAATATCAATAATATATCATACATAGCCTAGCTAAGAATTGATATATATATATATATATATACACACACACAAATATTCATCTATTTAAAATTTTCTTTTAAATATTAAAATTTCATGAATATCCAAACAATTAATGAAATAGGCAGAATTACAAATATCCGTGATTAACAATGCTGCAAGGCATATAATAAATTTCTTGATAGTATAGTTAATAAATACAACTTTTTGCTTATTCCGATAGTCATAAATTAAATATAACATAAATTGACAATGAAAATCGAATAGCCATAATATCAAATATAATTTGACGCAGCTTACGAATTTTGAAATATGATCTAATACAGAAAATTTATAAATCTAGATATTCATAATTCTATAAAAAATAAACAAAATTTTATGTAAGATAACATCACTATAAATATTTTTTTAATACAATAAATTTTGAATTTAATGATAACTTGTAATGATGCCTTTTTTTTAAAAAAATAATTTCATTAACACACTATAAATAAAGAAGGCTACTTAACTCACAAATGCCAGCAATGAATTAAAGCAGTCACTTCATTAAAATACTTGGAGACCTAATAATCCAAGGCCATCCAAAGATCAAAACAACAACATGCTAATGTAATTAAATGGTTTTCTAAAATTCTCCAAAAAAAAAAAAATGATCTCTTGATTAATACTATTATAACATGATCATCATTTTATTTCCACTAGTGCAACCATATTTCCATTCAACGTTCGCCTACCACAAAATGTCATGTTTCTGAAAATACAATTAGATTAAATATTTTGGAACAAATTTCTACACTGACTGAAGGAAGAGAGGCTTAACACCCTAACAGGCCAGACCGGCAGCTGACTCCAAGGGACTGCAATAATTGTTAACAGTGCCCTGCCAGGAGCTTAAATCTTTTAGACCATTCCCACAACAGTAATAAATTTTGGTTGCCACACCCCAAAATTAATTAAAAGTTTCAAAATTCTATCCTATTGGGACTTAAAAGCAGGCTCTTTCGGATTTACTCCGTAAATACTTCACCTCTATTAAGGTTCTAGCTGGATTTACTCCAGATAGATTTACTCTGCAAATCTTCACCTCATATGATCCTTACTTATTATTTGATGTTGATTATTATTAAGATTAAAGGCCACGTTCAAACCACAAGAACTTGCAAATCAGTTAAAACGTCTGCTTATTATTTGATGACGTCCATAAACAGTTCAAGCTGGAGTAATTCTGATTCTGATAATGATTTTGATTCTCAAAACCGATCCAATGATCCTAAATGGCAATTCATGCAAGGTAGCATGATCAAACCCTTGTTTTAATATTAAATCAAAACCCTTGAGTTCTATCATTTTTCATCCATATCCTTATGATTTTATTACGTATTGAAGTTAACAGAGAACAATTCGGCTGTCATACTGAATTGAATTGCTGAATAATATCAGCTTTAGACTAATTCAGCATGATTCATCTGGAATCAATCGATTTGACTTGATTCAATCATTCTTATTTTTATATATAATTATATGCATTAAATTTTGAGTTCCAATGTTGGTGTCTTTTTTTTTCATCGAATGAAATTTATATTAATGATCTATTTTGCACATGTATTAGTATTTCAATTATTATCAGCATTAAAATGCTTGTTCTCTTCAAATATCGTCAATGACCTCTTTTGTTGGTTCCCCTGCTGGTTAATCATGCAATCTCACGCTCCCTTGGACGGTCAGATGACTCGGATCACAAGAAGAAGGCTCACCCGATCAGACGACGAAGAGCCCGGCAATCAGATAAACAGCAACGGCTCAGATCGCTTGCATTCCATCATATGTCCTCCTCGCTCCGCCGGACTGGTGAGCCCGAGAGCGAGATCGAGAGCAAGGGAAGGGGAGAGGAGGATGGCGTCGGGGTGGGGGATAACGGGGAACAAGGGGCGGTGCTACGACTTCTGGGTGGACTTCAGCGAGTGCATGTCGCGCTGCCGCGAGCCCAAGGACTGTGCCCTCCTCCGCGAGGACTACCTCGAGTGCCTCCACCACGCCAAAGAGGTCTTCTTATTCTTCTTCCTCCTCTTCTTCTTTCCCATAACCCTAAAAAAAAAAAAAAAAAAAAAAGGGGAAAATCCCCCTCTACTTTTGATTTCAAGAATTTATTCTGAACCGTGTGATCGATCATGGAACAATCATATCCTCGATCGACGAATCGAGGGTTAATCTTTTTCTTGAATAGGTTTTAGGTATGAGCGAGTTGATTTATTTATTTGTTCGATTCGCATTTGTTTAACCAAAATCAGACGCGAAGTACTATAAGGGAACCCTATTTCTTCTTCAAATCCTGATGTTATGCACTTTATGCCTTTTGTTCGTCTTGTAATTCTTTTTCAAGTGCTTCTTCTTTGAAGACAGTGTTATTTTTCGTTTTAGTTCTTATGTTTTTTTGTGTGAGTCGATAGAAAGGTTCCCTTGACGTTTTTGTGTATTGGGGGTGGTCGGACAATTTCGGAGTTGATAGCAGAACACACAAGTAGTGATAGAGATTGAGAGAGATAAAACTTTATCGCTTTAATTTTAGTTTACCAGAATTGCTCCATTGACAACATTGTTGAAATGAAAGCAATGCTGGCTGTGCTGTTAATTTTGAGATTTTAAAATGACAAGGGGTTATAGTGGAAGGAGAGAGTTGAAAATTGATAGTGAAAAAGTACAAGAGCTTTTTTTGCTTGGGTTTATCTGCATTTTTTTTTTCTTTTTTTCCTGGTATTATAACCTCTTACAAGTGAGATCTTTTTTGAAATTCTTTGACATAAAGTTGATGGTGACTTAATGACATCCTTAACGGTCGTGCATATCAAAGCCTCAAGAGTTGTGCACTCTCCCTAATGTACAAGTCATCCATTCCAGCTCCAGCTCCTACGATCTTGGGTCTAAGGCACTCTTGATATGCTTGGCATTATGACTCTCTTACACCTCCTTTTGGCACATTAGAGACCATTTTTTGGGGGCTAAGAATTGAGAATTTGAGTCAACAACTTCTTGATTAGGTCAAATCTGACTCGTTCGTTGTCTTCTCACTTACTTAGTGGCACCTTCCTCTTTTTAGATATCCTTCCTTGCCCCAAACTTGTAGGATTTTATCATGTGGATTTGGAAGAGAAATCTTTAACGTCTTCTGTCCATTTATGATCTTTTTCTCATATACAGTCTCCTATCATCCTTGTGCCCTTCAATTTTCAAGCAAATTCTTGAGTACTTCAAACCTTTCACATTGCTCTATGACACTCCAGACACATCAACATTATATCTCCTTGATTTCTTTGGAACTTCCATGTATATATGCCTTTCAAAGAGCCTCTTATGTAGCCTTATGCCATTCATGCACACCTGACAATTAATGAGAGACTCTATGTCTTTAGTTGTAGTTTTTTGACATTATTCCTGAAAGTACCATGGCTAACATGAACGTCAAAAATTGTTTTAGGCCACATCACATTAAAAATAACCTTGTTTTAGTAGCCTTATTTAAATTACAAAAACAAAGAATGTGATTAAAATCCTGTTAATCCACAAAATGTAAAATCTTTGGAAGAACACTAAGATGGTTGTTTTAAAAGAGAATGCTGCCAAGTCAGTGAAGTTGTGGATCTTCATACCCAGACATGTCTTTCACAGTTTCAGCATGTATCAAATAAAGGGCATCGCCCTACTGCATGGAATCACATGCCTTCATAAGAAAGACCAAGTAAATTCATCTGGGCTTTTGATCTCCTTAACGACTTATTACTATGCTTAGTGCATGGACAAGCACTACCTTGTTTAAATGCATTGGTTACTACATCTATTCTATTCTTGATTGCTCTTGGTACGCTAATCAATTTAACCAACGATAATAAAGTCTTGATTCCAAACTAGTTGGGGATATTAGTCAATTTAACTTTCTCTTTAATATGTGTCCTAGGTGGCTTTTATGTTAAATGTCTCACTGTACTTCTATCACCCTCTCTCTCTCAATCTATGTGTTTGTGCATATGTACGTATGTATCTCGCAATTAGGAATAGCAATGGGGCGGGGTAAGGAGGGGACGGGGAGCCATTCCCTATTTATATCTACTATTTTAGCTCCTTGTTTCCATCCCTATCTCTGCCAACGAGGACAGGGACATCCCCATCCCCATCCCCATGCAGGGATGGGGATCTTTATCCCCACCTACTTCATCTTTAATATAGTCTCTATTTCATTCTCATGAAGATCCCCATCCTATTGAAGACCCTATCTCCATCAACCCTATTTTTAATATTAAAGTATTTTTTTTATTTTGACTCTTAGTCACTACATTTTAAAAATAAAAATAAAATATTAAATTTTATATAATAAATAAAATAGATTTAAATAAATTTACCATAATTGTAAATTTCATGAGCTAAATCATAAGAAATATATTAAATTATAATATCAAAGAGCATAATAATATGAGTTTGTGATGGTAAGCTATTTTATGAGAAACAAATACATCGAACTATAAATATAAAGGAGGTAAGTGCATGTAGTTTTAAGGTATTTTAAGGTTATATATGGGGTTATATTTAGGATATTAAAATAATATAATAACATTTAAGTAATATAAAATATACGGGAATCCCGTGGGCCTGGGGTGAGGAGTACCCTCCCATCCCTGCTCTATTCCAATTTACGGGGATAGAATTTTTCCCATCCCCGTCTCCATGGGGAGAAAATTTTTTTCGTCCCCACCTTATTCGGGGCAGGTCTCTGCGGGAATTGGAGAAAATGGAAAAAATTGCCATCTTTACTCACAATGGCCTTTCTTTTTCGTTAGTACTTTTACAATTGAGTGTTGAACTTGGAGGACTCATTTTACATTTATACCTGGCTAACATAATATCTTAAAGAGCCTTTAGATTGGGTGTGGTACTAGAGTGCCACATAAACAAAAGCTTTCAGTGATAGGTAGTTTAATTGGTGAGATGTGATTAATCAAGACTAACGTAGATGTTGTAGTGGGTCAACTGGAACAAGGTAGTTCTCCCATCTATCTGTATTATTAAGTGAACAACTTGGAGAAGACCTGATTAGAGAGAATCTCTCCCTTTTTCGCATCGCAAAAAATAAAAATAAAGAAGAGAATTTATTGCTCTTCCTTAGTCTATATCGTTAAAGTAGATATTGAGGTTAGTTTAAGGAGTTTGAATCAGCTCTCTCTCCCCACGGCTCCCCCCCTCACCACCCCAAACACACACAAATGTATATGTAGATATGTTTATGCTCCTAGGTGTATATCCATACATAGATACCTTATCTCTTGACATCAAGGTGATCCAATGCATTATTTCTTGAGTTAGGGGAATACTCTCAGGTGAGAATAGGTTAAATAGAAAAGAAGGTTGGAGTTGATTGGTCTTCCTTATGAAGACATGGCTTCCTTTGGAGGGATGTTGCTAGGAGGAGGATCTTTACGGGACACAAGCATGAACTACAAATGACTTGATTGAAAGGAAGATTAACTGTTAAGCTGATGAGGCGATATTCCCATTTGATTTGACCATGATAATGTACCATGATTTATGCTTCCTGGATATCCTAGACATGTGATTGAGATTTGAACAAATTAATTTGGACTATTCTGGTATATGGATACTACATTTTAATGTTATATTATTTTACTTTTGATATTTTTTCTATGGTTGAGTTGATAGTATTCTTTAAGAATGATAATGATCATGCCAATTTTGATCATACCTATGTTAGTAATGTTATTGTTATAAAATGATATGTGGGTGCTTGGATCATTGTATATGCTGTGTTAGATGTTGATAATTGTAATGTTTCTTGATGAAATGAGGATCCATTAAGCTGACCCCATGTAGGTGAGAAATGGCTAGATGGTTATAGTTATGGCTTAGTTAGAATATTTCTTTGTAATAATCTTTGGAAATGACTTGGCTGCTATTCTGCTTCTAAGTTTTCTACCTATGAGATATGGCAACTTCTTGCTTCAGTGTATACCAATTTGATTTGATCACTGTTTGAATTCATAAACCTTTTACATGCACTATACTATTCCTTCTTAAAAGGCAGTCCTAACTTGTTACGAAGAAAATGTATCAACAATGGTTGTCATGTTAGCTATCGACATTATATGTAGATGAGAGCCAAACAAAATTTAATTGTTTGTATATTTTTCCTTTAGAAGTCTGCAACAACAAACAAGTTAAAACATTATTTCAATGCCTTTTTCTTTGAGCTTTCTCAATGCTAACCAGCAACTATCATCATTACCTAGCCTTTTTCCATGTAAAATATGGCAGCAAAGTTTATAGTTAAGAAGACTCCACTTAAGAAGTGAGAAGATTTTAGGACCAGTTGTAAACATGATGTTAACCCTATAGCAATTGATGCAGAAAGCCAAGTTTAGGCAAGATAAGGGCCTGCCGTGAAACTTATGTGGCTAGTTGCGGGTATGAAGATCTACTTTATTATTTACAGATAAGCTCATGCAACTCAGGAGCAATCCCCAAAAACTCATGCTAGATGAAGGGCTGAGATGATAACTTTGTAGTTTGTTCTGATCCTATGATCTATCCTTTTCAGTTTTCTTTTGAATTATTAATTAGGACATGAGGGATGTAATGTCTAAATATTTTTTTGTGGGTTTCCATTTGTGGCGTAAACTAGTCCTCCAATGGCCGATTTACAATATTTGTGAGACTTGAACTTAGACTAGAGAACTTAAAATTAGTGGGCAGAGTGCAGAAGATCTGCAAACAAGGAATGTGGTGACCCTCCAAGGGCAAGGGGCAAGCCTTGGGCTGACTGGAGACCTGAATTTTAGACTTGAGAACTGAACATTTCTGGACAAAGTGCAGAAGACCTGCATGTGAGGAAAATGGAGACCCTCAAAGGGCAGAGGACAAGGCTTGGGTTGATAATAATCAACCGGAAGTTGAAGGAAAATGTATTGGGAAAACTCATCCGAAGGATAATAGGGTTCCACATAAATCCCACGTTGGATCTTGGAAGAAAAAGAAACTTGTTTCATAGCTGGATGTAGTAGGAGTAGATGGATGACTTGGGACATGGGAGGGCTGTCTGCCTTAAATCTCCTTTGACATCCTGATGCAAGGGAAGAGGATGGATGGCTTGGGAGGGCAACAACTTTTGTTCCTCTTTTTACTTTCTTTTTTTTTAATATATATAATTTTGTCTCTGTTTGTATATCTGCCTTTTATTACATGAGAATGGAAGGGGTGGATGTTCTTCTATAATCTCTCATAAAGGGATGTGGACCCCAATACACCTTGGTGGCCCTTTTATTGATGTCTAGGGTAAGTGGATGCTTCTTGACAAAATAAAAACCAAATAAAAGCTTAAAAATGACTAGGGTAAGATATAACCTCTACTATTCACAAATTCGATATCTAAAATATGTAAACATGCTCCTAGATATTCAAATTTAGATCCCAGGTTTGAAGTTTTGGCTGAAACTGATCTATTTTGGCCAAAACAGGCTAGTTTCAGCTTGAAACAATCCAAAACTTAGCAAACTCAGCCAGTTAGTTTTGGTTTCAGCAAAGATTGACCAATTTTGATCCTCTTTCAGTGGTTTCAGCTATTTTCAGGCTGAAACTGATCATATATGCATCTTTTATTCATAATATTGAAATTTAATATCATTTTGGAATGGTTTTTAACTCCTTTTTTTTTTAATTTACTGTTCTTGTGAGACCATTTCGTCATTCTGTAAGTGGAATTGATAGACAGCTTCAATTTTGGGTAATCTTTTCATTTTTCTAGTTAAAGAGAGAATACTTATTAATGATAAGTCAAACCTATCAAAAACAAGTACTTTCTTAATGTTGACCATATATTTTGTGGAATTTTGAAAAAACTAGAACCATTTGGGTGTTTGACTTCAAGAAGTTTAAGCAAAAGTTTGCTTTTCGTAGACAGAGAATAATTATGAATCAGTAAGGGTATCTTCAAAAAGAAACAGGAGAAAAGGAGTCTATGCACGAGATTTATGCTTGAATTTGCTGGTCTTAACTTAAATCCTTAAGACATTTGAATGAGATACATCTAATCATGATCATTTTCATCCTTAGTATATCATAAGTTATATGTTGAAAGTTTTTCCTTAAATAATGATAATGATTATATCAAGTTTTGTATTCATGTGTAGTTCTTGTTAGGGCATTTTACTGCTATAGATATTTACACCACTATGTGTTCCAGAATTAGGTTATTATCAAACTCCCTTAACAATTCATTGGTTTGCAAAAACATTTTCTTCATCTTTCAAGCTTTCAGTCTAAAAACATGAAAACCATGGATCTGATTATGGCAAACAAAACAGTATGATTCAAAACTAAACTATGTAATATATGTTTCCTTGGCTTATTTTGTTTTTCTCTTATTTATTCTAGTTTTTTATCATATTTCTTTTCTTTTTTTTTTTTGACTGAAACTCTGAACTTGAATTGAAACTAAATTTTTGAACCTTGATCAGATTGGAGACCTGCAATAACTGAAAAAGAAGTGAAATAAATTAAAATTACAGAAAATTGATATAAAGATCTAACACCTTTTGTTCCCAAATTTTTGTTTTGTCCCACCATTAACACACAATCTTCGACCTTGATTGTATTATCTTATCCATTTTTTCCTTGACTGTACGATACACATTCATGAGTGCAAGCCTACAAAATGTGCCTTTTCTCTTGATGCATCAGTCAACAGATTTCTGGATTTTTAGCTTTTCAGTCAAAGAGGATAATGCATTTGTAGCAGCATAAGTCCTCCTCCTCGAAGCCAGTCCTTAAGATCAGATCCTGATCTGGAGTAGTGAACAGTATAAATATGCAGTCTTTGATTACTACCACCTAATTCAAAAGGAGTTAATAAGGCATGATCCAGTGAAAGCAAATGATCCAATGAGAGCATACTATTTTTGTTAAAGGAATAAGGAATTAATGACGGAAACTTCAAATGTGGCATGAAAGTACAAAAAATGGACCTTTTAATCCGAGCCGCATGCATGGATATCAATAGCCATCTGAGAAGACTTATTAGCACATGAAACTTTAAGTTGCTCGTTGTTTGGCTAAAACTACTAGTTGGTTCATCATTGATTGACAAAGTTCTCAAAAACCCATGCTAAGCACTTCAATGCTATGGAGCTTTCATTTAATTGCAATTCCTGAATCAGCTTGCATGGTGGGTAGGTGTAAGAAATAAGCACTTGTGCCATTTATTAAGAGAGACATGCATGATTAAGAGATGCATGAGAACTATAATTAGTTAAGCATGTGTGTCTAAACACAACTGTATGTCTATGGCTTTCTGCTGCATGGATAGAAAATATTTAACTTCAAGTGGATCCAATATCCCAATACAGAGAAAACATTTAACTACAAGTGCATCTAAGATCCAAATTGCATGCAAAGAGTCTTCCTGCAGCTCTCAGCAGTACCTGCTGAGCAACATTCACATTAGCTGCTTAGCTGCATGTTTTTTACTATTGACAAACCAGAACAAGCAAGCATAGATATTAAATATGTAGATGGCGCCTCTTGAATTCTTTTTGAGGGGGATGTGAAGTTTTGAGGGCTCCGAATGTGTTTGACAATTTATGTATCTTTCTGAAGAAGAGTCTGATTTTTCACAAAATAATTGCCTGAAATCAAAATTCTGATCACATCTGTGCTCATAATGTCTGATATATTACTAATATACATAACTGATACCCAAGACAAGATTAATGACATCAGTTGATAAATGCAGGAAAATTGATGTGACCAAGCAACCAAATAAATTACATGTCATAATTTAAAAAAAAAAAAGAATTGCAAGAGAAATGAAAGAAAAAAGGTTTTTGATGATGTCATCTGTTATGAATGGGCATGTCCACATCCGAAAAGCAGGTGCTATTTTTCTGGCAATTGTAATGTTAGAACTCACTGTTCTGCTGTTCATTTTCAACATGGTTAAAACTAATGGAAGGGAATTAAGGTATTTGTTAGTCATTAGAAGTTTGTATTTATCTGGCTTTCCTAGGTTAATACTGTCGGCTCTTTCATATTGTAAAGATACTTGTTGAAATACAATATCAAAGCTGCATGTCTTTGACTTATGAACAATATTATAAAGATAGTGAAGTTATAGATACAATTCTTACCTTGACTAGGTGAAATGTATTGCAGTTCCAAAGAAGAAACAGAATTTATAAAGAGGAGCAACGTCAAATCAGAGCAGCTACAAGAAAGGCTGAGGAGGAAGCTAAAGGTGGTGATGCGAATGCTCATCATTAGCAGTCATCACACAATTATCTGTAGCCAAAGGAGGACTAAATGTTGAGCAGATATTTGTGTTTTGATGTCAAATGATTTCTTTGCCACACTCTTGCCTGATTTCAATTCAGTGTTCGTGTCAAATGCTTGGTCGATGAAAAGGCCAAGGTAATAATCATAATAACCTGAACAAGGATATCACTTTGTCTAGAATTTTGTCTGATTTCCAGTGAGGACTATGAAAAGAATTTTCTTTCAATTGCTTATGTTCCTTTGGCTTATCATCTTTGGTGCACTCATGTGTTGTCAGGTTTCTAAATTTGAGGTTTATGTTGATGACTGATAAGATAATTGATTTCTATTGCACTACTTGAACTGAATTCTAATTATGGATAAAGGGAACCATGTTAGACTACCATGTGGTTTGAGAGCTCAACAATTTACTTGCAAGGACATTGAAATATGTTGTGTATTCGTTTCCATTTCTTCCATTACTTTATAACAGACTATAGTCAGAGATCCAGAAGGCAGTTACATAACCGACCTTTACTAAAATATAAAGCTTCAACAAGTCAAAGTTGAAGGATGCATAGGGACATGATGCAATGTCAAGCAATGATTTACTTCTGAGGGCCAGGTACCATTAACCGCAAAAATATCTAGTATCCATTTGTTTGGGATCTCTCACTGCCAGTTCTGAACAAGATCAGTTGTTTGGGATCAGTTGTCTCACTTATTAAAATCAGTTGCATTACACAAGGACGGTGCAATGTTTAGTATGCATGATTTTATCAATGTATTAAAACAAACTGAGCAGTTGGAAGATTCCCTTTTACGACTGGCCGAATTTTAGCATCAAAGGGTTCAACGTGCATAAATAGCCCCTCTATATTGACTCTGCAAGGCATGCTTGCTTAAGAAAAGGTTCCATAAAATGTTCACGTGCCTTCAATTGCCAGCCACTGTTGTCTTCTACTTCCATGTCTGTCCATCAGTGCAATTAGAGGATTCCATGCCATCGGTTCGATGAGCTCTGCACCTCTAACACACTCCAAGATCCTCCGTGCTGGGGTGTTGGGGGGGACGGCAGAGGCACCTCTGGTGCTCAGCTGATCCAAATGCGTGCTCCGACCGCAAGAAGAACCCATGGGGAGGTGACACCTGCTGCTTCCAGAGGTTCTGCAAGGACACAATGAATGATCCTGATCACTGCGGGCAATGTGGCCATGGATGTGCCTATGGCCTGGTGTGCTGTGGTGGAAGGTGTGTTGATCTCCTCAATGATCCTGATCACTGTGGTTCATGTTATGACCGGTGTAACACAAAGCTTGGATGCAACTTTGGAATGTTTGATTATGGTGGGTGATCAATGTTAAAAGCCATGCAAGTTACGATGTTCTGTGTGCGCGCCTCTCTGTTTGTGTTGGGGGAGTTTGTTCCTTGTCCGAAAAATAAGTTTGACAGAAAAAATCATGTTAAAAGGAAAAATATAGCATAAATGGATCTGAGTTTCATATTTTAATTCATTGGGAAAGCCATGGTTTGCTGAACATTCATGATGCTTTGATCTTTTTCCAAGCTTACTGCTCGACTAGCTCATAGATATATTCTCTGGAGAAAAAAGGATCTCCGTGATGAATGTTTGTCCAAACTTGTTGGATCCCACAATTTTCTTGCTCATACATCTGATGCCTAAAGCTTGCTTGGATTAGTTTAGACTTATTTCCTGTAAACATAACCATCTTTGTGAGGTTTAACAAAGTGAATCAATGATATCAAGCACTCATGCTTGTCCCAACTTCTGAAGGATGAAAGATCTTCTTTTATCTCTTGTTTGCTATTTTACTATACTCTGATGTAGTTGTGACATAATGACATAACACCACTAGCTCCCAACTAGTGTCTCTGATCTAATCTCAGATGCAACTGACATACCTTCCAATTTGCACAAATACCTCCTGATGTCAAGTGTGATCCTAGGAACTAAAGAGAAGCATGACAGCAATCATCTTACATATGTATGTAGATAATAACATAATTTCTATGGTATCTTTGCGCAAAGAATAATCATATTTCTTCCCAAAAAACAATAATCTTACCATCTAAATCCTGAATGAACCCTGAGGAACACATAGTATCATCCCAGAGCTTAACTAACTGAAATATCTAAGATGCCCCAATACTCTACATAGAGAAGGGCTCCAAACTGTTGTGACAACTAAAGACACATAGTGATGGAGTTCATGCAGGATAAGCAGCTGCATATATTTTTCAATGTATAGGGACAGGCCTGACACGGAAGTTTGGACTCCTCTTACTATTTATTTTGCTGCCTTTTCACTTAATATGCATGTGAGATTCAGTGGCATCAAGTTGGTGGTCAAGTCCATAAATATTTTATGCTGGCTTTGGTAACCTAATAACAATAACTACAATTGATTCATGCAGCTGTTCTGAATATTATTAGGTTGTCATTGTTATCAAGTCACATAATGAACACTGACTCGCTCACAGACATTTGTTGTAGTTGCAATGGAGAGGTCCAGAGTTAAATCAGATTTAAAACATTTCCTATCAGAGCAGCCATCAGCTGTTGATGTTGATGCAATGGTGTTATATATATATATATTGTCTAAATAGTTTTAGTTTTGATATCAAAACAATGTCAGTTTGAATATATTAAAAAATTTGTATGATTAGATGAATTGTAATTATTTAATAGTTTTTAATATATTTTGTGGGATTTCATGATTTTAAAGGACCCTTGGTTGATGTTTGCCATTTGACAAAATACTCAACGAAGCTAATTAACTTCAAAAATTAAAGCATTGAATTCTGTTACCACCCAAGGGAGAGAATAAGAGAAAATTGATCGGAGAAGGGAGAAAATTATATGCGAGGTTTACATATATTTCCTCTCTTTTATCGAAAAATAAACTTAATGGGAAGGTAGTATTTGCTTTCTAATCATCTTTTTTTTTTCTTCACCGAAAAATATTTTGCCATCACAGTATCAAAATTATCTTTCAATATTTTTCTTATTTTCTTTTCATATCTCTTATAATCAATTGTAAAAAATAAAAAATAAAAAATGATTACTTAAAATCTTTATTTTAAAGTATTATAATTGAATTGATAATTTTTATGTAAAATTACCTCTAATTAAATATAGAAACATATTTTTAAACTATTTTTTCATGCAAATTTTTAATCAACACGATTGTACTTTAATAGATTGGTTCCTTAGATGAACAGATATTTGCCTAAATGCTCCTTGTATAAATATTCAAAATCTAAATATGGGACAAAGCACTTGTCAGCATAAGCTCTTATAATTTTCATTTTTCAATAATAACGGTGGAAATATACAGAAATGATGTCAATGAAATGGTGCTAGATCCATAAGCACATGATGGGGAGGGTACTGCTTGTTCTCCTCCCAGCCTCCAAGAGCCCTGACCTTCACACCATCACCTTGCTAGAGCTTGAACAAATGCGAAGTCATAATAGTTGCCAAGGTCCTCGACATGATGTCGCATGCCAAGTGTTTGACAAATTGCTCTTAAGATTCCATCATTGGTTGCTTGCTCCTTGGATCATCGCAGATACCAAAAAGGCACTTTAGCTCATCTTATAATGTATAAAAGTTAATTGACAAGATATATATTTGAAATGCAATGGATTCTAAGTGCAGAATAGGGAGGGAAACTTTTACTTCGTTCTCAAGGCAGATTCAATGACAGGAAATGAAGACTGGAACAATGGACAAGCCCTTGGCTTGGATGCAAGTCTATAAGCTGGAAGCAATCTGGTGGACATGGATGCAAAGGATGGGCAGAGATACCAGCACAGCATTTGGAGTAACCAACATCTTTAGAGACTCCTGGAGTCAAAATGCAACTTTTGCTATGGAATTGTTGCAGTAGGAGAGCAAGGCTGTTGGAATAACTATATGCAACAGCATCTTCTTCTTTAATTTTGTTTTCTGCTTCCAAATCATCCATGCTTTAAATCTTGCTGGAGTTTATCCTGTAAAACTTAAATGGAGTCATTTGGCTTGCCTGGAAATATATCAGTAGGACCACTTTCTTAAGAAAATAGATATATTAACTTAGAAAATTTCAGTAAACAAGCATATTCTTGATATGTAAAATCACTTTAAATAAATAGAAATAGATATATATATATATATATATATTATAAATATGAAGTTTATTTCGCAATAAACAAATATAGCTCGGCATAGAAAATACAACAAGAACAATGTGCTACCTGAAATATCAAAACCAAACATAAAGATTGCTCCATTCAATTTCAAACCTTCAAATGTAAGGCTCATGGTTATATATTTTATAGTTTGTGGGTGGTGGTGAGGGTTTAGTTTGAGTATAGTCTTCGGGTTATATATTCAGTTTTTGGGGTAGATTATGGAAACTCTCTTTGTTTTGCCACTATCTTTTTCATCCCTTTCGCCTCTAAATGCATGGTGGTTCATTTTTTTCCTTTTCACTTAAAACAAGATTGAAAAAAAAAAGGAATAGAGTTTATAAAATATGAAAGCTAAGTATAAAGCATCAATCTCTCACTACTTTAGAATTTATAGATACTCCAGTGCTCTAGGATGAAATTTAGATATAATCTTCAGCATCCGTGCCATCCGATTTTTCGTTTATCAATGAGCACACGTATATTTATCAATACATGAGGCTTAAGTAAAGGCTTATATTTTTTAAAAAATGCACGCGTGTCCATTGATAGGTGAGTGGAGAACTAGATGGCATGGACACATATAACCATACCTTTTGACTAGTACAATATCATATAATCACTAGGGTATAATATAAACTAGGATAATAAATATGCCATACAGAAAATTCATAATTTGATGGTGTAAATATATACTAGAGAATAAAATTCATTATGAATAGATTCTTTGTAATTTATCTAAGCATAATAAATTTGTTGCACCATATTGATTAAATAATATCACTTAGTTAATGTTGAATGCATATAATTTTGAATAAGCTAATAAAAATAAAGAAGATAATATAATAATAAATGATACCATATATGTCACATCCCAACGTGTTAATTAGGCTGGACACATGACATTATTGCATGACTTCGAGGTAAAACTTTATAAGTTATGCAAGGCTTATAAGTTTATAATTTATTATTTATAAAAACATTAAATTGAATTATAATTTAAATGTTGGATTAATATATTCATAGCAATTCAAAGTTCAAATTATTTATTATAAGAGACACTAATATTAGATGGTTTAGATATCTTTATTCTTTATATTCCTTACTTGAGCCCGGCTATAGGAATCAAGCCTAAGCAAATTGGGGCTTTGTAAAGGAAAAATAACGAAACATAGAATGAATATGAGTGATAATTAATCATTTATAATCATGTCTCAATATAGTAAATCAATCATATCTGAGTGATAATAAATCATAATTAACAGTAGGCAATATCATCAAAATATGTACTTCTTGTAATATAATTAACATCATGCATAGGCAATATCATCAAAATATGTACTTCTTGTAATATAATTAACATCATGTATAATCAACAGTATGCCATATCACCATGATCAACATCAAAAACCAATATTTAATTTCACTATGTTATTGGTAGCAATTTATTCAATTCGGACAACTTTTTATTTGGATAGGTATTGGACTAATCATGGCTATACTTTAGTTCATGATAGGCATCCAGAATCTAGAATAAGTTTATTTGTGGAGGTATTCAGAAACTAGTCAATCTTCATCCTATGGTAGCAAACAGATTTACCTATGAGGACAATTAGAACTAGCCATGCTTTAATCCATGGTGACAAAGAGTCTTGCTCGTGGGGACAACCAAAAATTGGCCATGCTTTAGCTTATGATGGCAAATAGATCTATTCATGAAGAGAACTAGAATTAACCAAGCTTTAACCCATGATGGCAAATAGATATGCTTGTGGGGCAATTAGAAAATATGACTAGTCCAATATCTACCATTATCCATTTTATTATAAATTCAAGTTATTTATGATTTTAATTTCATGTATACGTGAGCAAATAATCAAATGTTTTATAGCACACTAGTCCACATTTGAAATCATATAGTATTCAAAATATGAGCTTGCGCACGCATACACACATATATAGATAGATAGCTAGATTTATAGTATGCATAAATAATACCTTCTACCATGACAATCAGATATATAATTACATAAATTAATAGAGTACGTATATCAAAAGTATAGAATTATGTTAATATTTAAGCGCACAAATACAAAGAGATTCTCACTTGTATCCATAGCAATCCTACACTCGCTTCACTTGGGCTATGGTGACTATCTACATATAATGATAACATAAATTTTAATTTCAAATTTTTAAAGTTTATCAATTTGAAATTGGGGTTTGGGGTCTTGTATTGGCTAAATGGTGGAAGGATGCAATGGAGCCCAAGGGTTGGGGACCCAACTGTAGAGCTAAGCTCACAACAAGCTAATAGGTAGGGTAGCGGGGGTACCTTATGGGCCTTAAGAGTTCATGGAGCCTAGTCATAAGGCCAAACTTGCGATGGGGATTAATAGGCTTATTACAATGGAATAAAGCCAAGCTCATGCCAAGGCCCACAAGGCCCTATCATGATTGAATAGGGGGTCATTCCCTAGTTCTCGATCGGCCAATAGTTAACTCAATTAGTTGTTGACCTAACTAAAGGATAGGCAAAGTTTTTTTTTTTTTTTTCTTTTTTTTGAGGGGGAGGGAGGGGGGTCCCCTAGTAGTTGGACCATCATAGGACCCTCCATGGTAGCGACTAGGACAAAGAAGCCCTACCTACTAAAAAATATGGGACCCTCTCTTATTTACTATGGTAGTCGATAGGTGCTGATGTGGGGCCCCATACAATTGCCAGTGAAATAACAAGGGAAGCCCTTTGCCATAGAGCAACGAGGCTTCCCTTGCTACTACAAGCAACTGTGATTGCCATGATTTATGTGGGAAGGCAAAGAAGAGAGGCCACGGGAGAGATATTGAGCTCATGATGATATATCCCTGGTCCTCGAGTGCTACAATTGGTTGGTTGATCAGACATAGGACAAAGCAATCATCATAAATGGAAGTGTAGGGGAGGAGGACTAATTGAGAAACTTATTAGGCCATTTAAGGGCTTGATAATGTTGACATAGATGAGGTCTCAAGCAGGAGATGATGGCATAGCATTAATGACTCCGATTGATGCAGTTTTCAATGACAACAAAACAAGGGAGGAGGAGATCAAGTGGTGGTTTCTAGTGTTAGAAATTTATGGAATTTCCTTTGGTGAAAACCATCACCCAAAATAACAGGATCATTCATGTTGGATCACCAAGATAAAATTAAATATATAAGCGGAAGCGTACCTGAGTTCATATCGATTGATTACCCTTTAGAGTTGAGCGGTTGGCCTTCCAGATCAACACGTCCACTTTAGAGAGAATCCTTTAGTTTCTCTCAATGTTTTCTCTCTGATGATGGGATGTCAAAAAGAATGTCTCTGTTCGTACGATCTGGGGACCATGACCACTATATATAGAGAAAACCTAATTTTATTTCTATTTTAGCCCATCACAAAAATAGAAATAATTTCTTGAGTCTCTACACATTAAAGGCCCACACCCTATCAGATACATTAAAGCCCAAATTACTGAATACTTAATCGATCACTTTTAATTGGGCTTAAATTTATTTGACAGCCCGCAATACATAATTATTCACATATAAGCTCAATAATCTCCCACTTGGGCTATATGTGTAACCTTATAATTATGCTTTGCCAGATATAACTGAATGAGCTCAAATTTGCTGTCATTACCGAAATGTATCTACAACCAACCCGATCCATCAATCACACCAACATAGGATCAAAGTGGTCTTCATTACATCTATCGTAACTCAACCCATCAATGGTCACATATGCTGATACAATTGAATGACATGGATCATGGTATGGATGTGTAGCATGAAAATTTCATGCAATGTGATCTTAACATGCCTATTTCTAATTGGTCATCCCTTAAACTTTAGTGAGATCAGATTAACTAAAATCAGAGTATAAACAAACCAAAAAAAACTTTATTTCTGCAAAAATAACATCAAAATATCCATAAACTGAAATAACTGAAAAAAATGTCTATACAAGCATCTAAAATTATAAACTCACACTAAAACTGAATATCTTCAAGTGACATGACATCCATACGAGCAGTATGCTCATGAAACGTTTTGGGTGGCAATCCCTTAGTAAGCGGATCCATAATCATGGAGTTTGTTCCGATGTGCTTTATAAACAATTGTCCACTCTGAACTCTTTCTTTAACAACTAGGAACTTGATGTCAATATGCTTTGACTTCGTTGAGCTCCTGCTGTTGTTGGAATATAGAGCTGCTGACTTATTGTCACAAAATAATTTAAATGGTCTGTTAACATCATCCACTATGCACAGCCCTGTGACAAAATTTTGCAGCCATATTCCATGATTGGACGCCTCATAACATGCTATAAATTCTACTGCCATGGTGGAAGATGCTATAAGTGACTGTTTAGCACTCTTCCAGGAGACTGCACCTTCAGTCAACAGATAGATATAGCCCAATGTAGATTTTATACTATCTTGGCATCCAGCAAAATCGGAGTCAGTATACCCAATGATTTCAAACTTATCCGACCTCCGATACGTGAGCATGTAACCTTTTGTTCTTTGTAAGTACCGCAAGACCCGTTTAGCTGCTCTCTAATGGTCTATTCTTGGATTGCTTAAATATCTGCTCAACATCCCAGTAACATATGCAATATTCGAACGCGTACAAACTTGAGCATATATCAGACTCCCTACTGCTGAGGCATAGGGAATCTTCTGCATTTCCTTCTTTTCAAAATCATTCTTAGGGCATTGATTAAGACTAAACTTGTCTCCCTTAGCTATAGGGGTATCATCTGGTTTGCAATCCTGCATGTCATATCTTTTGAGAACCTTTTCGATATAGCTTTTTTATGATAATCCGAGAATATCTCGAGAGCGATCCCGATGTATTTGTATGCCTAACACAAAAGAAGAATCACCAAGATCTTTCATCTCAAAATTCTTAGATAGAAATCTTTTGGTTTTGTGCAATAAGCCTATATCGTTGCTAGCAAGTAAGATATCATCGACATATAAAACCAGAAAAATATGTTTGCTCCCATAGAATTTATGGTATATACAATCATCGATCAAATTCATCTCAAAACCGAATGAGATAATCACTTGATGAAACTTGAAATACCATTGTCGAGATGCTTGTTTGAGTCCATAGATGGATTTCTTAAGTTTGCAAACCATATTCTTTGGGTCTCCCGACACAAAGTTTTCTGGTTGCACCATATAGATCGTCTCATCAATGTTACCATTGAGAAATGCCATCTTCACATCCATCTGATGTAACTCAAGATTGAAATACGCTACCAATGCCATTGTAATCCTGAAAGAGTCTTTCGAAGAAACTGGAGAGAAAGTCTCTTTATAGTCAATGCCTTCTCTCTGAGTAAAGCCCTTTGCAACAAGACGAGCCTTGTTCCTTTCCACATCACCTTTCGAATCCCTCTTGGTCTTAAATATCCATTTGCAACCAATGGGTTTCGCACCTTTAGGTAATGAGACAAGATTCCATACGTCATTATCCTTCATGGACTTAATCTCCTCATTCATGGCATCAATCCACTTGTGAGAGTTAGAACTTTCCATGGCTTGACGGAAGTTGATTGGATCATATTCCATTATTCCAATGTCTACCTCATGTTCTTGGAGAAATACAATGTAGTCATCTGGTATTGCATTTCTCCTCTCTTTAGTGGATCTTCTTAATGGCATAGGTTCTTGAGATGTTGAGCTTGTTCTTCTGAAACAATTTTTTGAATAGGAGGTTCTCCGACAGTGTCGTGATCTATTATGTCTTGAACAAGGTTAGGAATGGGATCCTGATCAATGCCAATGACATCTATGGGAATATCAACATATTCCTCCTCAAAGACAAAGTCCCTAACTGTATCTTCCCTTGCAAGCTCAACATCCTCAAAGAACCGTGCATTTTCTGACTCAAAAATTGACTTACTTGTGGGATCATAAAACTTATACCCCTTGGATCTTTCAGAGTATCCAATAAAATAGCAACTCACCATCCTTGAGTCCAGTTTATTTTCATTAGGCCTATAAGGCCTTGCCTCAGCTGGACATCCCCAAACATGCAAGTGCTTTAGACTAGGCTTCTTACCCGTCCAGAGTTCATAAGGGGTTTTGGTAGTTGCTTTAGTTGGAACTCTGTTAAGGATATATGCTGCAGTCTTAAGTGCTTCTCCCCAGAATGATTCTGGTAAGTTAGAATGACTAATCATAGTTCTTACCATATCCTTAAGCGTTCTGTTTCATCTTTCAGCAACACCATTCATAGTGGGCGAACCTGGCATGGTGTACTATGGGACGATACCGCATTCCTCTAGGAACTTAGCAAATGGTCCTGGACGTTGTTCACCTAAACCATCATATCTGCCATAGTACTCTCCATCATGGTCAGATCTGATGCTTTTGATCATTTTACTGAGTTGGTTTTCAACTTCAGCCTTATAATTTTTGAGCACATCCAGCGACTGTGACTTTTCATGAATGAGATATATGTAGCCATATCTGAAAAAATCGTCTATGAACGTTATAAAGTATTGTTGACCATTCCAAGCGATTGTAGAAAATGAGCCATAAATATCCGTATGTATAAGTTCTAAGACGTCCAGAGTCCTATTGGCTTCAAATCTCCTTTTATTGGTTTGTTTTCCCTTTATACAATTAACACAAACATCAAAGACTATGAAATCTAAGGAATCGAGAATTTTATCTGACACAAGTCTCTCTATTCTCCGTCTGGAAATATGACCTATGTGCCATAATACAGCCGAATTCTTACTGGTTAATTTTCTCTTAGTACCTCGTGTACTTAAATGCAGGGATTCATTAAATGAAGCAATTATATCAATTGAATAAAGATTATCATAACCTGACAAAGAACCGAAACTAACCAAATTTGAATCATGAAACAAACTAAATTTTTCATTTCCAAATGAACAAAAATAACCAGATTTGTCTAAAATAGAAATAGAAATCAAATTCCGTCTAAAAAACGGTACAATAAAAGTTTCGTCAAGATCCAAATAAAATCCAGTCTTTAATAATAATCTAAATTTTTCTATTGCCTCAACTTGAATCGTTTTGCCATCACCCACATAGATGTATCTTTCAGCATCATTTGGCTTTCGACAACTCAGGCAACCCTGCATAGACACATTGATGTGAGTTATTGCATCAGAATCTATCCACTATGTATGTCTAGGTACCGAAGTTAAATTAACCTCAGAACAAACCAAATTAAGAAGCATACCCTTCTTAGCACGCCATGCGTGATAGTTAGTGCACTGCTTCTTCTTATGTCCTTCAGCTCCACAGAAGAAACAACTAGTGATTATTCGGTTTCTTTTATTGTTTCTTTTGAGGTGCCGTATCTGCAGCCTTATCCTTCTTTCTTTTCTTTCCTTTGTCCTTAGAAGTTGAGGTCAGGTGAGAACACTCTGTTTTATCTTGCTTAAGCCTTTCCTCTTTCTGAACACAGTATGAGATGAGCTCATTCAGAGACCAAGTCTCTTTCTGACAATTATAGCTCACTTTAAACTGGTTAAACTATGCCGGAAGGGATATCAAAACCAGATGTACTAGCAAGTCTTTAGAGAGGTCAAGCTTAAGTGCTTTCAGCTTGAAAGCAAGATGAGACATCTCCAAGATGTACTCCCTAATATTGCCTTTCTCCTTATACCTTATTAAAATTAGATTTGTCAAGAGCGTACCAATTTCAACCTTTTCATTCTTGACAAATCTTTTTTCAATATCCTCAAGGAAAGCCTTAGCAGTAGTTATTGTTTCAAACATTGTGCCACTGAATGCTTCTGAAATAGCCTTCTTCATGATCATTATACACATGCGATTTGATTTCTCCCACCTTTCTAAGTCCCTCTTATCATCCGAGGTACTTTTATCCGTAAGAGGTGAAGGAGAGTCAGTCCTTAACGCAAGGTCGAGATCCATGACTCCAAGAACTATCAAGAGATTTTCTTTCCAGGACTTGAAGTTTGAGCCATTCAGCATAGGAATTGAATTGATGTTGGCAGTAATGTTAGCAGGACTGTAAGCTGGACAGAGAACAACAAAACAAACTCATATTAGTCTTAAAGCAAAAATAAATTCAAATAAAGGTAAATCCCATCCCAAAATATCAGACACTCATTAATATTTTATCTTTGGATAAAATAGTAACTTGTGAGTGATATTGGTAGTAATCAAACACTGATGATAAAGAACATATCGAATAATGAATCTACTTTTGGACCGATTTATTATTCACATGTAAAACTGAATAACCATCATGCATTTATTACCATAAGTGCACATGCAATTATGTTAAATATTGATCTTCCTTTGGGCCGATGGATATTTACATAAACTACATGCATATAACCTTTTATATTTTGAAATAAGATTAATTTCTACAAGAGAGATCACTTTGGTGACATATTATTTTAATTAATCCATCTTAAAATATATATAAACATATCAATATTTGAAGTTAAAGTTGCACCAAAAAATTATCCTTAAACCCGTTGATGCATCGATCAACCTGTAACCAGGTCAAGGCTTGTCGGATGAGCCAACCCTGGTCTTACACCAGCCCTTGACCCGGTCCCTTAAAAAAAAACTCTCCATTTTTTTTTTTTGGAAAAGATCCAAAAAAAAAAGAAAGAAACTGTGACGAATCACTTACCAAAAAATAAAAATAAAAATAAAAATAAAAATAAAAATAAAAATAAAAATAAAAATAAAAGAAAGAAAGGAAAGAAACTATTACGGGTTACTTGCCAAAAAAAAAAAGAAAACTGTTTGGCTGCAACGTCCCTTCATCGGTGTGGGTAGAGATTCGTGCCGGTCTCCATTATAGCCGGCGGTGAAGAAACTGCCTGTCTTTTTTTTTTTTAATGACTTGTACTTAATGTGCGGCCACAGATGCCATGGCCTGATGGCCGTAGCTCATTCACTAGCGTGGCTCCTTCACCAGCGTGGCCTGATCGCCATGCCTGAAAAAAAAACTTGATGCCAATGATGGCAAAAATCGCCGGCAAGAATCTGAAACCCGAATGAAAAGAAGAAGGAATATTTTGAATTCCTTCTTTTCGTTTATTCTAAAATAATAATAATAATTTATTCTGTAATTCAATCTCGATGATTCAACATGGAGAGGCTCTAATACCACTTGTTAAAAATTTATAGAATTTTCTTTGGTGAAAACCATCACCCAAAATAATAGGATCATTTATGTTGGATCACCAAGATAAAATTAAATATATAAGCGGAAGCATACCTGAGTTCATATCGATTGATTACCCTTTAGAGTTGAGCGGTTGGCCTTCCAGATCAACACGTTCACTTTAAAGATAGTCCTTTAGTTTCTCTCAATGTTTTCTCTCTGATGATGGGATGTCAAAAAGAATGTCTCTGTTCGATCTGAGGACCATGACCACTATATATATAGAGAAAACCTAATTTTATTTCTATTTTAGCCGATCACAAAAATAGAAATAATTTCTTGAGTCTCTACACATTAAAGGCCCATACCTATCAGATACATTAAAGCCCAAATTACTGAATACTTAATCGATCATTTTTAATTGAGCTTAAATTTATTTGATAGCCCGCAATATATAATTATTCACATATAAGCTCAACATTGGATTAATGATCCAACATCTAAAAGAAAAGACGAAGTATTTCTTGCCAATTTTTGATGAGAGGCTGACTTTAGAGCCAGACCATTGAGTATTCTTGCCTATTATGCTACCGTTCAGTAGCTCTCAAAGTTACTTAAAACCTCCATTATAAGAGGCAGATTGATTGTCAGGATAATTTGTTGCCAGCAAGTGGTTGACTCGATCTAGTCAAACTAAGTCTATACTAGGTCTCATAATACATAAAGAGAAAAAGGTCTATGCTAAGAAAGAAGAGGACATAGGGAGGAATAAGATTCTAATTGTCAGGATGATGGAGATAAGGAATGAAAATAAAAAGAATTTCAAAACTCAAGCTTTGCTTCATAAGAATGGAACCTATCAATACTAAAATAATTATAATAAATTTAATATATAATCAATATTTATCTAAAATAATTAAACTATTGCAATGAATTCAAATATAAGAGATAAAGGAAAACCTTTATCATGAAGTGAGGAAGAGAATGATTAATACTTTTTAAAATAACATTATTTAAAAATGAGTGGACTCAAAATGAAAATTAAAAAATAAAAATATTACCTTAATATTTTGCATTATTCTAATATTATTGTATATAAATCAAGGAATCACTTTTGCATATATAAAGAAGAATAATTCGAGACTATATGATGCATCTTATTGACATAAGAGTTATACAAGTTCTCAATGTTGTTCTCAATGACATATAGATAAAATAGAATAATATTTTAGGAGAAAAAAATGAGTAATATAATAAAGTAAAGCAAGAAAATATAGTAGCAAAAAAATAATTAAAAAAAGAATGGCAAGGAATGGGTACAAATAAAATAAAGAATAGAAAGATAAAATAAATTCCATGTATCACTTCAAAGTTATTAATAAGAGATTATTAAAGTTTTTTTTTTATTGCGTTGTTGATATAAAGCCATATCAAATTCATATCTAGTATATAATTTTAAAAATAAAGAATATTGGAAATAGGAGAGTAAACAAGATTCCAACCAATAAAACTCAACTCTATCTCTCTTTAAATCTTAAAAACTAAAATTATTAGCATCATTTAAAACGAAGAAAAGGTTGATGAAATATATTGGAGAAAAGATGCGGAGGTGATTGGTTTTCATTGTTTCTAGTATAAGAGTAATCAATGGAGAGAAGAAAAGTCAATCTCTTCTTTATTTTTCATCTATTCCTCTCCCTATTAACCAAAAAAATTAATATATATTTTTAGATAATGAATAGGATAGAAAGATATCATTGTAATCAAGGAGGTCATAAATTGATAAAAATAGTCAAAAATAAAGAGAATTTATTTTTCCAATAAAATTAGTTGCCGATTATAAAGAGGAAATGATTAAAAAATGACTAAGAGGTTAATTTAGTCAATGCATTGCAAAAATATGGTCAATCAATTTCTCTCTTTTTTTTTTATGTATAGTGTTAATAGAAAAATCAAAAGATTCCTTCTTTAGTTGTGATAGGGATTAGAATGATATTAATAGGAAGGTCATGTATTTAATTATGGTTGAAGATAAATAGAAAGAAAAAATATCATTAGAATTAAAGATGTTAGAAATTGATAGAGTGCTTATTATTTATAATAAAAGTTTCAAATAATGAAAAGCTTATTACTTCTAATAAAATTAGTTGCTGATTTATAAAGATGAAATAATAAAAGAAAGATAAGTTAATTATTTATAAATTATTGATTTAATGTTTATTTATGCATCTAGTAATTTAGGAGCTGATTTTTCTAAGTTAGGAACGGAGGTAGAAAATCAAAAATGCATTTATATATATTTAAATTTATTAATTTAAGATATTCTAAAATTTTAAAAGAGAATTTTTAAGTCAATTACATGCTAATCAAAGTCTGATTGTGATTAAAATTTTTCATTATATATATTTTTTCTTTATTTTCAGAAAAATATGAGCACTGCATCGATGAAAAGCGAAGGGAGGTCTACTAAATTAAATAATACAATATATTTGGGAGGATCGCTGCCATCCATAAACACAACATCGTCACACGTGCGATAGATTGGGTGAGAACAACTTCCAGGTTACCACGTTCAAATCAACGGTCAGAATGAGAGTTATACCTGATCGACGATCAGGATAACTCCACGGTCAGAGCCACGTGTCCGGGCTCCGAATTAGGGGCCACCGCCAGTATCAACACACAATTACGTTTTTGCTACCAGACCGCTTTCTATAAGAACCCCCTCTCGCCCCTCTCCCGGCCTCCCACCGGAGCCTTCGAAGCCCTCGTTGCCCGTCTCTCGCTCTAACGCCTTCGTCTCCGACGCCGAGGTAAGCCTTTACCCTAGCGGCATAGCCCCTTCGATTCCTTCAAACCGAAGCCCCAGGGTTTCGTTTTCTCTCTATAATCGTTTGCCGTTTGTGGCAGATGTTGGCTTCTTCTTCTTAAAATCTTCCTGGGTTTTTGCTTTTTTTTTTTTTTTTTTTTAGGGCGTGGTTCTGTTATATTTAGTCGATATTTTGTCTTTCTTTCGCTATCTTCTCGGGGTTTTCCCGTAAGGATGCGATATTTCTGTGGTTTATGAATCGTAGTCTGGATTAAAATCTTTTGTGATTTAGTGTAGGGTTTAGGCTACGAGTTTTGCATGCTTGGTAGGATGCTGTTGTTTTTTTTCCCGAATAGCATATAAAGAGGAGTTTTGATTTGAGGTTATCCTGTAATTTTTCTTTCCATCTCTGCTATCTTGTTTAATTTTGTTTTTTAGATGTTCATTATTAAAACGCTCTGCCGGAACCTTCGAAGGCCTTACCAAACAAGAAACGAATTTTGTCATTTGTGATCTCTGTTCTCGAGTAATTTGTTCTTTCATGAGCATCTAGGGTTTTAGAGCATGAGTTTTGCATGCTATGATGGTACGCTGTTCTATTGACAAATCTTATGTAGAGATGAGTAGATAACCTGAGGTTTTGTTCCAGAGATATCTTTTGAATTTTCTGTATTGTTTTCTCCAATCTTTGTTTTCTTATTTTCTTTTAATTCTTATGGTTGCAGGAAATATGAGCAGCCGCGCCAGCCGAACCGTCTATGTGGGAAATCTGCCTGGAGATATTCGCGAGAGAGAGGTTGAGGATCTGTTTTATAAGGTCTGAGATTTTCACTGCTCATAGTTACTTGTTCTGCAAAATCTTATGATGTTATGGAATCCATAGATTAGATTTGCCAGGTTGAGATTATGTTTTTTGAAGAGGGATTCATGCTATTCATGTTATTTTTTTCACCAGCTCTTCAGAGCTTTTTGTGTTAAAACCTGTAAAGTGCAATTGGAGAAGAATTATGAGATTTTGATAAATAATGTCTTGAAATTAGGCAATTTGTCCTGTAAAATCTAGAGATGTCATGAGATCCATACACTGGGTTTGCTGAGTTGAAATTATCTTTTTAGAGAAGGATCTATGTTATCTACATTACTTTTCTCATGCACTTTCCAAAGATTTATGTGCCAAACCATGCAATGCATAATTGGAGAAGAGCATGGGATTTTGATAATTGCTTTTGAAATCTGATACATTTGAGGCCTGCTTAAATGCTGTGCTGCCATGATGGCTGGGTATTTGCCATGGGTTGGGAATGGTTGGCAAGAGGTGGCAGTTTTTTATAAGTCCATGTCTTAGGAAACCAGTTATCTTTACACATTGTTGTGTTATCTATAATTTCTCATGAGAATATGTTCATAAAGTAGACTAAGAATGCAACTAATTCCATTAAATGAGCATTCTAAGTTTGAAAATTGTAGTTTAATTGGAAATCAGCTTCTTAATCTCCATCGCAGACAGGATTAAGTTTAAGATTTAAATTTAAACTGATGCTATATTCCTCCCCTCCAGTGGTGAAAATTCTTTTCGAGAATGCATTGGTGCTCGAGTTTGGGTGCTTGTGATGGATGTTTCCTGGCACTTTTGGATACTTAAGTGCATACAATAATATTCTTGGTCATTTGGATGGTGTGATGTCATACTCCCCTCAGCAAGAAGTGTCAGCACTTGCTGTTTTGCTATAGTGTGTATCAAGGTGTCCAAACCTCTGTCGGTACCCTTATCTTAGTGCATTATATGATAGTACAGAGGCAAGCCTGTAAACCCATATATGGTTATTAGCTGTCAGATGTAAATTGTCATTCTTAAGTGAGTAGCTAACTAGGCAAGGATATGTGTGCATTGTTATATGCTGTGTTACCAAGTTCAGAGGATTGCGTTCATAACAGACACATTCTGTATTGAGTCTGGAATTTACTGTAATTCCTGCAAGGGTTACGTCTGCAGTTATTTGTGATAGAGGTGAATCTGCTAAAGTTGATTGCCATTTTGTCAGTAAGAAAGTATGTGTAAGATTGCCAAGTTTGACAAGGTTTCAAATTATTGATTTTCTTGATGTCTTGAAAAGTAAAATTTAAGTTGTTGATGATGCATTAATGAGTACACATGTATATTGTATGATAACTCAATTAGTGATAATTATTTAAATTAAAAACTATCCAGAATATTTTCCATCTAAAATTACATAATAAGTGGTAATCACAAAGTACTAGGCAAGTTCATGCCTTGACCTCCTCTCTCTCTCTCTCTCAAAAAAAAAAAAAAAAAAAGAGAACACATGGAATGGTTTATAATCACCTTGAGCTTGGATTTTTGGTGATACATCTCTACTTATCTGATCATTATTGCAGGATAATCTCCAATTGAGTTTTTTTTTTTTTTTTTTAAAAGGCTATTAGAAGTGAGACAGTATGCTTAGATTAATTAATCTAAATCTTCATCGATCTGCTTTGAATTCATTGTGATCCAATGTAATTTTTTCTTAAAAATTGGATTGAGTTTAGATGGAATAATGGGACAAAAAAGAAGAGCTGCAAAATTAGGGAGTACAGTTCTATCACAAGAACGAATTATGTCCAGTGTAAAAATGCTCCAATTTTTGTTCGAATTGCTTCAACATTCTCCACATGAAAATATTTCTTTAGGGTCTCTAAGAAGCTGCATGGAGATAGCCATTTAGCTTGATTTTTTTATTTCTTTTAAATCTTGAAAGCCTTCTTGTCCTTTGTTAAGCTGAAAGCAATGGTTGATGCATATAACCTTAGTTTATGTGATTTTTTTTTTTGGTTAAATCCTTAAAATCAAAGATTAGTTATAGGCACTTCTTCCACTTTTTGTTCTTATGGGATTATAGCAGTAGTTAGCAGTTAAAATCTTATCACAGATCACAAATGGAAGCAAATATGCAATTTAATGAGTAAGAAACTGCATGAAAGGTTGATTGGGTGAGGAGGTTGATGAGGCAATACCTTACTGACATCGATCTTTAGAGTAACCTTTTTCAGCAAGGTCTTTGTACTAGGGAAAGTTAATTAAAGCTGCTTAGGAGATGGACTCCAAAACAACTGTTATAGACAGGACCATGGCCTCTCACATCCTTTATTCATTGTGCCTTGTTCTCAAATTTGCTTCTCATTTTCCAGTCTGTTCTTCATTCTGCTTGGGTCTTTGCCATCTCCACAACAAAAGGGGCACTGGCTGTTGTCTTTCTTTTCTGATGTGCCATTCACATGCCTGTGTATTTTTATGTGTCCATGTAGTCATGCATGAATAAACTTAACTAAAGAGTGTACTTGTCAAAGATGTGAGTAGATTTGAGTTGGGAAGCTGGGAACCAGTGGTTTCCATCACTCAAAGATAAGATTCTTATGTTACTGGATGTAAAATGAGATGAAGTTGGATGCTGCATTAAGCCATACTCAGAAGCTTTCACATTATATTCATATATTTGCAATGACCTTTTATCTAATTATTAAATACATTAGAAAAATAAGGAATACATTGAGTATTTACTTGATGTCTTTATTTTGGAATGCTAACTCATGGATCTTCAAATAAGAGTCTTGTTGAACTTTGATTTGCCTAGGTTTAAGTGTATGCTGCTTAGAAAATCTTTTCGCAGAATCTTTTGGCAACTGTTATTGCCATTAACGAAGGGCTTTGAAAAAACTGACCTAACAGTTAAGGATGTTCATTGTGAAGTGAATACTAAAATAAATAAGAGGTTAAATTCTTGAAGTGTTATTTCTTTATGGTTTTCTGATTTGTTGCTTATCTGATATGGTGTATTGTTGCAGTATGGACCCATTGTTGATATTGATCTGAAGATTCCTCCAAGGCCTCCAGGTTATGCCTTCATTGAGGTAGTGTTATCTCATTATGAAATATGTTGTTCAAATGTGTAGCGTTTAGAGTGTCTGATGTGATGAGTTATTTAATTACAGCCTCCTGCATAATTAGTTCTTACTGCCAGTTATCAAAAATAGTTGGGCTGTTGTCATGATGATGTATTTACATATATATGTTTTTTCATTCTTATGGGAAATAAGTGCATTTCTAGGCTTATATGACATGGCGCTTCCATTTCTTGCAGTTTGAAGATGCTCGTGATGCTGAAGATGCTATTCGTGGTCGTGATGGTTATAATTTTGATGGTCACAGATTACGGGTATCATACTTGGCAAATATTGAGATTTTGACTGTTGAATGTCTGGTTTATAATGTAAGATTTTCTTCACCCTGTTTCCTTTTTCATGCAGGTGGAACTTGCACATGGTGGAAGGGGCTATTCTTCTTCCATAGACCGTTACAGCAGTTACAGTCGTGGTGGAGTCTCGAGGCGCTCAGCATATCGTGGTATGTGGTTAAGTATGTTGTGTTGCTCCTTTTTTTTTTTTGCAATTTTTGGATGATTGATGCATTTTTTTTATTGAAGCTTTCTAATATATTTAACCATGCAGTGCTGGTTACTGGTTTACCTTCTTCTGCCTCATGGCAGGACCTGAAGGTAGGTTTCCGATATCATGTGCAATTTCACTTCTTTTTTTTGATTTTTTATTTCTTATTGTGAATGTGCTTACTTTTAAGCTTTTACCCAATGACTAGGACCACATGCGTCGTGCTGGTGATGTCTGTTTCTCTGAAGTGTTTCGTGATGGTGGAGGTAAGCTGCTGCTCCTCCTCTATTGTTTAGCTGGGGTCTGATTCTTATTCTACTGGTTACATGCTATATTTGTTAGGGCAATATTTATCTGAATGGCATTGTATTGGGTTCTCTGAATGCATCCGATGCTTGCTTTTTACATTTGGCTACTGATGCATGCATTCATCTCAGTAAATGTAGATATTCTATAAGTATTGGCTTGCTTTCTTGTTAATATATGTGATAGCTGACATCAAGAGAGGGATGACTTATGATCTAGGAATGCAGACCAATTTCCAGAGATGACAGTCAGCCCACATTGTGATCATAATGTTACATGCTTCCATGTTTTTTTGGTCTTGAAGGAAGCTGGTGAAATGTGTGATATTTTTTGAGGACCTGGCTTGTAGTATTCTTGGATTCTTCTTTGCATGACCCAAAACATTTAATAAAATCCAGAATAGTTTCACTTTGCAGTCTTGATGGTCTTTTGATTAGGTTTTAATGCAGGAAATTAATTAATATGAGAGCAACTGATAGAGTTGAAATGAACTCTCATCATTTCTTCTGAATTTAACTTAAATTGATGCTTGATAATATTTTGTCCTTTTATTTCTCCCAGCTACAATTTTAGGAAAAAATATCTTGCCATATAAATGTGGCCTTACAATCCTTATCCTTTTTTCACTTCTATATAGATGGAAGGTACTTTCCTGTATGTGAGGAGCTTAAACCATGTGAAGTTTAGCATTGAAATTAATCCTCTGGAATTCAATGCTTCTTGTTAGATGGTTGTGTGAGGTTACTGGATGTAGAAAACAATGAACCTCATGTATGAACCTGCTGGCTTGGATTGTTTTGCAAGTTGATGATTTTTCATCTGTTAAACACTTTTTTAAGCTTGTTTAAATGACTTGAATGAATGTAATCAAATGATGGCTTTTATCAGTTTGTCTGGGTAGTGACCATAGTCGTACTCACTGTATTTTGGTGAATCTATATTTCTCATTTCATGTAGATGATTTGTCCATTCTAATTGATTCGGCCTTTTGGCTGTCGGTACTTATCTATTTGACCTGTTAGAGGCTGGTTTGAGTAAATACAAACTAACCAGAGAGATTGATGCCATTTAAGTGCCTCGTTTGAGTCATGAGGAATATTTTAAACAAGGGAAGAAATAAATATATAAAATAATGTGCGTGCAGAAAAATATGAAAGCTATATTAATTGTTTCTCAATATTTTGATGATGTTTAACTTGCTAGTTCTTAAATTTCTCAAGTAAGCACTATCATGCAATTTTATGTATTTTCCTATGCTCTTTTTAGTAATATTTATTTGATTTTATAAAATGCATGCATGTTGGCAACTGATTTACAACGTATTGATTGGTGTTAGTATTTGTATACCTGTCATGACTAGAATTGAAACTATTTCTTGGAATCCTATTTGCTTACAAATAAGACTTTACATTATGTCAAGTCACCTGAATTTGGATGAGGTCAATATTTTATTTTAGTATTAGATGGGCGCCTTACCAATACTGGTCAGAATTGTACATTAATCCTTGTACCGGTACATGGTAAACTTTTGGAGTTGGTACAATGCTAATGTGATGTGTTGGCATGGGGGCATACCGAACACCACATACCATGTTGGGTTGGTGGCACTTGAAAACATGAATATAGTGCTAAGGTAGTGGAGGAGAACTCTAAATTTTAAATTGTTGAAGATGAAAGAGGGACATCTTAATCAATGATTATTTAAATTTCTTTAGGAGGCAAACAACCATGCTTTTTTTTTCTTCCAGGAGGATCAAAAACCTCTATATTATTAGGGTGGAAATTGAACCATTTCTTTTATCAGCACAAGATACTTCAGTAACTTGTCCAGTTGACACTATCTTTTACATGTGCGTATATATATGTTATATATAAGATATATTTACATATATATATATATATATATATATATTGATGTATTATAATATAAAAATTTGTATTGTGTGTTACATATGTATTTATATGTGTTTGCATCTAGTGGTTCTACACATATGCTTGTATATGTGTACATATTTGTGTGTTTGTTTATATATGGGTATGTATGTATGTGTACCTCTATATAGAGGTATGCATAGAAATCGAGTCATGTGTTTTGGTGGTTCCTAATCTGTGCATAAAGTAGATATCATCTCCTTTCAAGAGAGTAGCATATAAAGAGATATTTGATATGTGAATGGAAAAATCAGTTAAAAATTGAATGTTGTGTTATTTATTGAAAGAAGTCTGATTTTAATGTACTAGTCAAAATGGATGTGAGAGCAGTAGGGTTCATGCAAAGCGGAAAGTACTGGATATTGGTGGACCTATACATTGACACATTGATTTATTTTCGTGTCTGTTCATACTATTTGGATGCTTGTGGTTTGAAGTTTCACATTAAGCTCTGAAATTGAAACCTAAGGCTATATTTGGGTTATCTGCTTAACTGACCAACACCACTCAAAAGTGATTGATAAATTTGTTTAGTCAAAGGCACAAAAAAACACTTAACCTGGATTACTTTATTTCATGGTGGAGAGTGAAATAAAATTAAATGACCAGAGCATGCTCTCTCTCTCTCTCTTTCTCTCTCTCTCTTTCACTTTTTTCACAACTTTACCCTATTAAGCTTGGGGACACCAACAAAACAACAACACTATACAGATGGTTAAACCTAGTTAGGTGGTGGTTAGCTACTCGACATCCAAACGCAGCCTAATTGAGTTGTTTTTGGCCCAAACAAATTTGAAATTGGGGCTGGCCTGGGGATTTCAACCAAAACTAATTTTTGGTGCCCACTCAATATATTTCTTGGCTACCTATGCTAGCTTTTTCTCATTTTATCATTTCTTTCTACTTTTCTCTTTGTAACATTACCTTCCTAATAAAAATTAGAGAAGAACAGGTTCAGGTTTTTTAAATCTCAAACACCAGGAGCATTTTGATTTTCTTTTGGTAGATTGCCATTAAGCAATAAACTAATATACTATATAAATATATATTTAACAACATATATATTTTTTTAAAGTCTTAACTTGCTTGGCGTGAAACTAGTGAAGCTATACATCTAAAGGTTCAGTACATGAATTTCCTTTGGCAGGCTGTTAGTTTGTGTTCCAGATTATTATTGATTCTTAAAATTTCAATTGAGAATAATTTACTGTTATATGATTTTCAAATGAAGATTATCAAAACTAATGTTGCAACCATTCGAACCGCAAAACTTTAAACTCATTTTGCCAGCCAAAAGCAGAAGTGAATTTTCAAACTTGGTTATTTTGTATATCTCAAGATACAAATCTTTATTTTGTATATCTGAAGATACAAATCTTAAGAATTCTCTTCATTTTGTCATTGGACCATGCCTTGCAAAGAGAGAGGGAATGTAAGCTTATTTTTGTTTCCAAACAGAAAAAAATTATTGAGACTACTTGTTTTTCAGATTTCCTTTATCAGTCTATACAGTGTTGCGTCCAACAATTAGAGCTATGCGTTGTTTGAATCTATTATATTTTAGTGACTTTTGCTGCAATATATATTAAGGGGTCATTATTTAGTGCAGTGGAAAAAGGCTTGGGCTGACTAGCTGGGGCAGCTACTATGTGCCAAAAAATATCAAAGGTTAGGTCTGTCACTAGTTTGCCCCTGGATCCTGGATTGTTAGGATCATAATGGGTAATGCCCCTTTTTTGCTGCACTATGTATTAGTATACTATGTTGCACAATGTAGGCCCTAGGCTGATCAGGATGTGGGTTACATTTGACAATTAGGAATTCTTTTTGTTCTTAAAAAATGAAAAATTAGAATTTTAAGATGAAAAGTTAAAATTTTGAGTTTCAACAACATCACTTGCAAATTTTGGTATTGTATGAGTTTTGTGAATATAAAATATTGCTTATCTTACACTAATCTGTTTGGACTTGAATCTAAAATTTATTGATTCTTTAATTGTAAATCAAATTGATATGCCACTGCAGACCAAATGACTGAAGAATCCTCAGTATCCCTCTTCTTCCCATCTCTTATTTTGCCATCCTATAAGGCAACCTGCTGAGATCTTTACCTTCAGAAATAACAATTGTATTGAAATGAAACTATAGTAATTGCTCCACTATGTGTTTGCAGGAACTAGAGGCATTGTAGACTATACAAACTATGATGACATGAAATATGCGGTGGGCTACTACTCAATTACAGCTAGAAAATTTCATTAAATTTATATTGTTTGTTAGGTACCATATGAACCTGATCATCTAAAATTATGTTTGTCTTTAACCTTCATGCAGATCAGGAAACTGGATGACTCTGAGTTCCGGAATGCATTTTCTCGGGCGTATATAAGGGTATAACCATCGCACATCTTTTGTATCCTTTTCTCCTTCTTATTTGATGGCCTTTTCTCATGCAATGCTGTTCTGGTGATATAGGTAAGGGAATATGACTCAAGGCGAAGCCTCTCTAGGAGCCGCAGCCGTTCTTATTCCAGAAGCAGAAGCCCTAGCCATAGTCCCAGTTACAGCCGAAGCAGGAGCCGCAGCCAAAGGTATGATGAAAATTTTTGGATCATGGATACTTTGTGGAAGTGGACGATCCTTAAGTATGAGTGAATTTGTTGTGCAGCAAGTCTCCGAGAGGCAGGTCAGCATATCGCTCATTATCTAGATCTCGATCGAGATCTGTTTCATCTCAGTCTCGTTCGGGGTCAAGGGGCAGCTCTCTGTCAGGGTATGCTTTTCTTTCATCCTTACTGGTTATCCATGCTTTTGTGGATGTGGGTTTGAGACACTTTAGTAATTGGACATTGAAGCACAAAATCTCTAAAATCTGGATACGCCATCAAAATCTCTAAAATCTGAATATGCAGATGGCGTTCCTTGACTTCAAACAATGAGCTATTAAAACTTTTGGTTTTTATCTTTTCTGTCTTGAATGTTATTTCATCCTTTCCTTAAGCACAAATGGTGAGTTATCAGAAGTCATGGCCTGCAATGTTGTACTGCAATTTTGTTGTCTCTGCTGTCTTGTTTCTAAGCATTTTTAGTGTACTTCAGGATAACATTTAAAATATTTGTTGAGATGGAAGCTTTGTACGATAACATTGAAGGTAGCTCTTAAAAATAAGGTTTCTTAATGCCAAATCCAAATTGTCAGGAGAGTCCTTAAAGTTTACGATCACGCCTTTTGTCAAGTTTGCAGTGCTTTAAGCAAGTTAGCCAATCATAGAATAACCTCTAAACTTTAGTTTTTAAGCAGATGGAGAACCTTGAGTCATTACTTGATTCTGATTGATGTATTATATTGTGATTTGTGAGGGACTGTGATAATCTTTAGGTTCTATGGGGGAGTTCTATATTACAACTTCCCTAGGACTTGAATTTTAGTTATATGTTAGGTTTTGTGTTAACTATATATTCTTCATGATATTGGGAAGGATGAAAACTTTATTCAGGAATTGGAACCTGCTGAAGGATAATGCATAAGCACTTGTCAAAGCCTTACCGAGTGTTTTGTTTTTACAATATCAAATGGGTGCACCAATTTTGAACCTTTCCACTGTCATAAAATTTCCATCTTACCAAATCTTTGTAACAGAACAGGATATTTTAGTTTTCCATGCCTTGGTAAGAAGTAGCTTAGTCAATGGCTAGAAGCTAATTAAACTAGTATTCTTTTTTTAATTGTTTAAATGAGTTTTATACGATGGTTGTATTCACAATTGAGGATAACATTGGTGAGGCCCAATCTCAAAGGGCCAATATCAGGCCTACCCGGTAAGCCTGAACTCTCCTTTTCTTTTTTTGTTTCCTCCCCTCATTTAGGATCTAATTAGGCATTTTTTTAGTGCCTAAGCTCGTAAAAATTCAGTCTGTGTTGGGCAGGCTGGGTAGCCACTTGACTCATGATCAGCTCTACGTGCGCGTGCACACACACACATATTCTCAGGCCAGGCTGGGTTTTTTTCTTAAATTTTTTTAGGCTCAGCTTGATTTTTAGATTGGGCCTACTTTTTGCACAGGCTCATCTCACATGCCTAGTTTCCAGCAAAATTTTGACTTGGGTTGGGTGGGCTAGGCAGGCCACTTGGCCTGTGTTCAGCTCTACTTGTAATGATCAAACACTTGAGTTAGAAAGTGGAGACATAAAAGAATTATCTGTGTTGAATGGTGACATTTGCAGTGAGATGTGAGGTTGCTCTTGAGATTATTTTTATAAAGGTTGAGAGATGATGGGAAGGCATAAGATAATTAATAGCCTTGATGTATTTTATGATAATAAATTGTTTGTTATGATGGGGAAGGATATATTAAATAAATCTTAGATAGTTAAAAGTTATCAGTTTCTGGAATTTTTGAATCTGATCTCAAAAGTTTGTCAACATAAGTACACAGCTACTGTTAAAGGTTATCATTTTTTTCAGCTATTCATAGTGCCAATATCTTACAGAATGTAAAATGGACTGGTAGGTTAGTATGCTGTAAGAAGGAATAATGGAAACCACTTGAAGTGTTGTTATGATTTGTGCACCTAAAAAAGACAATTATCAAGCTATCACTTGCCAGTCGATAGAGAGTTTGTTATTGTATTATCACTTGGTATCTATCCTGTCTACTTGGCTTCTGTGTGTTGTTAGTGAGGTAATATGACTTGTTTAGCCTGTTATTACCTTCTTTTTGACCAAACAATAATTTGAAAATCACATTTCATAATTATGGTTGCTGAAATGAGGCCAAATTAGTTTTGCAATTGCTTAAGACACAGATGAAGATATGGGATCATCATGTGAGATAGCTAGAAAATGTGTTGTGAAAGCTGTTGTTGCTATCTAGTTGGAGATAGGCAACTATTTTGGTTGATGAGAGCATGTGGTACAAACTACACATTTTTAAAGAATGGTCCGTATTTTGGTCTTTAGATGCAACCTGGTTGGAGATGGCTTTAGCATCCTGTCTTCCCTGTTCGTTTTGGTCTGGTTTGGCTCAACCTGATCAACTTTATTTGGGGAGATTATTGTGGTTGGGGTGTTTAGAGTAAGAGTGCAACTACCAGGATTAATAGTTGGTATTTTTTTTTTTGATGCAATGCAAAAATTTATGTGTGGAATTGTATTTATGCTATGTACATTAAAGTGCCTATTATTATTTGAGAGGAGAGCATGAGGGTGCCAAGAAGAAAATACTTTGCAAACCCTAGCTGAAACAAGTTGACATTAATCCAGTCAGGCTGGCAAAAGGCCTGCTTGACCATCTTTGGATTAAACTGGAGGTCAACCTGGTTGTCACTGTTCACCCTCTGAATATGAGGAGAGATCCTTCTTGATTAAACTTCTGAGGATATTCAGCCTCTGGATATGGGGAGAAGAAAATACCTCGCAGACCCTAGCTGAGACAAGTTGATATTATTCCATTCAAGCTGCTGGCTTGTTTGAGAGGGGAGCATGAGGGTGGCAAGAAGAAAATACCTTGCAAACCCTGGTTGAAACAAGTTGACATTAATCTAGTGAAGCTGGCAAAAGGCTTGCTTGACCATCTTTGGATTAAACTGAAGTTCAGCTTGGTCATCACTGTTCAGGCTTTGAATATGGGAGAGATCCTTCTTGATTAAATTTCAAGTTAAAGTTGGCTGGCAATATTCAGCCCTGGATATGGGGAGAGATCCTTCTGCAGCTTCTATAGCTCTTTGCAGATTATCTTTATTACCTTTGGCTATGTTACCGTTGCTCTTGCAGCTATTTTGCTGTTAGCTTCCTTCTACCTTCAAATGCTTTGTGCCGTTGTATAGGGAAAAGGGGGTTGATTGTATGCCTCTAGAAAGAGGAATTGTGGACGATTAGGAAAAAAGGGTAACACTGATGGATTACTGTTAGCTTAGGTTGACATTGATGCAGGCCAGACCCTATGGTCTTGAGTAATATTAATGGGATCTGACCCAATATATCAGTTCCACAATTATTCATCTGACCCAAACTATCAGTTCCACAATCACTGACCTGACCCTACACATCTGCTCTAATAAGCTGATTTGGTCCATATGCATTCTTAGAAGTTAGAAATGTAATTGAAGGTACACAATTCGAGAATGTCTTAAAGCTAAAAGTGCCACTTGGTACAACTGTGGGTTATGTAACATCTAGCTTGTCTCCCATAGCAGTTTATTTTTACTTGGTGAATTTTACATCTTCCATGGTAGCGTGCTTGTGTGAGTCATGGCGATTGTCTACTTTGTTGTGATGCTCCATGCAATAAATTTTCTTGAGGGGCTTTCTTCTTTGCGCTTGGATGATGACCTTTGCCTCTTGAGGCTTTCTTGCATGATATATGTGGTATGTCTTGCCAGATTTTGGCACATGGTGTGCTTTTGCATCTGCACTTTCAGGTGGATATGGTTCCCTTCTCTTGATGCATCAAATAACAAATGTTTGTTCATTTAGGCACGTTATTAGGAAATCATGTTGAGCAAGACAGCTGTATGATGATATACTTGTGAATTCAAATTGTTATACATCAATGGTCTCTATGCGATGTCCTCTCCAGGTGCTCGCTTTGGTGCTGACGTGGGGTGAAAAAGCCCTTGAGTGCCTCAACGGTCCCCAGGTGAGGCAAGGTTACTAAGATGATGCCTAGGTGAGCACCTGGGGCAAAGTGAGAGGAGCTTGGTCAAGCATTTTCTCTAACGTCTAGAGTATTCTTCCTGTCCTATTTTGCCCATTCTTTTAGAGCTTTATTAGCTTTACTTTGAGAGGGTTTTTTGGTCTGTTGGAGTCCTTGTAAATAAATAGCTACTCTAGGATATTCAGTAATTCACTTTTTATATTATGTTTTGTTTAGAAGTATCAAACATGTTTTGAAGTGGTATTTTGCTATCATATTTGAACCTTGAAAAGCTATTAGAGGCTCTACAGTGGTTTATTTTTGCCAACTTTGGTTTAGAGACATGACATAGGAAGTGGCATTTTTATTTGATGTTTTAAAAGATGTGAGATATCAAATGTATTTTCAGGACAATTATGATTTTTAATATTGATACTTGAATAACTAATCTTATAATGATTATATTATTTTTTGAAGTGGCATTTTTTGAACTTTTTTGAATTAGTGCCTTGCTTTTTTAAGGTGAGTGCCTTTTTGCTGCCCAGTGCCTAATGTGACATATGGGTTCTATTGCCTTACCAGCACTTCTGATTTCAACAACCTGGGGGATCCATACCAAAATGATGCATGAAAATATTGGTTTGCCTAATTGATCGATGCTATTAAGGACATGGTAGAGCTTTGGATAACTGACATGTCATGGCTATTTTTGTCCTATTTATCTTCCATCCCTTGTTTTCTACTAGATTTTTCTTGTCTTCTTTATCCTCATTGTTTGAAAAATGTATGATGCTGTAACAATACAGTGTCGTCTGTTGCAATATTTTGGTGGGACATAACTCTTAGTGGTTATTTATTAGGATCATGTAGCTTTTATGTGCCCTCATACTTCAAATCTCAGGCAAATATGATTCTTACAGTAGCTTAGGCCAAATTCTATCTTTGCACTCATGAGTTGTGTTCATCTAAATTTTTTTAGATTTCTTGCTTTCAGACTTCTGCATGTCCTGTGTTTTCTCTGTCCTTTTCTCCTTTGCATTGTTATCTATATGCTTCTGGTTAAGTTTTCCTCTCTATTTTAGAGTGTGTATCCATGATAAAGAGCATTCCAAGCTTCCTAATTACCATATGTTTTTGAAAGCTGCCTTGTTTGTTTTCTAGATACGGGCTTATGCGGCGATCAGGGGATTGCAAAGTAGGGACTTGATGGGATACTGTCCAAGTGCCTGCAATCTTTTGGTTGGTGATGCATGCTGTTCTATAAAGTGAGAAGCCTTGGAAACCTGACTTTTTTTTAATTACTGTATGTGTTATATGGATGGGTTGAGTGGAAAAACAGCTAGTACCCATCAGAGTCAAGTGGGGGAATGAATGGATGGGTGGCGATTTAGAGCAGGATTACTCAGAAGTCAGAACTAAGTGGAAATGTGATTCATGAATCAGCAGTAGAAAGATTTCATCATTCTTCAAGTTCATCTCACTATTTAGGGGTTGTGCTCAGGAGGCTGGATATGGATTTTGGTGGTACAAATAGAAAAGTATTTCTTCACTCTTTGAATCTTAGATATAAATTCTTTTGTTTTCTCCATAGGTTTTTGCTATCTGGTAGCTGGCAGTTCCATTATAGCCACCCTTGATTATGGCTGCTATTTTCCACGTCCCATCTGGTGTTGTTTCTCCATTTCGTATTGCAATGATTTAAAGAATGATCAACTGCTTATTTTTCTGTGCTGCTAAAGTTATCAGAATTTCTGCTTTCAATATGTTACTCTGATGTGAAAGAGACATTGTTGCCTTTGGATCAAAGTTGAAAAAGCAACTGAATGGATATTGTGGGTATTGAATTCAGTTGTTTCTGGAAATTTTGCAGATCACGATCAAGATCCAGATCACCAATTGCTTCTGTAAGTTTTTACCTTACCATAGCATTCAGTTGATTTGTTATTATTATTATCGCTTCTGCTCTTCTTTTTCTTCATCAACCTGTGGATCAACTGAAATTATAACATGCAACCCCCACAGAACAAAAGAGCAAGCGAGAGCCCAAGGGAGCAGAGCAGGAGCAGGAGCTTATCCCGGTCTCAATCTCCTGCTGTATGAGCCTCGTTACCTGTTCACTCGTTCCGTAGTCAGATAATATTATCGTTTCGATGATTGTTTTTTTCTCCCTCCTTGGCCAGAAATCTGATGGTAGCCGATCCGTTGATTCGAGAGACCCTTGAGAAGGAAATGTAGCTGCTTGAGCTGAATGGGTGCAAAATTTTACAGAAGACTGGAAATTCTTAGGCATTTTGATATGCTGTTAGAAATGTTCTTAGATGTCAGAACTATTGAGAGAGTTGATCTCAGGACATGATGGTGTTTGTCTCATAAATATGCATCTTTTTCTATTTACTGGTTAATTTATCGGGTATTGATTTGTAGTCTGTAGGATTTTATTAACCCTTCTTATGTGTTTAAGAGTAAGCGTACTCCTGATGCTGCATTTTATTAATAAAGACATATCTAATACTTCTTGGGTTACCCATCTATATAATCTATGTTATGGTGTAATGGTGTTTTGACCTGTTCGCTAAAGATTCTTAGCGAAACGATATGTAGCGTGGTGGTAAATGTCGAGACATTAAAGAAGAAGTTCGTTCTCATGGGAAATGGTCGTCCAATGTTGGAGTTCCCTCACGGGGAGTAAAAATCCTCAACATTGTCCGTCTCTCCGTGCCATCTCTCACCTCACTTGGCTCTCCATCGAGCCTTCGGATGATCCTTGCAGTCGCTCGAGTCTTCTTGACGAAATCTAAATCTATTAAAAGCGGAGTTGTTTATTTTCCTCCATCCATTTTATTTGATTTGTGCATGATTCGAAGTCAGATTGATTATTATTATTATTATTATTCATCCAAATCTTAGAACCAACCTAAATTTTTAATTTAATCTTCAATATTGGAATCAAAATTAAAACCATCCATCTGTTTGCATGTGAATTGAAATCATCGCCTAGAATCAACCTATATTTTTAATTTTATTTCTCAATATTGGAATTTATAAAATAAAATAGTCATTGTAAGAGTTGGGAGAAGGGAAATTTGAGGCCCATCGTTCACAGACTTCTTAATAAAAAGGGGAAAAAATGGCGGAAAAAAAAAAAGAAAAAGAAAAATAAAAATCTAAGGAGCCGTGGACACATTCCTTATGGCATGTCATGATATGCATGCATCTCACCTTCCTAATGCCCCACATCTCTAAGACTAGACTAAATGGTCCTAGGCAACACATCTCCAGCTTCGATTAGGTGACTACAAAAGCCAAAATAAATTTTGTCAGTGGGGTGGATTCAGCAAAAGTGATTAAAACCTGCGCACCTCTCCCAAAAATCATCTCCAAGCATAAATTATATTTATGTACCCTACAGTTTCCAGCTGGATTACTTCCGAAAGATGGTTTTGAGTCTCAGTTCAAAGAGGCAACTCAGCCTCTCCTTACATAAAGAAGTCATTTCAGTTTAAAGCAAACACTCGTGCACCATGTCATGAATTTGGCCCTCGCATGAAGGACTGCACACGAGCAACATGGGCAGGCTGATAAGATGAGTTCTCTGACCAGACTTGAGACGATGACCTCTCAGATCCTGCCCGGGGCCACATACCCACCCTGTGACTGGAATCTGATGCACCAGCAGATTGGGAATAAGGTACCCACCAAGCTGATTCCCTCTCAACAGGAAATAGTTGATAGGGAACAAACTGGTCCCTTTCCCATGATGCATAGAAGTGGCTCCTGGCACTGTTCTCAGCATCGATCAGACTGCGACCTGATGGACCAGCAGAAGAAGGGAGCAGGTAAAAGCCAGTGTGATCTGGCAGAGAGAGTGGCGTTGGCCCTAAGGTAGCCAGACCCCTTGAACCTCCTGACCGCTGTATACCTGCGAAGATGGTTCCATGTATATTTTGCGAGTTTTGATGATCATGAACAGTCAGGCGAGCTCTAAGATATGGCGGAACCAGCGAGGGAACAAAAGAGCTAGTAGCTCTGGCTCTAGAACCAGATCTGGGAGGAGAATAGAGGCAAATAAATCAGTCAGCATCATAAGTGACCAGGATATCTTACACAAAACAAAATTTTACCGACATCTGCCACACCTCATACTGTGTGGCTGAATCTCCTGGAAGCAAGGAAAGTGCCAACCAAGAGATATCAGATATAGTGAAGGAAAGCAGGAAATGACATTCTAGTACTAAAAGACTACATGCAGAATCATCATTACAGGGCTGCCACTCTTAAGAGGTAGGACAGAGAGCTGAGAAGTTCATTGATTTTAGATTACTCCAGAGAAAATTGATGGATGAGCAACCATGGGAGCTGGTTCTAAAATGAATATGTCATGAATACAAGAAAAGAAGGTTATCAAAAAGCAGAACGATCAGGCAACAAAAAAAAAAAAAAAAAATCAGGATTTGGAGGGATATCTTAAAACCTTTGTTGGGGAATCGCATTTTGAAACAAATGTTATTGTTGCGCACCACCAGAGACCACAAAAATCTATGGGCATTTTGTAATTAGAAAAAAATGAAAAAAATAACTAAGACAACATTCCATTATTTGAAGTTAAGCATCACTTACCCATGCCCAAGAAGAAAGGGATGGACAAGAGACCCTGCCCTTGGTGGACCATCAATATCAAGCCTTGCAGCTCTTGTTGCAGAAGAAGCTGAAGCCTGCTCAGGACCACCGATATGGCTGTTAGGTGGGGAATATGATTGCGAATGGTGTTCCCAACTATGATACTGCAGATCAATGGGAGGTAGCGGGTGAGCAGTCTGGACATCTGTCAGCCTTGGAATGTGACTCCAGTGATGGTGATATCCAGGACCATCAATAGGACTTTCAGAGGAAACATGGGAACTTGAGGAAGATGAAGCTTGGAGTGGCTGCAGGTAAGATACATATGGACGTGGATGAGCTGCTGATGAAGTAGCTGGATGATCAGTAAAGATGGCATGATGTCCCAAAAGATCATGGACTGCAAAGCAGAAGATTTTGATATGTTACTACCACAATATTCCATAGGCATAAATAACTAATCATTTTCAGGAAAAGTACAAACTTACAAGCAATAGGTGGAGAAGATTCCCCTTCCCTAAAAAAGAAAGTCAACGGAGCGTGAAACAATGCCAAGAGACAATATCATCATATGGTCAACAACAATTATTAAGACCAAGCAAGAAGGCATGCATATGCTGGTGAAAGATTTGACTCATGCCACCGCAGATAAACTTCAGCAAAATCAATACCAATTAAATTATATACATACCTAGGTTGTCATGAAGCAATGAAAATTTATTCAAAAATGAAGATCCAGTAGAAGCAAGGCTCTCATTTTGTTTATAAATGAAGATAGTAAATATTCATTTGTATGTATGTGCGGGCACGTGCTCTACAAATGAGAAAATTTATTTTTTTGAGATTTAGGAGCGTCAATGATTTTGGACAGCATAGCAAGACATTCCTCTGCCATTTCTTTTAAAATGCAATGTTCTACTTACGGCAACTTGAGGTGTTGAGGCTTGACATACTGTATTGAGATGTCCTAATAAAGAGCTCCCTAATGGAGGGCATTTTAGTTCTCCACATTTGGAGGTGACAAACATAATCTTCATGATATCTCATCTAAAACTGTACTTCATATCAATTTGTGTATGTATGCATGCATGGTCATGGATTTCCTTGAGCTGTACGAATATGTTCTCATGTTCCTTTCTTTTTCAAAACACTAAAGTGTGCAGCATTTCAGAACATCTTGATACTTTGCTTTTATTATAAAAAGGTCTAGGTACTGCACCATCAATGAGTGCATGGAAGTGGAGCAAACAGGGATTTGAGAAGGACTAGGACCAATGAATTGTATAAGAACAACAAATGGAAAGATTGAGCCAATGAAGAATTGGAAACTTCTAGCACAAACCGACTACCAAAAGTTAAATATTTTTGATTCCCTGGATTCTCAAGTTCTGTATTGAAAGAATATCAGTTAGTCCTACAATTGAGTCTTAATTCTTTTAGCTAGCAAATAAGCATCATTAGGACGTCTCAATGGCAATAGGCTGGCACCACAGCTTTGAGTCATACTCTATACCGGTTTTAGACGTATTATCCATTCCAAGTCAGAAAGGAGGTTTTTCAGTGTATGCACTAGCAGAAGATAATAGTAATGAAAATAAAATTAGCAAGGTGTCAGATGTCATGACATAATAATGAAAATGAAATGAAGTTCTTAGCATAATTGCACATGCAATAAAACCAATGTTTCAGGAACATTCTGGAGCCTCAAGACTAATGATCCTTTGTCACAATTAATTTTTAAATTAAGACATCAAGGGACATACTTAGTTTAACCGAAACCACTTGGTACATAGACAACACTCACAAAATCATTGATTTAGTAACTGGACAACAAACAAAAGGTAGCTTCTATTCATCTCCATCGAACGTTCAAAGAATGGAAGCAACTTATTTTAAAGATAGAACATAGCCAGTACAAGAAAACACAGCAAGACAAAATGCATTAGCACAAGTTAGAAGACAACAGATGCAGATAATTCCAGCAAAGCAAAATCTAGTTCCTCAAGTTGATATATATAACTAACATGAAGTTTCCTAGTGACAAACTTTAGAATAGACAACCAAGTTCCCTTAAAGATAATAGCCAGTGAATCACATATTAGTTGTCCTTAAGGATAATAGCCAGTTAATCATATTCAACAGAACCATGTTTACATTTCATAATCTTTCAGATATTCACACAGGTCAGATCCAACTATATGTCATATGTTTTTAGCTAGCAGCAATGCCTCCATAAAAGCAGATGGAACTGAACTTGTCATTATATGAAAATATGCTATACTTACTCAAATGATGGAGCCTGCGTTAACCTACTAAATGGGCACCAATGAACTCCAAATGGCTGCATAATCAGATTAAAAGGTTAAACCAAATTAGAAATGTCACAAGATTCTGCTATATTTGGGGAATATCCCAAGGATACAACTGTCAATAAGAACCATTATCAACACTTAAGAACATATTTTTCAAGTGAAAAACAGAATGGAAGTGATCATTGGAAAAAAGCTCAATCATGATACTTAACAAATTAGTTGGAAAAACCGAAGCATAGCTGTATGCACTTTTCCTGATATAATTACTAACATGAAAGATGACTAAAACAGCAAGTCTCTTCAACTATATGATAAAAGAGACGTTCATTTTGACTAACATATAACTATGCCGACAAAGACCAAAAAGCAAGCAACAGACAACATATCAGGCATACTCCCAGACCAAGTGATGAATGTAAGATAGAATGGGAATACCGTAAAGTTGACAAGACATACATGTGGAAGGAATCATGATTTAGAAGCACTTCAAAAATGCACCTGAGACCAATTTGTCATGATATTTTATATCAATGAGAATAACACAGAAAGAACCATCTGAAAACTTTGTGTAAAGTCATGCTCAAGCATATCTGCATTTAAACAACAAAGTAAAGACAAATTATGGAGAATCAAACAGCAGTCATACAGAAAGCAAACAGCAGACCATGCTGGCAGTGACCTGCACAACATGGTGTATCCTGAAAAAAGAGCAAAATTTGAGCAACAACACAACACATGACAGCACATGCTGTTCAAATCATAAAGGACCCAAGGACGGTAAGAATACAGCTGCAGTCCGTCTGATTTGAATGCCATGAGTCCTATCTTGTGTTATCAAATAAAAACTGAGTTAGTAGCTTTGCGGGAGAGTGAGAAAGCAGCATGAGGAAGAGATGCTCTCACACAACAACAACAACAACAAAGCCCTAATCCCAAATCAGTTGGGTAAGAAAAGACGCTCTCATGAAAATTTTAAAAAAATGCCCAGAAAGCATAAAACATAATAATATTAAATGCATTAAATTGGAAAAAAAAATAAATCTACTCAGCTGTCACATTTTAAAGAAACATATGATTTAGGCGATCAAAAAGAAATGGTAAGATGAATGTTAAATGTCTAAAAAAAGGCCGATCTAATAAAATAGTTAAAAGAGTAATAACAGATGTTTAAGATTGAAGGGATATGTGAGCATGTGAACTTTGGACAAAGCAGCAAATTCGGCTAAAAATTCTGGCTGCTAATTTTGCAACTCCTAAACAAGTTTTCTTGGCTTACCCCTCTGTATGCCCTTCTACTCAAAATCAACCTCATTTATCTACAACATTCTCCCTTAATTATTAGGAAATTGTCAGAACAAGTAAATAATTAAAGCAGGCAAGAAATGAAAATGGAGAAATTTTTGATACCATCAAAAAGCAGAACAACAGGAAAGATAGAAAAAAAATAAAACCTAATACTTTTGCAGATGTGTTTAGACAACTATAATTCTATTAAAAGTATCCTATTGCATTTAGATAAAATGTCCAGAGTTTAAACAGAATGAGAGACAATGGGCAAACTTTTTTTTTTTCTTTTTTTTTGAAAAAACCTTTTAGAACAAGCAAGCTATAAAATGAACACCAAATTTAATGAATAAGAAAACTCTGTGTGGTCAAAGAACAGAACAGATAGGTGAAAAGATATCTTCAATGCTATGGAAAGAAAAGCAACATATATATGAATGGCTAAATCTACAGTCATGGAAAACAAATAAATTCATCTGTCACCATACCATCTCTGAATAACTAAGTTCATAGAGGTCTTCATCATGTACCCAGTCATCCATGCTTGGCTCTAGCAGTTGGCGCGGACTGCTTGCATAGAGCCAATTGCCAGTCTCAACTTTTCGACAATTTGGGCATTGCATGACTCCCTTAGCATTAAATGCAGAGCCAATACAATCTGAACAATTTGTTAAACAAACAGCAATGAGTATTTAAAGACTTGCACATTGTCGGAAGTGTTTCTAAATTACCTAAATTTTTTAACATTACATTAACTGCATATAAATTCAAAGTAATGTATACATGGAAAGAGGAATGACAACCAACAAGTGAACATGATAGCCATTTTTAGAAACCCACGAAGACCAACAAAGTCCAACTTATCATACGACATGTAAAAAACTTTCAAACCATGTGATTGATGTTGTGCACTACACAACTTTATAATTGGTAAATAATGTCTATAAAAAAAATTTATAATAGGTGAACAGACATTGGACAAGAACAAATTCATAATTATTCCGTAAAAAAAAATTAGCATGAAGATGACATCTTGTCTTAAATTCTAAATTATACATTATGTCATATCCAAATTGGAACCCTTGACAAATTTATGTTTTCTCAGCTTGCAAGGATAAAAAATAGCAATGTAATTAGGAGATTGGGGCTGGCTTCACGAACCTATCCCAACATTCATAATTGGTCAAAGACATATTTTTAGTGCTGATGGTCATCTCCAAGTTCCACCTATCACTGTCATCAAGCCTTCTCAGTCTTCACCAACTAATCTAAGAGCATCCTTATCAAGAGTATGTCTTATGGAGCATGATTAAGCATTAAATACCTTAACCACGAAATTTAACTTTTCCTTCTAGACATTCTTGGAGCATTATCACAAGTTCATTTCTTTCCAATCTTAGCTAACCTTGGCTTACCCACATAGATAAAAAAACAAATAACTTCTATCACTGCCATGGATTCACGACAGCTCACTCCATAAAGCATCTCCATTCAATATACTTAACTCTAATTGGAAAAGAATCTATGCATAGCATTTTTTTTATTATTATTATGCAACACCTAGAAGCAATATAAGATTCCTATGTCTCATCTGAACAACCATAATAACCAACTCTACATATATGACCATAATTTCTCCATATTCATAATTGATTCCACCTCAATTTGGAGTCAACAACCAATAATACATTATGTAGACTAAAGGTCTTCATAGTTAACACCACAGTAAACTCGACTTGCAGACTAATAAAGTCAACTACTAGGCCACACACTCTTGTCACAATCAATCAAAAAATCACCTTATAATACACCAGTCTTGTCAAACACGCACCTAAGGCGTGAGGCACAAGTCGCTAAGGGTTAGGTGCTTTTAATACCCTAGGTGCACCTTAGCGCAAGGTGCCAAGGGTTAGATGCTTCTGATACCCTAAGTGCACCTTATTGCAAGGCGCCAAGGGTTAGGCATTTCTGATACTCTAGGTGTACCTTCTGATACCCTAAGCGAGAGGCCTTGATCTAAACACACATGAGGTGAAAAAAAGCAAGCACTTTTAATCTGAATTGAGATGTAAGAAAAGCGTATCTTTCTTTATAAGCTATATTTGTTATATTTTTTAAGCCTATCATATTTATTAGACTATATTGACTTTATGATGTACTATCACATACACAATTATTTTTCTTAACCTATAAAAAAGTTAAAAATTGAAAGACAAAAAAATAGAACATCAAAAATTATGCTATCTAAGAAAAATGAGGAAAGACATTAAGGAGCTGCAGATTTTAGCTGAGAAAGAGGAGGCTTTCTATTGAGCTAATTGGCTAAATATATTACTATCATAATTTTTTTAGCTTTTTTTTATTATGTGTCATAAGTCTTGCTTATATAAATTAGTTTATCATTTATTTCAAAAATATACGCCTCCCTTTGCTCAGACCCTGGTTTACACTTTGCGTCTTGCGTCTAAGCTTCAAGAGCTCTTTGTGCTTAAATGCATGTAATGCTTTTAACAACACTGTAATGCACCTAGTTAACTTTCAATATGCTTATTTGAGCTTTCATTAAAAAAAAAGTCAAAATTACTTGTCTTTTTATCTAGCAAAGATAGAGATGGGTGGAGAAATATCTCAAAGAAGTGGAGCCAAACGTATAAAGTAGGGAGGTGCATCTGGGGCAAAACACAATCAATGCATGTTTTCTAAGCCTTAGATGGCTCCATAATGCTACAATAAAGAGAATATAAGAACCCAAGATGAGAATGTCAAAGTGAAGGGTGGTAGGCCTAAGAAGGTTAGATTAAGAAATAAGTGAAATCGCAAAAAATAAAGATGAAGTGATAGAGAGATGCCAAGAGAAATTTAAGAGGCTCTATCAGGGACAAGGGCTTGTATGTGTTGAAGACTCAACAAAATGAAGAGGAGAAGGCTTATGTTAACACAAAGAGTTGTGAACAGGGGATTTGGAAAAGCTTGAATTGATAGTGAATGTAGTTCCCGGAAAGTAGGAACTTATTCTGTTGTAGTTATGCTTACTAGCATTCAGCATGTATGAGCACATGATTCATCCTGGAGGCAGGATTATTAGATAAATGGTTGTGAATTCATCAGTTTGTGAAATTGATGGTTGTGGTCCTATTTGATTTAGATTTTTTTTTTCCCACATTTATGTAGAATGGTAGATAAGATCCACTTTCAATGGATGATACGGAGAGTGCTAAAACCAGGAATGATGCACTTAATAAAGAAAGATGTTTATAAAATAGAGAAAAAGATAATGGAAATATCTAGTAGACAGTTTTTTGACTTAAGGGAGGAGATGACGTGACTTTGGTTTCTTCTCTCCCTCTTTATTAGAGATGACGTGCCATCCATCAAATGTTCCTTATTACATAAAGCAATGCACATCGCACATGCAAAGATCTAATAGGCATAGCGTAAAGCAAAACCAACAAGTGATCAGAAACAGAACTCTTCAATGTGTCAAAAGAAAGGTGACTCCCAAATCTGTTAGAAATTTATTGGTACAAATATTACATCGGAGTATGAGAAAGCCTTCTCTGAAGGTACACTTTTGTTATGATATTTACCGTTAGAATGAAAAAAATAAAATCTCAAATTTTATTGACCAATACATAATAATTAGTGTATATGGGATGTTTCTCAAGTATTTTTCATCCATTGGCATTAAAGTTTTGGTTCTATAAATTATAAAGCAATTGCATGTCCACCACACCAACAACAAATGTGGTCAGATATCAATCTGAAACATAGTGATTACAATTATCAGACCTTTGTCAGCATCTTATAGAAACAATTGAAGTGGTGGAAGCATGCTTTGACGATTACTGCAAGAATGTTATTTATGGTTATGGACCCTGATCATACAATACAGCCCATAACAGTCTAACCATTGTCAGCACGCTACAGAAACAATTAAAACAGCAGGCATATACTTTGACAACCATCCACAATTTCATTGCAAACACCCTCAAAAAAATCCAATGTTTCAGACTCGATCCTCAATCAAAATGATAAGCATGATTTTCCAATATATATATATATAAAAAGACATGCAGAAACTCCAGCTAGTACATGACAACCCATATGACCGTAAAATTCTTAGTCCACGACATTTTGTGTTGCTCTAACATGATATAGACCCTTAAAAGTGAAAAGTTATCATCACCACACCAGCAGTCCAATCAAACGAAATCAAAATTTTATAACAAGAAAACAAATCAAATTTTCAGTTAGAAACAAGAAACAGAGTAGGGTAATTTCTCCCTGAAACGGACCTAGATGAAATTGATGTCCGCATTGCAGTCTGGCCGTAGACCGATCTCCGTCACTCGTCACGATATCGAGGCAGATCGAGCAGGCGACCGTCGTCGCCCCTTCCTCGCCCCCCTCGCCTTTCTCCTCATCGCCGAAGCCCATCCTCACATGCCCTAGCCCTCAGAGACCCCCAATCCGACCGCGAACGGACCAAATCCCTCCCTCGATTTGATCCAAAACTAACGCTTCGCAAAACCCTGCAGCGCCGACCGGAGAATCTCTGTCTAGTCTCAACCTTGGATTGCGAGAAACCTCTCTTCCTTCCTCGGCCCTCCAGAGTTGCGTCTTTTATCGCGTGGTTTCGAATTGGGACTCGAGTGATCCCGTCCAATCGTCCGCATAGAATCTTATATGAGAAACAAGATCTGCCGTTCATTTGACCACCGACTTCAGCACCGACCGAACATCGTTATCAAAATCCAACAGACGGTGGAAGATGCCTGATCATGAGAGTATGGACGGTGGATCTTCACGATTGCAATGGGAATTGTGGCGGCATGGATGGGGTAGTTTATTGGTGGGGTTCGTGGAGGGATCAGAGAGAGCGACATGGACCGAGTAAGGGAAGAGATGGATCGGACGATGAAGTGTGGAGTTCTTAACACCGAACTGTTTTGGTTGGCGGCCGCTCGTCTGTCTTCGCCTGTCTCTCCACCGGGCGGTTTTAAGGCCATTATAACGCTGTACTTGATGTTAACTAATAAATTATATAAACAAAATTCTAACCATCGTTCACCCAAATATAATATATCTCTTCCATTAAAATCTCCATGCCTTCTTTAAAATATATATATATATATAAAATTTTAATCCTTAAACTTTCAATGAAAATTTATTTATGTTCTCAAAATTTTAATTTTTACGTTTTAATTTCTCATATTTTTAAAAAATTATATTCGTAACATTATATTGTATGCACAAAAATAGAAAGCTATTTCAATAATTTTAATTTTAATTCTAATTGATCATTAAAATATATTAAAATAAAAGTTTGAAGATAAAAATACATGTTAATCCTTATTTTATTGAAGCAATAATCATTTGTCAACGTGCACGTTGACAAATTGATAACAATTGCAACAATTAATTGCTGTTGCAATGACTGTTATACTTTCCCGAGAAAAACAACAGGAAAAATACCAATCAATAGCCTGGCTTTATCATTAATACCCTTGTACATTCGAGGGAGCGTAAAAGTCCGGCCAACGGGAGAACTTGTAGATATCAACGTCGATGCAACTTTGTAACTGGCTCTTTCATATATTATTTGTCGAAGAATATTCCGATGTTGTCCCCAGCTTTTTTTCCTACATAACCATTCGTATACAAAGAAAGCTTCTCCATGGATAACTGTAACTAATTTTTATCTTAAGTCCCCCTGCTCAAATTTCTCTTCCACATTTTTTGTTCATGCAGTACTGAATTAATAAATAATTGATGTTTTTAAGGATTGAGCGGAAGATAAACTTATTCTTGTAGCCCTGTGCTGCGTAAAGCTCTCTTCATGCAGTACTGAAAACAATTATGGAAAATTAAAGGATATAAGGTAAATAATTGGTGCTTTCAAGAATTGCGTAAGATAAACATCCCAGCGGCCGATACAACCGAGAAGTAAAAGGTGCAAAAGAAAGAATACCGCAAATACCAAGGAGTTTGCCTGACGAGATGCACACTTAATTCATCATTTTGAGGTGTTTAAGGAACAAATAGACTGCGTTCAATCCAGCAGAGTATCTCAGATAGAGAGATCAATGACAACAAACGCACGCACGCACGCACACAGGATGGGGGTGGGGGGAGGGCTGTCGTGGAGGGCGCAGAGGTACTCAACAAGCCTAATCACAGATAAGGCATAAAACCACAAGGCCATTCCCTCTGCTGCACTGAAACTGATTGGATCGAAGCAAGATAACATTTACAGCAGCCGTAAAGAAAGAGTCTGTTTCTTGAGGCAGCATGTAGTTAAAGAAGCAACATTGAATGATCAATATATATAGAAAAACAAAAAATAAAAAATAATAAACATAACAGAGCTTTACTGCAGCTGACTACTCGCACACCATTCCCAATGGCTTCTGCAAAGAAACCATGATGTCCCATAGACATCTTAAAAGAGTTCTTCAGAGTTGAATTTGTTCCAAGCTTCCTGTTCAATACCAATGATGAAATACACATCAGAAATGAAGAGATTGTATCATATGAAGCAGAAAACAAACACTTGCTCAAGTTCATCACAACCATTAAGATCACCTTTTCTCCCTCTCTGACTCTTGCCCACTTTTAGAACCATTAAATGGTGTCATAACCACGAAATGTGAAGGCCAAAATGATACAAACCAAAGCACATAGACCAAGTTACGAAGATTACATGACTACAGCAGGATAGCTGCAACATGTTAAGCTGGATTGAGGTCAGCCTGCCCATTGTTTTATCAAAGTTTATCTCTCAGTTCTGATAACCATTTTGTCAAGCTTACGCCTTGAAACATTTACCCAGAATCAAGATGTTCTGGCCAAAGCTCATTAAGATATGTAGCCGACCGGTCGGCTCATTTTAGTAGTTCCAGTAGTACCATTTCAGTTTCAGCGCAACAAGATTTAGCAGAAACGCTTCCCTTCCTATTTCAGAGCCAAGCCTCATTACCATGCCGAGGATGGAATAAACAAGACATGTTTGAAGGATGACAAAATGTGTTACCGCAATATTCTGTTTTGGACTATTAAAAAGCCAAAATGCTTTAACCAAAATTATAATCCATGGCTTATTCCAAAAAAAAGGAGAAATATTCATATGACAAACTCATTGCTGTAGCACTTCATTGTCATGGTCATGTAACTAAAATGAAATCAGAGGATTACTTGAGAAAACCAAAGGTCATGTTTAGGCAAAAAACATTAATTTCTATATCCAGTCTAGCGAATTAGTAGACAAGCATTTAACTCAGTCATGCACATCCACCTGCAAAAATATGATGGCTGTCATCTTTTTCTAAGCAGTTCAGCAAATTGAACTTGCATCCAAGTTGGGGGTAAACACTTGGCTTGTCCAGCACTGCCTTCTGCTTTTCCGAAGGCACTTTTTAGAAAACTTGCATGAAAGTGACTCCAGCAATGTACTTCTTATGTTTCAGTGCATGGTAAACATATTTTGCAAGAGATCAATTCACTATCAATGGCATCCAATTTTGCAAGATTTGGGAAATCTAGCATAGCAATGGATGAAAGAACAGATTGCAAGGAAGCATTATTAGGGTAAATCAGAAGGGACTCCCTTCAGAGGAAAATACATACTTAAAATGGTTTAAGAAATTGCCGATGCCTTCATGGAGAAAACTGGATATCAGTTGAGTTAGATTTAATATTGAAGGCAGAAAAGCAATTTGTTGTTCCTGTTTAATTTGAGCTTTGCTGGTACAAAGGAAAAACAGCATGGATTTTTCAATAGGGAAAAAAAAGATAGTGGAGACAGCCAGGGTCGCAATAGTTGAACACTTGAAATACAGTGATAGAAATCCAGGCTTTTTTTCATTTAAGAATGTTGACCCATACAAGTAGAAACATGATAATTATGCTGAAGTTCAATCTTGGAAAGCTTCTTCCCCCCCTCCCCCCTCCTCTCTCTCTCTCTCGGGGGGGGGGGTGTAATAGTAGTGTCTAGAATAAGAATTTGGATGTACCTCATGCATTTACAGATGATATGAATAAGATATTCAATTTAGTTCATTCAGAGAATTTGTTTGACAAAAAAAGACTAGAGTTTTCAAGCCCAATCAGCTTTCTAAGAAAGTTTTTATGGGAACAACTTGCAAATTATTGAGTCATTTTTTACTCAAAGAGTACCATAATTTTTTTAAAAAGGAAAGCTTCCTTGGGACTGGGACCTAGCCTCAACTTTTATTGTTACTGAGAACAAAAATCTTTTCAATCATCAAGATTTCTGCCTTGTTGGCCATATAAATCAAGTTTGACTCAGTTGATGCTACACTCATATAGACATGCATGCATACACACAGCATGCATGCATATGCATCAATGCTTCGTACAAGGGGCACAATGAGTATTGGTTTACTACATGTACAGGTCCATCACAATGAATTAGAAATAACACTACTCTTTTCTGATACACATAAGCAGGGTATGCAGTACTGGTTTTAGTACCATTACCAGTACCCAACAGGAGTAGTGTTAAAACAATCCAGTTCTTGGTATAACACTTGATATGAGGGGCATATTGCTTATCGGTTTACTGCAGGTGCAAGTTGGCATGCCTGATATGGATCAGCACGGTGTGGCACTACACACCATGTACGTAACAATAATGAGGTTCTCATAGATTCCCTTGATGGCCAATAATTTGCATATTCCTATGAGCTTAACTAGTAAGCAGTATGAAAAACAATAACAACTTCAACAACAAAGTTTCAAAAATAAAATATAAATCAGCTGACCTGTAAATAAAATCAAACCATAATTGAATGCATACCTTTAGGAGATCAAAAACCTTCTCGGCAATATACTTTTGTTGAAGATTTGCACCCTTTTGTTGCACCTTATCAGGATGGATGCACAAGGTTGCTTTCCTATAAACCTTTTTGACCGCAGCAGCAGTGATTAAATCAGTCAGAGATACAGGCTGCCAGCCACATTCAGGCCAAAGCACCTGTTTGCAGTTTGCAAGACAAACAAGATAACTTAGTGAATGATAACTGACAGGGAAACAGGTCCAACTTTTCATGAACAAGCAAAATTAAAGTTTATTTTTCCCTCTAATAAAACAGTTTTCAATAGGAGAAAATAGAAGGAACTACTAATGAATCCTTATAAATTTCAATTTATGAATTAACTGGTCCTTTAATGACGACAAAAAATCCACTCACACATGGAATGACATATATTGCATGATACCTCCTCTTTTCTCAAATTTTTATCAATTTAAGCATAGATCTTCATCTGTAGGCACCTAGCATATGTTTTACATTTGCAGAGTGGCGCAAACATGAATAATGAAGCATGCATTTCTTCAAATCTGAACAATGATAGAGATACGCTTAAAATATTTGCCTTTTCCAGACTCACATCAGAAATATAATAAGATAATCATACTCCAAAAGTCCAACTCAGATATTCATGTCCATGTTGCATGCCACAAAGAATCAGGGGAAAGGATTAAATTGTTTAAGTCTTGCATATGGTAGAATCGTGACAGTTATAAGTTTTTTTTGGGCTCCATATCTTTTTCAATGTTCAATCACTCAGCGGGTCAGAGCAGCTCACAGGATGGAGAAGGAGAATAGCCAAAAGAGGAAACTTTGATGTTCTCTTTCCAATGCATCCATGATCCTCCCCTTGCTTGTCAAGCATTGCTCTTGATCCATTTCCCTCCCCTCAAAAAGAAAAGAAAAGAAAAGAAAAGAAAAAAAAAATCTTCTCATGAAAAAAAATCAATGACAACAGTGGTCAAATTGTTTTTCCAGTCCATCAGGCAAGATTCATAATCATTTCCCCCTTGATATGATGACCAAGCAGTACAAAAGGAGAAGAGCTAGGACATGTTCCTATGGTGCATCTGTCTTAAAAACCATACTGGTGACAAGCCATGTATCGGGGTCCTTAAAAAGGAGTAAAAAAATTAAAAAGGAAAGCTGAGGAAAGGTGGCCTTAGTAACTGATGTTAATCTCAATCACAAATTTTGTGAAGAGCTTTCTCTACATGCATGGTCAAGGCGTGAAGGAGGTGTGGTAGTTGCCTATCAGTCCAATTATATATGAAGCAGTAAAATACTTAAAGAGTATAATTTAAAAGGAAATATGAGGAGAGGTGCCCTTGATAATTGATGTTAATCCTAATAACAAGTTTGGCTTCCTAAGAGCCTGCCTCACATGCATGGTCAAGACGGGAAGGATGTGTGGAAGGTTTGTCACTCCTCAAAAAGGGGGAAGCTCTAGAGGATTCCCTTCCATGCAATCACTGAGAAGGAATTTAAAGGAGAAGTTGGCTATTATATGAATCTAGACAAATAATAAACTCCAAAAGAAGTATCTTTTTTATTAGTCAACAGGGAGATAAGTGAAAGAAGTCTAGCACACTCTTCTGTGAAAGAATTATCTTTCCATAATTCAAGAAAAAGATCAGTGAAAGAGCATTAGCACACTCTCTTCTTGTGAAGGATAAGTCTTCCTTCACAGCGAGACCCTTATAGGGTATTTTCTTTATTCGGCTTGCACAAGAATGGATGAAAATAAGGGTGCACCCCACTAGCCACCATGGTAAATATACACTCCCATCATCATAGGCAATGAAGACTGTTAATCATGTCAACTAATTTTATCTTACCTTCATTCTACTACAGTTAATTATGCTAGAAGATAAAAGAAAGAGACTTGTTTGCAAAGTGCTATTAGGTTTTTTTTCGAACTGAACCTAGGGCACCAACAAAGCTCAATCTGCAAAAGGAAGGTCATTCTTCATGTAATTGTACTGATAGAAGTTGAGTTCTTTTCACTCTTCAAAAATTGCATTTCTGAAATGTCAAACTTCTCTACCTCAATAATTTCACCATAGCATTGAGTTAGAACCTCACCAAGGCTGAAAAATACTCTTTTTAAGGCAAGTTTTCTTAGGATCACCATCCTCACAAAGTTGTTTCTTTGATAGTTAGAGTTGATGAACTTCAAATTCAACTTGAACAAGAAGAAAGTTGCTTTAGCAATATCACAGTTTACAGGAGTGAGGATTTGGTTTAAACAAGTTTATTATAAAAAAAAAAAAAAACTTTGAGCTTAATGTCCCATTGTAATCTTAACCAGTATTTTGTACAATAATTATAGATAAGCTCACTACTAACTAATAGTATTTAGGAAAGAGAGACAGGATTAAAAATTACACTGTATTTATCAAAGAAAGCTTGAGAAGATAAGAGATTAAAAATCCACAAAACAAAAATAGAGTATGGAATGCAATTTTAGCAAGAATACAAATGAAAATATGGTTCATATTAAAGTTGCTGATCAAGAGATACCACAAAGTGACTCTTTCTGTTATGTAGGATTCAATATGCAAAATAATAAAAAGATGAATAGAAAAAAATGTGATAGAATTAGAGCTAGTTGACTGATGCTTCTAGGATATGTGATGAATACTTACCTGGGCGACTTAAAAGGAAATTTTTCTGAAGTGAAAAATAATGCCCATGTTGACATTTACACCAAAATGTTAGGAATAAAGAAGATCAAAGAAAAAGGTTCAAAGTTGTTAAGATAAGAATGTTGAGATGGATGTGCAGTAAACAAGCACAGAGTGAGAGAACAAGTATATTAAAAGGGATGTAGTAGTTGCATGAATGAAGGACATAATGATGGAGAAATGATTGAGATGGCATAGGAATGTGCCACCAAAGAATTAAGCGGCTTCAGCAAGAATTATAATTTGAGATGAAGGATGTAGAAAAGGGAAGGGAAGGGAAGGATAAGGTTACAATAAGAGAGTATATTTGAAAAGGCTTGAACTAGCTTCATAAACAAGGATTCATAAAGCTGACCCTAAATAATAAGACACGGTGGGATGGTTATGGTAGAGAAGAAAATGCAAGATATATAAACTTAGATCCTTTTGGTATCTTGCAATCAAAATTGGAGGTTGTGCTACATACAATGGACAAAAACCATTCAAACAAGACAATATAAATGCAATATGAATTGTTGCCCCTAGAAGCACTAGAATAAGCAAATAGAAAAACAAGCTATCAATTGATGTCCTTAAAAAAAAGAAAAAAAATTATATATAGGTGACAAATGGGCAGCTAGGGGATCTACTAGCATCTAAGTGCTAGGCAGGAAGCCTAAAAATAATATATTCAAAAAATTAATTAACGTAAGGAGAAATCTAGGAAAACAAAGTCATACTCCAAAAAATGAAACACATCTTTTTTTCTGAAGTCACAAAAAATGAAACGCATCATATTAAATAAGATATATGCTGATGGAAAGTACCAAATTGGCAATATTTGCAGTTAATTTATTAGTGGATCTCATCCTCTAGATGATGCAACATGGTAAAGATTTTTTTTTTTTTGGGTTAAATGTCATTAATTGGCCCTAAGTGAAATGGAGAAAAAGGATTCATGTAGTTAGGATTAAGCCTTAGTTGTTGCTGTTGCCGTCGTTGTCATCATCAATTGATGTGGGGGCCATGGAATGGACAAAGAGTGGTCATGAAGGATGAAGACTAAACACACGCACACGCACATATGTTTATGGATGTTGTGGGAGGGTGTCAAAATCCATTTGAACATCTGATGGTAGGTCATATGCATCCTATCAGTAATAATTTAGCAACATCTATCTTCCTCTACAAATGTCTCTCATCATAACCTTAAACTATACCTTATTGGTTTAAATGGATGTTAATTTGGTAAGGCAAAGTTTTATTTTATTTTTTAAACGACAACTATGATATTAATTCTCAAGCTAACATCATCCCTCTACAAATATTGGCAATTTCTTAGTCTAGCCAATTAAGGACCTGATGTGATACATGGAAGACTAATTTGTTAGAAGCAATTAACTGTCACACAAAACTTTAAAAGTTGAAAGAAATGAGGAATAATTGACCTACGGTACCATTGATTCAGAAAGGCATCTGAGAGCTACAGAAAAGATATAAATTGGTGGGTGATGAGAAAGGGTGGAACATTGAAAGCATGCATCAATATATTAAATGAGGAGAAAATGTGCAATATGTCATGTTGGAACTCCTAAAGGCAATATCAATAAACCATAATGATAATGGGCCTTTACAATGAGATTCCATGTGATATTTAACACATTTCCAGACTCCAGCATTTTAAAGGATGTTGAGGTGAATGTGTAAAAACTTGATAGAGGGAGCTGAAATGAGAACATAAAGGTCAATTAGGGGCCGAAATTAGAACATAAAAGGCATTTAGGATAGAACATAAAAGGCATTTAGGAGTAGCATCAATTGAAGGTAACAATTTGAGATAATATGGCTAGCTGCAACATAGGCAAAGATGAGGTGGGCCTCTAATCTCAATGATCTAAAAAATGATGTAAAGACCAAGATCTGTTGTACCAACTATACCTTATTGTATTGGTAAGGTACTGATATAATATCAAATTTTGATTCAATATGAACCGAACTGGTCCGAACTGAGCGGAGCTACTTTGTACCAGCTAGTACTGAGTGATATAATGATTAAAAGTGAGAAAAAATTGGCATCCTGTCTTGGTAAGAGATGCGTATCGTACCTACTCATATCGTATGAAACCAGTGCTATATTAGTACAATTCTTGGTACTGGTTTTGCAGACCTTGGTAAAGGCTATAAGAAGCAAACCATCTATCTCATAGAGAGATATAGAGAATTAAATGGGAACCAAAATGAAGACCTCATCAACCTGAGATCAAAGGAGGCAAGTCTCACATTGAAACAGGAATCCATGAAAACTCTGTGGACATAGACTCTTCTCTTGTTGATAGGCAAGGGAAAAGGTAAGGTATAATTTTGAAAGACTTATAGTCTAACAATGACTATCTTGGCAAGTGACAATTGGCCTTCTTTAGAGCTTAGCGTATTTCTTCCTTTTGCTCAAAGAATTGACCATTGAGAATTGACTAGACGATATTTTTCTTTTCGAGTAACCCGGCCTTGTGAAAGAAGCACTAGTGAAATAGGGCACATAAAGGTAAAATGATAGAGCAAGGCTTGTGACTCTCGTATAATTGTTATATAAATGTCTTACTATTATATTTTGGTTTTGGCATTACAAACTCATTTTTTTGAAACTAGTAGCATGCAATTCATGGACTACAAATGTAGAACATGAATACCATAAACATGAACAATGTCAAAGACATGAAAATCCGGCCAAATTCAGGGACCATTTGAGGAGTAAATAATGAACAGGTGTAGGTGAAAAAAAAAGAAAGAGTACATCAAACAAAGTAGTCAAATGGGTGTCCCAAATTACAGGTAATGTCTGGTAGAATAATCATAGACTTTCTACTAAAGGCATCATCCTAGATGAGCAATGTCTGCTTGCAGAAGTTCGAAGAAGAAATTAAAATTCTGAAGTGACTCAGCAGTCAACTGTAATACTCATATACCACTGTTTCAAAAACCTCAGGACCTCACCAAAGATAGTAAGCACTGCTATATTACAGTCTAGCATGCAATTCCAATCCAAATAAAATCAATATCTATGTTGTAACAAAAAAAAAACACCTAACAGAAAAGAACAGGTCACAACCAATTAAGAGTGGAAGCATTAGAATCTTTCTTCTTGTTTTTTTTGGGGTTGTGGGGGGGGGGGAGAGGGGAGGAGGGGGCATGGTTAGTGATGCAAAATGACAATTGAGAAACATCAGCAACAGAGTCAACCAAATTTCTAAAAGAGAAAAGAAAACTGGCTCACATATTGCAATGTTGATAGCAAGGCACGTAAGTTGCCTTCTTTCCCTGCTGCCCACCGTTTTATCTCAATATCCAGTGTTTCAGCAATCCTCTGAAAAACAGCAATGAGCGGCATTAGAGGAAATAACAACTGATTTGACACATAAAAAAGTCTACAGAACAAGAACCTATATCAAATGTAATTATAACTGAAGTGATCCTTTTGTATATATAGTTTGAATATAAATAAATGTGAAAATCAACTGCTTCATTCAGGATTAGAGAGCTTACATGTCTCTCTGCCTGATCCCTCTGAGTTTGCAAATCACGCTCATTCTTCTCAGCCAGAGCTTTTGCCTAGACAAACAGAAGTAGTTAGGATAGAATTATAAGATCTAAAGAGTATAGAGTTCTTGTTCAACTGTCAGTGATGAGAGCCTATACTCAGTTTTAAGCAGCACAATATAGACAAAAGCACAATTACCGCACGTTCAAGTGTTCTTTGGTGCCTTTCAAATCTAGCTTTTCTTCTATCTTCACTCTCTCCTTCCACTTCTTGAAATTCTCCAGATGATGAAGGGGCTTCATCAAAAAAAAAAGGTAATAACAATATGTTAGTCAAATAGCAACTATGAATTAAAAAAGAACTCACATGATGACATAAAATAATGCAAGTTACACCCAAAGAATACTACCCCCAAAAATGGAACTCAAGTCATCCACAATATTTGTTGTAGATGATGCCTTTTTCATGGTGGATGAGGAACCGGAAGTTGTCCTCCAAGCTGCATCAGAACTGCCCCTGCCTTGAGCTTGAGTGTCAAACATAGTTTCCTGAAACATCCAGGCAGTAAGTGCTAACCTGCTTAAATCACAACAGTTATGCTGCCAAATTTTCAACAAAGATTCTCACCGAGGAAGTAGCCCTTTGCTTTGGTGCACTGTTTGCTCGAGCACCCATACTAAAGAATGACTCAAGATCATTTTCAGCTTTGTTCTGCTTTTCTCTGGTGGCAGCAGCAGCAGCCCTTTCACGAGCTTCAGCATTAGCTCTATCTACTGCTGCTCTTTCAGCTCTCATCCTTGCTTCTGCTGCAGCTCTCTCCACGGCAGCCCTTTCAGCTGAAGCCTTCTCTCTAACTTCTGCAGCAGCCCTCTCCTTTGCTGCAGTAGCCTTTTCCCTGGCTTCTGCAGCAGCTCTTTCCCTGGCTTCTGCAGTTGCCCTCTCAGCTCTTTCCTTTGCCTCTGCTGCAGCTCTTTCACGTGCTTCAGCTGATGCCCTCTGCACTGCAGCTCTCTCAGCACGCTGACGTGCTTCGGCTGCTGCCCTCTCATAAGCGACCCTCTCAGCTTTTGCACGGGCTTCAGCAGCTGCTCTTTCCCGTGCTTCTCTCGTAGCCCTTTCCACAGCTTGCCTTGCTCTTTCCCTTTCCCTCTCAAGTTCTAGTTCTCTCTCCCTTTCAAGTCTCTTTAGCTCTTTCTCCTTCTCCTCCCTTTCCTTCTGCTCCCGTTCACGATCTAGTCTTTCTTTATCTTCTAGATCCTGGACATCTGACTTTGCTTTTTCATCTCTTTCTTGCTGTGCTCGTTCTCTCCCCCTTACCACCCTAGCATGTTTAATCTTTGCCTCAGCTTTATCCATAGCCTCCTTCATAGCAGCTGCAGATGCTGCTGCAGCTGAATTCATTTCAATTTCTTCTTCCTTGGTGACTACTTCTTCATGATCACGAGCATAAGCTTGAGGCTTTCCCATGGCAAAGTCTTCTAGTTCATCTATTGGAGATACACCAGATTTCTTCGCTGAATCTTTAGGGTAAGGATAGCTCTGACTAGACTGTGAAAAAGATTCATTATCTCTTCCTTTGGATTTTGCTCCAAAGGGTGATTGTTTGATGACAAGTGGAGGAGGAGGTCTTGAAGGTGGTGGAGCACTTGTAGGTTGTGTAAAGAGGGGGATTTCATTAACAGTAAACCATCGATCACTTGTTTTCTCAAAATGATCATCAGATTTTGGAGAGTGGTCTGCCATGGCATTTCTTCCATGTGTATCTGATCTAGTTGACTGAGTTTTAGGAGTGATATTTTCAAAAGCCTCCGTTGAAGATTGTTGAGGTGGTTCTTTTCCAAAACGATGCCCAGGGATTTTACTCTGGACATTATTTTGAAGGTTCTCACCCTTCTGGTTGCCATTCATCTCAGTTGCATATGAAGGCATTGAATTTGTGAAGCCATCAAACACATTAGCATCATCAAATATCCCCCCGCTAGTAGAAGCAGCACCAGCTTTGGTGCTTCCAGAGTTGCTAGTCCCACTAATATGTTCCAAAGGGTCATTGAACCCAGAGGATGAATATACTGAGGTTGATGTTGTTTCCAAAACAACAAAAGGATCTTCTGAAGTACTAGCAGTTGGCCTAGCTTTTTGTTGGTTAATCTCTGGAATCTCCCTGCAAACAACAATAAAAGTTTAAAAAGATAATAAACAAATAACAAAATTTAAGGCAAGAATATAAACAGTTAAATATGAATGATTTAAAGAAACAACCAACAACAACAAAGTTTTAATCCCAAACTAGCTGGAGAATGATTTAAAGAAACAACCAAATAAAGAAATTTAAAACACACCATCCCTCAACCTCCCCCCCCGCCCCCCCCCCCCCCCGCCAACAAAAAAAGAAAAAAAAAGAAAAGAAAAGAAAAGAAAAAAGCAGAGGATACATTAAATGAGGAGTTCTACAAAATAACCAGCATTTTCAGAGTATATTTTGCACATGGCTGACCAACAAGCTTGGAAGGACGGAAAAAGCTAACATAGAACCAGGATAATTCATACGCATCATATGAAATATGAAATGCCAAGATAAAGTACTAACAACTCCATACACTCACAAACAGATGAAGATACATCTGGATACAAAAAATTATAACCAGAACAAAACTCAATTACTATACTCAGTTCATAACTCTATTTTTAGTCATCAGGTTTGTTTTCCCTAGGAAGGGTAAATCACCATGTGCTATTGATACCTAATATACAACTAATATAGCCACTTGTAAAAGGAAAAGGGTCTGCTTTAAATCAAGTCCTTAACAATTAGAACAAATTTTGTCAAGCATCCATATTGTACACTATGGATATTGCAAATTACAACAATCCCATAGAAATATCTATGCCAGTGTCAGTACAAATGCATCAAGATAGGCAACATAGTTGACCCCTGGCCAGCGACAACAAACAATGAACACTTTCCTAGGTGCAGATAAATTAATTTGGAAATGTGATTCAAGTTAAATTCTGAAAAGTCGCAAGAAAACATTAATTTAAAAATATCGATCATTAACTATATGAGATGGCTGGGAAAAAGAGAAAAGAAAAGAAATAAAACGTCAAGTAATCGTCATCATTATCATCCAAGTCTTTTTTTCCTCAAAATGGGTCAGTTACAGAGCACAAATTTGAATCCAGTTAGCTGTAGACTTCAACTCAAAGTCAACCAGATTCCACTGAAGAATAAGCAAATCATTACAAGTAACTCAGAGCTCACCATTAATTGTCTAAGTACTAGTGTCAAGTCCCTGGTTAGGAGAGAGGCACAACAAACCTATAAAGCCAGTCGGCAAAAGACTTCAAATTATGAATTGTAGTCTAAACTCATGCAAGTTAGAAGCAGTCCTCTAATATACCCATCGAATTGTAAAAATGATAGATGAAGAGAGAAGATAGCAAGATGTTGATATAGTGAATTTTTTTAAGAAATCGATGCCACATTGCATGTAGGGTTGAAATTCTCCCAATGGCAGAATTAATCCTTAATACTTTTTTATACGTAAAATTTAAAACAAGTGGAGGACATATGCAGTTGAGCCCTCTAACGGTGATGCATAAGCCATAAGGCAACTAAATGTATAAGCCTGATGATTTGATTTAGCGGAGTCATGACCAACATATAATCAACAAAGACTAATAACAGCTACCTAGGGACAAGACTTTGGAGCCATCTTTGCTCTTCATTCAAATAAAGTGGCATCTCCAATCTTGATAATATAAGATGATTTGTAAACTCCCCCAACACATAATAACAAATAATAATAGTGGAATAAAATGAGCAGTCAAAGAAAAGATGGCAATGACTACACAAATCATAAACAGTAGCCAAAAACAATCTTGGGGACTTCTAAGTTGCAAACCAAGGTTGAAATTTTGAACAAAATGGATCAGTTTTGGCCAGTTTTGAAACTAAGTTGAGCCCATATTCACTGGTTTTTGCCAGCGTCAACCAAAAACTGACTAAAATTAGCTATTTGTGATCTTTTCTTATTAATTATATTGATATTCTAGCATATTCTGAGGTAATTGCTCCATTAATTTTTGCCATTTATGTCATTTTTAAGCCAATTTTTGAAAAGAAAGTTGGCTAATTATTATTGGATGTAGTAACTTTTCTTCTCTTCTTCTTCTTTTTAGAATTTTTTTTTTCTGCGGGGAGAGTGGGGGCACAAAGCCCAAGTATCTGGTGATGCACCACACAACGACTGAATGCAGAACCTCTCCCAAGGAGAGGCGGGCACACAACCTAGTTCACTAAGATCAAACATAAACATTCCAAATTTTATAGAAACTCGAATAAGTTGGTAGTATATCTCTGAAAAAATTTAGCAAGCATATGATGGACAAGTTGCATGCACCAGTGTCAATTTTGTGCAACCCAGATATAGTGTAACAATCTGAAAAACAAGATAAGCAGAAATTTTCATGTCTTTTTTTCCTATTGTACAGCTCAAGATTTGACATTGTATGCGTTTGCAACATAGAACTATCAATATTTGCCAGAAATAACATAGGAAAAATACATGATTACTTCAATGTATATTCTAGAATTACATGAATATAAAACTTTTTTAGTTATAGTTTTCTGAATATCTTTAGAAAAAACACAGGCAAATCCTAAACTTGCTGAGTAAATATTTGATACTTACAATCACATCAAATACTTCAAAAACTACTCAAATATGGAAACTACACTATATTCATAGCTCCAATAAAAATGAACATAATAGAAATATATATAAGGCAACTTTATTAACATTGATTTTATAGCCTCTTTACACTTTTGTCACTTTGTGATAAAACATACTGGATGCAACATTCATGTGCATATCAATATTGTTTTATATGCTATGTTGATACACATATTGAGATACAAAGAATGTATATAATGTTGGCGAAGACACAGCATGATACATGACATATGGTATATTGTACATATCAGTACATTTGTACCTAGTCTGTAGAAAGAAGAATACAACCAGAAAGAAAGAAAAAGAAAAAAACAATGATGGAGGAGAATTGGAAAGGTAGAGTCAGCCTGAAAACTTTATCTAACTTTTAAACATTCCAATATTTTAGAAGCACCGAGACAGTAAATTAGCAAAGATTGAGAACTCATACGTTTACCATTGCTCATAGCTCAAGCACATGGAATGAAAGCAAGAAAGGGACTGAAATTGCATGTACAAACAGCCTTCACAATTTTTGAATTAATGGATTGTATTTTCAATATGCCATCAGCTTGCCCTTCTTTCTACAAGAAAACACCGATCCTTTAATGCAAGTTTCTAGTTCCTCAATCGCATCCCAAAAACAAGGGAATGAAAGAAAAAACAAAAAATTAATAATGACAAGTCTAGATCGTCCCATCAAGTATTCAGGAACAAATACTTAAGGAGAAAAACGAATAACGATAAGGCTGATCGGATTCACATTTAAACAGATTCTCCGAGATTTGATTGAGAAAATGTTCACGAGACTAAAATTTTAAGATCGAATTTTTCATTGGAGGACGGTATGTTCAATGAGGAAAATTAGTCCAACATTGGGCTAGGGTGCAACATTGGAGGGAAGGTAGAAGATACTAAGACAAAAGCATCAAAACTTCAACATTTAGAACAGAATAAGATCGCCAAAAGAGATCATTGATGAAGCCAGGACTGTACCCTTTAGGCGGAGGACTGCTTCCACCAAATCCAGGTATCAGCTCCTCGAATCCAGACAAGCCTCGATCTGTCTGCTCCCCGGATCTCTTATCACCCGCACCCTTTGACTCCGGCATTGCCTTCCCAAGATTCTCAAGAAGATCATCGTAAGGAGGGGAGGAGACGTGATTGGATCCGGCCGACATTGAGGTAAAGACATCATCATACTTAATCGACGAGCTCTTCATGCCCGGAACCCCTTCAAAGATATCATCATCATAGACGGGCTTATCATACACGGGCAAAGACGACGACGTCGCCGGCTTCGCCCTGGAATCCTGGAAACCCTCGAAAATGGAGTCAAACGAATCAGGGGAGGTGGCGGAGGCCGAGTGGCCATGGGAGGAGGGGTTCGAGTAACTGGGGGGGCCGCCGAAGACGTCATCGAAGGCCGGGGGGCTCCGGGTGTCGGAGATCCCGACGCCGTGATCCCCGAGGAGGGAGTCGCCGGTGGAATTCCAGCCAGATCTTGTCTTGTTCCAGGAGGTGGAGGCGGCGGAGGATCGGGCGGATCCGGTCCCAGGATTGACACCGCCGATAGAGGAGGCCTTGGAGGCGGCCATGGGGGCGTTCTTGCCCTGGGGCCGGAAGCCGAAGTCCCGGGCCAGGAGGCCGGGGAACTCGTCCATGGTCAGGGGTGGGCAGCGACGATGGATCGGTTCGGAGATCGAGCTGGATGGGCGGAGATCTCGGCGGGGGGATTCGATCGCGGCGAAGCCCCGGCGATCGGCGGCGAGGGGGCGGAGGTGGTGCGGGGGAGCGGGTACGAGCTCGAGAGATCGCGGTTTGGTGGAGTGAGAACGGGGATTCAACTTTTGGCTCTCGGAGTGCCCCCGGTCGAGGGCGAGGAGACTACGCCTTGTATTTTGGCGCGGGACCCACCAGGAGATGGACGGTTGTGATTCGTAGGAGAGGAAGTTTGCTGTGTGGAGCTGCGTGCTGGATTTTTTTTTTTTTCTTTTGATTAAGAAGGGAAAGGAGCTTCTGAGTGCTTGATTAATATAATGCACTTGCGATCTTAACCTGGCATGGCATATGAGGATGATTAAAATGACTGGTCCGACTAGGATACAGCGTATGGGTCTGTCCTTCCCCACATGAGCCAGCCAACGAGCCATTTATTTTTTCCTGTTTATTTGACTTTAGCGCCCTTGGTTCATTTGTTTTTTTTCCTCCTCGGCTCTTTAGGTGTGCTTGCTTTCTTTTTTTTTTTAAAAAAAAAACTTTTATCCCTTAAAGCAACAATAAAAAAGCTTTTTTAAAAAGAAAAAAAAAAATTTAGCCTTCAGTTTTGTTCATTCTTCACATGCAATCCTCCTGTTTTAAATTTTTCAATTAAATCTCTCATGGTACATTTCTTTCTAATGTTGGTCCTCGTATCCATCCTTATCAGCTAGAGTAGGTATTGAAAAGTTACATCACTTGATTATTACATGATAATATAAAACCATATTTAAGACTAAAATATCCCAATCTTCTTAAGCGTAAAGTGATTTAGAACTTTTACTCCACCTTAATCTTCAACCTCTATCTTCTTTCGCGTCACAACCTCCATTCTAAGAGCATTGCCCCACATTTTGTTCATGATTATTGCTGATAATTTAACTTATGACTATACATTAATAGAAATATCAAACAAGCCAATTGGCAAAGTAGGCTGAGCTAGCAATGTGGGGCTAGGGCCCTACTGGCCCAATATAACTCTTGTATCGGATCGTACTAGTATGGCCCACCAAAGTTGAAGGCAAAGCCTAGCTAAGGAGAGGGGTTGTACTAGGCTTACATGCAGTCGCCTTTTTTAAAAAATATTATTTAAATATTAGCAACTAGCTAATCTTAAAAGAAATTAAATAAAATAAAAGCTAAACTATATTTTTGACCTTTGAACTTAGGGGATATACTACTTTAATCCCTGAACTTCAAAAAGTTACAAAATTGATCCTGAACTTTATTTTTTGTTTCTGTTTGATTCTTACCATTAAAACAGAGTAACGCCATAAGAAATATGCTAAGTTGGTTGGCTTACGTGGCTTAAAATAACGCGCACCCTCCTCTCCCCTGCCCGACAATCGCGCGCGCCTCCCTTCCCTCTCTCTCCCGCCCCCCGGCAGAGAGGCGCACACGACATAGAGAGAAGGGAGGGAGACACGCATTATTTTAGGCTACGTAAGCCAATCGACCTAGCAGATTTCTTGCGGCATTACTTTGTTTTAATGGTAGGGACCAAATATAAACAAAAACTAGTGGTTGGAGGCTATTTATAAAGGTTGGAAGGCTTTTAAATGTCCCAAATAACCTTAAAAACTCGGTTTATGGTCATTAAAAAGGGCAAAAAGATCTTTTTGAGCAAAAGATGAGATTATCCTTGAAAACTAGTAATTTTTGACCGTTAAAAATGATAAAAAAGTCTTTTATTTGATAAATGAATGAAAATACCCTCTAAACTAATTGTTTATGATTGTTAGGGCCCAAGCGGACCAGGCGAGTGCCCAATGGGCTGGTACCATAGGTCGTGCTGGTGGGCTACTATGGTGGGTCTTATTGGCAAGCCACCTTGGTAAGCTGTATCACGAGTCAGTCTATTAATGTCTAGCAAGCCTCTTTAGCATGCTTGAGTTATACTGAGCTAGCTCACCATGGGATGTCATGCTGGCATGACCCATGAGCCCAAGGGAGTAGCTCGACAAGGAAACTATAACTCCTGGGCTATGCCAGACGTGATCCACTTTGTGCCAGGTCGACCTGGACCTGGCCAACTTAGCCCATTTGACACCTCTATACATTGGACCTCTATATGCTCTAGCAACCACAAGCATAAGTGCTATATATTATTGAAATTCTATTTGGAAAAGTATTTTCATTCATCTAGGTTTTGTTTAGTAAAACTCGTGCGTGTGTGTCTATATATATATATATATATGTATGTATGTATGTATGTATATAGGCTAGTGTATAACAACAATAGCTCGCCTTTGTTTTTGCCTAGACAGCTTAGCCTTTAGACCATCCTTTCATCAAAGGTGACTATGGTATCAATTGCCTTAAGGCCTTGCTCTTCGATGGGTAAGTTTCATAAAAAAATTGATTAATTTTTCTATTAACCAACTTATCTATATTCTTTTGCTCTAATTAAAGATATGAGTTGGGTAAGTCAAATTACCATAAGCATTATTTTTTCATAAAATAGGAGAAAAGACTTATCCATCAAAGAAATGAGTAAGTTAATATACATTGACCAGCTAAAATGTTTCTTTTTAAAATTTCAAAAATATCCTTACCTCCTCTTATAATTCTCATTTGCTTTATTCATCTATTGTAATCTTCATGTAAAAGATTGGTAGATATCGATAAATCTAGCATTTTTCCTCTCTTCATCTTTTTCATCAATTTTCTTTATATCATTATTTTTTTCTTTTCTTCTTTGTGTCTTGTATTTTTTTCTTTCATTATAGCCTTTGGTCATATTTAACAAAGAATAGGGTTGAGAAGATGGTCTCTATCCTCACATACGATTCCATGACCACCCCTACCTAATCTCTGCCCTCATCATTTTTATATTATTATTATATCCTTTTTCTTCTCTTAGCCTCATTTTTTTCTTTTATAGCATCCTCTGGTCATATTTGATGAAGAGTGGAGCTAAGAAGATGGTTTCGACCCCCTACCCAGGCTTTAATTGCGCTTGGGCATCATTTACAAAAAGTATATAAGAAAGATGTTGTGCAACCTCAAGCTTCGCCCCACCTAGCCTCCACTTGCCCACCAACATTGGCCCCCAAGAAGTGCATAAACCAACATCCACCATCTAGCACTGTCACCCCCAGCCCCCTTCACCTTCCTTTTTTTTTCTTTTTTTCTCTCTTCTCTCTACAATGAGAATCCTTTTTTATAATATAATTGATTTTTTATAATGAGATGCAATGCTGTTAATTAGTGAACAATCACTATCAAAATTTCTTTTTGTTAAAAAAAAACTAAAACTTTATATAATTAGTGTATATTACCAATAGTATAATTGAAAGCATAATTTAATATAAAAAAATTGGGCATCAATCATAAAAGAGTAGCATATGAGCAGCATATAAAATAGACTTGATAGTAGAAAATGTATTATGGAGCATATAGATAGAACTTAGTAACTTATCTAAAAAAGTCATAATGTAAAGAGCATGGATAACTTTTATTTTTTTTCTGTCTAAGTATTACCTGGATAATACTCTTCTATGAAAATATAGATTTTTGAATAACTTTGATGCCTTCTAAAGAACAAGCCCTAAATTGCTAATGAAGCTCTTAAAGGATCCTTCTTCCCTAAATATGAGTTGGCACTTTTATGATGGTTATCATACCACATAAACTAGCAAGTAGTTTCCTATATTTGTGATTAACGGATACTTCTTAAAAATCTAGTGGTATCACATTCACTTGCAGTCCTATGATATATTCACAGTAACTCTCTAATCACTATCATATAACTTCATAACTTTTCCTACTCCTAACCTCTCAATTATAGTACAGGAATTTGACAAGAGCATATAATTTGAATCATATTTAGGCTCCAACTCAACAAAGGAGCCCCTCAACCTTTTTGCTAGCACAACAATTCCATGCACTCGATAAATAGCTAGGAAAGAACCTTGAACCACCTCATCAGATGACCAAAGTTTTCCTAGGCATTCATTTGCATAGTTAAATAATCTCTTGACCTAACATTGCTCTAAAAGTCTCACCTTGCATCACCTCATCACATGACTAAAGTTTTCTTAAGCATTCATTTACACAATTAGAGAATTGCTTGGCCTAACATTGCTCTAGAAGCCTTGCCTCATAGCATAGCAATAGATTATGAGCCCTTATGCTAGATCAGCACATGTAGCAATTACTTTGGCATAGTTAGGATTAATCTTAAATGGTTGAAATGTTCTAGTGTCTCATCAAGGCCTTTCCTAATACACCCATTGATCATAGTTGTCCAAGATGACCAATCCCTATTTAGTATTTGTTAAACATGGTAATAGCATCAACGTTGTTGTTTCTCATGTGTATGGAAATTATAGTGTTGTAGAAGATTAAGTTCTTAAGAGATAATTGGTTGACCAATCCATAAGCAAGGTTCACATAGCCACAATTTGCAAACATGACATTGAGGGTAGTGGCAAGGATAAGGGGCTCATAGCTACTATGTTAGTAGCTAAGAATAGGGTGATACTTAATGGCATGGCCAATAGAGAGGGCAACACTTAAGGGCATGGCCAATAGAAAGGGCATAGGAGAGGAGAAGAAGTTGGAACAAGCAAAAAGAAGTGGCATGGTTAGGCTGAATGCTAATGGAGAATTTGCAAAAAAAGGCAACAGTAATATTAGTGAGGAGGTAGCAGCAAGTGTGAGGGCAATAGAGATAATTAATAAGACGATATCTTGCAAGGGGGATTCGACTAGCATTTAATTGATTGAAGAGAGATGAGAGGGTTATGAAGAGCGAAGGGCTAGAAAGGAATCAAGAGATGACGAACGATCTTTTAAAGAAGGATAAAATGGAAGATAAGATGAAAATGTGTTGAAGTGCTTGAAGAGAGAATGATGTAAATGAGACCCTATCTTCATCATTACATATGACAATAAATGATATTAATTATAAAATAAATAAATTAGATTGCAATAAGAATAATATCAATGATTAATTAAAAATTTTAAACTAAAAGAGATGTACAAGAAAAGGACAAAAGTTGAGAGGTTAAAATATAAGTTTTCTTCTAAAAAATATTTATTATTACTTAAAAAATATTTATATTACTTTAAAGTAAAAAAATATTTTTAAAAATATATCTTGTAACATCATCTAAAAATATTTCTGTAAGAAGAAAAATTAAAAAATTATTTTTAAAAGTAACCGAAAAAACTTAGCTTCTAGCTAATTTTTCTTTTATCACAAAGTAGAAGTAATATTTAATATGTAATAAGTGTCATATTATATTGTGTTAAAATAGATTTACAAGAGGAAAATTTAGAAAAATATTTTTAAAAAGATAGAAATGGTTTCTTACTTCTCTTTCATTTAAATGACACCAAACATTCTCTTTTTAAGTTTTTTTCAAAAAAAAAAAAGAAAAGAAGAGCATGGCTCATTTGTAGTTTTCATTGAGGTTTTGCAAAATTATGAAGTTTTGAAATGATGTTGTCATCCACTTATCATTCAGACATGTAGAAACTAGATGCTAATAATTATTAGATCAAAGATCCTCAAGAAATAGCCAAAAAGTTCTTGACTTTCTAAAAAACAAGTGTAGTCCATGACATGTAGCAATTGATGATGGATAGATATGTAAAATTTAAAGGCCTTTTCTTTGGCTGACTTGAGAGTGGACTTTGAGTCATGGAATACTATCCCTTCTATGATTACTTGGCAAGCTCTTCCCATGTGCTAGAAGATAAGATTGCTTTCATTGTACTCACTTTAATGTTTTGATCCTTTTTTAAAAAAACGTCTATCTCTCTTTCTCTCCCTCCCTTCCTCCCTCCCTCTTTCTAAAGTTCCTTTGAGATTGTAGTAGACCACTAAATCCAAGTCTCCTTATATTTCTTTTATTCTACAATCTTTCTAATTTAGCCAGAGTGATTAGGCTAGAAGTGATGGTATCTTGAATAGTTAAACACTTGGTTTTCAAAATTCCTTAGACTAGTTTTTAAATTTCATTAGACCAAAGACATGATGAGAGAACGCAATTAAAAGTTGTAAAGTGTGACTTATAGAAGTAGCATCCACCACTATGATCTAATTCTTTTTTCTGACTATAGTGATTAGGTTAGAAGTGATGATATCTTAATAGTTGAATAAATGGTTTCCAAACTTAGACTAGTTTCCAAGCTTCATTAGACTAAGGACATGATCGGAGGATGTAATCAATAGTTTCAAAGTATGAGTTATGGAAGCAGCATTCACCATGGTGATCCCATTCCTTTTTGCTTAAAGATTTTGGGGTGTGAAGCTTTTTTCATCAAATCTATTCAAGCAAAAATCATTTTTTTGGTGTTAACTTCACCAAATAGCTAATGCTAATGAACAATATATTCCATCATTACTAAGGAACCTATAAAATCTACTCATGAAGAAAAAACTTCGTTGAGCTTCAGTTCCATCAATTGTTTATGTTCAGCCTAAAATACATTGCTAATGCTTTCTTTATTAGATTAGGATAATGAGTTAGTTGATATCACGTAGAGCCGATGTTTGTTGGATATTGTGTGTTCGAATCCCCTCCATATTAATATATATGATTGACTCTTTCCCTATTAGCTAAAATATAAAATATTATGGATCTTAAAATGTTTTTTCAGGTATTTTAGATTGGTTGGAATAGTAATGACTAGGTTCTAATTTCTAGTTTATATGTCCTAGATGCTTAAGATAGGCGCTTTTTTTTATTTTTTTTGGAACAACATTAGTATGAGTTTAAAAATAATGTCTTGAGCATTTTCTCCTATCCAAAGGTGCTTCTAAAATCTCATTCCAGCTTCATTTACTAATGAGTAGCATAAGCCAACCTAAAACGGGTTATGATACTTAGTGATTCCTTTCCATATTGTAGATATTTTGCTTTTACTTTCTCTATATTTTGATTACAAATTTCTTTGCTTGTAATATAGGTGAATTATAAGCAAACTCCATGAAAGATCACTATCATATAATATGTGCTTGTACCATTTTACTACAATGGCCTCCATTTTTTTTGAGTTTGCAAACAAGTTTCTAATAAGTAAGATTTAAAAAAGAACTGGCCTTATTGGTAGTCTTCTTAAGAAATGATCAATAAATGTAGTTAGGTTTTATTCTAGCCCTAGCAAGAGTGTAAATATGGAATGAAAATAATATATAGAACTAACTATTGCCAATCGATCATGCATTTAAGGCATTACACTCTTTTAACCTATCTTCTTCCTGTCTTTTTTCTTTTCCCAAGAATTAGTATAACTAATCTCACTTGCTTGGAGTCTTTCTTATTAATAATAGACCTAAATGATAAGCAATTTTTCTAACTTGCAGCTTAATAAGTCAGCAAGAAAATCACTTCAATTATAATCATTGTTAATGTAAATTGCTATACTCTTGTGGTAATTAATTTTTTAAACTAAAAAGAGTTTCAAAGGAAGCTAGCAAGATCTTAAAATTGAAAAGATACTGAGTTGATGCTTTGTAGGAGAAGTATATAGTCAACATAGTCAAGATAAGTGAATCAATCCTTCAAGTTATATATGTGGATATCATGTATCAATTTGCTTAAAGCAGCTAATTTTAACATTTCATTAAGAACACCGCCGATGATAATAAAAAGAACCGATGAAAGAAGGTCAACCCATCGGATGCCTTTGTTAAATTTAGTCCATTTTTCATATGTAAAATTAAGTATTCTAAAAGTTATGATGTTAAGTTATTGATATATTCACAAAATTTATAATTTATGAATATGTTCAAACTATATAATAGAAATAATTATGCTAAAACCACAAGGAACAAATACATAATTAAGAAAGTTATATGACTATAACTATAACCATCAAGCTTATAAGTTATGTAAAGTTTCTGATAATGAAATAATATTACATATAGGCAAAAAAACATGTAACTAGTAGAGATATTAATTTTCAAAATGTACCAATATGCAAATAAAAACTACCATTTGGATACAAACAATATTTTTTTCCAATGCAATGGGTATTGATGAAAAAAATGCATTTAAGCATGACAGAAATCTATTGCTTATTTAGTCTAAAATTAAACATTGACAAATAACCAAAGTGTAAATTGGCTATACAACCTCTTGTGACAATTTACAAAGCCCTAATTTATTTGTAGTACTAAATTCTTTTTGAAAAATTCTGATCTTCTCAAAAAAGGACTTGATAATTGCTTAATGAGTTAAGCAAAGTTAACAACTAAAAGAAATAATTTTAGTAAAATTAGATCCAATAGAGCAGCAGCTTACAATCATAATACTTAGCCCATAAATGCTAGACATCAATCAAAATTTTTCTTCATTCAAGTCGAGTATACTAATTATACAAATTTGGTTGATTTAAACATCCTAAATATGAAGACATTTTTACACTTGATTCGAAATACTCAAACTTCTGACCTAGTTTGATTCCTCCATAATCCAATGTAACATAAATATTGAATTCCACTTGTAGCTCTTTTTTCCCCTCTTCCTTGTGGAACAACTGGATGCTCAATCTGAAGGATTGTTTAGATGAAGCACTGAACTTCCACCAAACAATGTTTCTGTGCATTTGCCCATAGCTTCACCTTTATTCCTCTCCATCCATCCAACTTTTGAATAAAGGAATATTGTTCTCTTTCCTGGCCGTGGCATCCATTACCTTGTGCCCATTCTTATTCTCTCGGCCACCCAAGATTAGAATACTGGCCATAAACTACAATACTTTCCATTTCAAGATTAATCCTGATTTGATTAAATATTAAATTGCACATAACCGTTTCCCACATCTACCCAAACCTACAAATTTGTAAGATATTATCCAACATTATTTTAGACAATCCTGATCAACGTGAGAACTACAAGTCATCAAATATATATATCTTGAGAATTATGATTTAATTTTACACTCGAGCTATTTTATCACGTAGCTTGTAAATCAAATTAATCAATATATAGCTTCGGTTATAATTTTAGGCTTGGCTTTCATATTTAATTAAGTTAATCTTTTAGCTGTACGGTACTTGAAGCCTATTTGAGAATGGCTCTTAATGCTGCAGTAATCAATTCAGTCCAAGATCTAAGAATCCAAAATTATAAAGTTTTTGTTATATTTGTCCACAAGGAGCACGGGCACTAAGACTCGAACGTTCAAGGTTAAAAAATCAGAAATTTTCAACCGTCGGATCATTAACTATTTACGTGTTCAGCTGCGCTAAAACTCCTCCGCGAGTTATCAAACCATTCCCTGGTTGCCCTCCGACTCCTATTTTGGACCCCGAAGACCTCGTCTCCCCGGAAACCACTGACAGCCGTCCATCTTGAAATCCCCTGAAATCGCACCCATCGGACGGTGAATATTCTAGATTAGTTTGAAACGAAGTCAAATTTTAAATTTTATTTCTGTCAATAATTGGCCGGAGAAACCCTCCACCGCCAACGATGCCCGATTCTCGCCTATAAATAGCCCGTCCAATTCCCTATCTATTCTGCCTCTTTTTGCTTCTTCGCTGCTCTTGGGTTAGGGTTTGTTGCTTGAATCCTTTTTGGGAGGAAGAAACCATGATCGTCTACCAGGATCTGCTTACAGGTATAGCGGAGGATCATGTAAGATTGTTTTCTGCTCGAATTTTGGCTCTGATTTCATTAGGAAGGTTTGGATCGTAGAGGCAAGCTAGAGTTTTTTTCTTCCCCCTTTTTTAAATAAAATATAGTTAATGAGAGGATGATGTGAAATTCTGATGTTTGGTTGTCTGGTTTGATTGATTTGCGTGGTTTTTAAGCTTGGGCGGTTGGAATAATTTACAAGCTTTCCGCATGATTTTTTATTTTTATTTTGTTGTTGTTGTTGTTGTTGTTGTTGTTGTTGTTGTTGTTGTTGTTAAGTTGATGGTAACTGTTATGGAGTTTACTTTCTGGTATGAAGTCTTGTTGTTGATGGTAGAGTTGAAGTTTATGATTATATTTGTTTGATTTGTTCCTGAAAATAAACTGGTATGATGGTTATTGTACTGGGTGGAGATTTATTGATTCTATGTTGCTTATTATTGGTGTGATGTTTCTTGTGTCTTGTTTTCTTGGGATTGAGTGTTATATATATATATAGTTATTTAATTTCGTTTCATCGTTTGTAGTTGAGAATGGATTTGTCTGTGTGGATTAATTATTGTGCGTTTGCATGATAGATAAGATCGTTGTTTTTCAATTGAATATAATAATAATTGGAAAGATAAAAGTCATCAAACCCTTCAAAAAGAATTATTGGTAGGTGTGCAAAACTAGGGATGTGTGTCAGTGTGTATAGGATACAGGGCCACATAGAGATGTATTATTTGAATGATTAAAATAGGTCTGGATAAGACTAGAGTGCACGGGGTAAGCATTGCACTATCGCTTGGCAAATTCTTTAGGAAGTGAGCTGTGTGAGATTGTGTTGGTTCACGGTTGTGATTCTCAAAATAGAATAGGAATTTATGTGCTTTAAAGCAGATTTTTTCCCCTGCTTTTCCCGCCTTTCCTTGCTCTTGAAGCATGTGTTTTTGCATTTCCGTGCCCTATGTCTGAATGGTTATGAGCTTTCTTTTTTTTTTTTTCCACTGCTGCACGCACACACCTTGATGTGTTTTGGGCTGGAAAATGGCTAGGAAAATATAAAATTGTGCCACAATCTGATGCTTTATACTTAAATTAGACTGTAACAACACCTGATCGGATGGCCTTATGCTAACCTGGGCTTCTAGGGTGGTTGGAAATTGGATTGCTTCAAGGCCAGACATTATATAATGTCTTTCTATGTGTGCAATCATCCTAATTATGTGTTTACATATAAAATTAAGGACTCAAGGGCATTCAAGCTAGCCTTAAAGTGTAAATAATTTCAGATTTTATTTTTAGTCATTATTAGAAGGAATAATAGTTTAATCGGAATGTTGGCATGGAAGTGCAGATGGCATCATTTGTAGACAAGGATTAATTTTGCTGATAGACTGATTACAAATTTACAATCTTTGGATGGTGACTGATAATATCCCTAGCAAAGAAAATCTAGACAGAAATTATTTATATGGCATCACTGGCAATATTCGACTGTATTCTGTATAGGTTTGAAACACAAAGGTCCCCTAAGATAAAGCCCTTGGGTATTTGGAGTAGTGGGCGTTGATGAAATGGCTGAGCAATTTTTATGGAGAAGTTGGCAAAATGGGTGAGCTTCTATTTCTGGTCAACGGTACCCCAGTCCTGGTTTGTGAGTGAGTCAACTTGGACATGCTTTGCCCTGGTTTACATGATTTCATTACCTTTGACCATCATTTTGCGTGGTAAAAGATAATATGCTGCCAGAGGAAACCAGAAATGTGAATGAAGGTAGATATTTCATAGTTTTTCTGTCTTGGCTCTGATATAGCACAACTTAGGCCTTTAAGCAGGTGAGATAAGCTAGCTAGACTGAGCCTGATTTGTCTTGCATTATATAATGTGGTGCTGTTAGCAACTGTGTTGTAACTGGAGTTAACCAAAGCCAACTTCATCTCTGTTTTTTATACAGGATTACATGTAAAATAAACATAGCATAACATGTAAGTGCTTGAATAAGTTATGAAGATATTTTGTTTTTATATGTTTTTCAGTTTAATTTAGTTACTCGGCATTTCCTCCCCTTGTCAGCTATAAATTTACTTTGTTCTAAGAAAAACCATTGGAACTTTCTGGTACACATTTGTTGCATTATACTTTTCTGCCTTTGAAGGAGATGTGTTGGAATGGGGTAGATATTGAACATGGTCTTGTCTATCAGTTATGTGAACCTTATTTGATTATATGTTGATCTCTCTTGAACTAGTAATCTATCTAAATAATACACTTGTCTAATTAGCACATTAGAAACCCTTTTTTTTTGGGTTGGTATTCAATCACCTTGATGCAATTTTCCTTCAAATTCGTAGTGTAAATTTGGTTTCAATTATGTGAGTAATAGAACTTAAGCTGGAGTTAAGATCTGCCATTTGATTCTTCAACGTGCATAAGGGATGAACAAGTTCTTGATTTTCTGCACCATAACCATATTTATTAAGCCTTCTACCAACTATTTTGGGATATCAGTATGTTGTTTGTAACTACCTAGCATCATGAATATATCAAGTTTGGACTGATTTCATTGTTTGACATGCATTTTATGACTGTCAACCAAATGTTAGCTTTCTACCTTTTTCATCTTGGCTTGCAGTTGGCACCAGTATCTATTTTAGGTCCCTGTATGCTGTCAACCATATAGTTGCTGGCAAAAAATCTATGACAGCGGGTGTAAAATTCAATTTTTTTTCCTGCTGATCCATTATTGATGTAGTCCTTTCAATCTTATATTTACTTATTCCATGGCTTTTATTCTTGACCATCCATGGCAGTAGCACTGAAGCTATGTTTTCCTGATTTGATATTTTTAATGATTTGATGCTCACATAAAATCGATCAATTTAATGCTTTTCAGGTGACGAGCTCCTCTCAGACTCGTTCCCATACAAGGAAATTGAAAATGGAATGCTGTGGGAAGTCGAGGGGAAGGTCAGTTTTTCCAGCTACTCTCAATCACCTTTTAAGCTTTTGTATGCCCATCTATACACATACTTGTTTATTTCTGGAACAGCCTTTTTTCTTCCTCTGTGAGTATTTTTGCACTTCTATGACATATCTGAATAAAGTATGCTGTGCCTAGATTGTTTGATTATGAACTGTCAGTATTCAATAACTGCATGAAATTTCTAACTTCAAAACTGTTATTGGTGTGATATGAAGATCCCCACAAACTTAAATATATAGTATTGTTGATTGATGGACAGTGGGTTGTTCAAGGAGCTGTGAATGTAGACATTGGTGCAAACCCTTCTGCTGAAGGTGGTGAAGATGATGATGGGGTTGATGATCAGGCTCAGAAGGTGGTTGATATTGTTGACACCTTCCGCCTTCAGGTTAATTCTCCTCTTGGGTCAATATCATTCATTTAGCTTTATTCTGGAAGCTGTAGGCAAAAGCTCTAAAGTAGTGTTTTTGATTTATATTTGAAATGTCATTTTGTTAACAGGAACAACCTGCCTTTGACAAGAAGCAATTTGTGACCTTTATGAAGCGTTATATCAAGCAATTGACACCCAAGCTGGATGATGAGAAGCAGGAACTCTTTAAGAAGCACATTGAGGGAGCTACCAAGTTTTTACTCTCGAAGCTTAGCGACCTACAATTGTGAGTCTCAAGTTTCCATTTATCTACATTTGATTTAGCTGTAATTTTATGTCATGTCTTGTATAGACGATGCACGTTTTTGTCAAAGATTTGTGTCACCAAATCCTATGGCCAAGGCAACTACTCTAATGGTTTAATTGAAGAAAATAAATAAGAGTCAATGCAGATGCCAAACATGGTGCCTTTTTTTACTATTTTCACATGATCTACAGTTTTCTCAGACCCTCTTATATATCTCACACCCAACTCTGTGGCACACTTTGAATCTTCAAAGCCATGATGAGCATCTGAATTTCTTCAGATGTGCCTAACTAGCTATGATTGCTGCGCTTAGAAATTTATGCAGCATATCTGCGTACAATGAACATGCTATAAACTGCCATCTATATCATTAGACATGCTAGCCTTTTTAAGGGCAAGATACTGACCTTCCAGCAGAACGGAGGACCAGCCCAAAGGCATGTCGCATGCGTTTGTAAAGTTTTGTTTTCACTTGTGAAAGTTAACTGTTGCTCTTCCATGGGATTTTATCTTGTCAACAGTTGGACCTAATTGTCAAACTTCTGTGACCTTAACAAGCTAATTTTGTTTGGCAGTTTTGTGGGCGAGAGCATGCATGATGATGGCAGCATGGTCTTTGCATACTACAAGGAAGGTGCCACGGATCCCACATTTTTGTACTTCGCTTATGGATTGAAGGAGGTCAAGTGCTAAGGATGATGCTGCCAGTGAGGGAATGTTGTAGTTTAGCCGCCGGGTACTGCTTTCATCTTTCTGCCTGATATGTTATGCCCCTTTAAGCCCCCCTTTTTTATATATAAAAATAAATTAAACTAGTTGAATAAGTACTTGTTTGAGTTTTTTGCTTAAGAATGTTCTAATGAGTTTTGAATGAAATATTAAGTACTGGGTTGAGGAATAAACTATCGTGCTGCTTTTTTGGCTTATTCATTGGTAATGAGACCTGGTCATTGTTGTGCCTGTGTTTATTTTGATATATCAGCGTTCTCAATAGTTGGTTGGAGAACAGCTCTTGCTGACCATATATTGATTGTATTCAAAATAACTACCGCGAGAGTAGTCGTATGCCAAGAGCCTATTTCCAGTTTTCATCTTTTTAAAAAAAAAATAAAAAATAAAAAGAGAATCTGGGATAGATCATTTGGTAATTCAGTCTCTCTCTCTCTCTCTCTCTCTCTCTCTCTCTTTAAACTTGCAACTAGTTTCTAGAATTTGTGGAAATTAAAATGTAGTTTTGATTTTTTTTTTTTTTTTTTTTTAAAAAAAACCAAACCATCTGTCTATGCGTGTTGCCTGCTATAATCGGTCACCACTGGCGGTCGATGGACCGTTGCTAGTCGTGGCCACTTTCTCCAGTTGCTGGTCATCATTACCTTTCAAGCTTTTGGTTTTGGGTTTTAAAATATAAAAACTAGCAATCATGCCGCACCCTATCTAAAATGCATAGAGACATTTTAAAAGAAGGCCGAAGTAGCTGATTGGATAAATTTGTAGTTCTCTTCGCAAGGTAGGATCAATGCAATTGCTCCATTTGCTAGATTGGCTTAGTAAAACCTGGTCCTTGGAAGTGGTGTCATCTGAGCTGTTAGTCATGGTTGCCAGGCTATATTCACTTGGAAATTAAAAAACATTTAAATAATACTTCAAAAAATTTTATAGTTTTATATAAATATTAAAATTTTATCCTAGACAACATTTTCCCTCCTCAAATCATCTTAAAACCGCCAATAAAAGAGAGCCAAATCTAAACTAGAGCATCAAGAATCTGTTGCAGGTTTCACATCTTACATCAAGATTTCATCTAGAAAGGGCAAGGTTATAATAATGTTCCCACTGCAATGGAGAATGGTTAAGCATCCACTATGCAGCCTACATCCTTTTGCAGGGGTGACGGGGTGAACTCCTTTACCCATAACAATAAAATTCCAGATCTTTACTAACAAACCACTACGAGGGATCTGAGGAAATTAAACTGATTCCATAAAATGAACAAAATTTCAGAAAATATATTTCACACGTTTGTGATAATTATGCAGAGCAACTGAATTATTTTACATCATGTACATATACTCAACATATACTCAGCACCTTGCAGAAAGTGCAAGGAAAAACTAGCACTCTATTGCATAAAACACACATTCAGGACAAGTTGAAGAACTTGTTTACTGCCATCTTTCGACCAGACTGATCAGTAATTTGGCTTGGGTTTTTTCACAACCATCACCGTGCAATTTGTATGACGAGCACAGTAATCACTTAAACTACCAAAAAATGCCCTGCAGTTAAATATAAAGGCTATTCAAATTAGCTGAATTAATGAGGACAAAATGTAGATGGTGCATGGTTTCGTTTTACCTTTGTTTCAAAGCTCGTGATAAAGCAGCTGGATCGACTACAAAGATATTTACTGAGAGCAGTATTATTTAGCATAGGATTTCCATTGGAGTGTGTCTGATTTAACTATTTTAGAAACCAAAATGCTTACAATATTTTTGAGGGAAAAATGATTAAAATTAGAGCAAAACTTCTTACACATTTCAGCCTAAAAGGAAAAGAGGAAAAGAGGAAAAAAAGGAAGCTCACCTTTATCATTTCTCTGCAAAGATCATATATTGCTTATGATATCAGATGCTACAAGAACAGTTGAAGGGTCAGGTAAAGACTGTTTGCATGATCAGAAATAAAGAAGAATCTATAAAACCGACCAGGGAAATGAAACAAGAGGCTAGAATTTTTTGCATGCACGTATATGTATGTATGAATTTAAAGTTTTGCATAGAGGAGAATAGTTTGGTCTTGTTTCTCCCCTATATTTGAACATACCATGTTTAGCCTTTTTAAGACAAATCAAGCGAAAATCAATGCTTGGAAATGTTGTGCGGACTTTTCATTATCCAATCCACAATGGAAGAATCTCTTAGTTCATGTTCTAGCTTTTTAATGGATGTTACATCACTTCCCCCTGATGCTACACAGCACAATGAATGGCGTTTAGTGGTGAACCTTCAATTATTTGTAAAATTTTCAAGAAATTCAACAAAAGAAAAATTCAATCATTAATAAAATTTTCGTTCACCAAGGAATCAGTACAAATACTTGAAACATTGTACACATCTCCCGATGTGTAAAAAATTTATACCATCATTTGCACTTTGTCGTATTAGCTTTGGTGCCATTCCAGTACCATGCTGGGACAGTGTTGGTATGAGTCAGTTCATGGTACTTAAGACTCAATGGACCCCATATCAAGTATCATTTCGCAACTAGTATGATATGGCATGAGTCACTTCATGGTACTTAGACTCAATGGACCTCCATATCAAGTATCATTTCACAACTAGTATGATATGGTATGAGTCAGTAAGACTTAGACTGAATGGACCCCCATATCAAGTATCATTTCACAACTAGTATGATATGGTATGCCTAATATAGGCCAGCACAGTTCCATACATCAAACCATGATCTATACAAAATATACCTGCATATCATTAAATAATTGACTGTTCTTGATTTCTTTTTCAAAATTCATAGCATTCAACAAGTCTTCTTCAAAATTTACCATCTTGCTTGGACATCTTTTATTTATTTGGCTTTTTATCTAGGCAAATCACATCAACTTTACATGCATGGGCAAAACATGTCTTTTCTTGTATGTTCAACATTATCATCCAGAAATTGAACAGCATCTTCATGACTTTGATCACTTCAAAGGGGAATAGTGAGAACACCAAACTAGCCAACTTTATGAGTAAGATCATCAATCTCTTTGTGATCAATTCTCTTTCAACAATCTCTTCAATCTTACTTCTTTGCTTATTTTTCAATTTTTAAGCCCTAACATGCATCAACTTGCCACCATGCATCAAGTTCTCACCTATTTGCAGCTACTCCAAAGACATCATTTCAATTAAAGCATTAACGATGGAAGAAAGAATGCTCATCTTGCATTTAGCTTGCATCACCTAGTAGTAACAACGAGATATAGCTTTATCTTCACAAAAAAGGAAAATAGTATAGTTGTCCTTTTTTTTTTTTTTTGAGATTTACAGGTATGATTTCCTTCTCTTTCATCATGCACTCAAGACTTGAAATGGACCTCATGAAAATTTCAAGTACTCCTCAACCACAGCTGATCCACCAATATATCCCAAAGCTTTCAATTTTCTCTTGCAAAAGTTTCTCAATTTTCTTCCTTAAAGACTTTATTTCTCACCTCCTCTTCTTCCAACCCTCCTCCTCTCTCTCTCTCTCTCTCTCTCTCTCTCTCTCTCTGAAGAGTGGAAAGGCAAAGCCATAGCACCAGTGCTGGCATTCCTACTATGTTTCTAAGAAAAAAAGGGGTTCCTTTACCTTTCTCTGTTGAAACTAAAGATCTAATCTTCCAAAACCTATTAGATACTTTGTTTTACACTCTAGCCCAGCTATATCATTTGATATTGCTCTCATGGAAATACTCACATTAGTAGTTCAGCCTTAGCTAAAGGTTGCAATTAGTCCCTCATAACTCACTAATCCTTGGTAAAAATCCCGAACTCTTTTTGCTCAAGACTGGCCTGCATTCCAAAGCCATAGCTAAAGCTTCAAATGTGGTGACACAAAATCTGCATTCGATATTTGGCTCTTGTACTTTATTCCAAACTCATGATCCTAAAGAACTAGGTCATTAACTTAATATCATACTACATCAATTTACTTTGCCTATAAGTAAATGGAAAGCCTACCATACTAGCTCTACACTCAGGTTTTACGCTAACAGTCTTGAATAATCTCCATCAGAAATTCTGTTAACTGCCTTATTCTATTCTGGACTTAGATAAATTTAGGTGAAACATAGCAAACAGTTGATAGTAAAGAATGTAATACAAATGCTGCCATGCGAAAATTAGTATTTTTTGTCCACTAATTGAGGAGTCTTGCATCCATTGTATGTCAGATATTTGCAGAAGGCTTCTCACCTCCATCAAATAATTCTCAAATCATGAGCATCCCTCATAGAGAGGTAGAAAGTTCTTTCTATCATGTTCAACTTATACCGTAAATGTGCGTTGGTGCATTAACATCACTGAAAATCTCTCACTGCCACATCTTCACTTGTAATGCAAGTGGTAAGCAGGGCTCCTTGCATTTTGTGTTGTAAGAGGATGGTGCTGTACCGTGCCATCTTAATATAACTGAAGTGTCACTTGTTACCTAATACAATGTCTGGATTTCTCATAGACAAAAAACAAACCAAACAAACCATTGTCATCAATCTCAATCACCAAAGCCATGGTATTACCCGACCAACTTCCAAAATCCCCAACAAGCGGGTGGCAACATGTTAGCATTTCACATATCTCATGACCTGAGGGAAACTTAAAACAAACTTCTACTTCCCATTTCAGTTGCCTCTTCTATATGCCTCCCATTTTCCTTTGAGGGACTAGAAACCACATACTTCACTGTCTCTTAAACTCTCTAACTAGCTTCTTTCATAATCCTAATCCTTGATGATATTTGACATATAGAAGGTGAACATCAACCAACTTCATCAACCAATTAATGGATAGAAATGCATTCACTAGATGTTGGAACTGCTGATCTTGGAAGATACCTGAACAATCACGTACCACCATACCAGTATGTTTTCTAGTGTTCATTTATATTCTGAAAAAATATAGCCAGGTTTCATGGGGACATATTTGCTTAAAATTAGAATGATATTTAAGGACAGAAAAACATTATGGATCTATATTTAGAGTGAGTAAATTTTCTAAACATACATTCTAATAAGGTGTCAGAAAAGCACTAAATATATGTTGTTCAAATCATGAATTTCAACAAACAAAAAGGAGGTATTTCCTAACCTTTTGATTGCTCCATGGCCATGGCTACCCAGAACCAGGACATCGGCAGTATGTTTCTCCACTGTCTTACAAAGAACATTCTTTGGATCTCCTTCCACCACTTCATATTCAACATCAGCTACCTGCAAATAAATGAGTTTCAAATAAGTGCAAGAATTCAACACTTGAAACTCTTAATATCATGAATCCAAAAGCACAGAACATGCGGGTCATGATTGGCATTGTGGAAAATCAAAAAATAAAAAAAGGGATAGACAGTGTGGATCCCAATGTGAAGGCCCATCAGTCCATCAATGATTTGGATTGATAAGATTGAAATTTCAATCTTACAAAATAGAGAGCAAGAATCATGCTAAAAGGATATGAATCCTCATCCTATGAATACAAACTAAAAGACTGGTTAATCAAATTGGGAGCCAACATCATCAATTATGATTTAAAACATTAACCATGCCCTAGTTTCTTCAAATTTCAAGAATTGAGATATTCTATATGCTATAGTTTCAAATCTCGGCAAGATATCTTATGAGACACCGAAATGGTTACCATCCCATGTATTAGAATAAGATCATCCTACCATCATCCGAACATCCTAATCAGGATGAACTAGGATATCTTCCCTCTCAAGTGGCAAGAGAGGATGGGACAGGAAAAACTCAGAGGATTTAAAATCTTGCTCCAGATAGGTTTTTTTATCTATTAATGAGGCAGTCAAAAAGGTTTTAGCTTGCACAAGTAGGTTTTTGCTTGAACTAAAGCATTACAAGGTCTACATTTTGTCAATATCTGGTCATGAGTTTTTTTATGTCCAACAAGAACTACAACGACCAGGGGAAAAAAAGGTTTTTCTGACAGATTTACTCGATTTTAAGAAATTAATAACCGGCAAATATATTTTATTGAGAAATAAATTGCATTCAATGATCCAAAAGGATCAGAAATAACCAAAAATCCAATATTGTTAGAATTAGCAAATATGTAATAAAATTAGGGCAAATAATACTACCGAGCTGGCTGTACAAATCTCCTTGGCCTTCTCCATCACCCTCGCAGCGGTCCTCCTCAGATCCGACTCCACAGTAATTAACACGTCAGCAGCTCCTACAACCAAAAAGTTCACAAAAAAAAAGGAAAAAAAAAAAAAAAAACCATTTTTACTCCATGAACACCTTTAAGAAGCAAGCAAAAGAGATTAAAAAAACGATAAAAGAGAGGAAGAAACTACCGGGTCCTGCGACGCTGACGACGGAGGTGGGGATGGGCTTAGCGTAGACGACGACGAGATTGACGGGCGGGTTGGGGCCGCGGCCGGAGAAGAAGTGGAGGAGAGCCCTGCGGAGCGCGTAGAAACTAGGCCCGCTTTCGTCGATCCCCACTACTATCTTCGTCTTCCCCGCCGCCGCGTCCTCCGCCGTCGTCAGAGCCACCATTGAGGGAAATAGAAGCAGTGACCGAAAGCCCACTGATGGTGTCGCGAGAGCCTCTCTGCCTCTTTTTGGCAGCGCCTTAAGATGAAGGACGTAAGCGATACGGCTTGGCGGCGCTCTTAGATGAAAACTATCGGGGAATTTAGAAGGAAAAAAACGAAAATTTATAATAGAATAAGACGAGCGCTAGGTGATGGAGAGCTTTTTCCCTATGAAAAGATTTTGGTTGGAACCGAGAACCCCCCTCCTCCTCATATAGATGTAACGTAGGATGTACACTGGCTAGGATTGTGCCATTTGTCATGCATCCATGGATTAAAAGATATCAGGATGAGAGCCTGTGATTTGAGTGAATCTCTCGGAATATTTACTATATCTATTCTAAAATCAGACCTTTAATGATGGAAAAATTTATTAAAATTATATGGGGAAGGTCACTTATGATTTGCTCATTGAAATAGAAAGTATTTAAGCCTAATTTTATCCTAAAATGTTCTAGATGCCATGTTTTTTCAAAATAATTAAAAATAAAATTATACAGTCATTAAAATGATGAAAAAGATAGACTCCCTCGTATGCTAAGATTTTATTCAAATGCATTATTCCTATTATGTTGAAGAGACTCCATTAAAGATATTATATTTTAGAGTAATAGTGAAAAATAGAGGGGTATAATCCAGATTGAATTAGTTTCAAGTCAAAATCTAAAATCAATCCAATTAAGCTTGGTTTGAAAATTTTAAAACTAAAACAAAGCTGATCACATCCTGAACCAATCTAGAATCGATGAGTTTCATTCAAAATTAATTTTAGGGTAGAAGATAATTTTTTCTTTACTCTTCTTTATTTGGTACATATCTAATATCTAATGAATAATTTTTTCTCTTAATTATATTTAATAAAAATGATATATGTAATATTTGTCAACTAATTTATTATTTGAGATTTCTTAATAAAAATGGTAGATAACTCATAAAATTTATCTAAAGCCGTCCACAAAAAAAAAAAAGTAGAGGAGGATGAACCTACCTAACGATAATCAATTCTATAATTCTAGACTCAGAAAATTGGACTCTAAAAATTTCAATTAAAAAAAGGGATGAATGATTGATTCCATAATTCAAACTTAGAACCAATCTTATTAATATTTTATTTTTATGAGAAAAGGACCTTATTAATACTCAAAAGCACTTATTAGTACCTAAAAACCAAACTAACCTAACCATACCAAATTAGATTAGTATTGTCTCTCGGGTTATCCTAATTTGTTGCTTACTTCTAATTTTTTTTTTAAAATAGAGAGAGAGAGAGAGAGAGAGAGTGCATTCATAGTTTAAAATATACATTGTTTGGGCTAGATTCAACCCTTTACAAACTTTTGCATCTCCTTACCATAGTCCAAGCCCATTTGTAATTTGTAAATGATCACAAAGGCTATATTTAGCTCTAGCTCAAGTATTAGCTCAAGTACAAAGCAAGTATCTATTTAGTCCAATTAGCTATGCAATGGGGAGGTTTTGAATATTTAAGCAAGTCAAAAGACTCCAATTAATATTTTTCTAATTAGCTTTTTCGAGTGAAATTCTATTTCATTATGGATAAATTGTCCAAGATTCACATGGTGGGAGACGCTATATCTCGAACCTTTTTGGAGTTGGTTGTGTGATTTTGAATGAAACAATCATTTGAAATATATTCATCTATACTTTTTACCTCCAAATCATGCTTTAGAATGATCTAATTTTGGCAAGTGATTGAAATGCACAACAATATGTTGGCACAAGTTTACATAAGAATCATGAGCATTCTATATTCATGAAATTAATTTCAGGCATGGTGAAGTTAATTTCATTAATAAGAAGTAGATTTTCAATTTAATCCTACTAGACTTAAATTAAACTATAGGCTCCATATCAATCATTTGAGTCATTAGATGTGATATATTATATATAAAATGCTTAAACACAAAAAGTCATATGATTTGAAACTCTTAGCTCATATATTAAGAAGTCAAAAAAGTAAAAAATTAATGTCATATAAAATGCTAAGTCTCTCTCTCCCCTAACACACACACACACACATATATATGCATGCATTATGCATGTATATATATCTGTGCATATGTATATGTATATATATATATGTATACACACATATGTGCATATACATGTATACATACATAGATATACATATACATGTACATACATACATACATATATATACATATATATGTATGTGTGTGTATATATATGTATATACACATGCATATCAAATTTTATTTTTTTATTTAGAAAAGTATCTTTTATTTATTTATGAAAAATTGGATTTTTTTTTTTTTAACTTTCACTCTTTTTAAAAGTAACTTTTGCATATCAAAATTACTTTTTAGAAAAGTAACTTTTAAAAGTGTCTCCTATCATTAAAAAAAAAAATAGTAGTAGCCACTAAACATATTTTCGTTATTAGAATTGTAAAAAAATAAAAAGTAATCATGATTACCAAACATATTTTTTAATCAAAAATATAAAATAAATAAAAATAAAATTTTTGTTTCTATTTGTTTTAAAAGAAAGAGTGATAGCAATGTCAAACTTAGCTTGAGTGGCTTTGTTTTTGAAGTTGAGAAAGTGGAATCGTGCTCAAGAACAAAATATAGCAGTAAAAGGCTCTATTTGACTTGGCTATTGGGACACCTTTAAATGGTTGTTAGTAAAGAGCTATATGAGATAGCTATTGGCTAATAGCTAGGGTCAATAGCGCCAATAGATAGGATCAATAGCTAATTCAAGCAAGCCTCAAGTCTCAAAAACTGAAACTAACTTTTGTCTTAAATAATAAATAGTGGTTGTTAAAGTCTCGAGACATATTAAACATAACAATCGAGAATTATATTGATTTTATTCTATGTATTTTATATTAGTAGAAAAGTATTAATTTATTATTTGAGTAATCTAATTGAGATATTGATATCGAACCTATTGTATAACTTTTCACTCTTTACAAAACTAGAAACCTAGATTTTTAAAAAATCTAACAAACTAATAGTTTCGAAATTCTCAACACCACCTACAACTAATATTATTTTTTTATTCAAAGAATTTTATAGCTTTTTTATTATATTAAATATTTAGAGAGTTGCCATAAATTTAATATTATTTGAGTAAAAAGTAAGTAAAAATATTATTTGAGTAATTTAATTAGAATATTCATTTTTTGATTTTTTATCTTTAAAAGTTTAGAGAGCTGAAAAGATATTATTCAAGCAGGATTCTCAGCATCTCGAGCTAATGTTATTTTCTTAGTATAATTATTCAAAGAATTATATATATATATATATATATATATAATATTAAATGTTTAGAGAGTTGTTATAGATTAAATGTCTTGCATGCTCGTGAGATAACAACTTATGTTGCAGCTGCCATATATCTTGATTTGTGATTTTGGGTTGTTTTGGTTTCTTTTTCTTAAATTAATGTGCATGATTCTCTACCTCTATAATCTTTTCACATATTAAATTATCACTCAATGCCAAAGGTTGAATATTTCTTATTTCTTGTCAAATCTAAAGGGTGGGCAATCAAGGGAAGGGGGTAGATGACGAGGCAGCTAGATACCGAGTTAGTTGAGATAGGATTCTATTGCTGATTTCTTGAGAAGGGAAGGTAAGCTAAGGGGCTTGACACCCGAGCTCTTGCCTATCTCACTTAACTCAACTAAGCCTTATTCCAAAGAGGGTTAGAGGTAGGTTTTGTTGCAATGATAAAGTTATTTTATTATGTCTTAAATGTCATAAGTTTGAAACTTAAAAACAATCTCTTCTGACATAATATATGGCTGCATAGATTTGTCCCTTCTCAAATTCTACACTAGCGGGAGCTTTGCAAACACCATTTCATGAGTGGGGACTTGGTATGATGGTAGAGTTACTCTCATCTACCTCTTTGATGACATAAAAATATCTCCTTCAATTTCTTTTTTCCCCATCATTTCTGGATTCTTTGTTCTTTTCTTTTTCAAGTAGAGTGCCTTATGGAGATAAAATAGTTTGTGTATGGATTTGAATCATAGACATCTAATCATGCTATTTTGCTAGCTTGCAAGCAAGCTGTAGGTGATGGTTAAAGAAAGATATATTGCAAGTTTGCATGCATTACAGATTCAGAAAGCAAGAATAAAACCTTTATTGATATTTTTATAAATCTATTTTATTCAAGAAAGGAGTTTGAACTTCACTAGACTGACATCAAATGTCTGAATCCTCATTTTCACCCATTTGCATTTTGCCATGATTGAGTTGCATGCTGATGCTCAAAAGGGATCCCATGACATTATGATGGGATAACAATAGTCTTCAGTTCATGATGTTTTCAGTTAATCTAGATTATAAAAGGCACCATGCATTGGGAAGTGGAACTTCAATTATTTCCCTTCATTTTGCGTCAACTTGAAGATTTGGTTCTAGATCCTATGTTCAGCATTACAGAAAAGATTAGACCAAAGTTAAAAAGGTGGGACAATTTAATCAGTTGCCTGCCTTGGATTCCTTCAACTATAAACAATTCTAGTCACTTCCAAACAGTGAACTTCTAATCCACATACAGGGTCACTTTATCAAGCAAACCTGGTGATATAGAAAAATAACTCCTCTTCAAAACAAGCATGATGAGCACAAATCCTTCTTTTATTATTTTGTTCCATTTAGACTGGGTTTGTCAATTCAAGTAACACTTTTGCATAGCATTGTTTGAGAATCCAGTCTTCGTGTTTGGAATTTAAACATTTGACTTGTACTCCATCGGTAGCTCCCAAACTTATACACAAAGAACAGTCATTTCAACAGCTATGAATCTGGACATTGATGGCCAAGAATCTGGCTTGCAAGATGTTATAAAGAACTGTTTTCTCATTCATCTCTCCTGCTCTTCTCTTATCCCATTTTGGCTCTGCTAACTTCATCATGGCCCTACCCTACTGGTGGAGCTTCTCAACTTCATGGACCATGGCTCAGACTATTACCATAGATCATTTCTTTTGTCATAGCATGCAGATCACACAAGAATAGCAGTATCTGAACTCCATGTTTGCAAGCATGTCCATCAATACGTATGCAGCATGCCATACCTCCAAATGTCAAGATGCAATGGTTAATGATGTTTCATAGAGTCATCAAATGCACTGTTCTGACAGAATTGATTTATAATTGGCCTTCATGCATGCAAGATCTTCAAAGGCACTTCTAAGTTCTATGTCAACCAGAAAGACAGCAATGGGCTTGATAATAGTTTCAAATGCAGATTTGCCAGATTACCCTTCACAAGAATCAAGTGTGCATTTGCTTCATCAGGTTCATGAGGAAGAAGGAAATGTTGGGTCCATTGTTAAGGAAAGTATCCGACCAATAGTTCCCAGTTCCATTCACTATCGCAAATGAAAAGGTTTGCATTTCCATTCATCTGATCAATCCACTGAATGAGGAAGCCATGCAGCATCATGGTCCAAATTTTGACATTCCCCTTATTTAAATGTAAGAGCCTCTAATGATGAATATTTAGTTTTGCATCGGCTATATATTTAAAAAATTCTGGATACTTGTATAAGATCATAGAGCCTAAAATGTGAATTTAGATACGGAACCTTAGCCTGACGAGAACGTCAAGATTTGAACGAAAAAAAGTACATGAGAACTTATAGTGAGAGTATTTAGTCCTGCATCAGTTATATATTGGAAAGATTCTAACTACTTAAATAGAATCAAAAAGCTCAAATAATATTTTTTGATTTATTGTTTTGAGTGAAATTTTGAACTGTGAACTATTGTTCGACTTAAGGGACAAACTAGCAATGCACCTCCTTAGCAAGAACATGGTTATGGGGCTCATGGATCACCTTACTCTTACAGGAAAGTGGATTGGGATGGTGCAACCATGTCAGTGAAAATACAGCAAAATAATTTTGTATTTCACTTAAACCATGCTTTTCTTTTCCACGCGACCTTTTTTTAGAGATGATGCAAGCGCTAATACACTTTGATTGTGATCTTGAAAAGTTAAAAGTTGCCTTCCGCTACCCAAATAGTAATCCATCACATCTTATTGTCCCTAATCCTACCCTCAAGAGATTCACATGTGCAAATAAAATAAGATTACCTTGCAATGTCCTTTAGAAACAATATCCTCTCAATATTGTCATTCGGCGGCTATATGCATCAAACAGGTGGTTTGACTTCTCTCTAGGCTCGATGTTTGATTACTTTGCCAAGGATTATTAATTAAATATTATAATATTTTAAAATAATTTTTTATATTAAATAAAAAAATTTATAATTAAATTTATTTACTATCAATTAATTTGGCTTTAAATTTTAAATTCATATGATTTTATCTTATTAATAAGTTAATAGGTTAATTGAAACAGTAGATGAGTTTAGAATGTTATAAATATTAGAATTGATTTGAATATGCGAAAATTAATGAATATCTCTCCACTTTTTGGTAACATTTGAACTCTTTTGCTGTGCACTGTAACAAACTATTGTGGCAACTGTGCAGGGGCTGGCAGAAAGTAGTTTAGGAAAACGTAATCTGGGATCAACTTGTAATTAAGGGCAACCATTTTTGATTCTGCTTTTGCTTTGATCTAATCCAGCAGCCATCTAATAAATTTAATGTCCAAAGGTTTGGCCTCTCATAAATCATAGCTTTGAACCTTGGAAGCTGAATCAAATAACATCTTCTTCCAGATTAAATCAATTAAAATCAATGAAAGTGAGAAGAGAAACAGATTAATTAGTCAATCCACGGCCAGATGTCAAAAAGGAAAACCAATAGGCTAGAATTATGATATCCAATCAAAATTTCAGATCATGCCTATTAAATAATATACAACATAGAATCGAATTGCAAATACCAGCAAAAGAGGAAGACATACATCCACACATACTGCTTCATATATTAGTAATCAGGTGAGGCGAAAAATCAGACCATAACTTTTTACATACATACAAACATACATATATGCATACATATATAACATTGAATAGCAAAGTGCTCTAACCCAAAAACTTATACTGCTCTCGTTTTAACTGAACATAAATCCATCTCCTCCTAAAGATCAAGTCTAATGCATACAAAGCTAAGATACTAAGGAACAAGAGTCTAAAGGAGTGTGGAGCATTTGGACTCATTCAATAGTGAATAGCTTCTATTGACCTCATGTGAGATAGATAATATTTGAGCAGACCACCTCATAATGTTTTCTTCTAAAATCTATATTTACTAAAAAATTCTACTTCAATGTCTCAGTTTCATGAGATTTTCGAGTTACCAAAGTATGATTTTGAATTCATGTCATGGCTACATAATTCAAGATCAAATTAATTATTATTATATCGATATCTATTAGCATAATCAAAAATCAAAGAAATTATTAAACCTATTTTGCTATTTACATTAGAAGCATGGTCTACATCTAGTTTTGATATGATGCATGATAAAAGAAACTCAAAAGACACCAATCTAATGGGTGTGGTTACTTTGTGAATATATACTTATAAAATCATACCATAATGATCTCCTTAATTCTCAACTCATTTTCTCTCCAAAAATATATTTAATAAATAAATTTAATATTTGTCTCCACTTCAAGTAATTTTTCTAGATGCATGACCTTTTTGAAAGGATAAATTTCCTTGAAATTAAATTAAGAAATTTTTCTACTAAGAACCTACTAGAGCAAGAAATTAAGCCCGACAATAAATGGTGGGCTCATTTGAAAGAACATCATAATTGTGATAAATTGCCTAGCACTATGTGGTTTTTCCATGATTCATTGAACGTGAGAAATGTCTAACACTTGTCAAAAGAAAAAAAAAAAAAAAAATCCATGCAAGTTGAACATCAACAGTGTTAGAACTTGGAAGCATTTTACCTCCTACTTTGAAATTTGAGTAAGCCTAATTTTCACGATGGCTTCAAATTCAACAGTGTATAGCACAAACGAGATGATATGATTACACCATTACAAGCAAGTCAACTAATAAAGTATATGCCAACTTCCCCCCTTGCAATTACAATAGGTTGCATGGCCGGCAGGTGCTGAGGATTGGTAGGTGATGACATGATAACAATTGGCCGGCAAATAAGAGTGGAAAGTGAAAGAATATTCTTTCACTCTTCCAAAGAGCCATCATGATTAGAAAAAACAAATAAAAAAAAAAACCCATCATGCTCTATGTTTCTCTCTTGGAACTACCCACCAAATTTTGGGCACATAGAAAATTGTTTCAACTGGAAAATTTCCTCACATCAGAATGTCAAAGGGCTTGTCATTAACAGTATGGAAAGACACCAAGGTAGATCTATATATAAATAATTAAGAGGTCACATCCTAAGAGCAGAATGATACAGGACCAAGTCAAGTATCCTATGGTGTCATTCCTTTTTTTTTTTTTTTTTTAGTGTGGAGTATCTTGTGGAGTTAAAATAGCTGAATATGGATTTGAATAATAGACAATAAATTATAGTATGAATGATATTGTGTTACTCTCACCAGGAACACAGGAGAACACAAGAGAAGTTTTCTCAACTATGTTATGTTCTTTCTGAAATCAGGATTTTTCTATCTTCTAATTTATCTAAATGTATTTATACAACAATTATTTGATATATATATATATATATATATATATATATATATATATATATATATATATATATAATGATAAAATAAATAGGATATGGTTGAATGGTGCGTTGCCATGCTGGTTTTATTAGTTCTAGAAAATTTTTCATGAGCACACAATGATCTATAAGGAGGAATAATGGAGAATATGTGTTAAATATATATGAACGAACCAGAAGAAAGTCCACCTGCTGTAGAAGAGAAAACAATTGAATGTGTCTACATGTATAAAAAAACAATGTGGCTGTGCCCTTTAACAGATATAAAAATGATGAATAGCTAGCTATTAGACTATTCCAGCTATTTAAACCGTAGACTTTTGCAAAAAAATAAAAACTATAAGACCCTGGCTTTGAGAAGAACTTAACCATTTATCTATAAGAATTTCGATTCCCGACCTCCTTTGGCACAGGAGACTTGTGGTGCCAACCGTTGGAGAAAAAAGGGTGGACCTGTGAATGTTATCTTACAAGCCAGCTTATCTGATCCACTGGCACCTACTTCTGAAAAAGATAGTCCATTGATCTCTGAGAACGTCCATTGTTACCCAATGTCACCTTGATGAGTTATACAAGTTTTTTTTAAATAAGTAAAATATGATGAAAAAATATTGACTCATATCAATTGATACCAATTTATCAGTGGATAGGAGCTAAGATAATAATACCAAGACTTCTATATATATATATATATATATATATATATATATATATATAATTTGGAATGCTTGATACTAATATAAACCAAGTTCTTAGTCGAGATGATGACCTTGTTTTTAAGTTTCTGCTAGAATTCTTTGTAATATATGATAGAGACAGAGACTAGCATGGCTCTCATTAATTTCAGTGCAATGCTGAGCATAAGATTGCAATATCAAAAATCTTGGCAGATAAGATAAATCCATTTTTTTTAAAAAAAATACTTATTCATTGAATGTAATATTAAATAGTTATGAAAGTTTTTTTAAATAAGTAATAAATGATTGAAAAATATTGGTCAACATGAATATGTCATATCAACTGATAAATTTCATTGGTTTATATCATGTTGAAGATGCCTGATACTAATATATGCCAAGATCTCGATTGGAAAGATAATTTTATTTTTAGATTTTTTTCCGCAAAGCTCTCTAAAATATAAGATGGATATGAAGATTAATATAGCTCTCCATCATTGCTGAGCATGAGATGGCAAACAGAAAGCCTCAAAAGTAGAAATGAACAGACCCTTAAGGGTAAGTTTCCTCCATGACTTGGCTCATCTGTTCCCTATTCAGTTCTTCCTTGTTCATCTAGTGTACAGACCTTTGTGCAGAGTGAATAATAGATGGATGGATGGCTATGCATGCATTATAAATTTGGTCAAAATAATCAATGGAGGGTATATTCTATTTGTTCTTTAGTGTGGTACTGCAAATTCCTTGGCCTAACAATTTGATCACTTTGAACTCCACACATCTCCACTTCTAATACATTTATAAATACTTCTTATAAAAAGTAGATAATTATACTTAAAAAAGCAAGTAAGAAAAAAAAAGAAGTTTGTTAAAAGAAAATCACCATTTTCAATGCTTAGTAATGGAAAAGGTTTTGGCTTCTCTAAAAATAAAAAACATTCAAGAGCAAAATATAATGTGTGCATATCTACTACACACACCCCCACATCCAAGATTTTTCTTGCTAAAAAGTAGCATTAAGAAGGAGAAGAAGTGTAAAAAAAAAAAAACCAATAACTTATTTCTTTATGGAGACCTGGAAAAATTAATAATAAAATTGGTCCACACAAATTCGCTTGCCAGCCAATCAAACAATAAGAGTCCTCATTTTCTTTGTTATCTTTCTTCTCTCTTTTTATTGGAAGTTAAAATTATTTTTTTCAAGCTTTCTAAATAACTAAGCAGAACCAAAGGAAAAAAAGGAAAGATAAAAATCAAGCTTGCATCATATTTATCACGTTATGATCTGATAGAGTGGGGCCAAAAAAAGAGAGCTTTTTTAAGTGGCTGGTGGTCCTGCTCTCCGTTGGTTTCCTCTCGAGTTCTCAAATAAATTAATGGATATTCAACGAGAGAGGCGTTGTTCTGAGACCTCGGATTCATCTCCAATCTCCCTTCCTCTTTCTTTCCCTGAGGACCATAGAACCGCCGTCAACCCCATGGAATCTTCATGAAAAATTCGAACTTTGGAGCGAATCATCAGTTAAAAATACAGGATGAGGAGTATCTTCTCACATATATTTCGATTCTATGGAGCCGACGGTCTCAACGAAGTTATCTTCCTCCTCTTCTCGAATTTAGCTTCATGTTTGTTATGAATTCTGCAGTTTGGTCAGATTTTTTTTTCCTTTTTTTTTTGTGGCTGTTTGGATTTGATCTTCTGTTGTGGGTGGAGAATTTGAGATGAAGTTTACTAAGAAGTACGAGGAGTATATGAGGGGGAAGGAGGAGAATGGGCTGAAAAGAGTTGGATTGAAGAAGTTTAAGAAGATACTGAAGAGGTGCCGAGGGGAATTCCGTTCTCAATACCAGCAGCAAAAGGAGGAGGGAGGAGAAGAGGAGAATGAGAAACCAGTTGGGTTTGGGGGCGAGAGTTCTTCGCTTCACCAATGCCCTGACCATTGCCCAGGTAAGCATGCGAGAATGGAATCCCATTCCACCACCTGAACAATTTTTTATCTGTTTCTAGGTGAATGGATGAAGAAATTTGCCTCCTTTCTTCTTCTTTTTTTTTCCTTTTTTTTTTCCCTTTCCTTTTGGAACTTCAAACCACCAGCTAAAAACTGTCTTCTTTATCTGTTTCTAGGTGCAAGGATTGTTAGCTTTGCTTCGAGTTCTCTTCTAGGCTTTGTTGTTTTTCCTCCTGGGATTAAGAAAGTTGCCTCCTTTTCCTTATTTTTTCCTCTTCTATTTTGGGATCATAAGTCTAAATTTTGGTGATTCGTGCTCTAAAACGTATATTGTAATCTTACTATTGATTTCCCTGGTATGTTTGGTTTTTTTGATTCAGAAAGTTGCCATCTTTTTTCTTATTTTTTCCTTTTCTATTCATCATTTAATCTTACTATGGATTTCCCAGGCATGCTTGGTTTTTTTGATGCAGAAAGTTGCCTCCTTTTCTCTTATTGTTTCCTCTTCTAATCATATGCAAAAAAAGGTATTAAGATAATCACATCTGCATTATACTCTGTCCATTGCCCTTGCATGCAAGTGGGAATTAAACATGAAAGCGCCATTGAAACCCATTTATCTCTTTGTACGTTATTGGGATGGTTTGTTGTGTTCTAGGTCTTCTTGTGAGCCTTAATGATAGAGAAAGTTGACTATTTTTCTTTTCCTTTTCTTTTTTTTTTTTGAGATTTAGAATAATTTGAGAGAAGAATGACTTAAATCGTTTGGACATATACAATCTATGTCTAGATATTCACTGGTAAAGAGATTGAAAATTATATAAAAGAAAATAAGAAGAAAGGACTTGATATTCTACGTCTTATAAAAAATGAGCAGAATAGAGAAAAATTTTACTTAGCTAACTCTAACAAGTTTGTGATCAAGGCTTAGTTGTTGTAATGCAAGTCAAAAAGTAGTAATTTAACGGTAAAATTTACCTTTTATACTGACCATTATGCACTTTTGCATTTGAGTCTTAAATTTTGAATAACCACCTAAACACTTTCTTTTGGGGGGGGGGGGGGAAATACTGTTTGGAATTCATTGCAATGGTTTTCTCTGTTCTGGATTTTCCTCATCTGTTTTCCTATTTGCCTTCTTTTCCGTTATTCTTCCTTCTTACTGGGATAATTCAAATATAGCAGTTTATGCAATAAACTTTATATTTAAACCACTTTTTTCTGTTGGGTTAGAAGAATCAAATAGAACCACTTATGCATGTTTGTAATTCTAGAAGGGTGAGAATCTTGATTCCATTTTTTATTTTTGTAAATCTTTTCTTGGGTCATAAATCTGAAAATCTAGTGATCTGATGTCCATGTTTATGGCCCAAGGTTTTAGTTCCATCCATGATTATCATCAGATTCTCCTAGCATTCATGTCAATCCATATTGTCTTCATTTTGCTATGTATTCTCTGCTTTGTTGATCTTTGTCCAACAGGAAGTACATCTGAAGTCTTATTTTCTTCTCTTTTCAATTGTTTATGCTGTAAATACCCTTCTCATTTGGTTTGAAGAATAGAATAAAACATCCCATATCTATATTTATTATGGCTCTTGTTGGTCTTCATCTCCTTTCTCTTTTCTTTACTGTTCTTTTACATTCACACACGCCATTACTAAGACACACCACACACTGCATGTATGATAGTATGAGCACATGATTTCGCTCTTTATTTCTTTGATGTCTGGAGAATTGCCAGATAAATGAGGATTGTTCCAGAGCAGCTCTCTCAAGTTTCAAAATCATGAAATAAGAGGACTGCAGCATATATATATAATTGAAAGACTGACACAGTGACGGTCCATGAACATTCCAAAAATCAGTAATCTGCATATATAATTCTATAACAATCTTCATAATTTTTTTTTGTTTTTTCAAAAGAGCAAAAGAATGGGTGTTGGTAGGGCATGCTAAACATGTAACGCCAAAGCTACATATAGTAGAATGTCAATTGAATAGAACTGCAACCAATATATATAAGGACAAAACTTAGGTGCAATAAGTTAGGTATTAGCCATCCAGTTCCCTACTTAACAAGTGACACATGTACAATCATCCCACTTAATAAGTGACACGCATTTATCATCATTTTTCTAATGGAGTACAATGTTTAATGAAGTATAAAATTATGCACGTGTCACTTGTTAAGTGAGGAACTTAATGGCAAACACCTAACAAACTAGCACCTTAAGTTTCATTCTATGTACAATAACAAGGTTGGCATGCCACTAGATCAGCATTGTACACATATATACATGATCATTACATAACCATTTATGTATAATTTTTAAAAGAGTAAAAGATTGGGTGTTGGGAGAACATGCTAAACATGTATATGCTGGAGTTATGTAGAATGTAAGTCAAATATTTTGACAATTCAGTTTGATTTATGAAGAATATGGGTTGACTTATAAGACGTTAGATCAATCCATTTCAACTTTCAAACCAGCCGTAGTAATTTTGATTTAAGAAGATGCGGATAAGGAGCATTGGAAAGATGAAAGAGGATGATGAGTTGCATGCAAATGTCAATTCCAAGAGAAGGGTTAAGTGGATTTGTCACTTGGTGAGTTGGTTGTGGTGGTGGAGGTGGAGTTGCAGGCATGGAGAGATTATTGGTGTGTAACAAGCTTGTTTTTAGCTGCAGGTGAAGGTTCAAGATAAGTTTCTAGTGTAAAGAGGATGACAAATAAAGGCTGACTATTAAATTCTATTCTAATTGTTCATATTTATTGTAACATTTCAAGCCTATTTGCTAGCTTAATTAACTTGTACTTAAGTTTTTAAGGTCATGTGGACTCGGTTCACTAGCAGGTTAATTGAGCTAGTAATGCCCCAAGCCCTCCTATTGGCCCAATCAGTCTACCATCAAGATTTTAAGGCCACATGGATCCGGCCCGTTAACAGGTTAATTAGGCTTGCTGGTGGGCTTGGGGCATTACATTTACAAAATATGCAAGTGGTGCAACATATTGAGGACCAGTGAAATCCACCCTCAGGATTGTGGCTGGTAAAATGCGAGGCATCAAAGAGTGTTTAAAATGCAAATAGATAAAAGAAGGCAACATCAAACAACTATGGGCAAGCACCCTTGCAAATGTTACCATATACCCGGAAGGCATATGGACAAACTCTGGATTGAGCTTGTCAGCTTCATATGGCCCAAGGGGACAACTGTAGTCACGGAGACAGGAAAATGGATATACTGCAGGGGGCGCTGAATAAGACCCCTTTTTTTTTTTTTTTTTTTTTTTGTGGAAGTGCTGAATAAGACTTGATATGGTAATCTTTCCATAGAAAACTGTAGTGGGAAGGGAATCAGTTAAATAATCTTCTGTCATGAAATCAGTCGGTCACATATACATTGATGGTATTGTTAGCCTCTTGTTGTATGTTCCATGTATACCCAAATTTAAGTCCATCACATTTTCTGGGGAAGAGTTTTGATGCAACAAAGAAGGTCAATTCTTGTTTTTGAAAAAAAAAAAAAAACATTGGATTTTCTTGCAAATTATGTACTTTTTTCCTGGGATATCCTATATTATGATCCAATTTTTTGTTTTCTAGTCCATGTGATAGTCCTTGATTTCAAGAATGCATCATATCAGAGTAAGCATCTTGAATTCTTCTTCTTATCTTGAGTTCTTTTTCTCTAATTCATTTAACTTAATTCTATTATCTATATAAAATTTACTTTTAGTCAATACATTGGTTCGTATAAGACCTTATTTTTAGTGTTTTTGTTGACTTCTTTTGATGATTCAAATGTAGTATGCGACAAGACTTTCTTCCCCTCCCTTCTTGCGGAGATGTCAGAAGTTGTTGGATGTTTTAACCAACAAGCTCAGAAATTGCTTGAGTTGCATTTAGCATCAGGCTTCCGGAAGTTTTTAATATGGCTTGGAAGCAAGGTAAGTAAAAATCATGAAGCACTGATACAAGAGGGCAAGGAACTTGTGACCTATGCTATCATTAACTCCATTGCCATGAGGAAAATTTTGAAGAAATATGATAAGGTATGCAACTTGACTCTAAGATCTTAGTTCTTTGGTAACATTTAATGGGTTCAATCTCATATGATTAACAATTTCAGTAGCGTGATGCAATAACATCTAACATCTGATAATGTGGAATTTTCTAGTACAGATCCATCACTCTAAGCAAGGCCAGACTTTTAGATCAAATGCCCGGAGTATGCATATTGAGATCCTTCAGTCTCCATGGCTATGTGAGCTAATGGCATTTTACATTAACTTGAGAGAAAATAAGACTGAAAAGAATGTGATGCCTGGGCTGTTTGGTGATTGCTCTCTCACATTTGAAAATGGCAAACCAATGCTTTCTTGTGGCCTTTTTGATTCGATGAATCTTGACATTGATCTGACTTGTTCCATTTGCTTGGTGAGTTTGCATTTCTTTTTTCTTTTAAATTTTGGTTACAGAGTTTTCAATTCTAGTTAAAATAAAAAAGGAGTTTCAATTCCAATAATTTCCTATCATCACTTTATGCCTCTTCCAACATTTCATATCCAGTGCTCCAAACACAACTTAATTGTATTTAGGATTGCTGCTAAGCCCCTCAACTTACTTGTGGTTTTGTGTCCAACTTACTTATGGTTGCAAGCTTGTTTGCTTTTTAATAACACTTCTTGGCCTAGAATTCTAAGGGAGAACTAAAACTCGCTTGACTTGCTTCTAAATTTATTTTTAGGCTGCAAATATATCATATGTTTTGAAAATCAGTTCTTTTTCTAATTGCTGTCTCAATTGACATATTCTAGGAAACTGTGTTTGATCCTGTTTCTCTTAAATGTGGCCATATCTTCTGCTATATGTGTTGCTGCTCTGCTGCATCTGTCACTATTGTCGACGGGCTACAAAATGCAAATTCTAAAACAAAATGCCCATTGTGTCGGATGGTACCTCTCTCTCTCTCTCTCTTTCTCTCTACTCATCTAAACCTCCTGTTATGTTTATCTAAGTATCCATTCCATAATAGCATTGTACGGTTGCTTAACAAAATCAAGGTTTTAGGTCTCGGCAGAACATCCCATGGGATGCTAGGACAAATTGCTATTCTAAGTGTCGAGATGCGACCGTCTTGCTATCATCCCAACGTCCTAATTGGAACATCTTGAGACACTTCCTGTCCTATGTGTCGAGACGGGATGAGACAGTGGTGCATCTTGTTTTATGAAGAAACCGAGACGATCCCATCCCACAAGATTTAAAACCTTGAATAAAATCATATTTTTTTTCCTTTGTGATGCATTGTAATCTTGACATGCCATTCCAGGAAGGAGTATATGAGGGTGCTGTGCACTTGGATGAGCTGAACATTTTGTTAAGCCATAGGTATGTTTCTATTTGCTTCGCTTTGCATTACATTGCCGTATCGAGCAGAACTGCTGCTCTTATAGTCTTTTCACAGCTGCCCCAGCTACTGGGAGCAGAGGCTTCAAACCGAAAGAGCGGAGAGGATTCGGCAGGCCAAGGAGCATTGGGAGTCCCAGTGCCGTGCATTCATGGGAGTCTGAGTGCAAGTCAGCTCAACAGTTTTGTTTCATGTTACTTCAGCTATTGTTGTTCTTTAAGTTTGGACATGCCATTCTATGCTCTTTGTTGTGAATAAAGGAATTGCCGTATTTAACTGCATTATTATCAGGTGGCATCCCATGATCCCATTAGTGTTTGAAGTCTTTTCAGAGTTGCAAGATATGCCAATCCTTCTGTTTTACAGAAGTAGTAAATTGTATGCTTGTAAATTCCAAATAGTTTCTCTGAGGTGGACATGGGAATAATCTCTCTTTATTGTGCTGTATTTTGGTATGTTTCACTTTCATTTCAGGTTTGTATAGGATATCCTTTTGCCGAATCATTTATAAACAATAAACTGGTGGTAATATTTTAAACAATCATTCTTTGTTGCCAATTAGCAGACTATCATGCTATAGAACTTGCCATAATCTATTGCTGAACATCATTTACTTTGGTTTGCAGATTTTGAATGATATTTTGCATTCAAAATCTGGCTTACTAGCCTGATAAGTTATCGCCAAAAATTTTCTGCACAAAGTACTTATTTGATGTGTGCTAGAAGTTCTATTGGTGCGCCTCAACAACTAATCTATGATTAAAACCTCCTGAAAATGAATTGGAGCCTGAAATTTTGTCTGAACTAAATTGTCCAGCAGGACAGACACATGTCTGGATCTTGGAAGATTTTAACAAACAAGGATCTTAGAAGTCCCAAATATAGGTATATCCTAATTCAAAATATATTATAACAAGAGAAGAAATTAATAACAAAACTTTCTTTCAGTATATTTGATAGCAAGATGATTCCAAATCTTCCCTGCAGCCTCTATTGCAAATTTATCCTCCTGAGGGAGAATGAAATCTCAAAAGAATTAGGAGAGGGAAAAAATGACTAATAATATATTTGATTGTATGATAGCTGAAAGTCCTCTCTAGGATCTCTATCACATAAATACTCATAAGTGATCATTAAATTTGTTGATGGATGAGATCAAAGGCTGCTCGCAAAAGTTCTTCTGAGTAAATAGAAGCACCCAAGAGAGATTCTGCAAAGTTGGTGCTATGACATGAACTGAAAACATTGCTAGCCCTTCTAAATTCGATGAAATAAATCTTTTATCGTCCAAAGCTTTTATTTGATGCAAACTTCATCCTCTTCTTCTTTAGAAAAGATGGGAAACAACTGTCAATATTTCCTTAAAATTATGAAGTGTAGGTTATAAAAGCATTCTTGAAGTGCTCTATGTTGCATAGAAAACAAGAACGATTTAAGTGGAAAGTAATGAAACAGCTAGGTGAGAGGTTAATGAGTTTCCAGATGATAAAGGTTTATCATGCCATTATCTAGGATCATATTATGGTACAAGGATAAGAGCTAACAGGGATCTGCTACCTAATCAAGGTGGCCTTCTATTTGAGAATGCTTTGATTGGACTCCCAAAGCATATGATGGGTCTCAATCTACATGCTTTCCACCAAAGAAAAGCCTTTTTGTTGGAGTGGAAGTGTTCCACAAGGAATCATAGGACCTAAGGCCACATCAAAAGAGATTGGCAAATGGCCTGAAATCAATATCTTAGATCCTGTCCATCTCTACGGGTCCACTTGTTGGAGATATCAAGAGGACCAGCCTGGTTTAATAGAACGACTCTTGTAACATAATATGATAATATTGGCCATTATAAATTTATAATGGCCTTGGAGACCTCCCTTTGTGTCATAGATTTGTATGGTTGGAATTAGATTAATGGTCGCTATTCTATCATTATAATGCTATAATAGTTTTATAACCACAAATAATGGCTTTTATAACACATATTCTACTCCATTAAAATCTAGTCAAAATTCGGACTTGGCAGGTGATGAGTACAATCATTTTTACCATTCCTCTTTTAATTCTTAAAATAGTTCGGCATTATTATAAAAGGACAATGATATTAGTTAAACCTTGCTTAGAGCAACTCCCTTGCAATAGAATGTTCAAGGGGATCATATGATTCCATGAAGTCTTACAAAGGACGTTAGCTTGCCTTTATCAACAATGGCTAACTCTGACTATTTTTTCTTTTCTATATTTAAAGAATATTATTTTCTTCTGTTTGGTTAAATATTTTTAATTTATTAATAATCCGATAATTTTTGATAGAGGAATTAATTGCGGCATCCCAAATATATTATTTCAGCTTCATCATAAGTTAAGAAAGAAAGCTATGAATTTATTAATTTCAAAAAATTTAAATATTATATTTGTTTAATACACTACGTGCATATCTTCTTATATAGATGGGTGAAAAAGGTTTACTGAACTCTAATAATATATGGTATTTTACTAAGTACGTCATCGATCATGCTTTTTAGGCCCTATTTGTAGAAAAGCGTTACATTATTATTTTTTTTTTTGGGTATTCACGGAAGCTTATAAATGATGAGAAAAACTAACATCACGAGCATCTACTAATAAGATTGAGCATAAATTTTCTGAAGGAGTATCGCACTAGATGGCCGAAGAACTCAAGGACACTATTTCATTCGTGAGGAAATCTGTAGTTTGATTTCTTTTACAAAAAGTTAAACAAATAGACCATCGAAAGCTAGTAGAAATAAGCAATTATCGAATACCTCAAGTAAAAAATAGAAATATTAGGATAAATATTGAATCCAAGACAACATGGTGCTTTAGTTTCCTTTAATCACAAATCCATACTATGGTGCACAGGATAGGAGCTTTCTAAGACCATACTTATTAATTCTGCCTCAAGCACTAAAACATTACACAGTAGAATAGCTACCGTAGAGATGAATCTTTCATCTTGATCATGTACAACCTAACTAGCGTCTACTAAATTTTCTTTGATAGAGCCATCAAAATTTAACTTGAGCCAATCTTGTTGTGGGGGATGCCACGAAATAGGAGAAAATGATGATCCTATGGTGATAGGAGGAAGGAATCCTAAGTTGCTAGGAAATCTAGATAAATTAGATTTTTGAAAGAATTCTTGAGCTATAGCTTGGGCTTAAGCTTGAGACGAAATCCATCGGGAAGATAATACTTTGTGCTCAAAAAGCTATCCATTCTTACTTCTCCAAATAAACTGTAAAATATGTACTATTGTTGATTTATATCAAACCTGATCATCTGAAGACAAAGGGATGCATAGAAAATCCAGCATGTCATCCATGGATTTAGAGGGAGAGGCAAACTGTGTATTCAGCAAGTTCCATACTTCCACAAATTTTGGATAGTGAAGGAAAAGATGATCCATAGTTTTTGTCTCTAGCATGCAGTGACTGCAATTTGGAGATATCAATGGAATGTGACTCGTCAATAGTGCTATAGTGGGAAGACCTCCATGTGCAACCCGCCAAATGAAATAGAGAACTAAGAGGCACATAACTTCCATATACAAGAGGCCTGCCTATGATTCAGAGTTGAGGGGCATAGATTGTTGAATGATAGACCTCTTGAGCACAAACAAAGCTCTTATAACTCACCCCATTTGAGAATGTCATCCACTTCATCACATCTTGAAGTTTGAGCTATAGCTTTGGCTAGCTGTGGATGAAAAATAGTCTCTAATAGGGTCAAATTTTAGCCTCCCTCTTAGTGGAAGAAAATATCTACTATAGCTTCACACTCTAGATAAGAAATGTTAAGTGCAACAAATTATTTTATCAAAGATACATTAGAAATCTAAGGGTCTAAATCTCATCGAACCAACATGCTACAACCAATAGACTATTCATAATCATTAGCAATCAATTTAGAAGTCTTAGATATTACTTTCCATAGCCCACAAGAGGATATCTTTGGTTGGTAGTTGGTCCAAATGCCATCAAACTTATATTTTTAGTCGTGTTAACATGACATTTTATATTTTCATTTCTACACTTGGATTGTTATATTTTATGTCAATTATTATTTTAAAAAATGCTAAAAGTCACGTATCAAGGATGATAATTCCTATTTTTCTTGATTCTCTTGGCACTCCAAATGGGACAAAGATGGAGAAATTATTCTCTCCATAAAGATGAGAATGAAAAAATTTCTATCCTCATAAATGAGGATTAGGTAGGGATGAAAAAGATACTCACCATCCTTATGGGACGGAATAGGGAAGCCTTTATCCCCATTGGTGGGGATGGGGATGGAGATAAGAACTAAGGGCTAAAATAGTGATAAAGATGATGATGAAAAATGACTCTTCAACCTCATCCCACCCTATTACCATTTCTATAAACTAGATCATCACTCAATTCATTGATTCCATATAGAGATTATTGATTACTTAAATTGTGATCAGAGTTCTAACTTGCATTATATACTTTTTATATACTACTATAATCTTGGATTGGGATTAGACCAATGAATGGCATGATGAATAAATGATATTCAAAAATATTAAGAGCGGCTAATCCCCATCTTCTACCTTATATCCATCCTATCTTTCGGAAGTTGATTCTAATCAAAATCATAGCTTTATTATTTATTCTCTTTTTCACCTTATTTTGGCATCTTTATGATCGCAATTTGAGTTTTTTTTTTAATTACATTTTATTTATGGTAAGATCCCAAAGAATATTTAAGATATTGGTTGTTATTCAAATATAAATAGATATTTTTAACTGTTCTTATTCTATAAAACTTCTTATACTACAATATTAACTTTAAATTATATCTTTAAGGGATTTGGTAGTGATTTTTTTTTTTCCTTTGTTTTACTTTGCTTCTTTCATATTTACCATGCAAGTGAATTTTTAAAAAGTAAATCTTTCATAGCTATGAGCTGGACTTTATCATGCATATCCTCTTGTGCCAAGTTGTATGGATCTTTGGCTCTCTGATCCATAAATTATATATGATTTTTTTACCTTAATCTTACCCCAATTTAAATAAAAGAAAATATATCTTTTAATAATGTTTATAGACATGATGCTTGTAATGCATTATGAATTCTTTCGAAAAAAAAAAAAAAAAAAAAAAAAAAACTAGTAAAGTAGATAAGTTATGCCCAATTAATGATAGATGAATTTAGGTCTAAAGATTTGAGATATTTTTCTTAAAAGAAAAGGCATAGATAACTTTTTGAGTTTTTAAAGCAAAATTCTCGAAGCATCAGACTAATTCGATGGAAATCTCTTTATATAACATATGATGTTATCACTTTAACAAAATCAGCAAATGACTAACCAAATTAGTTTATTTTACATATGTTAAAAAAAAAATCTCAAAACAATTAATTTTCATTTTAATGAACCAAATATGGGATTTTTTTCAGGTTCATTGGCTAGTTTTTTATTATTTTTTTAAAAAAAAATCTCTCAAATATTATTCTATGCCTGCTTAACAATCCTAATAATGCTACCTTGAGCTAATTATCTCTTATTCAAGCATAATCTACATGTAAAGGTACCAAATGATTTCAGGGAGAATCATCAAGCCCCAATTGCATGAAATCATGCACTTCACTAGTTAATCAACCATCAACCTTTTCAATTATTTTTTAAAACTTTTTTTTTAATCTTTATTTTTTACGTAAAAAAATTGTTGGTAACAAAGATGTGCTTGAGGATTTCAACATGACTCCCCTGTTCCCATTGCAGCCATCCAAAATTTTACCACAAACCTTCTTTTTCTCTCCTTTCTCTTTACGTCTTTCAAGCATAAAAAAAGACCACATCTATTACACGCACAGCCAGGGGCAGAGAGCGCGCTCCCGCGGGGGCCTCCAGTCTCGCTTTCATTCGCAAGCCTCCCGACCTAACAAAAAGGGCGAGGCGATCAACAAAGAAACAAATCTCTACCCCTACCCCAAAATTAGGGTTTCTCCCTCCCCGATCCCAACCCCCATTGGCCCCGCTCCCCCAAGTCCGCTCCCGTTCCCCGCATTGCCGCCGCCGATCCACCCCGATCCGCCCCGATTGGATGATCTGCGGGCCTCCGTAGGGCTCGGGGGCTCGGTAGATCTCGTGCTCTTTCTTTAGATCCAAGGAGGTGGTTGATAGGGAGGCGGAAAGTTGGCGCCCCAACGCCGGTCGCAGCGCCACATGGGTGGCCAGGTGCAGCAGAGCAACGCCGGCGCGGCGGCGGCGGCTCTGTACGACCACCACCCCGGAGGGGATGCCGGGGACGCGGTCATGGCCCGCTGGCTCCAGTCCGCCGGCCTCCAGCACCTGGCCTCGCCGCTGGCTTCCGCCGACCAGCGCATGCTCCCCAATCTCCTCATGCAGGTACCGGATCTTGTTTCGTTCTAAGAATCCTCTTTTATAGTGATTGATATCTTATGTCAAAAACTCAAATCTTGACGTACTCTCACGTAGTGGTGTTAGAGGAAGATCTCCCCTTCTTTGCGTTGTATTAAGGTTAATCTTGGCGATTAATAATCTTTTGCTTTCCTATCTCGGCTTTAATCATAATTTATGTATTGTGGCGATGGAATTGGATGCTGTTTGCTTTATTGTCTTCAAATAGGGCGCTCTTGTGTTCTCAGGATCTGGGTTATTCTTCATTTGTCCAGATCGTGGAACATTTGTAATACTGCAAAGAAATGTTTTTGTAAAAATAAAAATGTTCTTGAATTTCGAAGCAGGTAAATGTTGGTTTGTATGTTTGCTTGTTTACTGGTGTTGTTGGAGTATTTTCTTGTGATGTGCCCTTCATTATTGGATTTTTTTTTGACATTTCAAATATTGGCGTCATCTGATGAATATAAAATGACATTTTTTCTTGTCCCTCTTTTTTTTTTTTTTTTTTGAGTCTGATGCTGTAGTTTAGAATATCCTTTTATTTTGGGTGCCGCGGTGACAGGGTTATGGACCACAGACTGTTGAGGAGAAGCAGAAGCTCTTTAAACTTTTAAGAAATTTGAACTTTAATGTGGAGTCTGGCTCTGAACCATATACCCCAACATCACAAAGTATGGGAGCGGCAGGTGCTACAGATGGCTTTTATTCCCCTGAGCTCAGAGGGGAGTTTGGAGCTGGTCTTTTGGATCTTCATGCTATGGATGACACTGAACTTCTTTCTGAGGTATGATCCTTATGAATGCTAAGAAAACCATGTTGCAAATCCATTCCTCAATGAAACTTGTTCTGTGTTTCATTTTTCAATTAACATTTGTTTATTGTATCCATTTTATTTTAAAGGATGGCATAAGTTTACACTGCATGACAAGTTACTCATATCTTTTGTTTGTTTGAATCTTAGTAGACCTTTGCTAGATGAACATTTTTCTGAACAAACTTCCTTATTGATATAATTTATAAGTATGCTCTTTAAAAAACTATACCCCCTAGAAATCATTTGTTGTTTTGTTTAATGTTGAAAAAGGATATAAAGAGATGCCTTAGAAGAAAGAGACAACGATGAGATTCGTTGATCATAGTTTGCTGAAGATAATATCTGGTCATGCTTGTTCTTAAGCCATGTGCAAATAAGAATATACCATAAATGTTAATGACTACAGCAGAGAAGTAGGAACAAAATAAAATGTCTGTGGATGGTGGGGGAGGCCATCATCATTTTGACATGGCAATGGGCTTTTGAATAGCAACTCATAGCAGATTTTGTCTTTAATAAATAACGTATTCATATATAGCGCTTCATAAACTTCACTGCATAGCTAAAACCTTGCATCTCATTATTTGCACACAAATTAGTGTGATCTAGCCATCCTTATTTTATTTTATTTTTTGTAGGAAATAAGTATGAAGATATGGTTTTTCCAGATTTGATTATCAATCTTTTCTAACATACAACATAAGTACCTATTTTCTCCATCCACATTGCTTGGATTCACTTCTTTTCTCTCTTTTTTGATTTTGGTCGTCTGTAAGGTCTTCACATTAATTTCACACATAATTTCCACACTTTTTCTCATTTCTCCATCTAATGATTCTTATCTAAATTGTCCATGAATTTAACTGGACTATTAGTTGCTCGTGCAATGCATATCCTTCAAGTCTTTGGACCTTTTTTTTCTTTTGTGACTGGGCGCTCCTGTCTTGTACAAACCTGCACTATTGAAGGATATTATTGGTTCCATAATTTTCATGGAGGTCAGGAGATATGACCAACTGATTTTTATTTTCTTGACTAGTGTGCCATATTGATTTCAGGATTTTTGCCTTTGTATAGTTCTGATGAAATAAGAAATTGTCTCATAGTATGTCGTGTTTTCATGCTTCCAACTGATGTTATTACATAACGTCGCATCTTGTGAGTTGTTACATTAGCCTGTATCCACCTCTTTTAACCAACAATATTGGCATATCATCTCATGTAAGTGTGATATGCTAAGATACATGATAACAATAGTAATGACAGCTAAGCTTTATCCTATGACTATTGTGTTGACTGTGGAGTGATAAATGCCTTCACAATTTTAAAGAAAGCACTGTAAATGTATTAATAAAATACTATGTTTAGTTGTCAATCTGTCATCAGCATCCCATGTTCTGTGCCAACGTTCATAGTTAATAAAAGTTTTTTTTTTTTTTTTTGAAGGGTCAATGGATCACTTTCATCATGAATGTAGATGAAAATTATTAGTTAATGAAAGTTTTTTTTTTTTAAAAAAAAAGTTGTATGATGTTGATATCACATTTTTTTTTGGAGTTCTAATTACAATTCGTGCTTTGTCTTCTCTTTGCAGCATGTAATGTCAGAATCATTTGAGCCATCACCCTTCATGTCTTCCAGAGGTTTTGATAATGATGATGATGAAGTGCCTAGCAAGCAACAAGGGCCAGCAGATGGTAATATTAGACAGTCAAACAGTGAAAGAGAAATTAGCACCAAAGAGACCAATGTAGCCAAGATTAAAGTTGTGGTAAGTAAACTCCCTTGAACCATATAAGCTTGATGTCATAGGGTGAGAATGTATTCTGGACATTGTACTTCACAATATTGATGGCTCTTTGATTTGAAAATTACACATGGATAGTTTAGACACTTAATTCCAATTTTGAGTTGTTTTATTACACTTAGGTTCCACATTGCATGTGAAAGAGGTTCAGATACTTGAATTATAAAATGGCTTCATATCCTAATCCTATCGTAACACCATATAAAAGTTGCTATATTCCCAAAATTCCAATTCTCATAATAACCCTAAGAAGATTGCCACTTAGATGAACCATGCTAAACTTCTCCGGAAAAGGATCCTAACATTGTTGGACCCTAAGGAGGAGTCCAAGGGGAAGTCTCGCCTTAAGTTAGGATATGCATAATAAGAGCATAATAACATTAAGAATTTTCATAAGGAAGGCATATTAGCACCCAATCCATGCTATGCTATCTTTAAAATTTTTCCATGCGTGAAATCTTTAGGAGTAGCCACATTCATTTGCACATGCATTATAACTATTCTTTAGATGGGCACGGTTCGTTAATGTATTATTAGCTTTATCTGCAACTAGATGCCACCTTTGTCAATGTGAGAGTGCTGCTATCCGGGCTGTCTTTTGGTACCTTAGCTCTCCAGTCCTTGTTTGCACCTCCCATTCCTGTAACCAATGTTTTTATTTTCATCCTCATGTGTGTTCCCTTGGAAGTTGTCAAAGATAAGTGGCTTAGATCAGAACTCTCTAGGGTATGAGTTCCCTGCATGTGTAGGCTGTACCATTCTAACTGGCATATGGAGTAGTACTCAACCAAGTCTCCTGAATTTTATTCTGCCTCTTGTACCATCTCGTTATCATATTGATTGTATCAGTTTATGGGTGTTTGACATGACAGTTCTACTTGATTGGTCCACAAATGTTTCCTTTCAAGTAGAGATACTCAAATGACTTTATGGGTTTAGTTTTTTGGTTCAGGCAGAAGACTGTTTTGAATCCAATAATTTATGGTTTAGATTGATGTTAAGTGACAATTTGATTGGCCTTCTATGGTCATGGAGGAGTAGCAGACCAAGCTTGAGAGACTGAATGTAGACTGCTGACATATGTGATTCAGGGAAAGCAAAAGGGTGAACATGAACAAAATAAACTTATTTTGGAAAAACACAGACATACCTTCCTCATGTTCCAAATGTAAGGACAAATGCGTAAATTTTCAAGAAGTTTGTTCAAGGAGAATATGCCTTTTTGTTATTTTTAATATGCATTATTCTCAACTTCTATATGGAATTATAATGTTAATTAAATTTATCATCACACCCAGGTTAAGCAAACATTGTACTGCCCATTAAGTGTATTAGAAACTGTTCACTTCATACCTAAGGTTGAAATTTTGAATTTTGGTTTTGGCTCTGGTCAGGCCAAACGAGTCTAGGTTTGATTTTTTGAGTTTCAGCTGAAAATTGTTTTTTAAAAAAGAAAAAAATCATAATCATAAGGATAAGTGAACCTTGTACATTAGATGTGATATTAATGTATGCTATATTGTTTTGAACCCTTCATTGTATTATTTTTGGTTTCAGTGGCTTGAAACTTTTCTAAAATGTATTTAAATTATTCAAAGATAAAAGTACAGAAAACTCTCAAAATGGAATAATAATTAGAAAAAAAATTGTGGAAAAATTTATTAGGCACTATTTTAAAATTCGAAATGTTATTTGGTGGAAATCTAGTATATTAGGATTTATGCATTCTTCTAAGAAACTTTCTACAATTTACAATATTTATTTTTTTATTTACAAACTTCATGAAATGTAAGTTTTACAAAGTCTTATTGAACTGTTACCCTTATAAGAAATTAGTTTAGCATTCTTTTACATACATTTCTTTTAACCTTTCCAATTATTTTTGTTCTCTGAGATCTCTTGCATATTTGAGTTTGGTCTTGCAAAAATGTGTCCTATGAACTTGATACATCACTCATTAGCAATCTTTATTAGAAAACATGAAGGAGAATGATAAACTACTGAATGTATTTTTCTATTTGGTTTACTTGGATGAAACTTGCCAAAACTGGCTCAAAACTGATTGATGCTGTCGAAAGTTGGGCAGTTCTGGAGTAGTTTTGGTTGGAACTGCAAACCTTGCTTAAAACATTGTTGACTTGTTTCTATAGATATATGAGACATGCTTGGAAGTCTAATTGACTGGCCTCTTCCCCTCCTGTCCCACCATTTCAGGTACGTAAAAGGCCTTTGAACAAGAAGGAGATTTCCCGAAAAGAGGATGATATCGTAACTGTACATAATAATGCATATTTAACTGTCCATGAGCCTAAGTTGAAGGTTTGTTATCTTTTCTGTTTGCAGAATGTTATATAATCTTAGTGCAAATAATCTTCTTCCTACAAAAAAAAATGTTAATTGTCTTCTTTAGCGTGACTCTCAAGTATTTCTTTTTGAAGGAGTTCAACTGGTTACTGAGCATGTACTATAAATGAATATTGCAAAACCTTTGTATGCAAGTTTACAATCAGAGACATTTTTTGCCGTTACATGGTTGGTTATTTTATACTCATAAACCATTGTCTTTACAGAGCATTTTTATTTTTATTTTTTTTTAATTGTAAGATGGTTCTTCATAAGTAAATCAAATTTTTTACATGTACATTATATAATCTCTCAATACCTCTATAAATATTCAGTCAGTTTTTTCCCAGTGAATTACCATGCGAAGCATCTTTCTCTTTGGAATTCATTTTTTATTTGCAGGTACTAAGCTTACTTCTGTTTTATCTTTTCTAAGTATTGGCAATCCAATTCAATTAAATGCAGTCCTCCAATTAAATTCAATTCAATGCAACCCTATTGTTCACGGACTAGTTCCTCCATTTGTCTCCACATGTGAAAGAACAATCATAACAGGGTCAGATATTTTCAAAAAGCCACCATAATCTAGATTCCTACATATGACTTCTAAGCTGCTCCATCAGTCCATGTGTTATCTCTTCATATAGACTGAAGTAGAGGAAGCATATTGAATGAAACCCATCTACCACTCAGCCATGCGTGATTATAAAAATATGGCCTCAAAACTTCTATTTCAGAATTAGTTATTTCAACCTACTCTTTCAAAGTTAAACGTTTCCTTTTTTAATGATTCTGAGGTGGAGGAAAGGACGGTATTGTGTTGTCATTTGATTTCTCTTTTAACTAAAAAACATTAAATCCCTCTAATGAACAAATAAATTTTAAAATAATGATCATATCCTTAAAACATCAATGACTGATTGGATTTATTTGGTTTTGTCTGAGATTGATTTCAAAATTTATGGTCACTAAACCTGTTCTTTCAACCTTTGACTTGCTAGTGCTAGTGCCATGATAAAGTCATGTGTGGTAGCTCAAAACTTAATGCAATATATGGCTGACAGAATGTACAATTATCTGAGTTGAGTGCTTGAGGCTTACACCTTGAGCTGCCCAAGGATAATGCTCTCTTTACAGGTGGAACTGCTTTTGCATTCAACTTTAGCTTTTAAAAATTGCTGCTGAGGTCTAGAACTACCACAAAGTCAATGTAACTTGGATCCACAATGTCAAATTCCTAGCAATCAGATTGAGTTGGGGGTTTTATGAGCTCATCAATATTTCCAGTCATTCGATGAGGAACTACAAGTCTTTTTTGAAAATTAAGGGTCATGCTTTTCCAGGGAATTGCTTTCCTTCATTACAAGCTCTCTTAGTAAAGAACGAGGACTAGATTCTTTTTACTAATGTAAAGGCTTAATAAAATTGTAGTTTTTTTGTAGGAAACAATTCTGAATATTTCATTCTTACTTTTTGTGGTGTCTTGAGTCTTTGGTGGTGAGACACTGCATTTAGTTTTTGAAAATGTTTTTCATTTTTATTTTCTGAAAATAATTTTTATTTTCTACTTTCTGATCTTTAGAAAATGCATTTGGTAGATGAAGATTAAAATTATTTTTATTTTTTATTTTCATTATAAATGATGCATTTTGAAAGGATATGTGACAAAAATTAACGACAATGCTATTCACTTCCATGTTTTCAAGTTTTCAGCTTTAATTTTCTGTTCTCTTCTTTGTTTTGATGGAAAACAGAAAAAACATCTTCAAACTGTTTTCTATTTTATGCTATTTTGGAGTTGTATTTTCGGAAAAATTATTTTCATTTGCAATCACCGAACAAGATTTCATTGGTGTATTCTGATTTCTATGGAAATGAAAATGGAAAATAGGATTGTTCTTAAAAAACAAACACACCCTAAGTTCTTTAATCGAGAGGATGCAGTAAAGTTAAAACTCTTATTCTAGAAGTGTGGTAGATATCCTAGTTTATTTTCTTAGCTTTTTTATTATTTTAGTTAATTTTTAAAGAACAGAAAGTTGATTCTTCATTGCCCTTGCTGTCTCATGGTTTTGACTCAAATAAAGAATTAATTATGTTTTCATAAGCAATTGGTTAATGTAGCGAACCCTTGGAGTGTGATTCTCTCCTTTAATTTCTCCCCACCAAAGTTACTGAGAGCTTGTTTGGTACAGCTGTTGGAGGCCAACAGCTAGCATACGTAATTGATCCCCAATAGCTTCTTCTTTTTTTTTTGGCGGGGGGTGGGTGGGTGGTGTGCAATAGCTGTATCAAACGCAGCCTAAGTCATTTTTAAAATTTGTAAATTCTTGTAATTTAAGAGCCCACGAAATTATGGCCTATATCTAAGGGTCCTATGCAGTTATGAGAAATTGATTTTTTTTTTTTTTTGTAGTAACTCTAGAATGATTTTTTTTCTATTTGGAGTGAGGAATTTTTGCATTTGGATGGACTGGCTGTGATCTTTTTCATCTAGCTGGATCAAGAGAAAACTGATTGCTTGATTGAGGATAGGTGCCTCTATTAATTGTCCTAACCTCTTATCTTTGCATTAAAGGTTGATGATCAAAGAATTGCAGCAAAGCACCGACCTGTTAACCAAGAGCAGATACAGAAATGTCTTACATGCTGGGTGCTGGTGGCAGAAAACTTGACCTAAAAGTGGAGGACTTCATCATTCCTTTTAATTGATCTGAAGATATTGTTGCTGTTCATCAAAGTTCATATAAAGTATTTTATAAATATCTGTAATTTCTTTTTGGGTTTTAGTTGTTTTTAGAGTCCTTTTAGTGTCAAGGTTGAACTTGAGGTGAGCTATTCTACAGTATAAGCACCTGATTTTGAGGGTGTAACCATGACTTGGGCCTGGATCAAGCATCTTGTCTGCACCAGCTGAAAGTTTGTTATGCCAAATGAAAATAATGTCAAACATGAAGCTGGGTCCCAACTCAATGGATTGTGGATAAGTTTTCTAATGCAACTTGAAATGTATTTCTTGGAGTTTGGGTGAGAACAAATGGCTTCCTAGCTGAAAACAGTTTTGGTCGGTCGTGCATGTTTGCATGCAAATCATGGATCTTGATATTAGGTTCTACCCTTTTTTCTTCATTTGTTTCTAGAAGGTTCGGAAAGCATAGTACGAAGTGTATTGGAGTTTATATGAATTTCTTTAGGTAATGAAAGATTATTGTTGCAGTTAGTGAGTGATATAACTATAGAAGTTCAATACCCTTGCTGGTGAGATTTCACCAATTCCCTAATTCCACACTCATGTTTATTGGAAACATGGATCCTTTAATTTTTTATGCTTAATCTTTTCCATTGTTTTTTCAGTGAATGTACTCTTGGTTTGGTGTCTTTATTATGTCTTTGTTTGAATTGAATAATTATGTTGCGCCCCACTAAAGTTTATAGTTTTTCTTCTTTTCCCCTCATATATGGTAACAAATATTTATGCTGAATTTTGTTGGGGCCATGTAGCATATCAACACTGTGATTCTTGATGTCTGTCCTCTTTTGCTTGTTGTGCTTACTGACAACTGATCTATAACCTTGACATGGTAGGTGGACTTGACTGCATATGTGGAGAAGCATGAGTTTTGTTTTGACGCTGTTCTGGATGAGCATGTTACAAATGATGAGGTAAGATCTCTCAAAATTTTATACCACTTCCATTTTGTTGGTTTAATCATCTCTTACGACTTGAGACTATTTTAACATATTTGCGGAAAGAATTAGCATGCCATTTCAGTCAGTTGTGTACCTTTTTATGCTTACAATGTTTCTATCCTGACCAGGTATATCGTGAGACTGTAGAACCAATTATACCAATCATTTTCCAGCAAACAAAAGCCACATGTTTTGCTTATGGTCAGACAGGTGTGTTGATCCATAGATAAAATTAATAACTTCTATGGAATTTCAGATATGCAGTTTGTTTATTCATATGGAGCTTCTTTCTGGATGCCCCAACAGGGATGCAACTTGGGTGGATTAGGTTAAGGGCCAATTGGTGCCCAATGCAACCTGATAGCAAACTTGACTACCCAAACTCATGTTGAACCCAAGTTCAAAATTTTCAACCCAAATATAATTGAGTTTGGTCAGGTTGGGTTGATATTTGAGCAAGGTTCCAATTGGTTATCTTGCAAGCTTTACTGCAGAAATATGGATTTAATTTAGAAGCATCCTTGATAGGTTAATTTCAGGTTTGGCCAGGATAGAAGGTCTATTGCAGTTGCTTGGCTTTGGCTTGCCCAAGCTTTCCATTTGTAACCGATGGCTAGGTGAGCAGAATTTAGTACAAAGGTTGCAACCTATGCAATTCTAGTTTTGGACCTGAATTTGAAAGCTTATGAGTTTTAAACTAGTAGTTGGGTCCATTGGAAAATCCATTGCTGGAGTCAAGTAGTCATTAATATCTAGTAGTTTGAAAATGCATTTAAAAGTCTTGTGCCTTGTAAGTTGTGGCTACATCAGATAGTCCTTATCATTTTAGTCAAAAGTCCTAGGAATCTTGGACTGATATTAATATCATTTGGAAATGAAAGTATCTTTTAGGTAGTTGGAGTCATTATTATAATTGCTGAATTGCTGATGCAAAAGGCCTATATAAACCAAATAAAATTCTGCAATCCAGTACTTTATTTTGGACTGTCATTTTTAGTTTCTACAATTGTTGCCTTCAACTTTGCACCCCTGAAGTCTCAACTGTGCTTACTTGTTAGTGACATCCCTCTCTCAGTTTCTGCATGAGAGATTGTTTGGTTTTCATATTGAAAACCTGCTGCAGCTCGGTTTCAACTTTAGAGCCTTGTTGGTTCGTTGGAGAACGTGAAATCATACTGATTTCAAGCTTGGAGATTGAAGCAGTTAGGGGTGCAGATTCTGTCCTCACAGAACACTACATTAATAACCAGCCCAACTTCAAACCAGGTTGAGAATTTGCCCAACCAAATCCAAACTGTAAGTTTGGTTGGATCTAGTTCAGGGTAACCCTGCTTGGGTTGCGCACCCCTATAACCACAAGGTTAATTAGCAACGTTGGTGGACTTATCTTATTGATTGCAATTTATGCTTCTCTAATCAAAGAGCAATCCTTATTTTTTGAAACTATAAGAGGCTAGATGAGGAGGGAAGAGTGCAAGGTTTGACATAGGTCGCTGCAATTTTATATAGGAAACTGTGTTCTCTGAAGCACAAATTATAAGCCATCTAGGAGCTGTGTTGTAAAGCATAGTTACTTGAAGCAGGAGCTAGTCTGGGTGTGGCAGAATCAGGGGCAAGAATGTGTTTCTGAATATATATTAAAGCCGTATGTTGCCCAAGTTAGAAGTTTCTGTCTACTTCAAAATAGGAGAGGAAGGAGGAAAACAAAACTTATAAGGTTGTTGGATTGTGCAAAATGCCCTGATGTAACTCATATAAAGATGAGGACTAAATCATCGAATACTAAAATTATGATAATGTGCTGATATGACAATAGTGCTGCTTGGACTTGAGAGTATTTGAATAATCTAATTAATCTGCTTGTGTTGGCTGGATTATTCACTTTGGGTAATCTGTTACTTCTGATGGGATTATTGTGTAATCCCTGTCTGTCAGATGGATCCAATACACCAATACTGAGTGAAGTTTCTCTTTTGAATCATGAAGAGAAGACCATGGTTGGAGTAATAAAAAAGCTTCAGAAGGCTTTTGTGTGAAGCCTGGAAAGGCAGTAGTGGTATATCACTTCTAATGAGTCCCCAGTACTTAGCTTAACTCTTTATAGAGGCCTGGTGCTGTTGGATGATTCTGATCAATAGGAATAATAGAAATAAGAGGAAAAATCAAAGTTTATGATAAGCATTTATTGGTGTTGATCAATTCCAAGATCTAATTCCAGTTTCTTATTATGTAGTGGAAACACCTTACAATCTTCAGTTTTATGCCTACGCTTAAGCAAAGAAGTGTTCTTTGTTGATGCAGGACCAGGTACCCCAAAATTTGTATGCAAGATGAGCATGGTAAAAAGTTTGATGGTTACTGTTACACTCTTATTACAGTGGACCTACCTCTTCTGATAGAACTCCTACAACATGTCATAAGGGGTTATAGTGCCACTTTATTGTAGTAAACTCTAATTACAAATGTCACATGATAGCTGAGAAGTTGAGTTCCCCTTTTATTCTGAATTATTTGTCTCAGTAGACATATCTAGTTGAGATATTAAGTTCTCATCTTTGCTTCTTTAAATACAGTCAATTTACCAAGATGCCTCAGAGAATTTTGATCGTACTTTTGCCTCCTGAAGGCCTGCCTAAAAAAAGGACCTTTTAAAATCAAATGATGTGATTCGTGCACCTATTTGTTATTATTAAATGTGATTTTATGGTTCAAATCTGCTCTGCGAATTGGTGCTCATGTCATTTTGTTTGACAATGCATAAATTTCCTTCAGAGATTAAAAATGGGAACTGAAAATATTGTTTAAAACTAATATCTGCATAGAATTATTTACATACAAACTCAAATCTAGTATACAAAAATACTTAGCAGCCTATATTTTTATAGGTTTATATCCTGTGCAAATATTTTCATTTCCAGTTGTCAAGTGTCAAAAAAAACTAAAACACCTGGTTTACTTATTTTTTCAGGTAGTGGGAAGACCTACACAATGAAACCTTTGCCTCTCAGAGCTGCCGAAGACATTGTCCGATTGTTGCATCAGCCATCCTACAGGAATCAAAATTTCAAATTGTGGCTTAGCTATTTTGAGATATATGGTGGGAAACTCTTTGATCTTCTTTGTGACAGGAGGTTGGTTTCTCCATATCTATTAATGTCATACAACTGATGAACCTTATCTAAGAATTTCAACCTAATGGAGATTGCCTTGTCTTGCATGCATCCAAGTTTTCAAAGTTCCATCAAAAAAGGAATAGCGTCTGAATCAATAGATCTTGGTTTGATTCGCTCTGAGAGCTCATGGAAATACCAACAGAATGCAATATCTGGCTTGAAATCCTCAGATGCTTAATCTTCTTCGATTTATTTAAATAGTAGAATTTTGCTAGATAAGTATCTATTTAAATAATAAATAAACATACGATTGATAGATGTGCAGAATATTACTTAAGTCGTGTGCTAGGTTTCTTGTCAATGTTTTATGACAAAGCTCTCTGGTAAGTTCTTGCTGAAGAACAGCTTTATATTAAAATGATTGATTGGAGAATCCTTTTAGTCCCAACATACATGATGCCATCATACTAGTGACAACATATCATCCTAGAGACAAGATGTTTTTATATTTAATTATACAAATAGAGAAATAATTGGTTTCACCAACTTGGATAGACATTGTGGGAATGTGTATTTTAATAGGTATTCTGGCAATTTCTGTTTGGTTAGTTTTAGTTGTGACATTTAGTTTTGTAATGCTTATCTTAACTCGAACAGTTATAATTCTCTGAAACAAGCATAATTCTTTTGGCCTAATGTTTTTCATCAGGAAACTCTGCATGAGGGAAGATGGAAAGCAACAAGTTTGTATTGTTGGGTTACAGGAATTTGAAGTCTCAGATGTTCAGATTGTTAAGGATTTTATTGAGAAAGGAAATGCTGCACGAAGTACAGGTTCTACAGGGGCCAATGAAGAATCATCAAGATCTCATGCTATCTTGCAACTTGCCATTAAGAAGCACAAAGACGTGGTTGACACCAGAAGACAAAAGGATGGGAATGACTCTTCTAAGGGTGGCAAGGTTATTGGGAAGATCTCTTTTATTGATCTTGCTGGAAGTGAGCGTGGTGCTGATACAACAGACAATGATCGTCAAACACGGTCTGCATCTTCTCTAAATTTTGTCTTATGCTTTCATTTGTTTAAATTTTATCTTGACTTGACTACATGACATGCAAGCAATTATTATTATTTAAGTGTCTGGATTTTATTTTCTGCAACCGAGTGCAATTCATTGATTGCATTTTTCTTTAAAACTCTGTTTTGTGATATTTGTTGATGTATTTATATTATTCTCTCTCTTCAGAATTGAGGGAGCAGAAATAAATAAGAGCCTTTTGGCTTTGAAGGAATGTATCCGTGCCCTAGACAATGATCAAATTCATATTCCATTCCGTGGGAGCAAACTGACAGAGGTGCTTCGTGACTCTTTTGTTGGCAATTCAAGGACGGTTATGATTTCTTGCATTTCCCCAAATGCAGGTTCTTGTGAACATACCCTTAATACCTTAAGATATGCTGATAGGTATGATTAGGTATATTTTATTGAATATAAACATATAATTGTGTAAGAATTGCAGTGCTGTTATTTGAGCTTTAGTGACTGTTTTATTGTTATCTGTACAGGGTAAAAAGCCTTTCCAAGAGTGGTAATCCTAAAAAAGATCAAGCTACTGGATCATTAGTACCTTCTGGCAAGGAATCGGCTTCAGCATCATTGCTTCCTTTGTCGGTTGAATCGGAGGATCTTCCTGAGCAAAATCAAGAGGTGAAAATGGCAGAACTACCTAGGAGAAATATGGAAAGTTTTTCATATAATTCCACATCGGAACTTGATAGGAATTCATCTAGTATGATGCCAAATTACACCCATAATGGAAGGGAAGAAAGTGGTGCAACATCTGGTTTACTTGAGAGGGAGAAGATCGAGATGAAAAGCAGTAAAAGCAATTATGGTAACAAGGTATATTCTTCTGTTCAGAACTCATTTGATAATCAGGATGAAGTAAAAGTACCGAAGGTCTCCCCACCTCGTAGAAAAGTTTATAGGGAAGAAAAATCTGAAAAAGTGAACAATTGGCCAAGAAGAGACAGTGCACCAGAATTACCTGCTGCAGGCCGTAAGCAGCAACAAACGTTTGATTCTACTTCTAACATTGCATTGAGGCAATATGAACAGGAAGTTTCATGCAATGATGGGGAAATCAATGCCTTACTTGAGGTAGCAAACATGTTCTCTGGGGTAAACTTTTTTTTTTCTGTTATTGACTAATAAAATTTGCAGTCCTTAACCTTTTATTTTCCTTGTCTTAATTTGTACAGGAGGAGGAGGCTCTCATAGCAGCTCATAGAAAAGAAATTGAAAATACAATGGAGATAGTGCGTGAAGTAAGCCATCTGTCCAACTTCAATCTATATTTCATTTCAAAAGTCCTTTTCTACCCTTTCTCTTTCCAGCTTTGGCAATTATCATGGACATAACTGCAATCTGTCCAACTTTCTCATAACTATCATGAATGTGTGTTTGATTTTTCTCCAGGTTATCGACCTTTTGCCATATAACATTAAAATATCTATGCATTTAATAAGATCAATAGTCCTGCAGGATCAATATGCTTATTTGTTCCCTCTCTAGTCGATCTAAACTTGTCTATTCACCTGATCACGTGACTGACTTCATGCACATGCATATTATCTCTCTACTTCTTGGGCTTGATGTTTTTTACTTTGTTGGACATGCTCTCATGTCAATTCCTCCTCACTCCACTTCTCTCACACTTATATCAAATCATTTAATCAAATGTGATACTTTTCTTGTGCTTAGGACCTAATCTATGACTTCCATGCATTTGAATGAGTGATTCCTTCAAATTTTGAAAGTTTCAAGTAATCAAAAGAAGTGGAGAGAGAGGGATTCGAACCCTTGATTTGGGTCGATATAGTTAAGAACTGCTTACTTATGTCATGATATGGGATAAAAGTTAGGAATTAACTCATGTAATAGAGTCGATCTACTAAGGTATTGTGCAGCAGTGTAGCATCAAATCCCAAAGATCTAAGTTCTTTTTTGTTTCTTATGGAGGGAAAAAGTCTTTTTCAAGGATTCTATATGAATTTCATATAGGAAATTAGATTAGGTGATGCCCATGCCCATAGGAATTCGGGTCTCTCTAGTTTCATTAGTATCATAATTTCTGAATTTTTGCACGAATCAAGATTGAGATTGAGGAAAGGAAGTTTTTGAATCACTGACTCAAGGCCATTGTCGAATCTTAGCAGAATATAGAGGTACTTATGACAGAACAGGCTGATCTGGTCTTTCACAATAAAGTGATAATAGCGAGCATATCCAACCACATGCTTACAATTTTATGCGAACTTTAATTTATATCAATTTCATATGCTGTGCACTTGCATAATAATATTTACCACTTCATAACCATCAATATATATATATATTCACCATCAAGACATGCATATGAGTACAGTCATTCATAAATGTTTGATGAAATGATGGTTCTTATGTCAGTCAAAAACTGTCCCTTGTGATGCGATGCTTAATAAGTGCATCTAGAAAGATGGCTTATGCGGTTCTTCAAATCTGATAGGATAGGAATGCTACCTGCACCCCCCACCCTCTTTTTCTCCTACACCACATAAAAGGTGACATGTGATCCTTTTGCCAAGGCCGTTTTTATTTCATATACAAATTTCTAGTGTTTAATACATTGTTTTGTAACTCAGTGATTTGAGTCAAAGCTAGCTGAGTTGGCTAAAAACCTGCCACAAATTTATATTAATTGGACCACTAAAGTTTGCCCAATCTAGGGTTGGATTTTTTTAGTTTTTAGAGGATGAAGTGGATCAGTCAAAGTTTATAGAACTGGTGGATTTCCCAGCCCAAAATCCATATTCATACTTCTGTCACAGTCACGACTGGTGTTGTAATATTTTACCTTCTAAACTTTGGGTTTGTAAACTTGACTTGCAATATTTTGCCTTATAAAACTTTTGTTCTTAAAGCTATCATAGTTAAATCAATACCTGTACCACTTCAATCAACATTCATAGAGCATTGCTACCATTGGATGTTTTGCCCCTCGCATTTGACTTTTGATCCAGCACCGACACAAGAAGCAGTGTCACGTGCATTCATGATATTGTTATACCAAAATTTTGTTAATTTACATATTCTACATTCTTACGATGTTCCATATTCAGAAGATGAATAAGGATTGTTCTTAAAGACGAATTTATTTTAATTCCTAACATATGTAGCAAGTAAACATAGTAAATATGATGTCTAAGAGTTTTATATTGTTTCTCAAGGGACTGGTCAGGCATGTTGACCTGGTTTGACACATCCAGGTATCTAAAATTAGTTTAGATCTTGTAAATTACAAGTAACCTGACATGAAGCAGATTTCATCCCATGTGGGCTTTTCTTATCTTAACGTGATATTTCGCTTATGATGTTTTTTATGCATGGATAAGTTGAATAATAAATATTTGGGTGAAAAGGTACCTCATGTAGTTAATACTTTCTCTTATTAAATTATTCTTGGTTGTTGATTTCATGTGCCCCTACTGCTAATTACAGTTTGACTTGTCTGTGCAGGAGATGAATTTGTTGGCAGAAGTTGACCAACCAGGCAGCCTTATTGACAACTATGTGACACAGTTAAACTTTGTGCTCTCACGTAAGGCTGCAGGTCTGGTGAGCCTTCAAGCCCGGTTAGCAAGGTTCCAGCATCGCCTAAAGGAACAGGAAATCCTTAGCCGTAAGAAGGCATCACGATAGTTGGTTTCTTCTGGGATGATTTATTTTTCCATTGATTCCAGTAGCCACTTGCGCCCAAAATCCAGGTTGCTATTTTTTGATTCTTTCTAAATCTCAGCTAAGTTGCCAATTAGGGTTAGCGGCATCAAGGATGTGCATTTGATGCGTCGAAGAAGGTGTAGGTGTATTTGGAGGAGCCCCCTCTTAATTTCATTTTCCTCTGTTTGTGGCATGCTTCTACCGTCCGCCCTGCCCTGGGAAGGGCCAGGGTCCGTGGGCATGCATGGTGAGATTACTAGCCTGAAGTTTGTTTGTAGTGTGTATCTGCTATCAAGAATATGGGGGGTTGATTCTGGAGGATTGTGACAAGAAAAATGAACTGGGAAAAGCGGTTTTTAGGCGTTTTAAACATTAAATCCCAGAGATGTAACCCTTTTTCCATCATTGTTGTATTCTTTATTTTGATGTACTCATTTGAACTGACTGGACCCCAGGAAAAAAGAAGTGTGCAAATAATATATGCTGGTGCAGAAGGATCAGCTCCGTGAAGAGGAAACTTACTGTTGGCTGAATTTATCAATGAAATCTCTTCATAAAAAATAAAAGGACTATTAGTTGTCATAATTTATATGTTTATCATGCAATTTATATGATCCCCGTGGACAATATACTGTTTTAGAAAGCCACGCATGGGCAGCTTGTTTGTCATGTCATGATCGATGAGATCAAGTTATAGGCATCCATATCGGTATCTTCTATTATTACTTAGGTATGGATTGGTAAGAAGCTGACGATATGTGAAATGTCTATCATGCTAGCATGGATCAAAGAGGTCAGAAAGCATGAGGAGCCGGGCTTTCCTTTGCACAAAGCAAAGGAGGCCTTCGAAAATGAAAAAGTGCTGGGTTACGTATATATTATGATTCTAATAATGTAAAAGAACAGTTGTTGATAACTCTAATACAACAAAATTGTAAACAAGGACTAAGATGTTGCAAGGATCAAGGATAGACAACAACCTTCCAAATTGTAAACAAGGACTAAGATATTGCAAGTATCAAGGATAGACAACAACCTTCCTAATTGAGGATGCGAGGGAGGACATTACAGCTCTTCAAGCTACAGAAGGTAGATCCGAGCATTTTGAATGAACGTTCCATCCAGAGTGATGGATTTTGAATGAACGTTCCAGAGTGATGGCACAAAGGCGCCCGTCTGATGAACGATCATTTAAGAAAATTTGCTGAGGTGACTCGTGAACAAAACAATTTGAGTCATATAAATATAGCAAATATCAGCTGCTGATTGTCATACCAGATCAGATCAGATTGATTGATGAAGATAGCACAGATCTGGAAATAAGTTGATTCTCTTTAAGAATATGCTAATACACAGCAGAATACAAAAGCCAGCTTCAAGACTGAAAATGAAATGCTGATTAATCAATCCTCTCTCAAAAACCAATGATGGATCCAAATCCAAGTAATATCACACTTATGCCTTGCATAGGAAAAATAAAGGGGTAAAACGTAAAGACAATAAATATGCAGATGATTGGCCTTGCTCTCAAGGGGAACACACGCGCACGCATACACGGAAAGGAACATCATAGCTCTCACAGCTAAGGGGACAATGTAAAACAAGAGCATATCTTGTTGACATTTCTCACTGCTCAAGGTTTTCCATTAATTCATGTATAAAACGCTTGCATCCACTGTCACTGGTTGTGCATGATCGTGGAATTACATCCACAGGCTCCATTTGATGCCTCAATCAAGTGTTGCTTGAGCAGCTAAATGATGTCCAGAGGCATCTCCAAGAACCACATTCAGGTAAATTATCAACATGAAACTGTATTCCAGTTTGTGACCTGCTGTCGAGGCTCTAAAATTTCTCATGCTTGTGTATTGATTCATTCAGCTCTCAGCCTCAGAATCTCCTTGGCTATCCTGTTCCTGAAATATGCCATGTGTTCCTGAAAAAGAAAAGTCTGGTATAAGTGTCCTACCTTTTAGCTAGGCATTTCTGAACAGTGATCCCAATACGCATCAATCAAGCAAAAGACTATATCAACCTAATGAGACAAAAGAGTTCTACCAAGGCAGCAACAGGACCCAAAACAACATTCCTTTTGGAGTATCACTAAAAGTTTAAAAGACACTATTTTGATCTGACTCAACAATGTATCACCGAAACATAAAAGCCATTCACCTGTCCAAAACAGAGGTCCAAACCTCTGCTGTAAAAATCTGCATACTTTAGCATGAACATACCACAGTCCCACCTGATGAAATAAAATATTATCTCGTCAAACATTTTAAAGAATCAAATCAATATATACAGAAGAAACAAAATATTTGTCCCTACCTAGTGGTAACGCTACGAAATAAATATAATTGGGAAAAAGAAAGCAGCAAATATGACTAATCAAGAAACAACAAAATGAGCAAGTTAAACATGCAACAGAATGAACAGTAAAGAATTCAGCTCGTTTGAATTCATGATCAGGTATGCCTAAATTCTAAGGTTTGAGGCAATAGGGAAATCAATTAAGTGCCCTTACAGGTGGCAATTGGGTCATGTCAGGTCAGATGTGGGTCAAGTCAAATATTTGTCAACCTGAACCTGACATGTCTATTAAAGACATCAAAAATTCACATCGGTACCCAACCTGGTAACCCAACCCAACCCGCATAACCTGTTGACCAAATGGGTCAAATCAGACTAAACAGGTTAACAAGGTTAAACAAATTTTTCATCAGTTAACTGGATTTATATGGGTTAAATAGGTCAAGTGGGACAGGTTAAAGGCGATAGAAATAAGTAGAGTAGGACCTAAATAGGATGAATAGGTCTTAAACAAGTTAAATGGGTCGGGTGAATGGATAAAAACAGGCTAAATGAATCAAAGGTCAAAACTTGGGGGCTTCTATTTATGACCTGAACCCATTCATGCTAAACCTGAACCTGTCCAAGAAGTTATGTATGCTTAAAATTTATTAGCAACTATGAATAAAATGCTGATTCCAATATTGCCATGCCTTCAAGATGGTTCCTGTTCCAATCTTATCACAAGGAGCTTCCCAGACCTATATTGCAGACCAGAAATATTTTAACATGGCCATATTTTTAAAGCTTGTAGTAACAACCCTCAGATAAAAATTTCATGTAAGGTTTTCACCAAAAATTTGTTCCATGCTTGCCCATTCTTGTGCAATGGACTCCAGTGATTAGGGTATTTTGACCCAGTTACCGAGAAATCCCTCTATAAGATGGAGGACACAATCTTAACAAAAACTTGAAGGGTGTAACATTAGGAAAGACGAACATAGAAAAGAACAACAGAAAATAAAATACTGGACAAAACATCAAAAAGAACACAACCAAATACAATACAAGTTACTACATTAGGGTCTTCTAATTAAGAGCAACATCCTTCTATCCTTTCTACTAAAGAAACACAATTTAAAATTTTTAAAACATTTCTCTCTCTCTCTCTCTCTCTCTCTCTCTCTCTCTCTCTCTCTTTGTGGGTGCGCGCGCACATGCACGCGTGCGGTAGAAAGAAAGATGCCTAATGCCTAACACATTTTGAGACTCTAAGACTCCAAACCTGCAGCAAATCATGGTTTTGATTTTCTTCCATTTCCCATGTTATCCAATTTCAGTTGGAAATTATACAATTGGATGGATTTTGTACCCAACGCTGAACAGTTCAAATTAGATTTCATTATTTTGTGGGTATATCTGTGGCAGACAACTCTACAAGGACAATTTCACTTTGAATAACACGTAGACAACTTTTAAAATTCGATTTCAATACCTTATGGGATCAATCTTCCAAATAAGCTGATTGTGTTACTAATTTCTTTCAGTTCTTTGTGGCTTATAAGTGTAAGCATTTTAAGAATTTGTAATTGCACAAAAGAAATGGTCTTAGTTAGTTTCATGGCACGGTCCAAATGTCCAATGCAAAAGACTAAGTGAAAATGAAATAAAACCCTATTGTACAAGAATCATTTTTTTTCCCTTTTCTTTCCACATGGCATCCTATAAAAAGACTTCAATGATAACATGAAATCAAACTTCTTCCACTAATCAAGGGCATCAAGAGAACTTATTAATTGAAGTAGTATATCAAACTACATGCCGAATATCTGTACAATAAAAGGAAATGTCTTTCCAATACAATAACTTACTTACATAGTGCCTAGGTTGATAGTAAATTAAGTGACACATAACCTGATCCATTGAAGTAATCAAGATGACATACCCGTTCTTCTGAAGAGGAAGGTTGGTAACCGCTTCTTGCTTCCAAGACAGTGTGTCCAACTCTTTGCCGCTCTTGTCCTTGACTTCATCCATGAAATATCTTGCCTGATATTTACAATGTTAAGTGTTAATCCATCATAATCTAGCATTCAACACTATTTCAAATATTTTAAAAAGAGTGAATAATTTAAGTAGAATAAAATTAAATTTCAAGCAACCTAATGGTACTCAAAAATATCAGGTAGAGACAAACCCCATATGCGCGCTTTGACAACATTGCCCATATCACAACGATAATGTGTAATATTAAGTCGACAACAAGTTTGTTTACCAGCAACAACTACTATCACCCCAGTATTTTAATCAAACCCATAAAAGTCTTGGCAATTAATCTATAAGTTAGAAATTTAGATATGGGAGGGAATGGCTGGGTTTTGAGTTTTAATTTGATACCATTTGACACCAAAGAGAGCTATAGTAGTTAGATTCATTTTTCTAGAAATTGTCATGGAAATTTAAATAAATTCCATCAAACATATTAAATGGATTGGTTCTTGAAACATCCAATAAACAAATATGCAAATGATAAAATGAACGTACAACATATTTTATGGAAAAAAAATGCTGGTGGGTTTTAAGGGGACATTCTATAAGAAATGAAATACAACCATGAACATTGTTTGGTTAATAATCTCACAAATAATAAAAGTATGACAAGAATAAACCAGTGTCACAATGATAGATCAGGTGATGACGATGAAATATAAATCACCCAGTATGAGTTAAGTAAGCTTAAAAGTGGCACAGCTAGAAGAAAAACTGTGGCGAACTGTTTAAGGATATCATTAGAAGCATTCAAGATAAAGGAAAGCCAAATACAGGAAGACTAAAAATTGAGTTGAAAAAGAAAAGTAGGACCCATGAAAACATTGATTGATGTTATGGGAGTTTTTGGTAACTGGTGGTGAACCTTTTTTTTAATAATTGATAGCTAATGTTTCTTAAAGGCAACAGAATAATTATTTTTGAAATTGAATTATAATAGAAAAAGAAGAAAAAAATTAGGACAACAGAGAAAAAGCAAAGGGAATGGATCAAAAGGACAGAGGAGCAAATGACAATTCTGCTCAATACCATGAGTCTTCATCTTTAAATGTTTTGTGTTACTGGATGGTAAAACATGAAGACATTTATTTCTCTTACATTCCAAATATTGTGTTTTTTAGTTGTATTGACTTGGAGAACAGACTGCATAAGGCTCAGATGAATGCTTCATAACTTTATTTGCCTGAAGAACAGCATATTCTTATTCCTTAGCTTACCAATACTCTCAACACTGCCATGTCCATGCCACCAAGTGAATCAAGATACTGAAACTTCTTATCCTTTACATTGATAATTGCTAAACACCAATGTATCTCTTTGTGTATTGGAATGAATATCTGCACAAGCAATTGTGAAATTAAACATAAGGAAACAGACACAAGAATAAAGATAAAGTTGATAAGCAGTCAGAAGAAAAAGAATAAGGGCCATAACAACTTTACTTTGTCACACTCAATAAGGCCGTACCCTATCTTCCTTTGTGTTGTCCACCTTTTTACAGCCTTGAATTCATAACCATTTTTCCCACTAACAAGCTAAACAATAAGGCAAAAAAAAAAAAAAAGAAAAGAAAATCAAAAATCTGAATTGAACATTACTATCAGTAATATAAGAAGTGAATATTCACTAAATAAAATAAAGGAGCATAAAATAAAAGGTACACCAACTATGAAAATATGATTTAAACAAATCAAGATGTTAAACTTAATAAATGAATTGAAATGCAAGCAAGCAAATGAGTACACAACTGATGACAAAAAAAATCATTTACCTGATTGCATTTACAGCTAAGTCTTGCATAAATTCAACAAAATAATCTCAACGTGTGGGTTAGCCTTTGGAAGATTCTAAAATCTCCAATTACCATAACCTCCAGTTTGGTGCAATTAGTATCAATATATGATACAAGGTAAATGTTAGCTAACTTGCCACCTATCTCCATGATACCTGTAATTTTCTTTTAATAATCTAAAACATTCACTCTCTTTTTTCAAGTATTTCCATCCAGGTTTAAAAGAAAGCTTCAAGGCTATAAGTTCCAATACATATTGCGCATCTATTTTTAATTTACTTCAATCTCTGTATCGCTTCTTCTTATTTTGTCCAAATCTATATCCTATTTGCAAGGGCTCTCCATAAATGAAAGCAAAGTCAATCAAACTTTTTAACAGATCTTTGACTCAGAATATCACTCAATTAACTCCAAAACACCTCAGTTCAAATAACTGGCTTCATATTTCATTATAAGTTCTCGAATGCAATTGCAGTCAGTCAGTAATATATTTTGTTTTTTGCTTCAAAATCACAAAAATGTCTAATAAGTTATAGGCAACATCTACAACAAAGCTACCGACTGCTAATACCCTAGTTAACCAACCAGTGCATTTAAATAAAGAAAAACATAACCCTGGAGTTCCATCACAACCATAAGAATCCCATTACCAATACCTCCCCTGGAATATAAACTCCAACTCGCTAAATAGCTAGATTACATTTTTGCATCAATATCTGACGCATGGAAGACCACTATGTTTTTTTATGCATTGATTCGGTTAAACACTTCCAATGTAGTCTTCGCTTGCATCAAAGTTCAAAAAAATCATGGAAGGATAAGAGGGAAAAAAAATAATGACATAAAATGGATCAACCAAAACCTTAATTAAAACCAATAAACCTTAACAAACAGCATAGACAGAAGCATAATCCAATTCATATTCAAAAAAGTTCTTTACAATAGGCTGTTGATAGCACATAGTTAGTCCATGAGTAGTGATAGAACCCCAGTTTAGTCCATGAGCAGTGATAGAACCCCACGCATAGACAAGGATCTCTGGAACATAGATAACCCACTTCGATGTGTAACAGCAGATTACTGGCTAACACCAACCACTGCGGAGTGAGCATATAGCAATGTATACAAGTATAAAAAATGGTGGCAGAATAACCATTTAAAGATAAGCAATAAATGATGGGGGATAAATAAAGTTTATTTTCAAGTTTCAAGGAGCCAAAAATTAATTAAAAAAGAAGTAATGATAACAGCAGTTGAACATTAAAAAAAAAGGGAGGACAGTTTATACATAAAAAATAAATAAAACACATAACATGAATCAACTGAATGTGAATTTATCATTATTCAATATTCTTGACATAATCCAAAAATTAAATGAATTAGTCTTAAAATGAGTTTTAAGTCTTAGGCATGGAAAAGTAATTGACTAAGTGAGCACATTAGCTGACCTTCTTATAGAAAAATGTGTTAAAGAAATGGCATTTCAAAAACTTTTTGGGTTCCCTTCTTTCTCTCTCCTTCAATAGTTCAAGGTACAGATTTATGACCTACAAGCAGAGAAAAGCATGCGCATTAGAGGGCAAAAATGTAAGATACTAGTTCAAAGACAGCTGTTGTCTATCATTCTAATGTTGCGCACATGGCATTAGAAGATCCAATTAAACATTTGACATCGGCAATCACCTCATCATTTAGCCAAGCACCACATTTCAAGCACTGCAGGACCTCTCTTGTTATTTCAATGTTAGAAGGCTCATGTATGACTAGGACTTCACGACTGCAAAACAACCACCTTAGTTTGAAACTCTTCCTACTAGCTTGTAAAATAATCCACACAGGGAATAGAAATAATCATATCATATGACCAACATAACATACAACAGTAAACAATACCTGTTTCTACCATGCAAAGCATGGTACACATCCTCCTCTTCTTCATCTGTAAGAGGGACAAACGGTGCATCCAAGTCCTGAAACAATCATCAACTGTTAAGTATATAAAACAAAACAAAGACAAAGTAGCCACGCTCATTTTAGTTATAAATCTTTCATATGACTCAGATCTCATCATTTGATATGATTGAAAGTTTAAGAGACAATATTATATAACTAATCTCTCTCTCCCTCTCTGAATATGGTAGTTATTCACTATGACTCATGTTTAAACCTGAACCCTCTCACTTAATGAGGTAAATGCCGACTAACTGACCTACCAGCTGCTGGCTTTGTAACTAATCTTATTTAACATAGATTCTTACAAGAAACATGATGTAATCATGTTACTAAACAATCCAGGTTGAAAATTTGTTACAGATTAAGGGTTATATCTGGAGACATAAGAAAAGCTAAAAGGAATGGTATATTTTAATCAAAAGGATCCATATGATCGGCATACAAATGCCCATATAAATTTTATTAATTGGCAAATTAAGTGAATCTATATAAGTGAACGATTTAGCATAATCAATGTTATTATCATATCTGATAATTATTAACAACAATTTCTAAAAATCTTGTGATTTAAAATCCAAATAAAACTTGACTTGTTCAAAGCCTCTTGAAAACTAATAAATGATTTTTCTAAAAAGCACACAATGATCAATTCAGCTCTTTATGTATCAATTATTATTTTGAGCTACAAAAAAAAATCCAGACAAATTTATTTTTCTCCAAAATTATAACCTGCCATAAAAGATGGGCAAAGAATTTTATCACCTGTAATGCCTAACGACTAATAAAAATCATGTTGGCTACTCGTAATCAATAAATGGCTCTGTTTAAAAGCAACTATAGGCAGAACAAACATTTAAAGTTTCAATGCCTCAATGAGGCAAGGCCTAAAACCTGAGTCATAGATTACACACTTCATAGGTCTTTCTTTCTATAAAATGATCTTTAAAAATCAAGAAAAAAGTGAAAAGAAGTCAAGCATATGTAAACTTCAGATTTGATCGCTTTATCAAATCTTGGTAAGTAATTATTACATAGTCATTTAGAAACATATCCTCAAGCAAATATATTATGACTAGTTTGCTCTTGTTCAGTATTGCCATCATCTGAAGTTTTCATAAAGCTTACATATTAACTTGACGTTTCAGAGGGCCCAGACAAAAACAGCTTCTCCACAAGCAAAGGTAAGGTTGTATAATTCTAACCCTCTCTAAACCCCACAATGATGAAATCCTCATATGCTGGGCTGCCTTATAGTAGGCCCATGCAGGATGGCACCATTTAAAAACAAAACAAAGCCCATGCCTTCCTTTCCATATGGTGCAGATATTATAAAATCTTCATGGGTAAGCATCCCTTCAAAGGCAACAAGGTCCCATTCTTCTGCATGGTCAGATTTTTGATTTCTACGAGAATCAGTATGTGCATGCAGTAACAGGACATCTATGTCCTGACTCAGCTTGAATATTCAAGTCTAGAAGAATGGCTATCTTTTGTTTAAACAGTTTTATTAATAGGTAGTGTTCATAGAGTGCATTTGCACAATCTAACAATTCAAGAGGATTCAAAATTTTTTATCATTTGTACAAAGAAAACCAAATTTGTATTTGCCTTCTGCTTTCAGCAAGTATAGGCAAAAGAAAATAAAGATGCATCATTAATTATAATTATCGATGATAATGCTAATGCAAGACTAGCATTGTGTAAAAACATCATAAAGCAGGCAAAATTAAGAAGGCATTCTCAGAAATTAAATCAAATAAAACAGCAAAATACAACTATAAATATTCATGTCATCAACCTTGTGGAGGTATTTACAGATCAATTGCAACTGATGCAAGTTGAATGAAGTCAAAGAATTTAAGTAACAAAAAAAAAATGAGTTTGCTAGAGCACAGGTCTATGCAGCAAGCAAGTTGGAGTCATTTAAGCTCGCCCATTTCAGCAGTAACAGTTCAGGAGATTAATTTAATGGCATTTTCATACCCTTTTTAGTTTATTACAAGTCATTAGCAAGTCCATGTTTGGAAATCCTGTCTTGTTCAGTATGCTCACATTCTTTTGTTCATGTGGTGTAGTTTTTAAGGTCTTCATATAAATAATATGTAAAGTGGCAAACAGAGCATGTCTGTTCAATAAATATTCCAGCATATAGCAGATAACAAGGTCTCTCTCTAAGCTTTCTCAACTTCCAAAACCTATCAACAGGCCATTAACTATTAGACATCTTTCTTCTCTAACTCTCCATCCCTTTCTTTTTTTTTTTCTTTCTTTTTTTTTTTTTTTTGTGGGGATGTAGTTAGAGTATCAAATCAGATTCTAATCTATTTAGGCCCTATTTGGATTGGCTGTTGGGGCATCTTTAAGTGGCTGTTGACTAACAGCAATGTGAGATAGCTGTTGGCCGACAGCTAGGGACATCAGCTAATCCAAACAGGCCTTAGTGCAATTCAATCCATTTGATCACCTCCATCTTATATGAATTAAAATTATGCATTATAATTTGGTTTTTTTATTTTGTAGATGATAATGTTGCAGAATAAATCACATAATTTTAAACTTTTTATTTTGTAGATGATAATGTTGTAGAATAAATCTATCAGAATTCAAGTCAATATTACTTCTTGAAGTTGTACCTTATAAATTTTTCCCTTACCTCAAGATACTAGTAGAATTCAACCATTTCATTGGAGCCAGGTAGGCCCAGGGAAAGGGGATCGGCATATGAACCTAAAGATTAGCTACAGATTTGTTCCCTCTTCATCTCATACAACTCTTTTTACTGTTTTTTCACATCCATGTAAAGACTCTTTTGTTTTCTTTTTTTTCTCTTTTTACTGTTTTTTTGCCTTCATGTAAACACTCTATTTTGTTTTCTTTTTTCTTTATTTCCTTTCCACCAGCCAGTTCCATGGGTGCCTAGATCTCTATACTTTTTTTTGTAACCAATTATAGCCAATTTTTTTCTTTCTTATTTTCTCGTCTCTTCTTGTGATCAAAATTCTCATAAGAATATTAATGTGATGTTTATGATGGCCTTCTTTACTTGAAGGGACAGATTTTCAGAAAAATTGGTCGGCATCTGAGATTCCTACATTTTAAGTGCTACAAATTATTCTCCAGAATCTCATACGCCCTAAATTTTAAGAATAAAAGATTAACAGGGAAGAGGCATTAATCCTTGATTCCCAGAAATTTTTGATTCCCAAGAATAAAGGATTACTATAGGAATCTAACATCTTTCACTCCAAAAAGCCCCCAAAGGTCAACTATCTATCTATATTAGCCAGCCATTTAACTAAATTAACCTAAACTGCAAAAGAAATGAAAGCTGAGATGAATGCATGACAAAACTGGTGGGACAAGGTAGAGGTAACTATGTTGTATGAAGCTTAATTACACCACTAAATCATGTGGCCATGGAAAAACAGTTTTGCAAGCATTGTTTTGTGTCAAAGGGCTCTAGTTGCAAGAATATTTATTTGAAACTATTATGCAGGTGGGTGGGTGGGTTTGGAAGAAGAGGGTTGGACATTGTCAGGGATAAACAAAGTGTTGTTGCATATGCATTCATCATTAAAACTTTCTTGAATTAAAAAGTCACGGTAACGTATCTCCTAATAACTTGTTTCTTTAGACTTCTGTATATTTCCCCTCATAGTTCTCAACTTATATTACATTTTCAGGCACTTCGATGCCAATCATGCAAAAAGTAATTTCAACTTATATTACATTTTGTTTACCCAGTTCCATCTTCTAGTTTCTTCGGAAAATCCAAAAATTTTGCTCAATGCACTCATTCAACATTCGTAGGATTTAAACTTTCGAACTTTTTTTTTTTTAAAAAAAAAAGAAAAGAAAAAATCGAGAAGATAGAAGAGTACCTCCTTGGGCTTCTTTTTCAGAGCCTCATGAGCCAAGCGGAAGGAAGATATCTTCTCCTCCGCCAACTTCACCTCAAACTGCAAGCTACTCAATTTCGAATCATGTTTCCTAATAGAATCCTCATACAGCTCCTTGTACAGTGGACTCTTCTTGACCCACACCTCCTCCTCCCTCGCCGGCGTGGACTCCAGCACCACAACACCTGCATCCTCCACCTTCCGATTCAAGATAGGCGAATCAGATGGCTCCTCGGCCTTCTGCACCACGACGGTCAGATCCGACACCGGCGGTGGTGACTGCGGGAACCCTACCTTGACCGACTTCTCCGACAACCGTGAATCCGATACCACCAAGTGCCCCTCCTTCACGCTACTCACCAACTTCTTATATTGCTCCAATCCCAGCCCTTCATGGCTTCCATCGTCCTCCGATCCCCGAACCCTACTAGGACCAGCCGACATCTCCCCCTTCTCCCCCCGCTGCCTTGAAGAATAAACGGACCCACTTTTCTTCGTCCGGAGGTACCGCGAAACGAGACCCCCCATCTCGATATCCTGTTCTCTTCCTAGTAAGAGATCTGGCAAGCGGGGTTTAACCAACCCGGCCGCGCCGAGGCCGAAGGCCCTGAGGATCCGCTGGGGGCCGTGGACGGGGCGGGTGAGGGGGGCGGCAGGGGGGAAACCGCGGAGGGTGGGGAGAGAGGCGGTGCCGGGCGTCAGCGCGGTCGGCGACGACGGCGGCAGCGGTGCTTCGGGGGGGCGCTGGGGGGCGGACGGCGGGGAGGGGAGTTTGGGCTTCTTGGAGAGGGAGGGAGGCGGATCAGAGGAGGTATCGGGGAAGGGATGGGGGGAGAAGGGGAGGCGGTGGTGGTCGACGAAGCGGCGCTTGCGGGTGTCGGTCAGGGCGCCCATGGTGGTCGGATTTCGATCGGGGGCCTGGTTCCATCGACGGGCTAGGGCTCCATGGGCAGAGACTCTAGAGAGAGGGTAGGGATCGAATTCGAGGAAACGGGAGAGAAACCCTAGAATTCTTTTTCTGAGGGGGAAATTGGAAGAGAGGATTTTATTTTATTTTGAAAGGGATGGGGGAGAGAGCAGCGAACAATGGCTGGAGAATGGGATGGGGTTTTTTAAACGTTTTTCTCGGCGGAGAGCTTTCGGAGATGAACCCCCATTGCTGGTAGGCATTAACGAGGGGATTATTTGAACTTCTTGGGTTCATATATCATCATCGTGTCCTCTCTCTCCTATGGAAAGAAGAGCAAGGAAAGTTGTTTCGCATTCCAAAAAAATTAATTAATTAATTAATTAATTAATTAATGGCAACTCATCATTCAATCTCCCTTCATATTTTATTAATATTTATAAATTATACAAATATTATACTACCAATGGTAAAAAAATTAATCATATTAAAAAAATCTTGTGAAATTATTATGATGACAAAGGAGAGGTGGTTTTTTCAAAAGAAAAAAAAAAAAAAAAAAAGGGTTGAAGATAGTTGAAAGGATGAATTTGAATACCTTGGAGCTTTATTTGAAGAGAGGTGAGAGGAGTGCCTTGATCCTTCAATCTTAAATTTTTTCAAAATAATTCTTATTTTTTAATATGATTATAAGATTAATGTAATTCAATAATTTTTAAAAATAAATAGTTGAGGTTATAAAAGTTAAAGATTACATAAAATATATGTAATATATCTTTTTTAGTTATAATACGAAGCGGGAGCACAAGATTACAAAACGGTTCCATCTAATTCAAATTAGAGGTGAATTTTCATAACAATCATTATATCTCAACATGTCATTAGGAGGATCGGTTGAAATTGATATGATGATAATTTGTATGCGATATTTTATTTGAATCTATTTCACAAGTTTAAGTTCTATTGATTGGCTCAATTTAAACTAGTTCTAGCTAGCATGCAATGACTAGTTTTTGAATTGATTCGACATGTTGGCTATGCAAATCAATAAAAATATTTAGCTTAACGGTACATTCTTACTTTGCTTTATATATATATATATATATATATATATATATTGGTATTGAATCTAATCTTTTTAAACCTCTTGATGAGCATAACCTTGACCTTTATCCTAAAAAAAAAATAAAAAAATAGAGAACTGATTGTTTATACGAACTCATCTAAAATTACATTCATTTAACCTTCTTCCATCTAGAAATTAGTTGCAAATGAATTGTCCATAGCTTTCGACCTTATGCATGTGATGCGGATGAATCATTTTAAAGATGTAAAGATAGGTGCACCTTTTTCTATATCAAACCTCTTTTTTTATTTTTTATTTTTGCAAACAAAGAAGTGTTTGTTGGATAAGTCACTATATCATGGCCATCATTATATGATCAATAGAGACCATGGATTGGCTCATAATTAGTCAAATTTCCATATTTGCTTTAAATTTTGAATTTTGAATTCAAATTTCAAATCTTAAGTACGTTTAACATATATTTTTACATTTCACACATGCTTTTCTTCTTTGCTTTTAGTACATGCCTTCTTTTTAGCTTTGTTGCATGCTTTCTATTTTTTTGATTATTTTCAAAATTAATTTCAGCATTTTATTTGTTTTAAAGTATGTGCTAAGCATATTTCTTGCTATACACAGGACACACTTTCCATTCTTATTTCATCACCTCCCTTCCTCTTAGTGTGTGCAATCTATAAGCATTTAACTCCATTCAGCATCCAAGTCTCTATCAGAGAGGGTTGGTTGTATCTTAGAGATAGAGCATCACTAATTTTTTATATAACTAGGGGTATAAAACTTTTCTAAAACCATGTTTTGTATGCTTCAATCTTTTATATTCATAGCCAAGTAACATTTATTTTTTCAGATATATTATCTATGTCTAGCTTCTACATCACCACATTTTCCAACATTGATAATGTGTTCTATATAGAACTCTTATACATAGAATCAAAAAGTGAACACAATTAGGAATGAGGGACCTAAATCAAATTATATATAATAAGAGCTTATAAGCTGAATGAAAATCCAGCACTACCTTTTCTCCCTTCCTCAAGGAACATTTAGTTGTAGGGTCTTGATGAGGTGATGAAAAAAGTAAATTTAGTGGTATAAAAATTTTGTTAGTAATGCAACTGAATTACATGTTCTTATAACTGAATTACGTGTTCTTATAAATTGAAGAAACGAACGATCATTAATAAATACGCCACTATGAAGTGAATACAGATATTCATATTTTAATAATATAAGACCTCATTCCAAAAGGTTAGGTAGAAGATATATATTTAAACTTTTTAATTCTATTTAAGTGCCTAAGATTTTTTCAGTGTGTACTCGATAAGGAACTAAACATTTATCGGAATCGTCTCTCACAATCTCCTTGTTTAAGTTTTGATGTCATCACTAGATTAAGGGTCTTAATCCAAATTCAGTCAATTTAATCACAATCACAAATACCACGATCAGCCTATGATCGATCTCAAAAAGAGCCTATTTACCGTGTGTCCTAATTTATCATTTATAACAACCCAAAATCTCACCCATAAAGATAGTTGGAACGTATCTTTATATATTAAATGATATTTTAAATTTTAAATGAAACTAATACTTTCATTATTTAGATCAATTGTATTTTGCATAATTTTTAGGGTTACATGGAAGAATTATGCAGCCATATCACATGTCTAGTTTAGTTCACAAGTTGGGGTGTGACAAATATGAGTGTGACAGATATTGATTGATAGTTACCAAAATAAAATTCTCAACTTCAATCATAAATTATTAACTCTAAGCAATAACTTTGCGTCAATATACTAAAAAGGGCTATAGCTTAAGAAGAACTAATGCTTACTTGGAAGTTGTTGATCGGTGACCTGGTTGATCAAGTCAAGCATCCACATCGAATTGGTCATTGAGTCGGTTTCTGAAGCCAACTCCCATCTCATTCTTCTTATAGCCTTTGGAGAGTTCCGTATGGGCAATGTCTCATTCTCGAAAAACACTATCATCGGATATACATTTCTCTGAACATCGAAGAAGACTTGTAATACCTTAAAAATAGCCTCATATCGGATAGAAAAGAAAGTGTTATGTGTTTATAACTCAAGTTCGTCTACTATCAATAAACTTCCACTCGAGTTTTTGGGCCATATGGTTTCGGCTCACTAATGGATTAATTGGGCCAACAGGTGGGCTTGAAGCGTTGCAAGACCTCTCTCGCAAGACACTCTGGTAGCATTCCACCGCTTGAGGAGAAAGCAGCAGGAGCGCTGGACTTATGGATATTATTCTCTTTTCTTTTTCTGGTCCGAATGAAGAGATCTAGATCGACCCAGACAATCCACCGCTTGAGGAGAAAGCAGCAGGAGCACTGGACCTATGGATATTATTCTCTTTTCCTTTCCTGGTCCGAATGAAGAGATTTAGACCGACCCAGACAATCCATCCATCGGGGGACTGAAAACAAATGTCTTATATTGTAAGAGCATCCAGAGAGATAGAATGGTTAGAATGTCTAACCAAAGTATCCTTCAGTTACAATCGATCTTGAAGTCTCTGCCCATACTAGAAAGCTTAAGTTCCCGACCCACGGGGGGACTGAAAACAAATGTCTTAGATTGTAAAAGTATCCACAGAGATAGAATGGTTAGATAGAATGTCTAACCAAAGTATCCTTCAGTTACAATCGATCTTGAAGTCTCTACCCATATTAGAAAGCTTAAGTTCCTGACCCGATACGATGAGATTGTAATACTCTAATAGCCTTCCTCCGCTTGATGAATCCAAAACTAGAGCCGCATTCATATCCAGGTACGCTTCCCTTCAGAAGCAAACAAACCCCATTGATAAACTAGTTTGCATGAGAGAGAGAGAGAGAGAGAGAGAGAGAGAGAGAGAGAGAGAGAGAGAGAGAGAGATAAACTAGTTTGCATGAGAGAGAGAGAGTTTTGTAGAAGGGTCATCACATAAACATCATATTATCTTAAGTGCTTGGTTTAGATGGCATGTATTCCTTCCGTAACATTTCTACTAGATTTTTGGCTGTTGGAAAATATATTGGCACAGAAGGTGAACAAATGACTATTGCAAAGATCGGCAACTAGAAGTTATCCTTGTGCCCAGTATGACGAATAATTCATATAAAATCCCACATGATGTGTACCGAAATCTGAAAGTTTCTCCAATGCAAGATGAGAAACAGATAAAAGAATTGCTACAGGAGAAAAATTTTATTTCAAGCCTGAGCTTATGTGCTGCAAATTCTGCTGCCTTACTGAGACTATAACATTACATCAACCAGTTGCAAAAAATAATTCTTCAAATTTGATAACAGATAGTAAGATTGAGAACTTTAGCAGGTGGTTTCCTGAATCAGCCGCAGCAGTCAATCACAGCTCAAATGGAGTAATGGAGATTGAAGAAATGCCATTCACATGAAGTATCAAGCAGCCATGGTGTAAGATACCTTCCATTGCTCCACATCCTTGCTCTTAAGAATAAGAATAAATATTCCTTATGTTCTGCTACTCTAAACAACATTCTTTCAGGATTCAGCACCATCAACTGCCACCCTGTCAACATGTTAGGATTTTGTTCTTTTGACTGAATTCAGCTCACTCACAGGACCTATAAATCAGAAGAGCGGTTGGCATACTCTTGAACCAATGCCCCAAAGAGGGATGGGCGTTCCATCAAGTTGGCTGGCTTGTCAAACTCTTTTGCTAGTCCTGGTTATGGCATATAAAACCAATTAATATATTTGTAGTTCATTTGCACTGGTCCACCTTTCTTCCTTAGTAATGGATAATCGAATTATGCCAAGTATTGAGGTCATGGATCAAGGGAAGAAAAACATTTAATATTACAATAAATTAAAGTGAGATCCGTAAACGGCTATTACTACTCCTTGAGGGAACTTTTTATGCAGAAAAGAAAGAACATTACCTGCATCTACAACCAAAACTCTGTCGCAGTCCATGACTGTAGGTATTCTGTGAGCGATGCTGATGATTGTACAAGCTGCAAAGTCTTCTCGAATGATATTTTGAATCACACCATCGGTTTGTGAATCCACTGAAGCAGTTGCCTCATCCATGAGCAAGATACGGCTGCGTTTCAACATAACCCGACCCAAGCAAAGAAGCTGCCTCTGTCCCACACTCCAGTTCTCTCCATTGTCAACCACTGACAATGTTAAAGGTAAAATTGCATGAGCTACGAACAAGGAAATATCATAAAGGAATGGAGCAAGCTGGAAATCATAAATGTTCAAAAGTTAATCAAATGAATGAGTTAGTCTCTTTTTCTTTTTCAAGTTCTTATTTTTCTTTCTTTCTTTTTTTTCTTTGGTGTATTCTTGATCCTTATCTTTTTGCATTAGCCATAGATAAATTTATTAAACATATTTAAAATAATATTTTATGGTACATATTATTTGCGGATGATATAGTAATAGTGGACAAACTATGGTTGGGGTTAAACATAAGTTAATATTACGGAAAAGTACATGAGAATCGAAAGCTTTTAGATTAAGTATGACAGATAAAATACATAAAATGCAATTTTAACATAATTAAAAATAAAGATGAAGGTAGAGTAAAAATTAAGGATCATGAAGTTCCTAAAAGTGATTATCTTCAATATTTATGATCGATTATTCATAATATAAGAGAGATTAAGGACGAAGTTCTTCATAAAATTAAAATAGATTGAATAAAATAGAAAATTACAACTAAAATATTACATGATCATAGAATACCTATCAAATTAAAGAAAAAATGTTATATAATAGTATAAGACCATATATGCTTTACGGCACAGAATATTGGACAGTTAGAAAATTATATGTACGCAAGATAAATATAATTGGAATGAGAATATTAAAATAAATACAAGAAAATATATAATAATAAATGAGGTCATTTGTAAAAAGATAGAGGCAGCACCAATTGAGGATAAATTAAGAGGACGACTTAAATAATTTAGACATTTATAGTGTAAATCTAGGAATGCATCGGTGTAAATGAGTGATTATATACATGTAGAAGAAACAAGATGTAAAGATAAATCAAAAATTATATAAAATATAGTAATAAAGAAAGATTTAATATCTTTGTATCTTACAGAAAGAATAACTCTAAACCAAGCAGAATGAACAAAAAGCATTCATGTAGTCAATCCAACTAGTTAAGGATTAAGACTTTATTATTATTGTTATCGTTATTTTTTTTTTTTTGAAAAAACTTATTGACTTAGCTCTGCATCATATCACGATATTCCATATTCCATTAAATGACATTACCTAGTGTTCATTTTCATCAAATTCTACACAACCAACCAAGAACCATGTTTCCTGATGTAAATTGTTCTAATATTAGTCTTTTTTTCTGGCTGTGGTTATAATGTTTCACAGGAATTCTAAGCTTTAACAGGACATAATGCATCTAAATGCAACATTTGTTTAACAATAAAAGCAATTCTTTTTCTTCTCTCTTTTTTGAGAGAAAAGGAAGCAACCTTCTAACATTGATAGGTAAAAGAAGGCAAAAGCAAAAGTGAAGAAAATTTGGTTTGCCAAACATAACAATAAACCAAGAAGAGATAGAGAATACCTAATGCATCAAGCTTCTCAGGCTTTGAAGCAACAGCATCTTTGAGTTGACAACGCTCGAGCGCCTGTAAAAAGGCAAATTGGGAGACAGCCGTCAATTAATCTGTTAACAAACCGCTGGACTCAAGAGCTTGAACTGTTATGGAAGGGGTCAACAATGAATATCAGGCCTTAGAAGAGCAAGTCAAGAGAAGAAAGAAAATAATCGGGTAAAATTAGCTTGAATAGGACTGGACCCATAACATGTGGGTTTGATACCATTGTTAATTAACCACAAGACCCCAAAAATTTAAGCTATTAGGAAAAGGGTCAACAATGAATATCAAGCCTCAACATAAGCTGGTAGCATCAACACTTTTTTTTTTTTTTGGATTTTATATAATTCATACCTTCCATATCTCATCATCTGAATACTTTCCAATGGGGTCAATGTTGCTCCGAATTGTTCCTTCAAACAGAACAGGTTCTTGAGGAATAATACTGAAGCGTGACCTGAGATCATGAAGACCCAAAGTACCAATGTCTACTCCATCTATGATTATCTGGCCCCCAGAAGGCTCTACCATTCTGAAAAGAGCTTGTATCAATGTTGACTTGCCACTCCCAGTCCTTCCCACGACTCCTATTTTCTCTCCTCCATGAAATCTAACTGTAATTCCTTTAAGAACTAAAGGAGTATTTGGTCGGTATCTAACCTGTAAAAACAGAAGTCATGGCTCAGTTTAGCACCACTCTCAACATGTGCCCATATAGAAATTTAAACTAATAATAACAAGTGGGAGCAAAGTTTCAAAGGAAAAAAAAACTATCTTGGATCTAATATGCAGCCTTATATGCATTGCTATCTGGGATTTTCATCAAACATCACTAATTTAACAACTTCAAGTATTTTGGAAGTAGTTGTAGACCAGAACTGGTAGCGTACAAAAAACATATTAACTTCACAATCCACCCTAATGTTCATAAATTTTTTTTATTTAACTGCATAAGTAAAAGAAAGTTATTCAGCAACCTTTAAATCCTTGATCACAACATCTCCTCTGGTTGGCCAGTTTGGCGATGGAAGACAGTCTTGAATCTCCCAGGCTGCTTCTGAAGGAATATTGCAGAACTGTTTTACCCTTTCCACTGATACCATCCTATTCTCTATAAGGCAACTAATATATAAGGCCAAAAACAATTGAGAGTTGAGAGAGAGACCGTAGGAGAGAGAGAGACCAACATAATCTGCAACATGGACACAAAGATTAATTCCTGCAAATTTCATGGTAGGTCATGACAGCAATTCTTTAGAAAATGAATATGTACTGTGCATTGGGAGGAGAAAACAGGATTTCCAGTTAATGACCTCAAAAGGAAAAGCATTAACACATGACTTTTATACTAATCAACATATTGGTAGGAGTCGCATAGTATTTTTTTAACATATACCTGATTTTAATCCCATCTGACAGAATTGTCTTGTGTCAAGAGATCATCCTTATTTTAGACTGCTATACTAGACAAAGATGAACACAACTTCCTGTATCAAACCTTCTCACCTATCCTAGACTCTTTCTAGGTCCAGGGGAATTCTGGAGGATCGCACCATAGTGGCATAAACTTAGACTTTAAGTTGGTGCATGTCCCTGCTCACCAGCTGGCCTTCTAGGTTTCATGACAGGCCCCTTCCTTGTGCTCAATTGCTTTGGGTACGAAGTTAGCACTAAAGAGTTGATGTTAGGTCAGCAGATCAATCAATTCGTCCATGCAAGCTTTAGACTACAACCTTTAGACCATACTAATGGTAAATGGATTGGAGGTCAGTGATGATATTAAGTCATCCGAATGCAAGCTCTAGGCAACAGTTCCAAAATTCCTGAAAGTTGATGCTGATATAATCTTATAGGTCTCTGCTATGTTATGTTAACAAGAATTTTAGACATCCAGTGTCATAATGCAAGACCATAAAAGGGAAGATGATGCATCTGAGCCCTTTAAGATTTCACTGGACTTCTGTTAGGTGCAGATGATCTGGAGGTCCAAAGAACCTAAAGTGATTTATTCTCCCAAAAAATATATGTTTAATTAATGGCTGTGTCTGCAGCTTACAATTGGCATAGACAAATAGTTAAGAGCACTTGCCAGTTTTTAAAGGCCACAAACATGAAAATGGTTGATAGTAATGATACCAATGACTTTGTATTGATACCTGGTTTTATAATATTACTAGGCAACTTGACCATGAGCAAAGCAGAGATACAAAGGACAAAACTTCCAAGCAATTCTAGCCGGAATCCCAGCCACTCATTGGAACCATTGTTGTGAAAATCCATACGTAAGCTTGAATTGACTCTGTCCAAATTTTCCCTGGAAAACCTTGCCTCCTTTCTGAAGCAACGGATTGTCATGCCACCCTGAATGGTCTCTGAGAAATGATGGATAACTGGAGCTTTTGTGATCGACTCCAGACGGGTTAGCTCCCGAGATGTTGCTATATAATATCCCTGCAGCCAAGACAGCAAAGTGAGAGTTAAAGGCTAAGGATTGGTCTTATTTAATTCTGCCTTTGTCTTCTTAAATTCATTGCCACACTCCTAAGCTACAGTTGTTACTTAGGTGTATATATCTCATCCTAAAAAGAAGTTGTTAAATTTTTTATATATAAAAAAATAAAAAAATCGAAAGAGAGATGAGTAATTCTCAAACAACATGCATGTAAAAGCATATAATCTCTTCTTTGCTTTAACATGGAATATGTGGACCAGCATAATAGAAAAGAAACTTTAATAGAGCAACGTACCCGGTACCAGATGTTCAGCCATGCTAGTGGAAGCAGGGCTATCACCGTTGGCCATGCTTCCTGACTGGTAACTATGAGGATGCTAAACACAGTGATGTAAATTGAAACAGTGATTCCTCCAAATAAAGGAAGAAATAGATCAATGTTTGTTTGATCGGATGATGCCTGCAAACAAACAGAAAGACAAAAATCTCAGGGCAATCCACATGTATAGCTAACAACCAGTGGAAATACACAATGACATTTGATTTATAAAAAACCAGGCATCTTGTCAAAAGAATTTAAAAAAAGAAAAGAAAAGAAAATGAGCGAGTAAAGCTATTAATCTGCTGAGTAAGATGGAGATGAGATGATGGATAAAAAGCATTGTACTCAAATCATCCAACTATTATAGACCTCAGGAGTCTAGGCCATGGTATACTGTACTAGTGCGCATACTATATCGGAACCAAATCAAAAGTTGGTACAGTTGTGTATCAAGCCTTGATATGCTGAACCGAGCCACGTATTAGGCGATCCAACGCTGTGCCAATGTAGCACCAGTATGAGTCCGATAGCGAGATGGTGAAGATTGATCAACCCACTAGGCATGTATTAAAAAAGAAAAAAAAAAAAGGCAATGATAGAAGACAGTGACTTACCCGGGTAAGAATTCTTCCAGAAGGGGTGGTGTCAAAAAAGGACATGGGTGCACGCAGAATACTGTTGAGAATCTGCCTGAAAAAGATCTGAGCAGTCTTGAGCCCCAGGTGAGTCATAACAAAGGACTTGGCTGTGATAAGGACAATTGAAACTGCTCCTATAGCCACATAAATTTGGATAAAAAAGGAAGCACGGAATGATTCTGCGTTCTCTTTAGATGTTGAATATGCCAACCAATAGTCACAAGCCATTAACGAGCATTGCCACAACACTGAAACCGCCAGCACTGCTACTGGTCCCCACCAGCCCCAAGCCTCAGTGATGTATAACTTGTACACATTCCAATCGACCTGACCAGTCTCTCTTTCCTCTTCTTCTATTAGCTTAGAGGTGCCATTTTCTTTCTTTGGTGAACCAATCCCCCCATTAGATTGCTCCTGTTTTGCAGCAGGTTGTTCTGATGGCCTTGAGTGATGCTCGAGGTGTTCACCAGCCGAGCCACTCTGTTCTACAAGATCCATGGAACTGTCATGAGCAGCAACAAGTGCTGCAAAATCTGAGCCTGACTCTAGTAATTCATTATACTTTCCAGATTGAACAATTGCTCCATCTCGCATGACCTGTTTTTCAGTTATTGGGAGAGGAAGGAGGAAAAAAAGAGAAAAAAAAAAAAAGTTTAACCAGTTGCCAAAAATGTTATCAATACTGAGGAAGGATTAGCTAAATTGGAGATGGAAGTAATATCATAAATATGCAAAGTTTAAAAGGAGAAAGCTTATAAAAATCATCTATTACAGCATAACCCAAGAAACATCTATAACAGACTGAATACATACAAAAAGGAGGAACGAGATCTATTGACAGTCTGACACCTTTTTTTAATAACACATGAATGCTCTCAGAAATCAAGCATGGGAAAACAAAATACAAAAAAAAATTAGAGCCTAAAAATTCATCATAAGAAACATATGAAGGCAAATTTGTGAAAATTCTAACTAAGATATCATCAGTAAGTAATCATTTTTTTTCAGCAAAAAAAAGAGCAGATATTACTAGATAGTTTAAAGCAGCAACAGAAACAGGCAAATGATGAAGTGAACATCATTAGGCAGTCTCTGAACAAATTCTGGAATTGTACTCTTCGGCAGCTGAAATTATTCTTCTCACCTCAAATTTCACATTCAAGAATATTCAAGCAAGGGATATAACACTTAACTAATATGAGGTCGGCATTATGCAAGAAGTCTACTTGGTGTGTTACAAGCACAATAGTCTTGTCCTTGAGTGCGCCCCTTATACATTCCTGCAACAAATAAACTGGAAGTTACGATCCTACTTTAGAATACATAGAGCCGTATTTAAGACATGTCAATGAGTTTCCTAAAAGGAAGATTTATATTAACAACCAAGCATGCATTTCAATTCATTCATGAATCAATAACTTCTTAGGAGAAAAAGGATTTATATAGTGTACCCCAACTAATTTGAGATTGAGAATTTATTGTCATTATTGTTGAACATAATCCACAGTAACTTAAATTATGACAACCCATATCTTCACCCAAAAAACTAGCTAAAAGATATTATTTAGGTTCCTTGATTTTATATAAATATTCGAGATCTTTTCTGTACAAAATTAATATGAAATTAAACATGGGCTCTCTCATACTTTTCCTTCAGTAAGTCCTAATATCCAAATCTGAATATATCATTTGTCATAACCCAGGATTTCATCCAAAAAACTAAATGAAAGGTATTATTTTGACCTTTTAATTTTATATAAGTGTCCAAAATCTTTTCGATACTTGCAGGCTGTCATATGAACACTCTAGGACCAAAAGCAAAAGAAAGTCACCTTGAAGATCTCTGAGCCTGTGTGAGCATCAACGGCACTGAAGACATCATCAAGGAGGTAGATATCACAATCCTGATAGACAGCCCTGGCGAGCTGTATACGTTGCTTTTGTCCACCGCTGAGATTGATTCCTCTCTCTCCAATCTCAGTCTGATCCCCAAACTCCATCATCTCCAGGTCCCTCGTCAAGCAACAAACCCGGATGACTTCGTTGTATTTCTCCCGATCCATTGGCTGTCCAAACAAGATGTTCTCTTGAATGGTTGCATTCTGGATCCATGCCGTCTGCGATACGTAAGCTGTGCTTCCAGAAACCTTGACCTGCCACCAAAAATATGTGAATAAGAATAAGACTGAAGGTGAGACACGGTCTCTTAACTACATTTATGATACAATAGTAGTCGTGGTCTCAACGATGATGACAATTAAATTGAGTTTAGGTCTTTAATTCCCTTTACCCTAAGACTTGTTTAAATATTAAAAATAAAAAGTCAGGGTCAATTTGAATATAGTTGTTGGTCAGCCAACAGTTACCTTACATATCTGCTGCTATTAGCTAACAATCAGTTAAAAGTGGTTCAACAATCAATTCAAATAGATCGTTGGTTCATTTGGGATAGCCGCTAGCTCCCACTGTTAAAAAATAGCTGTCTTTAATAGTTGATTGCTCTTACAAAGCCAATAATAATGCACTGTAATTCATGGTAAAATTGATCTATGTAATTATGCAGACAACAATTCACTGGATCAACAGGAATGGAAGAGAAGCAATAATGCAAATTCTATTTGATCTGATTGCCAAACCAGGGTTTTGAGGTACGCAATAGAGACAATGCATGACAAGTACCTGGATATCGATATAAGCTCACCAATTTGAGTTTGTTAATCCTAAAGTATCGTTTAAAGCATTGCCAAACAATGGCCTAACATGTTCACTGCCATAAAGAACGTGGAGATCGGGAATTCCGCATAGAACTTCTATGCGTGTTTCCGGAGGACAGCATTTCCCGACCGGAGACAAACCCCGCGTTTCCTTCGTGTTTTTGTTCGGTCCGTCCAAGTCAACTACAGAGACCAGAACGAAATTAAAAATTAAAAAAAAAAAGAAGAAGAAAAATTCATCCGACTGAACAAACTAATACTATACTGCCATGTGTAACGTAATTAAATTATATTTAATATTAAAAATTAAATAAACTAATACTATATTGTTATGTATAACGTAACTAATAATATTTAATATAGATCAACCTCTTTTACTCCTTCCTACATGGATTATTTTAGTGGATAAAATAATCTAACTCAAATGCAACATAGAGAGAGCCTCTACCATGATGTGATGGATTTCAAAAGAGAAAAATAAAATAAAAATCCACGGTATCTCTTCCATTGAGAAGGCTCATATTTTAATCTTTCTTATCAATATTAATCTCTTTTACTAAAATATACGTCTTTATAGTGTAACGTAACACTTAAAGAAAAAATCAAATAATATTCCACACCATAAATTTAAAAAATTTATCTTTATCTAATTATTAGTTAAAATTCTCTATCAAAAGATTTATTTGAATACCTTATAATTTAAATTTTACTTAGTTGTACCATTTAGAAATCAATTTTATGGGTCATCAAGATGAGGCCGTAATATTTATTTATTTATTTAAAGTTAAAAATTCTGATTAGAAAACAAACTTCTTTTTTTATGGGATATGTATAATTAAGTTAAATAATTTTTGAATATTATTATTTTAATAAGTACAAATATAAAATATTAAGAATTCAAGATATAATATTTTCATCAATTAATTTTAAATATAAAAATACTTTTTATCATAAAATATTAGGTACTTAGAAAAATATACGTTTATAAGATAAATAGGGCGGAAATGAGAATATTGAGATAAATGTGTGGTAATATAAAAAAAGATAGATTAAGAAATAAAATTATTTTTAAAAAGGTAAAAATATCTTTAATCAAGGATAAATTAAAGAAATAATTACTTATATACTTTGGACATGTGAAACGTTAATTTAAAGATGTATCTCTAAAAAAGTAACTTGATATATATGAAGAAAAAAAAAAAGAGATAAAGATAAATAACAAATTATATAAAAAAAAAGTGATAAAGAAAAATTTAGAATTTTTTTATATCTTATAAGAAAAATATGATTTAAAACAGAGTTTAATGGAAAAAAATTCCTATAGTCGACCTTGAATGGTTTGAAATTAAAATTTTATTATTATTATAATATCTTTTATATATATATATATATATATATATATATATATATATATATATATATATATTATTTATTTTATGCCACTTTCAAATCCAACTATACATAAAAAATAATCATTTAAAATTTTATTTTTATTTATATAATATAAAATAAATTTATGTTCTATTTTATCTTTTTATCTTTAAAATTGAAACCATTACCGAGTTTATGAATGACAACGTGAGCTCATTTTCGATGTTACGAGGATCACGGCACGTGACCCCACTCGACCTATCACCGTACGAACGGCTAGAGAGGAAGACGGGTACGCACCTCGCCGGAGATCTTGTGCATCTCTCCGAGGAGGCAGGAGAGGAAGGAGGACTTCCCGGACCCCACGGTCCCCACCACGGCCGCGAGGGCGCCGCGCCTGATCTCGACGTGGATCCCCTTGAGCGCGGTGTCCTTATCCTCCGCCTCGTCGCCCCACCCGAAAGCCCCATTCCTCACCTCGACCGCGGCGCCATCATCGCCCTCGCGGCCGCCCACCACGCGGTGGACCGCCCCCTCCTCCAGCTCGCCGCTGGTCATGTAGGCGTCCAGGCGGTCCAGCGACACCAACGCCTGCGACGCCGCGATGAGCGCCTGCGGGAAGGTCTGCATCGGCTCCTGGAGAACCTTGAACAAGGACGTGGCGGTGAACACCATGCCGGCGTCCAGCGGCACCCCGAGCACCGCGCACGTGCCGAAGACCAGCGACCCGATCACCACCGGCGCGCTCCACAGCACGATGGTGTTCCCGGAGACGGAGTACATGAACCTGGCTAGCCAGCCGTACTCCCCATCCCGGAAGCTTTTGATTCGCTCGTCGAAATACCCCTCCCAAGCCTGGAACTTGATAACGCGCATGTAGTTGAGCATCTCGTTGGTGGCCTTCATGCGCTTGTCGCGCATGCCCATGAGGGCGAACTGGTAGCTGTTGTTGCGTCGGCTCCCCTGGAGGACGAAGAGGATGATGCCGGCGATGCCGACGAAGGCGGAGGTGACGGAGGGTCCCAAGTAGGTGTAGAGGAGGCCGAGGGCGGTGCCCATCTGGAGGGGCATCAGCCAGATGTAGTGGAGCTGGCGTATCACGTCGGCGAGCTGCTGGGCGTCCACGGCCATGTAGTTGACGATCATGCCGACGCCGTGGGACTGGCGGGCGGAGCTCGAGAGGCGGAGGCCCTTGTTGTAGAGGGCGCTGATGAGGGTGGAGCGGATGAGCATGCCGAGCTTGGTGGTGTGGAAGTTGTACTGGTGGGCGGCCAGGACCTCCACGAACTTGGCGGCCAGGAGGGTGGCGCAGAAGTAGTAGCCCTCGGCGGGGGAGGACCGGTGGCCGGAGGTGTAGTCGATGAATCGGTTGATAAGGCTGGGGCCGACGTACATGACCAAGAGGCGGACGACGGCGAGGGCGGCCGTGAAGAGGAGGTGGGGCCAGAAGCAGCGGAGGAGGGTGTTCCGGACCGGGTGGGCCGACCGGACCGCTGGCTGGGGCCACTTGGACCGGAACAGTTCGTACATCCGCTCCGCCCGGTGGTCCGGCGCCAGGGCCGGCACGTCGTCCAGGCTCAGAGCCGAACGGTAGCCCTTGGAGATCAGAGGGTTGATCCAGCTCCACGTGATGCGGGAGAGGAGCGAGGCGGTCGCGTACGGGGTTACATTCGGTTGAGGGTGGTTCAGACCGGACCCAGTCGGGTGCTTGCCTTCGGGGGGGAGGTGGTCGGCGGAGATGCCGGTGCAGCCGGAGACGGCGAGGAAGAGGAGGGGGAGGGAGAGGGCGAGGGCGACGAGGGAGATGACGTCGTCGGGGGAGATCGGGACGGCAACGACGAAGCGGACGACGGCCGAGGCGGAGAGGAGGGCGGTGAGGAGCACGGAGGCGATCCAGAAGATGCGGAGGGTGGCCGGGAGGGTGGCGGCGCGGAAGCGCTTCTCGTGGGCGACCAGGGCGGCGGCGGCGAGGTGGGAGAGGAACTGGAGAAGGAGGAAGGTGGCCTCGGCGAGCTGCCACTGGGATCGGGGGAGGCAGGTGAGGGCGAGGACGAGGAGGACGGCGAAAGAGGCGGCGAGGAAGGACGAAATGGCGAGGGCGAGCTTGAAGCGGAGGTCAGTCCGGAGGGCGGACTTGGACAGCAGAGGCTTGCGGGCATCGGAAGAGTCCGGTTGTCGGCGGCGGTGGATGAGGCGGGAGAGGAGCTTGTGGAGGGCGAAGGCGAGGAGGAGGAGGAGGAAGACAGCGTCGACGGCGGAGAAAAGGAGGCGCTGCGGGTATGGGGAGAACAAGATGAAGCCAAGCCATTGGAGAAGAGATTGACGTTGATGGATAGAGGTGGCGTTGCACGCGACAGTGATTAAGGGGTGTTTAGATCAAGTCATATTCGAGCTAAGAGATCGATTCTCTAGCTCGTTAGAGCGATTTTTTTCTATCAAATTTTAAGTATTGATAAGTTATGACAATGATAAATATCTCATTAACTTTTTTTCCTTCTTAGAATATCCTTTCTTTTTTTCTTTTTTTTTTTTAAGGCAAGCTTTTAGAAATTGAGTTGCCAACCATCTGCCCACATCTCATTAACTATAAAATCTTATCAGCTTACTATATATAACCCATCAATTTTATGAGATAACATATTATATATTTTGACTTAGCCATATTCTAGAAGATCTTTGCTTAGATATGGCCACACCTAAATTAATGATGGAAATTCACATTAACAATCCTAATTATTAGATGTGATTTACTACTTTTAAAGTACTCACATAAAAAAATATTAGGTGTTTTGAAGACCTATGACTTATGCTTCAAATGGCAAGGATAGAAATTTTCTTTGAATCTATGGATATCCGTTTGCCTTCACTTCATTTGGAATAGGTATAGAGGTAAAAAAAAAAAAAGATACAAATATTAGTATAGGATATGTGGCAATATCCATCACGTGTATAGGATGAGTATGTAGGGATGGCAATTTCTTTCAAACCCATATGTACCCGTCTGCCTCTTCTTCATTTGGGATGCGTGTGGATGCCAAAAAATGAGTATAGGTATAAATATGGAGACACGTGCTAATACCCATCATGGGTATAGAATGGATATGGATATAAAAATATCCTCGTCCAACCCTATACCTGTTATACCCATTAGTAAATTTAGTTAATTATACTTATTTATTTACATAGTTACAAACTTTCAATAGAAATTTTTACAGAAAGCTATAAACCATAATTTTTCTAGGTTTGATCCATTTATCTAGCTTGAAATTAAAGAAAAAAAATGAAAGTGGCCCACAATTGTTTTAGGCCGGAGCCTAGAATTAAAAATTGAAGGAAAAAAAAGAAACTATGAAATTAGTGAAACAAAATCCACCATCCTTAAAAAATAAAAAAGTTGCCCATAATTTTAAGACATGCATGTTCTTGGCATAAATTTATAATAACAAAAATATGCTTATAAATATAATCAATATTACACATAAAATTTAATATAATTGATTATAATAAATTATTATTATTATTACTATTCTTATTATAATGTCTACTATTTGTCCATCATTTGCTATTTGGTCATCATCGTCAGTTGATGTACTAGTATGAAAGCTTTGTAGTGATGATGAATATAGTATAGATTCTCTCTACAGATTAGCAAACCAAAAAAAGTTAAGATTTTTTTTTTTTTTTTTTGGTTTGTCCTTCACAACAAGCTACACATTGGAAACAACCTATTGACAAAAGGGTGGTGAGTAAGTACAAAATGTGTTTTTTATGGAGTTACTCATGAATTAGTTAACCACTTATTCATCGGATGCTCTTTCTTGAAATTTATTCTGAAATCCCTTGCGAATAGCCTCGGAGTGAGAAGATTATTTTTCAGTATCTTCAAGCTTTAGACAATATAGAAGAGGAAGAAAGTGCAGGTTAAATAAAGAAAATGTTGGGATCAACTAATTTTATCTTTCATGTAGCATTAATGGAATAAGAGGAACTCAAAAATTTTCTTCAACAAGTACTCCCATTCATCAATCCAATATAAAATTATCGTTAGCTTCACCATGTGGGGTAACCTTTACCCTAAGAAGTGGTTCAAATCACACATACACCTTTGTAATCTCCTCTCTTCATGTAACCTTATTGTAACTATTTGATTTTAATAAAATTTTACTTGTGGGGGCAGGAGCTTTCTCTTTTAATTTCCTTAAAAACCTCTTAAAGCCATAAAACTTTACAAGTAGAGTGTTTTGACTAAGAACCGAGTCACAAAAAGATAATAGAGGAATGGTAACCAAGAAACTAGACTCATATGCCACCTTCAGATTAATCCATGTAAGAAATTAGTACATCTATAATATTATCAATATAAATATATGAAATAGATTTGACTATATTCGAATGTAGCCAAGTTCAAAATTCGATCACTTTTTTTATCTTTATATTCACACAGATCTCGAAGCTACCTCATTTTTTTTACTTTTTTCATCTTTGGGATTCGTGATTTGTGTGGATCAAGAATGAGGGAGTTGGCTGGATTTAGGCTTGGCTACATTCAAATGTAGCCAAGTCTACCTCATGAATATATATAGGCTTAATAGAGAATTTTAGTACTAGGCTTCTAGTAGTTTCTTTTCAGTTCCTACTTTTCTTTTTGCTGCAAGAATTTCTTCAATTTTCTAGATGCTTAATTTGTTTCTTTCTCATAGAACATTTTTATTTTTCCAACTGTTACATTGCCCAAGCATTAACAAGGTTTTCTTTGAACAAGTTTACATTTCAACAAACTTGGATCTGATTGACAAATAATAAATGAAAGACTTTGAAATCCAGAGCTTGTTAGGTTTGCATTGTGATGCATAAAAAGACACCATCCTCCGAAAGTGCCATCCATATCAATAGACAAACCTAGCTCGTAGTTTTACAATGTTTGCAAGTGAAAGTGGGACACATGAACTCATAAAAAAGTTAAGTAGCCTTTCTTTTCGAAGGCAAATGTTGAACCATTTCCTTCTACATGTCCAATGATGTTGTTTGGCTATGGTCCCCTACAATTTGTAACAGGATGCATTTAGCATCAGAAGAGTTATAAGAGGGATTCAATTGCGAAGCTTGGCAGCATTATTTGTTTTTCCATCTTACACTCAATAATTCCTTATTTTTGTAAATTGATACTTCAACCGTACCATAGCATAAATATAAGGCTACTTGATTGTTAAAAATAAAACTACAAGAATAAAATATCTTATTCTATCATGTGAAATATATAAAGATTGTCTAATTATTTTACTATTTGATAGGGATGGCAATGAGGTGAAGCGAAGACAGAAAAGATATTACAATATCCATACCCATTAGAAAAATTTATATCTGTCCCTTATCCACTATGAGTATCAAATTTCATACCCATACTCATATTCACAAGAATTATATAATATGCATACCCATCCTATTATCCGTACCTATTCTATACCCATTATATGTCAGTCGAATGGATCGGGCCCAAAAAAATTATGGTGCTACTTGTAAAGTTTTTTATTGAAAGTTTAGAAGTGTATATTAGTAAATAATGATAATTAAATAATTTTACTGATGGATGTAATGAGTATAGGATGGAATAGAGTGTGATGGGATGTAGAAATTTTTATGTCCATACCCGTAGGGATGGCGATAGGATGAAGCAAGTATGAAAAAAAAGGTACCTTCGTACCTATATCCGTCAGAAAAAATTCATATCCTACCTACTCCATATTCACTACTGATATAAAATTTTATATTCATATGAATACCCGCATGGATTATGTAATATCTATAACCACCTTATTATTCGTACTTATTCCATACTTGTCTACTTTCCTACCACTAAGATGAGAAAAAAAATTTCATCATTCATAGAAAAATATTTTTACTAAAAAAATTATTCTTTTTTATCCAAAATAGTATGAAAAAATTGTCAAACTTTCCCACTCAATTTTTCGCAAAAAAGAACAAGACCTTAGATTAAATCTTGTCTTTACTAAGATTTAGAAGGTCAGAAGTATTTGAAAAATAGATAACTTAAGTGAATTATATAAAATAGGATAGCTAAGTTTATCAAACTCAATACGTCAAGATGAAGTGCTGACACATAATTTGCCTTATAAGATGTATATTTCCGGATGCAATGAAAATAAATGCCTAATGCAAAACAAATTTGCATATTTGAACCTTTTCCTTTTTTTTTTTTTTTCGTTTTTTTTTGGTTGGATGCTTATATATTTTCAACTTCAATTACATCAAAATTCTCTTTAACGTCTCAAGCGGGCACACCATAATTTAAGAATTACTGGAGGATATATGGATTGGAAGGGAGCCTGTTCAAAATCCACGAATATTTCCATATTAGATGAGTGGTGCATTTATAATGACACATAATATGTTTCTAGAATTTTGTTTGGACGCTTTGAGTTTACTTTCTTTATCTTTGGTGATCCTGATTTAGAAAAACTCTATCAAAAGTTCCATGTTTTAATGAATTTTTAACATTTCTATAATATCAGCAAACATCTAGAATTTTAATTTAATGAATAATAATATATTTAAGGTTCATCCAAAAGCATCCTGGTAGTCAACCACTAAACTTATAATTTGCTACATTTTACGCAACACAATTTTAAAGTACAAGGACTCTTGAATTATATGGATATAAAAGATAATAAAAATAAGGCTGCAAATGAATCGAGTCAACTCATGACCTGATCCGATCTCGACCTGAATAGACTCGACTCAATTTGTATTTATGGGATCAAATCTGAAAATTAGATCCTATCTAAATTTCAAATTATTTCAAGATCTTATATTTTTTGATCCAACCTGATCTCAATTTATCTTGATTCATAAACTTTAATTATATGAATTTTATTCTTCTTTGCTCCAATTATCTTTATAAATTCATTGAACGAACTCTAATTTAAATTAATTCTCCTTCTTATCTTAACAATTCGATCTCCTTCTATAATTTTTTTTTAATTATATCTAGATATTTATATTTTATTATTTATTTCGATGGATTTTCATTTATAATATCTTTAAGTATATCAATAAATATTTTAAATATCATAATTTATAAAAATAAATTATTTATTTGAATAAAATTAAGAGTTTTTAAATAAAAATCTAAGTTTAAGTTGATTCTTTTTAATCTTATTTAATCTTTTTAATGGATTTATGTTTGATTATCAATTAGCAGGCTTTAGCAATAAAAAAATAGTTACATCCTTGAATCAAATGTAATATTTTGGGTTAAATTCGAATAGATCCGAATGACTTATTAAGTCTAAAATTTTTTCTATAGGCCAATCCGATTCGCTCAATAAATGAATTAAATCTGAATCTAAAATCAATATTTGAATATAAAATTAAATCAGATAGAAATCAAACATGATACTTTTACTAATAAATGATGCTTTTAGCTAAACAAAAAATGTGATTCCTTTTTTTTCTTTAAAAAATCGAACTGACAGGAGATTAACCAATGCAAGATAAGTCTAACAGGATCAAGGAAAACATTTAAACAGTTTCTAAAATATAGGTCATAAATGATGAATATCAATTGCAATGAATGCAGTGGTGGACACCAAATTCAGCCAAACTCATTAATAGGAATTGCAGTGGTTGCAGATCATGCAGGCAATCATTTCTTACACAAGTTAAATTGAAGTTCATTACTTCTTGTTTCGATTTTTGATGCAAATTAACAGAGTCAGTTCTCTTTTTGAATATAAACTATTTTTATTTCCATTTTTTTTAAAAAATAATTTTCGAAATTCAAAACAATTTTTTTAAAAAGTAACTTTTTAAATATATCTTTTGTTTTAAAAAATAAAAAAAATAACAATAACTACCGTCAGAATTGTCACAAAAAAAAGAATATATATATATATATATATAATATTTTTTTAAGTAATAATAACGATGCCAAGAGCAGCCTAAATTATTGAAGGATCCAGAGATGAGCATCCTGCGAAATGGAGTTTGCACATCTGATTCGATCGATAACTTGCTTCCAAAACAGCGTGGATAGTGATAGTTTACGCCTCTGATTGTCCTGTTACTTTCTTTTCAACAGGCAATCAAATGAAAGCTGACAGACATGTGAGGAATGTTACATCCAAACTAAGATAGGAGAAAGTTAAGCTGAAATTATGATGAGGTTGGGATTTTAGAGCCAGTTAATTTATACCCAGCGCTTCATGATTTTACCCACCATATTAGTTGGTATCTTCAATAGAGACACATCTACAATAATTTTTTGTTTATTATTATTATTTTATTAATTTTACCCACTTTATTAATTTTTGTTTATTATTATTATTATTATTATTATTATTTTCTTGCTAAAGGATGATAAATAGCAACCTTTGATAAATCTACTATATAGCAAGGGATGTCCTGCCTTGTGTTGATGACTGTTCCATTAGAGCATCTCAATAGGTGCCCCATCTCTCTCTCTCTCTCTCTCTCTTTTTATTCTTTTCTTTCTCATTTTTTTTCTTTTTTTTCTTTTCCTTTTCTTTCTCTTTTTTCCCTTCTCTCCCCTTTTTCTTTTTTATTTCCATTTTCCTTCTTTTCCTTTCTTCCCCCTTCCTTTCTTTCTCTCCCCCTTTTTTTTTTTTTTTTTTCCTTTTTCTTTTTTTTTTTTTCCAATTCCTTGAGGCAACATTCATTGACGCAAAAGAAAACTCTCAGATCTTATTTCTTCACACCTTTTGGTCTCCCATTGTGGTTGTGGCCTCTTGGTATTATTACATTAGAAGGTTAGCCATAAGGGGGCATCTCTTCTTTATAGAGGAGGGTGTCATTCCCTCATTTTTTTGAGTCCTTAAGGGACTTGGTGGCAGAGGAAACAAGGAAGAGGGGAGGTACCTTTTCCTTCCGGGTCACCCCCCTGATAGAGTCCCGTGTGGATGGAATCTCTTAATACATGCTAAAGAAGGAAAAGGGGTGCCCGCCTTGTTGTTGAGGCCACCCCTTCCTATGATGGGAGAAATAAACCCCTATGGTAGGCATCTTAAAAAAGCCAAGAGTGCCACCAGCCCATTGAGTTGGCCCCAACTGAAGTCCAACCCAAGTGCTTTTGGCCGAGCCAAGCTTGAGATTAACAAATGGATATAGGAATGTAAATACTCTTAGGTTGCATTTACACGAGATATTTTAAAAATTCATAGAATTTTTAAATATAGCATTTTGAAACACTATAATTCCATAAATTCTCTGTTTAGGTGATTATTCTTGAATATTTAAGGATTATGAGCTCAAAAATTTTCACGGGAAGGTCAAGACCACGCACCAACCACATGATTATTTTCCGATCAAAAGTTCTTCTTAGATAAAGAGGTTGAGGAGTTGCGGCTGGCAATTGCTGCTACTCTCGCCGTTCATCATCACAAACCCCTTTGAGGTCACCAACGGCGTTGCCGGCGTCCGTTTCTCCTCCCACATTGTAGCCAGGGATTGGGGGCTTAGACAAAGGTCCAGATTGCACTGCAGCACCGCCAAGTTGTCGGTCTTCACGGTACCGTAGCAAAACACGGGACACGGGACACGTGCCAGTTACACTCCACTCCACGGTGTCTTCGGAGTCTCCACCATTGCCTGGCATATGTTCCAGTTATCACTCCACAGCAGCCCCATCATGCCTGTTCATTGGGTTGATCATTTTGGTTGTTATCAACGTATTTGTAAAATAACTGTTTTAAAAAATTTATAAATAGCAGCTTTAAAGATGAATTTTAAAATGAGAATTTTGGATTTTTTAAATTATTGTATAAAATTTTATAGAATTTTAAAAGTTCTTGTTTGAGAGCAGTCTAATAGAAAATTTTAATTTTAAAATTTTAAAATCCTCACTCCAAATAAAATTTCTTCTCAGAATTCTTCGTCTAAATGCAGATTTAATGCAAAGGGTCTTGCTTAGATGTTACTTTTTGGGTGTGTAACGCCCCAAGCCCACTTACTATTCGAACTGACTTTATTTGTGGACCAAAACCATGTGGCCCAAAAACTCAAGTGGAAGTTAATGGATAGCAAGTGGACTTGAGTTATAAGCGAGACTAAATTTGGGGATAATCTCCTTACCTTATAATGCGACGAGACGCGCCACAAGTTAGCCAAAATCTACAGATCGGCTCTGATACCATTTGTAACGCCCCAAGCCCACCTGCTAGTCCAATAAATTCCGTTAGCATGGGTAGCTCTTTCTTCATGCCACCTGCTAGTCCAATAAACTCCGTTAGCATGGGTAGCCCTTTCTTCGTGCCCACTAACTTCCGCACACTCGGATCGGCTCTGATACCATTTGTAACGCCCCAAGCCCACCTGTTAGTCCAATAAACTCCGTTAGAAGGCTAAAATCACGTAGCCCAAAAACTCAAGTGAAAGTTAATGAGTAGCAAGTGAACTTGAGTTATAAGCACATAGCACATTTTTCTTTCATCCAATATGGGACTAAATTTGGAACATCCAATGTGAGACTAAATTTGGGGTATCATAGGTGCTAATATACAAAATACTCTTACAGTTAACATAATTTTGGACCAAGGGTAGGATCAGACCTGTTCAAAGGTTTGGAAACGTTTGGATCAGATTCAGCCTGATGTAATCACTAAAATGAGATATATGCCACGCAAATTTTTTAAGGTAACTTGCATGGACATCACAAATAAGTCTCACAGACCTCATGAAGATCAAACCTCATACGGTTTTCTTATGATTTTCTGAATAATTTGCCAGGAATGTGTTAAATAAGATGTAATAAAACTAAACAACCATTACTTAAAAATAATGACAATCAATGAAAAAAATGAACACAAAGTAGCGGTTTCAGCATCAAATTTTTGCAGGCATTGAATTATCAAAAAAGGGCAAAGGGATGCAGATATTAAATATGCAATCAAGCAGTAAAGATAGAATCTAGCTTTCATCATCCAAATATTTGACATAGAGAGCATCCCAATGGGGTGTCCTATCAGACGTTGGGATAGCTTACCATCCCAAGTGTCAAAACAGGGCTATCCCGCCATCGTCCAAATGTCCTGATCGGTGTATATTTTGACATCTCTCATCCCAAATGCTGTGATAGGGTGAGATGGCACATTATATTTTATAAAAAAAATTAAGACGGTCTCATCCCACGAGATTTAAAACCTTATAGAAGTGCAATAAAACATATCTGGTCAGCAAGCAACCAATCTCGCTGTTATCATCAGAGAAATGCACTTCAACCGAAGGCTTCTAAATGCAAGCTCAAGAAAGTGCTTAGCAAAATTTACAAAAATTTCACCAAGAGCACCAGTATCAGGTAAAGCTTGCAAGAAAAGCCTGCAGGAGCACATTGTTGTCTGATTTGGCTAATTTTGCATCACTCCAGACTAAATGCAAGATCAAGAAAGTGCTCTGAAAATTTACTGCAGGAAAATGACTTATTTCATTTCATCTAAAATAACAATGCCTGCACTTCCTTTCCCGAAGGAAGGAGAAAACTTAAATTCAAGATAAAAGAAAGCAGAATAAAAACGAAAGAAAAAACCATTAAGGTCATTGGAACACTTGGTACATGAATTTTTCTCTTTTTTTTTTTTTTTTGTGAAAAAAAGGAGGTCTATGCAATGCATGTGAAGGGATGTGCTAGAGAACCTTAAGCAGTAATACAGTCCCTGTAAGATGCAATCCTGCTAAGCTAGCCTGTTACCACAGCAACTATTAAGTTGTGGTGAGTACATAACTCCAACACATGCCTTAGCCATCAGTAATCATTGTTGGTAAGGTGAATTGCAATCTTAAAGCAGATATTCTGGCCATATTGCATAAATCAATTTTGGGGGCAAAAAGAGAGTTCATTCACATACAAATACAGGAAGCGTGACAATTTAGAGCTAGATGTTTGGTTGCATGAGAAAGGGCAATAGAAACAACAGGTCTGCGAAAGCTTATATGTTGCAACCATAATCTTTATGATCATAGCATGTGTAATTGGGCATGAAAAATGATAAATAAGACTATCCAAGATTCTCAAATAACTACAAGAATAGAAGGTCCAAAATCAAATCCATCTAATCAATAAACGAAGGAACTGTGAAATTTGCTTAGCATGCATTTGTCTAGCAATATATTACCTGTACCCAACCTATGTTACTCTAAGAAGCACTAAAGATACCATCTATTTGATGATGCCATTCACATCAAAAGGGTTTGAAACCATATCTAGATTCAAGGCCTATCTAGTGTCAAGCATGCTCTACATAAACGTAAATAACAATGCAGAAATAAAGCAGATGTACATCCAAAATTAAACATATATCCATATGAAGATATTTCCAGCAAACCTCATCTGGAACTTGAACATATTTGATTGCTTTGAAACAACTCCAAAAGATATTGCCATTAGAACAAACACCACAACATATTGAATTAGGCCCCGGTAAAGCGGCATTGAAGCCACATGGGGCACAGAAAAGATCAAGATATCACCTTTGAGGTACAGATAACCTAAGGGAGGAGAGTGTCATTCTGGTATCACAGTTTACCAAGTGTCCACGGTAAGTCGCCTCATTCTTCAAACCAGTGAAAGACTGCCCATATTGGGAGCACCACCAAAACAGAATCATGACTTCCAATCTAAAATAACTATTCTTACATTTAAGCATGGAAGATGCAATGACTATTCTTACATTTAAGGACGGAAATGAGAGAAAAAAACCCAAATAACAAGAAAACTGAGGATGTTACCATCGGATGTCCTCGCACCGTCTTTAGCATGGAGATAGGAAGATAGGAACCATTTTTTTCTTCCAAACCGAGAGAGCCCAAAAATATAAGGAAATGTCGGCAAGAATGGCACATTTTTCTTTGCTTCGTGTGGGATCTTTTTTTTTTTTTCTTTTTTTCCTCCGGATCTCTGACGATTGCATGAGCTGAAAAAAGCAGTCCTTTCCTGCGATCATGCGATCAGCGCATCGGCGTTGAACCAAAAGATCGGCTGGATTTCGAAGGAGAATAGAATTGAAACCCTAGATTAGGGGTAGAAACTAAAAACTCTTTCCTGGGTTCACAGTGGAGGAGAATCCGCCGCGTCCGCGTCTTTCGCAGCCAAACGGACGTTTGGTTAAAGGCTGCCGTCCGTATTGGCACGTGTGATACACGTGCGACAGAGAGAGAGAGAGACGTCGAAATGGACAAGTAAATGGGCTTCCGAAACCCTTACCGTCGCGGATTTTGCAGCAGTATTATCATCATCATCATTGCTTTGAGAGGAAAGATAGGCAAAGCCATCAGATTTATTATATATATATATATATATATATATACAAAGACACGTTAAGGGTCTGTATTACTTTCCAGATTTTTTTTAATTACATTTTACTTTCTTGATACATTAAGACGTTTGATTATATCTTTTTACTAATACTTTTTGAGGTTTTATCCGTCATTTCTTAAATCCAAGTATCGATTTGAATGATGGAATTCCTTCATCTATAACCTAAATGATTAGATATATAAAGTAAAAGTTAAAAAAATTTAACAGTTAATAAATTAATTAATTTAAATAATATATTAATGCATAGATTAAGTTCGCAAATCATATTATTCTTCATAAATTATTGATGTAAAACTTAATCATCCAAACTCAACATAACTAGAATTGAATAATAACCCTCTCAAGTATTACTAAATCAATCCTTTTTGTCTCCCCCTTTATGTATGTAATTACCAATGTTTGAATGTTTCAATTAAAATAATAAAATAATTTTAGATACTTTAGATTGACAAATTGCCACATAGAATAAAAAATATTTTATACGTTTAAAATATTATTCCCCAACATTCTTCCCAAGTCCCCTCTAAATATATCTCATGGTGGTTGCCAAGCTTCTGGTTAGGTTCGGGAGAGCTGTAATAACCGATATTTTTGTAATTTTATAAATTGGCTCTCTTGTTTTGATAAAATACTAGCTACCTTTACAACAACATGGCTCTTTGCATGCAGCCAAAGCAAGATTTATTTTAAAATTTGACGGTATGGTGCATGAGACTCATTATTGCAATATTTTGGATAAAAAAATAGAAGTAGACGTAATTCTATGATGATCAGTGCATCCATGAGAATCGAAATTCTAACTGATCTGATTTCTTAATTGGACTAATCAAATAATTGACTTAATATAGATCGGATGAATAGATCAAATTTTTTTTACCAATAGCACCAAACCAATTTTTCATATCCTTTGAAATTACTTTTTAATTACTATAATTTAAATATGGTCACTTAATACAAAAATTTTTATGTTTTAAACCTAAATCTTCCTTAATATGAACACCAAGTATGATTTTGTTTCTTTGTCATATTTACTTATAAAATAATAATATTAAATTATTTTCAGAAATTTCTAATTAATTTTAAGTAATAGGATATTATATTATATTATAAACTAAATTAGTTAAATTTTTATAAAAAAATTATCTTAATCATTTTTTAATTTTAATTGTATCTTAATTATTGATGTAGTTTGATCATTGACCCACTGGTAAGCCAGCTAGGCCATTGAACTATAAATCTAATCTCTTGAACAAGCCGATGTCCAATCAACTCTAATAACAATGCTTATTACACACACAAAAAAGATGTTTCTATTGTTTGATCTAATCACCTTGAAGTCCCAATGATCTACCTTATTGCACTGAGACTCACCTTCTACCTTCCGCAATTATAAGTGTATTTATTAAATTACATGAGTATGGGAAAAGCCATGAACATAAGGAATCACAATAATGCAAGCGACATTTTGCATGCACCACATAGCTCTAGAGGGACCTATTCTGGAAAAGATTTTTGAACAATTCCACTGCTCGAATCCCCTTGAGGACTTTGAGATTTGCAGCATGTTCAAGGCTTCAATATTCCGAAGTAAAATACAAAAGAAATACATAGAGAAGCCCATTGTCTTGCAAGAAGATTAATTTTTCCTACAGTTTAAGTCAGCCTTGAGTTGCCGAATTGCTGATGTCACATCCTCGTCATCAAGGAAAATCAATAAAATTGTATTGCAGAACTGGAATAGATTATCTGTCAGAAGGAGAACAGACAAAATGATCCATGTAGTAAGCACAGCAGACAAGGGCAGTGCTGCTTGAGTTGCACTCTAAAAGCTTTCTGACGAGTGCCGTGCCCAGATCACACAGATGCTGATGGTTCCCATAGTATGTATGAGTTGCGATCAATTCATCTTCAAAAAAAAAAGATAAAAAAGGCTTTTTTCTGCTTCAATTCATAATGCTAATACAGATGCAAGAGAGCATTAATATCAACCGCAACAAAACACACAGATTGAATATAGGGCAAGGAAAACCACCTGTGTCTACAGGGGTTAAAAGCAGATGCCAGACCAGAAATCACTCTACTTTTAGCCTGCAAAGACATAAATTTGTTGTTAATATTATGCAAGCAGTGTGCAAATGCCCCCGACAACCAGCCCCTGAGACAGGTTTCAAAGATTGTAAACATCACGCTGAGGAAATGATTTACTCATACTCTCATATAACATTACCAGGAAGAAATGCAGAGGCATGTTTTAAGGTTATCTCTTGAAACATGGAAATCAGTTCAATTCTATTCCCATGGGAGAGATTCTCGTATTAGGCCTCCTGTTCATCTTACCATTAAATAATATGTCACTTTTCACTTTTTACTAGTTCCCAACAAGATCCCTGCACCACCAAAATCAAATATCCTGCAGATTTGATCTAAAGCACAAGCCCATGGTAATGGGCTCATTCTAAAATATTTACACGTGCATTGGAGGTGCTCTAGTAGTCACTAATTTTTAGCTATAATATCTGAGACATAGTTCAAGGAAGGAAATTTTGATAATCTCAGCATCTGAGAGCATGCGATCATAACTGTAGCATGGAAAATAGCTTGGAACTAAAATATCAAGACAGACAAAAAAAAAAAAAAAAGGAAAAAAAGCAATCTTTTCTTTACCAGAAAATAAAGAAATTATATTTTGTTAAATGGGTTCATGGAAGCAGATTGCTTTTGAACCATCAATGGTCAAGGAGGATGCTCCCACCTTTGAGGTTGCAGGTTCAAACCTGGCTTTGCTCATATAAGAGTGCTTACAAGAATGTAATTTTCAGATACGTACCAGATGCAGTCAACAAATACTAACCTAGCATTGCGAATACTGGTCAGGTCTGCCAGGTGACGCATGGTTGGCCTACCATGTGGGCAATTCCAGGGGGACTTGAGGTCTGCCAAATCATGAAGTATCTGAAAATAAAAAGATGACAGAAAGTGACCTAGCTAAGTATCCACTCACTTGAACAATTACACAATGAAAATTGTGGACTTGTGGAAACCAAACAAAAATACTGGCTCCACAGAAATGCTAAAAAGATACAAGTCATATGTATGTACACAGGTTCAGTTAAATTACTACATTTAGATCCCATGGTTTATTGCAGAACAAAATACAGAAAAGCTGAAAGTAGATTGATGGGAAGATAAGTTTCTCCACTGTTACTGAAGCTTATAATGCATATCACGAGTCCTGAAAATATGCCGATATATTTTCCTGGATTCTGAAAGCAATATTGAACATATTATCCTCAACCAAATGAGTAGTTTCAGGATTCTCAAGAAAAAGTTCTGGTTTACAAAACACCTCCAAGTACTAAAATGCTTTTTGCATAATGTTTCAGGATATCTAAGCTGTTGCATTACAAACAATATGGTCATACATAATCAGAGAAATTCATAAAAAATTAAAGGAAAAGGGGCTATCAAATAGTCCCAACATGTAAATATTATGGAGAAAAATATTTCCCATTTTTTATCATTTAAAGGTGAAAATGAGTGGAACAAGGGACAAACTACTTGAAGGATTTTTATATTGGATAGTTGTGCTAGAAATTCATTTTAGCTAGGTAATTTCTTTCCTATTCCTTCTTTGAAGTTTCATCATTAAGCAAATTTGTGATTGACCAGAAAAATTAGGGAAAAATTCCATCAACTTGAGATTTAAACCTTATTTGATTTTTTGATTCATATCCTAGAGCATGAGAGGAAGATCAAAATTAACAAATTTGGAGGTTTTGTTTTGATCCTTTTAAACTTGTATCGGGATGATTTTCATATACATTGTCAAGAAAGAGTATTCTGCACATGATTTCAAATCCCATTGAATGACCCGTGAGATGTTGGGACAGGGTCTTATACCAAGTGTCAGAATGGGACCGTACTGTTATTGTTTTAATGTCCTAAGTAGCGCATCCTAGAACATCCTTCATGACAACAATGCATCCCATTTCACCAAAAAATCAGAACTGCTTTGTCCCACGATATTTAAAACCGATTTCTACATTTCTAGGGGGAAAACAATTTTCAAGCTATTGATTTTGAATTATATACAATCACAGGTGCTGCTGTAGCTAGATGATATTATAAATATATTTTTTTATTTTTTAAAAGTCTATGTTAACTTTTGGAAAAGATTTTTTTTGTTAAGGCTAACTTCTGCATGCGGCATATATATTATTCCATATAAAATAACATTTATTATGTTAAAACATTCAAAATTCTTCATGATTAGCAAATTGATTGTGAACAGATATGAAAGAGCAGCCAGCTCAATAATGAAATATATTTTGGCATATAATCCATTATTCAAACTATGACATTGCTAAGCATGGTACAGAAAAATTCCATGCCATATGACATGAGTAGGTTGGTTTAACTCACGGGGTAGGTGATACACATGGATGATGGTGGAAAGCACCAATCCTTGCATGGCATTTAGATGCTCAACATGGCCATGCACCTATAACTAATCAACATGGAAAGCAGCTATAACTAATCACATAATGGCCATTATTGGAGGACTCCCTTACAATAATTAGTTACTTTTAAAATTGGCATGATGCATATTCTTTCAAAAGTGGAATGTATCTTGCAGGTCTGTTCAATTGAATCAATACCAATGAATCAAGAAATAAGATTTAAAGGTCAGTACAGACAAATACGAAAATTCTTGGGATCTCCTAGAGATTCTTGATTGAAACTAAGCTAACCATGGTCTAATGTTGTATCCAATAGGTTGATAAGGTCCAACTGGTTTATCAAACCCAAGGGGTAGAAAACATAATAGAAATATAGAGATTGTTGTACGTTAACATTAGAAATATTGGTTTCAGAGAAGGAACATCCCTTTTTTTTTTTTTTTTAATGTATGCAGAATTAACTGCTTGGAGAATTAACTGCACTGTTGTGGCTGGAACGAGTAGGGCAAATTCTTAACAAGCTATTGGTTATTACATAATCTTCTGGGAGTAATAAGAGCATCTCTGATTTCTCAAATGAGACGGCATCCTGAAAAATCAAAATTTCATATTTGAAGCAAGTTTCCAGCAATTGCTCAAGGTTTAACAAAAGCTGCCCTGCATCACTTAAATTCTAATAATCCACATGTGCTTCTACGTAGCCTGAGAGAGGCAGAATTAGAACTTTTTATTGCCAGAAAGGTAGAAGGCATAAAGAACATGCAATTTATTCAGGTCATAAATTTTTAGATTAGCCACGCCTATAGGAAGGCCAATAAATAGGTCTATAGGCTTTTTAAGAAGGAACAGCTGATTCAGCTTCATTAAGTACAATATCTCTAACAACGTCCAAAACTTTCATCCAAAGTTTTCCGTACTAATCATACTGATCGTACCATACTGTACCAGTAAGATATCAGTACGGTACCGAATTCGATTAGATATGAATTGAACCAGTCCGAACTAAGCTAAATCACCCTATATCGTCTGATACCATTATACCATTTAACACCTAGTAATATTATAGTTAAGAGTGAGAAATGATTAAACACCCTATCTTGATATAAGATGCATATCGTACCTTATCGAATCGTTAATGTACTGATATGAGTCTTGGTACTGATTTTACGGACCTTATTTTCATCTTATTCTTATGTTGGACCTTTTAGAATTGATCAAGGTGCCAGGTACTTCCATAGGGTGGTCAATCATCTATTACCTAGGTTCTGGCCTTTCCCTTAGGAATAATGGATGATTAAAAATTTGTAATGTCTTTGATAATATTAAAGATTTTTTACAAATTGAAGATGCTGAAGCTCTCATAACAATAAAGCCAATTACACAAACATAAAGCAACATGAATGTCTAAATACTAGAATTGCACCAAAATGTCTCCTCTAGCAATAGTCATTATCATGTCATTTGACAATATCATTGAGTAGTTATTAGACCACTGCTAACTAAACAAATTGAAATACATATACAAAACAAAAACTTAAACAGAGCATCATTATTTCTGCGATTACCTATATGAGGGGAAAAACAAGAACACCATTTAGAATGCTTTTGACTATCACATGACTGCATTAGCATATATGTGCAGTGTGTCAAGTTTTGGTTAAACAATTTGAGATGTTGGAAGTCAATGTAACAAGTTCAAATTTTCAAATGAGTTATAAAATATACTAGGATCACTGTAGATATATGAATTTGTTGTTAGGTAGCATTGGTTACCCGCTGCATCTCTTTTCTTGTCAGTGGATCACCAATCATAACAGAAGTCCGGCAAGCCCTTGAAGCCAACATAGCACGGACTCTTGATGGACATATAGAATCAGCAGTGTCCATTTTGTAACTGCTAATTATTGAGCAGTCTCCTTGACTATCAGTAAGGGTAGAAATAAGCTCCTTCACATCTGTGTCAGAGTAAAGAAAAAAACAAAAAAAACAAAAGCTGCAGATAGGACATTTTATTCAAATACTCCTAAATTCTGAGATATAAAAAGAGTAACTGCAGATCTACTAATTCAAATCTACATGCATGATTACCTTCAGCTCCAAATGTTATGTTTTTACTGAAGGGAACAGCTTTCAGTAGAAATCGATGGCCAGGTGGAGCATGAGTATCCTCCATCAAAACAAAACCATTTTTCCTTATAAAAGGATAGAATTGTAAGCACACAAACGATAGATACATGACTTGAAAACAAGAACACTGAAATATGATCAATGCAATGAAAAGAATATTGACTCTTCAACCAATCTACAGTTTTGTACATAAGAATGTTCATGGGGCTGAAACAATAGCAGTGTTAGAACCAACCATACTTTATGGGTGATATTACTTGAGTAAAAAATAGTAATATACATAATGGGAAAGGAAAGTGCATGACAAGATCAAAGTCATCTTTAAAGGAAATGCAGTTTCAGAAGCAAAAGCATGGATTATCTATATTCTACCTCCCAATGTTCATTAGCTGGGGCACTTGAGCAAGTGTTTTAAGTGATATAAGAGGCCAAAGGGGAAGGAGGGGATGGATGTCCTACCAACCCGGTTTTTTCATAGAATAAGACGTACCATCATCTCGTCCTATCCTAACACTTGGAATAAAAGGTGTCCCAAGATACGCTAATTAAAAAACTGGAATGATAGTGGGATAGTGCCATCCTAACACTTCAGACAATAAACCATCCTGCATCCCATAGGATGTCTTGCTACGAGACCTAAATCCATGCTTATTTGTGCTCACCCCATCCTTACCACTGCATCAAGTGTTTGTCCCAATCCATATTGATAAATAGCCACATGCCCCTTTGCCAACAAGCAGGGCCCATGAAGTACTAAACATGCTGCCAACTATGAGTGTCCCTAGTTCTTTTTTTGTGGTGTGGGTGGGGGGGGGGAGATGGGGATGAGTGTAATTTTGAACAATATTTGGGTTTCCATCAAGTCTAATCTGCAGCCTGCCCATCCTCCTGTGACCTCTTTTCCCCACTTTTTTTTTTGGTGATTTGGCCTACATTACCTAATCTGAGGGTGTTTCAACCTTGGTACAACTAGACTCCCCTCTGACTACTGGATTATGCATTGATGGATCAGCAATGAATGGCCACCTCTACTCAAATTAAGAGAGAGAAATATAGAAGCTCTATACTCCCTGTCACCAAGCAAGGCTTTCTTAGTTAAGCAAATTCTATCTAGTACATCTATAATGTTACAACTGGTTTGTGAAATATATGTCCCATCATCAGGTGTAAAAAATAATGCCAGTGTATGTACTTGTTAAATGAAAAGTTAATATTAGTACATGTTGTATTTCCTTGATGATTAAACAAGACTGTAATTTAGATATACAAATATGTTTTATGTAATAAAGTGTTCCCCTACATTGAATTCCTACCTCCACCCCAATAAGATTCTATATCTGATATAATTATCAAATGATATGGGAAAGAAAAGAAAAGGATCAAAATAAATATGAAACATAACTGAAAAGCTAAAGCTACAATGAAAATTTGCAACTAGCACATAGACATCTTCTTCACTTCCCTTCTTGCTTTTTTCTGTGACTTTTCCCGCATGGATGGGTACTTTAGAAGTACTTTGAGGATCCATAGACCTTAATTTGATACTTTGAACAATAATCTAGGCTTAATAGAGTACTTTAAATATACATCACAATACTTTTAAACATAAATAAATCTTAAAATAATCCTCAAAAATTAAAAAATGAAGAAAAAAAGCCAAAAGTACCATACTGGTACTAAATATTGAGTATCAGTATGGTACGATTTGATACTGTATTGTACTGGTCAGGTGCACAGTACCAAAGCTACAGACCTTGCTTCAAAGCATTTCACCCAAAATGATGCTTGATAGCATTTAACCCATTTCACAGACTTGTATGCATTTTTTTATTAATATGCTGGGTTATTACATCTCTAGTGTTAAAATCTATTGAGTGTTCCATTCGGTAATCAACAGAATAATAGCCCTAAATTGACACTATAACTAAGATCAATATCAGACCCCCTATGGGATCACATTAATAGGATATAAACATGCTCCAACAAGAACTTCTGCTAGTATTGAAACCATAAAAGAGCAGGTACAAGTCTGAGTGAAAGCAAATAGCAAAGTAGCAAAAGAAAAGGAGTAAAGATCTAAAATAAATGAAATCAAGCAACAAACATAGGGGTGCATGAATGAAATGTGTCACAAGGGCTCATAAAAGTAAGGAATAAACAAAAAAAACAAAGAGAAGTAAACAGCCTCACATGAAAAATTTCTTCATAAAACATTTTTTTAAGTCCCAATTCTAGAGATTCCAAAAGAGAATAAGAAACAAAACAGGAAAGGCAAAAGGCTGATGAGAGGGATACATAGGATAGAAGGATGAAAGAGGGGAGCCCAGTCAGGTGATAGGGATGCGACTCGGACAAAGGGAGTAAATGTGCATATGGATGAGATGAGGCATAAATATAGGCTATCACCAAGAAGAGAGGAAAGGAGTGCATACGTCCAAACATGGTGCCACATCACCCATCCAATATGGGTATCTTGTAAATTGTGGTCCTTACATCCGATGATCTCAATCTAACCTTGACCATTTGTTCACTTTTGATCTAGTTTTTACATGACTTTAATTTGTAATTCCTACCTCATTCAAGTCACTAAATTAGTTATGGCAACAGGTGATGGGCATGTGATGTCTTTCGTGGTCCTCCACTATCAAGGTGAAAACAAAGCATATCTAAATAAAATAATTCCAACTGACGCACAGTGAGCACATAAGAAAATCAAAAACTAGAGGAACCAAAATGGCAACTGGGTCCCACATGATAAGAAAAATAAAAGCAAACATGAATCTTGAGTGAGAGAAGAACAAGAGCCCAACCAATATAACCAGACTAAAAGGGATATTGTTAACTTATAATCACTCTTTTATCAGCAATGGCCATGATAAAATAACTATGACACTTTTCTATCCCCAACAAAAATAGATGGCATGGCAATTCTCTACATATCTATCATCTTAATATAAATTACAATTGATTGACAAAGTGAACCTAACTTCAATTACATAAAAAAGCATGCAAAATATATACCTGATTACTTCCATATGCATAGAAGCTACTACTTCCTCCTCTGGTGATAATTCCAACCTCATTGGCCTAAATATATAAATGCATTATAAAGAAAGAGGAGTCAAGTTGTAAATAAACAAGTACAAATTTAAATAGATAAAACGTTGTCCTTGTCACCAGGTTACAAGTTGAGAAGGAAAAACACAAGCAAAAATAGTGCCACTACAAATATTTTTGCATACAAGCATTTAATATATATATATATAAAGAGAGAAAGAGAGAGAGAAAGAGAGAGAGAGAGTTGGACTTGGCTACATTCGAATGTAGCTAAGTTTAGAATCCGATCATCTTCCTCACCTTTGGATTTACACATATCCCAAAGCTACCCTACCTTTTCTGCCTTTTTCATCTTTGGGATTCGTGAGCTATGTAAATCCAAGAGTGAGGAAAGTGATCGAATTTAAGCTTAGTTACATTCGAATGTAGCTAAATCTAGCGGTCTCTCTCTCTCTCTCTCTCTCTCTCTCTATATATATATATATATATATATATATATATATTTTACACAGACACATATAAAATTGAAGTTTTGGAGGATTAAGAAATTTATGCAATTTGTGAACCAACAGTTTTTTATGCTTCAATGACCTTCACTTTCACTATTAATAAGCAAGAAAGGGAATTAGAAAGTAGACCACATTTTAAAGCTCTTTTTTTGGGTTAAATTTTAAAGCTCCTTTTAAGAAACAAAGGCCTTGCTTTTCTTTGCTCTTTGTGGAAGTTACACCTCTTTATAAGCAAATGTCAATTTCTTGAAAAATCATATAATATTTATCAAGAATCTTCCATTTATATTTTCCTTTAATCGGAAATAAAAACTTATTTTTTTTCTTTCTAATAGGCTTTCCATGCTTGCTATGATGTCATTCTGGTACTAGATGTTTAGAGAGGATGGTACCCACAACATATGCACATCTTAGTTTGCCCAAAAGCATGGTACCCACAACATATGCACATCTAAGTCTATCCAACCGCTAGAATACCTTTTCATAATTTACTTAGTTTTGAACAAAAGAATAATGAATGCATATCCCAATCTTTTGTATGGGACTTGAAAGCTTAACTGTAAAATTCTATAAAGATAAGTCATCTTCATTAGGTATTGCTTCAATAGATTCTGTTTAAGATATGATACGTAAATGAGTAGGTTGACACTTAGGAAAATAGGGGTTTACTATCCCATCACAGGAACAACACAATGCATGTTCTTTTGGCAACTATAACAATTGTACCAGTTTGAAAATTCTGCTTTTAGGTTTTTGTGGGATGTATTGGTCCTACAAAAGGGCTTAAGGGGTGACTGAATGATCAATAACAGGCAACAGTTAACTTGTTGGTGATGCTCAGGTTTTTAGCCTGATTAAAAGAAAAAAAATACATTGGAATATGCAAATTACTTGCAAACCGTAATAGTTGCTGCTACCCTGTTTCCCCTGGTAGTGGCATTCCAAATAGAACCAGGCCCTCAACATTTTAGTAATCATATACTTTTTTTTATGCTGGAGAGGACATAGGAAGCATAGGATGACTCATTGTGGTTTCCCTTAAGTAAGGTATCACACACCTAAGCATGCTTAGTTTCTGATGAGAAATATCATGCTAATTATTTAGCAGCTATCAGTTTATTATGAATATCGCACAAATTTCCACTTCTAACACAAAAGAATCACAGTTTCAGAATCTACCAAAATGATTATCTTGATACTCACTGAAGTAGGGGCTGTAGGTTCAAGGTGGTTGATTGCGAGAGTTGCTCAAAATTACATTTTTCATCTGCAGCATGCTGTAGATAATGAGAGCAAAAGGGTGTTAAACTGTCAATTCAAATTAGATGCACATATTATTTTCTAATAAATGGTCGCAATTAGATTTTAGGATTCATGTCCCGCATTATTCAATAACAATCTTTGCATGTGCTCAATGTGAGTGGTTCAGGAAAGTACTTTGATGTCAAAGAAAAGACATGATCACCTGATCTACAATAAATAAGTCTTCATCTAACTTTCCAATAATAAATCCAAGATTGAACTGCCCAACAACCTGAAACATATGTTCATATTAAAGCAAAAAAAAAAGAAAAAATCAAAACCCAGATAAACTGAGTAATTAAACCTAGGCAAGAGTACTGAATTTGTACAACAAAGAAAGAAGAATAAAACAAAGAGATGAGGGTATAGGTATGTCTGATCACCTACAAGTATCACACAATTGATCTAAAATAAAGGAAAAAACTTGTCTTCCAGTTCTTAGTTTCAACAGATAATCAGGCAGGTTTCCCCATCTGTCATATAGCATACATATTTCATGGCAAGGCCTTCTTTTGCCTAGATTTTATCCTGGCTAGGAATTTGGTAAGAATTTCTAGAGGGTTGACATCATACTAACAACCATCTATAAAACTTGCTCAATCCATTGAGCCTTCTCAACTTTGAGTTCTGCTCCATAGCCAACCCCATATTTGATGGGAAAGAGACTTGGAAACGGTAATGATGTTGAACAAATAATTAAGTCCCCCGCCCCCCAAAAAAAAAAAAAATCTATATGAGACTATATTGCACCCTCCAATAAACCCTACTGAGAAAAACCAACTAAACCAAGTAGTAAAAATAAAAACAATATAACCCTAAATCAAGGATTTAGGTGCTAGCATGCAGCATTTTTTAATGTATTGTACGTACCATTTGCTGGCCAGTTATGGAAATGGAAATGAGGTCTACAATGCTGAATCATTGTACATACCATTTGAAAGCATGTAACCAAGGTTCGCAATCTTGATACCAAATCCCATACCCAAACCATATTGGCACAGTGTCAGCATACCTGGTATTGGATCAGTTCAGCATATCAAGTTTGGAACTAGGATGGGGCACTACATACCAGCATGGCGAACCTTGTATGCGACTACCATAGAACTACATGTTGCCCTCTGGTAAATAGTATTGTCACATGCCAATCCACAACTGACATGTGCAACGGCAGCTATTCAATTATTTCTCCAAAATATGTTTGTATTAACCCAAAACTTGCAAGAATTGAACAATAATAATTTAAAAAACAAAATGACCAAAAACACCCACAATGACTATGGTACTCCCACATCACTGCCTAGATCCCCAGCATGTGTCTTCAAGCTGAAACCAGTATTTTCCTGGCTTCCAAGCCTCTAATGGTCATCCAAAAGTCACCCTATATGTGCTGCTCTGTATGGACTTATGACATGCTTGCAAACGGTTAACTTCAAGCTGCAACCAATATTTTCCTGACTTCCAAGCTTCTAGTTCTCTAATAGAAGTCCAAAAAGTCACCCCATATGATTGTTTTCATGAAAGCTAGTCGATGTTATATTAAACAAATCTCAACTCCGGAAGCACATTTTGATATAATAGTGTTATATTACATGCCCAAAACTGAGAATGATGGAAAGGGCAATATCTTGAAAGAAGTCCATCATAAACATTCAATGTTATTCATCCAAGCAGGTTATGGTCTATGACAATAGTTGTCAAGACTTAAGCATATTTAACTACCTCCATGCGTCCAAAATCTTCTTTCCTGAAAAATCTCTCCAACTCAATAGTAGCCGCAGCTAAAGAGCATGCTTTTCCCTCCTCATTTTCTGGTTGAGAATGCGCAAGGGTTGCAGCAGTATAACACCTAAGGAAAGGCAATCCAAGTGAAAACAATAGGAAAAAGTTGAAGTTGGACATAAAGATGACACAAAGTAGTTTTCTAGCTCTATACAATGTAAAAGGATAGATTGTTCAATTACATTGCAATCCTTTTTCCATCATCTGATGAATTGTTTGAACATAATCTTGAGAGCCTCTGTTGCCTTCTTCTTCTAAGATCGTTGATATTAAATTGCAAATATGAAGATGTATTCATACGGGAGCAAGGTCTTATAGTATCATTAACTTCATGCCGTGATTCAAGATCTGGAGGCAAGCTTGAAATGTTTGCTGACTTTATTTCTAAATATTCGTCCGGTGAAGATTCAGAGGTTGCCTGAGAAAGCAATGGAGTGTCCTGTATTCCTGAATTCTGCTGGGGATGGCAACATTGCATTCAGTGCAGCTTTACAATAATATGTACTACAAATATGGAGGAAAAGAAAATGAAGATAACAGTACCACTGAAAATAGGAAGTGATCAAAATAAATGTGTGCTTCTAAGAATCTCTAAATTTATCCCATTTTTACTAGTTCATAAGAGCAATCTCATGCCAAAATTTGCTGAACCATCCTCACTTAGAAATGCATGTCAACTAGAAGGCAGTCTACTCTCAATTATATAGGTTCAAAGTGCATTTAAAATGTAAAAAGAAAATAATACATAATAACAATTGTTAGGCTCACTTGTGCTAACATGCTAGATAGAGTTGAACTAACAAAGGCAAGAGATAATCAGATGTAAGTTTTGGACCAAGTGATGATCAACAAAATGTGATTTATTTATTATAAAACATTCAGGTCAACAAAAGATAGATGATCAAAATGTGATCTAAATAGCTAGCATTGGCAAGTTCAAATATTTATTCAGCAACATGGTCCACTGTGGGGAAAAAGAGTCCAGTGCTGGAGTAGGCAGCTAATGTCTACTACTTGCTTTTCTATGAGATAAGAACATCCCCTTAAGAAGATAAAGCTTGCATGACAGGACTTCTAGCCTAACCAACACCACTGAAAGCTCTAACTCCAATGGTGGAGAGAGAGTGCAGTGAGAAAGAACAAACAAGTGGCAAAATACTAAAATAAGAAAAAGTATGATAGGTGCATTAATAAAATATGGAGGAGCATTAATAGGCTCACCATGTGATATGCAATGAAGCTAAACATAGTCAAATGGATAAGAACACTGATGAAAAGATATCAAGTAGGTTAAGCTAGCAACTCATTACTAGCAAAACTATGCTTTAGATGAAGTTCAATCAGTAGAACAGAAGAGTCATTGGTTGAGAAGGTTGAAGGTTTAATATTAAAAAGAGTAGGTTTTCAAGCATAGCTAGCCGAGCCTATGTAAAATTTCATGCCACAAATATTAGAAATTAGCAAATACAGCATAGGTATGCTGAAGAGTTTACTTTGACAATACTTTCAGGTTTCGACTAATGCTTTGAATCTCAATAGCTTGCCCTATACTGGTACCTTATTGGTACAATACACCCTTGTGTTGACACATTGTTAACAAAGAAAATAGTACATGTAATCATACAGGAAAAAACAATCCCCATATGGGTATTGGTATCCTATCAGGTTGGTGCAGTAAACCCAGTATTGCTCAATAAGGTTCAATACTTAAAACACTGCTTCAACCTCGACATTATGAAAATACATTTCAGAACATGATTATCTAAGACTCTTACCCAATAAAAAGTTTCAAAATGTGGCTCAATAAGGTTAAGAAAAAAGACTAATCCTTTGAGTACAGCTTACCAAGGAAAGCGCAATGCAGTAGGACTAGGAGGTGCTTCAACCATAGTACTAATCTATGCCGATAAGATTTGATGGTAACAATGAAAGCAATTTACAAGATAAAATGAATGAATATCTTATAAAGATGAATGAAGAATTCAAAAATATTTTGCATACCCCACTAGATCCTCCATCACACATGTCATATTTACCAGAAAGGGAAATCTCCCCTCTGCTAGAGATATTAGATGATACATGGTGCTCCGCTAATGTTTCAACGCTGGCTTCAAGAGAATCATCCCCTTGAAGATTACATGCATGGGATCTTGAGACTGAAGCATGCATTTCTGAACTTATTTTTCTGACTTGACACGAAATATTTTCATTTCTCAGTACTGGCACTTCAGACAAAATGCTGCATCTATTTTCTTGCTTCCTCTTATTTACAGCCACAAAGTTTGTAAGAGAAGATTGTACAAGACTTGAATGAGAAGTTTTGTCTTTCTTCATGAATCTTGGAAGGTTTGTACTCTTCCCATCAATTTTCACATCTGATTTGGCACAGCTGCTAGACTGCTTATAGTGGTAGGCAGAAAAACTTTCAGGCTTCTTGATGTCACAGGCATTAAAAGTTAAATCCTTTTGTTGAGAGCTTCTGTCACCTTGAACAATTCCAAATTTCTCATGGAAGTCCTGACTCTGCACTTGTGGCGTCTTTGGTGAGTGATCATCCACAACCATTTCCTGAGAATTAGCGATTTCCATTAGCCCACCACCTTTAGGAGATTTAGGTGTTGCCAAGGGCTCCTCATCATTATGATAAGCATCCAAGTTCATGGTATCTGCCTCTTTCTCAGGCATCTTAATCTTGTTTGTAGAATAACTGCATTGATGAGGAGAATATATCCTTTCTATACCTTCTCGTAAAGAAAGCATAAGGGAACCCTCATCAGAAAAGAAAATTCTCCTCTTATCAGGAGTTACATTAACATCATAAGACGTAGTTGGTACAATAAAATTCAATATTGCAATGGGATATTGCTTGGCATTTGATAGTCTATATAATTCATTCACAAGTTTGCTGACCTTTGGCATATCAACAGGTCTCCCATTTACATAAAAAAACTGCCTGTCTCCCAAATTCCGACCACTGCCACATCCCGGCTTAGAAAGAAAGCCCTCAATGGTGCAGCCTTCAGATATGCATAAACTCAAAGGCTCTAAGCATTGGAATGTGTTTAAACCAAAGACAGTTATAATATTATCTTTTAATGAATTGCTTCCTTGAGTTTTCAGCACCATGGATTTTGAATTTTTGCTGGTTGTATTCGTGCAAAGTAATCGAACTCCTTTGGCAATTACAGCATATGCCTAATGAAACAAGGAAAAAAAAAAAGATAAATTCAATTAATTATTTTGGAGCAGGCATTAGTGATGATTTTTTTTATAAAAAAAATAAAAAAGAGAAAAGTAGAGGCTAGGGAATATGCTCATATGCATAAATGAATGATGCTGAAAATATCAGCATGGAAGAGTAACTGCCAAGGAAAGTAGTATGTAAGACAATAGACAACCACCCAAGAAGAAGATACTCCGAACATAATGTCATATAATAAGTTAATCAAGAACAATGTGCTGAGACTTGAAAGTTTAGACTAAATGAGTTATTACAAAACTATCAAATATAATTCACAAAATAACAAGTGAAAATGATTCCTAAAGTAATGTGGAGAGAGGCTGTCTCACATTCAATAAAGAAACAAGTTTTCCATATTCTCGCCGAATGTTGCGACTAAATTCCTTACTTCGCACAGGCAAAGTGGAGAATAATTTCTCAACAGTCACAGTGGTGCCAACTTGGCGTGCAGTTTTCCTTTCACTTGTTATTAAACCTGAATGATCAAATGTTAAATGTGTGCCAACGGGCTCATTTTTTGTTCTTGTTTCAACAGTCAACTTCCCCAATGCACAAAGCGAACTCAATGCCTCTCCTCTGAAGCCAAATGTTGCCAAAGTGTGAAGATCAGAAAAATCTGCTATTTTGGAAGTATGGTGCTTGAGAGCAAGGGCCTACAGCAGGCAAAGAGAACAGTTATTGTTAACACAACCAAAGGAACTATTAGAAGTGCAAGAAAACTATAATGCTGTACTATTCATAAAAGCATCACAACTTTTTATTCCATAGAGAGAAAAACAAAAAAAATGAGTGAACAGTGGCCAAAATGAATAAAACTTGAGAAATAGGAAGCATTTATAAATAATCAAATATGTAAGAGATTCTGAAATGCATGTGAAACCATTAAAAGGAAAAAAAAAAAAAGGCATTTCCCAGATGGCTTACATATTAGAGGATAGTGCATAACTGTAAGTGCAGGAACAGGAAGCCTAGAGTAAAAATTTCGCATTATTTGAAGAAGAACTAAACTAGGAAGACCAAGACTTCCAAAACATACTTTGACCTACACATGGCATTCAACTAACCTAAAATTCCACTTCACCTTTCCTGAAATTGTGACTTATAAACAGGTATGGTCTTGGTTTCTTTTCTGTGTTCCAAGCAAGGACCGATGAATCGCTGACAGGGTGTGTTAGCCAGTTGCTGAAGCAAAAAAAAAATGAGTTAAATCCTTTTTTTTATTTATTATTTTTTTTTAAAAAAAAAAAAAAAAGAGGAGTAAGGACTTAACAAGTCTTTTCTAAAAGTCAAAAAGTTGGATATTTGTTGGATATCCATACTTGCCCAGCACAGTAAATGCCGACTCATACAGACTAGCACAGGCCAGCCCTTGAAATAATGGTTCAAAACAATATATTTTTCATGATTCTCTTCAATTTTGTATGAATGAATCCACAAATTAACAAGCCATGAAGTATAATTTGTTAATTAAAGATTAGTTTGAGCCTCATTTTCTTAGATCTTAATAATTCTTGCAATCAACATTTTACTATGCAATTCTGGACTAGTTCAGCAAATTTGCGCTTGATTCAAATCAAATATAATCCTTGAGATATCCTCCGGTTCCTTGATTCAAATGTGCAGGCACAAACTTATGCAAAGGTTCTGCTGTTGCTGAGAAAGTGAAAGGAAAAAATAATAAATAAACAGGACAATGGAAAAATAAAAATTTTCTCATTCTTTGTTGACCCATAGAGAAAGCAGTTAGGATATGCCAAAGCTATGGTTTTCCAGTAGATGGTTATTATTTTGTTCCATAATTGGAACCTATTAGAAAAGAGGGGGGGGTGTTACATTAGTTCTTCAGAGAAAATTTTGGCTCCTTATTTCCTTCTTATTTCTCTCCTTTGATTTTCTTTTTATCACCAAACAATGGAAAACAAAAGAATTTATTTGTTCCTGCTTTCTTAGCAACCAAACTGAGTCTCTTTTTTGTTTTATCATCATAATTTGCACTCTTACAATACAACCATGATTTCCCTTTTTTTCTAAAGGAAGTGACTGCTTATATCACCTCAACTACATTCTTGGGGAATACTTCATAATAATTCACTCAAAGTTATTTGGTTCCAAGGAAAGAATTTGGCCTCCAGTTCAACCTGGATTTCACCGCCACCTCTATCAAAACAATTTTATTCGCAATCCCTCACATAAATACCATGTGTTGCATGACCTTGAACGATAGGTTGCCCTTGTCCAAAGATACTTCTATGACTTCAATCCAAATTAACTTTAGGCTTTTTTTATTCCAATAGGCTGCTAAAAGATATCATCTCATCCCACATAATCATTTACCCTACAAACCACATGAGTTGAAGGTATTCTTGCAAAATATGAGGAATAAAAAGGAAGACCACTACCAACTTTCAAAGGACACATAATGAACATAATATTTAGGAGTTCAAGAACTGACAACAAATAATTTAGATGTTAGGTTTTAGTCCCAAATGATTTATAACACAACTCAAAGATCACATATGTAGTTATAATATATGTGGCTCATTAACTAACAAGGCAGTGGTTAGAAAATAAACTAGATGGCTGCATGGACAAGGTTGCCTAGATGTTTTCCTAGAAGATTTGCTTCATGTTCAAAATCTAGATGATGAGATTGATTCATGAAATAATAAAGCATGTTGTCAAGTTAATAGCTCCCGACAACTTACCACATATTGGCTAGCATGTCATGTTTCAATGTTTTGCCACAAATATTTCTTTAGATTTCTCTTTATATTTTTTTTTCTGTTGTTTTATTTTAGGCCATGTTGAAATCTGAGCACCCACTTAGATGCTGTCCCCACACCTAGGTGCTGGGCAACCCCTTGACCGCCAATGTTCCACTCAAAACATGTTACATCATGTTGAGGATAAGATTGGAGGTGGAGGGTTTAGGTCTTGCGAGGATCATCTCTCTTAAAATTATAAGCACCTTCTTGACATCATTAATGCCTAAAGCTTTTTTAGAACTCTAGTCACAAGATCTATTGATTTAGAGGCCTGCATTTGGGATTCTTTGCTTGGTGAGCTAGACAGATGAGAAAACTAGAGAGAACAGACTAAAAATAGGGAGGAAAAAATGATAATAAATTACAGTGAAATCCATCACAAAGGGAGGAAATTATAATATTACTTGTAAGTCTATCCAAATCCATGACCTATATGGATTCACATCCATATGTATTGAAGCAAGGTTTATAACAAGATATTTTTGAGCATCTCTCATAAAAAAAAAAAAAAACATCTTTCTTCTTGCTTGGAAATGTAAAAATAAAACTTTGAATTTGATCAAAAATAAAAAGCATCTACTTGTCTTATTTGGTGCTTGTGATTCTACTGATTACTCTCTATAGAATCTACATTGAGGTTAAAAGGATACCCATCAAACCCTTTGCAGCCTTTTTGACCTTGACCTATCACCAATTATAATTTCAACAAGGAGAGGAGGCAATATATATATATATACACATCAAATAGTAACCATTTCATTAACTAGAAAAGGCTTTACCCATCAAACCAAAAGAACATAGTGGATTCACAAATTGCATGCATTAAAAACATAAAATCGCCAGATACCTGAAAATTATTGGGTGAGATGCCACAGCCATTATCTATAACTTTGAAATGTTCTTCACCATATTCTTTGAGACTTATCTCGATGCTGGTGGCACCGGCATCCAAACTGTTCTCCACCAACTCCTTGACTGCAGACGAAAGATCCAAAATCACTTGACCCGAACAAATTCTGTGAACCACCGCCTTATTGATGATCTTAATAACCGGAGAATCACCTTCTCCTCCCATCTCACTTCACATGCTCGCATACACTTCAGTAAAAGAAATGAACTCAATTCAGTTCACTCAATGGAATCAAGAAAAGTAGTAGAGAGAATGCAGATTAAAAGGGCATCTAACCTGGCGATCAAAAGCCGAACGCGTAAACCCTAAAAGATTCAAAAAAATCAAATACTTCCAGGTCGGAACGGGAGAGGAGGACGCGACGCGAGGACTGGTTGAGAGGTCGTGGGGAGCCACCGCGTGATTCCAGAGAGGAAATCGGTAACAAGGCTCGGGGAAGCCAGGGAGCGGAAACGGGGTCGGGAAAAACCCTAGCTTCTCGGCCCCTACTACCAATGGTTTGGCGCCAAAAGAAAGCATCACTTCGGAGCGTAATATGTGCGCGCTTTATATAACGCGACCGGCTTCCGCGGATTCTAACGGCCGAGGCCGGGGTTAAGCCAGGGCGGCAGAACGAGGATGATTTCGTAAATTCATTAAATGAAAGACACGTGCAATGCACATGATAGAATTAGGGTTAAAGAAAAAGTCAATTTTTTTTTTTTTAAAATTTCAGTGGGATTTTTTTTGTGTCAACATATCGCATTCAAAATTTTTATTAAAATTATTTATAATACCTTTCCTTGGATTTTATTAAACATTTTTATTAAAATGTATAAATTGGTTCAAATATTTTTTTTGTAAATTACAAGTACATGCTTGGATTAAGTTTTTATCAGTGAATTTCAAAAAAAAAAAATCATTTTAGATATTAGGGAAGACTATTGAATCATTTTAGATATAAAAAAAAATCATAAATTTATGATGAAAATATTAAAAAACAAGTCTTGTGACCATTACATCATCCAGCCCTAATAAATCAATTATGCATAATGATGAAAGCAAGATAAAGAAATTGAACTTGATCCAACTAATGATCGTTATTATAATCATTATCATCAACCAAACATTGCTGCCCTTTCATCGCCTTAAGATAGAGAACTAAATAAAAATGCTGGTAGCAATGCGTCAATGATGGAATATTAGATGAAAGACAAAAGAAGCTTATGACATCAAAAATCAATCGTTTCACTCTCATGCTTCTCTTAACCTTCCCACCCTTCACTACCTCATACCTGATCCATCGAATCTTTCACTCCTCGTAAACTCCTCCTGACTCTAAGATGTGGATGTATGTATGTTTGTATTTTAATTTGTTGTTTAATATTGAAGGCATATGATTGCCTCTATGACAAGCCTTGCAAATGATGTCCATGTAAGTGCTTTTGGTTGCGATGAAATATGTGAGTTGCTATTTGTACCCAAATAGAAAACAAAGTTAAAGAAGTATTAGGGTACATTTGGTTTTAAAAATAGTTTCATTTTCTATTTACATTCTCATGAAAAATAAAAAACACTTGTGAAAATATGTTTTGCGGATGAAATTGAAAATAGTTTTTTAAAAAATATAACTTCAAAATAAGAGAAAACTAAGAATAGTTTAAAGGTGTTTTCACTATTTTTCATCAAAAAAAAGTAAAAATACAAAGCGCTTGATTTGTATCATTTTTATTTCTTTTTTATTTTTAAAAATAGAAACATAAAATTTATCATAAAAAATATTTTTATATCATACTTATAATTATATTATTTTGTTATATAATTATATGATATTATAATATTATAACATTATATATTTCTTTTATTTTTTTAATTATCCTCTTAAAAGATATTATTTATAATGAAAATAAGAAATAGAAATTTTTTTCTTTCTTTTTTTTTTACTTACCAAACATATTTTTTGAAGATTAGAAAATAAAAACTCAAAGCTATTTTTAAAAAATAAAAATAAAAATAAAAAATAAAAAATGTTCTCAAAAATCAATAGTCTTATTGTCCTGCAACTTTGCCGGCAACAATACCTTCCTGCTATCGCTTTTGGAAAGGATATTTATGTGAGCTCCCAAATGATCCTTTATGGCCAATTAAACTTGCTAACCGTATCTGCATTCAAAACACAAATGTTGAAATGATTTGAGGACAGCGACCATAAGTTGGAAGGGTGCCAAAGCGTCTCCGGTCCCTACTACCATTTCTCACATGCAGCAGCAAATCATGACACTAGATACCCCAATTCCCGTTAGTAATAAACTGATCCATACATGAGTTAAATCAGTGGAATCTATATTAAAGCAAGTGGTTTTGTAAGCAATGGATATGGACCTCCGTATTACTGCCATTGCTCAAAATGATCTGAAGACCAACTTTAATATGCTGGGATGATTGTTCTCCGCCACCAGGATACATCTCCCATGGACTATGATAAACACATTTCATATTGACCCCAAAGAGATCAAAGGGCTTCCCTGTCTATGCGGCACCCGAACATTATGCTTGGCCTGGGATCTCTCATACCCAGAACTCCATCTAACCTTCTCAGTTACCATAACGAACACCCTGCTGAATAGATCGATGACGTGTTACCTACATTCGACGCCAAGCAATACGGTTCAACAGACTGGGCTGCAGGGAAAAATCAATGGCTTCCAAAAGACAATATGGAAGCAGAGGTTCTCCACCGAGTTGGTCAGCTAGGTTACGAGGAAGAAGGGAAGGCAAAATTAATTGCACGCCTGCATCCTGTGACAGTGGGTTGTTCCATGTCATCATAGGGGAAGAAACAATATGCAACCATCATATCACTTTCTAAGGTTCCAAAATGATTCTTCCTATAATATCAAATATAAACTCTTTTCCTGTCATCTTATTAGTGACAGGATAATGTTTTATCTATCGCCAAAGACCAACTGGTACTCCGGCGATAAATATGCAGAAATTTTGCAGAATGATCTGCTGAACCAATTGCAATTGACGCCTATTGCCTTTACGAACTCCTCAAAACCATGATTTGTTCAGACCACATACTGCACCTATTTGGACACCACATCATAGGCTTTTCAATAACCTTTTTTCTGGGTGGGAGCTTTTCAATAAGAATGCCATGGTAACAATTAAATTATAGAACTGGGACACAACGGATGAAACCAGCCATCCTGCCTAAGTAAAATTTTCAGGCGTCAGATTGGTGCTTTAGTTGAATCCAAACCGCCTCATACCTGAATTTTGCATTCAAGTGCTTCAGTCTCATCACCCATCATTAGAACCTCAGCATGCAGCCTGGAATTTGATGGATTTAATTAATATAGCTGAATCATTTTTGGCCTTGCTGTGACCACCATTCTTTGAAACACCGGCTTTTTGCCATCAGCTCATGATATTTATCTTCACACAACCAGAATTTCATGAGACATTTTATGAAGGTTATGTTCAAACCAATAACTAATCATTGGCTTAACAATACAATAAATTGATATTAGCAAATAAAATGGTTGAAAACTGCTTTTCTATTATAAATGGTGTCATTTCAACCAAAAACAAAATGCCTTCTCACCAAGAGTCCAGAGTAAACCTTTCAGATCAGCCTTTGGATTGAAATTGACCAAAGAAGATCTGTATCAGAGCAGACTGTTATCTTCTCCCCGCACACAACATTTGATGTACTTATCAAGCCGCCAAATCTCATCTCCGAGTCAGCTGGAAAAAACCAAATTTTGGAACATGTCAAGCCAGACATAATGTGAAAACTTGACACTAATAGGAAGAGGGTCAAAAAAGGAGTTTCAAACTTTATTTTCTTAATAAAATGATTGTGAGCAGTGATGCTAATTTGTTTTTTAAGTATTTAAGCCATTTCTACAGCTTGTAAGCCGCATCACACCCACAAATTAGAATCTGCCACAACAGCAAAGAACATGCAAAGCTGTCTGAGAGGTAGCAGCGAAGTGATGCCCCACAAAGACATTAGAGCAAATGTTCCCTGTAAGGATCAAAAGTAAAAAAGCACTGATGACAGGCAATTTTCTTTGTATCAATACTGCCTTATCATCCATGAAATGAGATTATGCAGTGACCAGACAATATCATTGTGTAGCATATGGACAAATTGTTAGAGCATACATGCATAGCTGCAACACTGCATATATCACGGAAGTGACATATAATCTCACGCCAGGCCACCACTCCTACCACTACTATTGATTGTAGGCATACAGATACGAATCACATGAATTTGTGTCATGTACTTACTCAGATTCCATTGCAGACCAGTTGTTGTGGTGCTGACAGATGGTTTTCCAATAGGAACCAGTCCACAGTACGGGCCTTCAACTGATGACTGGACATGGATTTCATGCCGATGTGTCTTTGGAAGAAGTAGGATTAGGCACTCATCAGATAGAAGGATAATCCGCATATCTGAGAACAAATAAAGAACATTGATGTTTCCTATCTCATGATCAAACCTTCCTCCAAGAGCTCCAATGACAAGAACGCATAACTACAATTTAAGCAAGTGAAAATCAGAATCTTGGCAGATGACTGAAAGTTGAAAGAACCTGTAAAGTGGTTAAAAATTGAAAAGGAAAAGACAACAACAGTAAAATGCCCTGATGCAGGGTTGAAAGGACCTGAAACAATGTACTTGATTCTCTGGATGCTTTTGAAAATTTATCTTAAGTCACCTTTAAGCTTGCTTTGGTCATAAGCATATTAGATATCAGGTTTCTTCTCCATCCACATTTTTTGGGTACATAAAGATGATACCAGCAATGCAAACCCCAATCCCCAATGGATCTTATAATTTTTGATTCTCAAAACAAGAAAAAAAAGGATCATATCAGAAATGCTATAACAAATTTTCACAGAGGATCAAAATATCAGACATCTTATCTAGCCTTGGCCTCATATGGGGACTTGTTTTCACCTAGGACCTTGTTTGGCAATCCCTGTGAGCTGGCTCCTGAGAAGAGCGATCCGTGGGAAGATATCTTCCCATCTTCCGCTTGGGTTGCGGCTTCCCAGAAAAGTTGCGACTTTTTATTGTGCAATTTTCAGTAACCAGCATGGATCCCGGTAACCAAACATAATGGGGTGTGAGGTCTTTCCGAGAAAAGCATTTTTTCTGGGAAGTCCATGTCAACCAAATGGGACCTAGAAGTCAGAGATGGTTAAGTTATGGAGAGACCCAGACTGAGGAAAAAAAAGGAGATAATGGAAAACAATGTAGGTGCAGTTTTGTATGGATAAGGATATGAGAATTGGATTCAGATACATATCCAAGAATCTGATATAAAGATGTAGAAGGAAATAATTTTAACTAAATTATGCATCATTTTTATAATATCATATGTGAAAAGCATTAAAAAAAATATTCTTTGCTAAGATCATCCAATATGCATACTATTCATCAATAATTTCCAACCAGCATAAGGATATAAGAAAAATGACACTTGACAAAGGCATTTTATTTCTACATCCTACTAATCTATAAAAAGAACAAGAGTTCGTTCCTAAAGCCATTATAGCCTGTTGAAATCATTATTGCAAGAGTGCACCTGTCCACCAATATCTAAAAGATGCCAGCAAAGAATTTGATAAGCATCCAAGTATCTGATGCATATCTAACTTGCATATATATCCAACACAGATTTTTGGAGCTGAACAAAAAGTGTCCAGGTAACATAGCACAGTATGTCCACTAATTCCTTGAGCATTCTTGTTTCATCCCTTTTCTTGCTCTCCCTCAGTACTCAATTGACACCATGAGGCCCACATCATATGAACAACTCCGAGGATAACCTTCCCAATTATGATTTTAGTAATTAATAAACCTTGCATGTTAACTTGCTCTAAAAGGGAAAGCTACTACTGGACATATTAAGCTATCTCCTTATCAAAAGCTACTGCTAGCTAGTTTAATAGGCTTTTACACCTTTTACATTTCCATCCAGCTTTAAGTGATCACATCGGTAAAGAACATGCATCAGCATCTACCCAAATGTCATTGTCCTCATCAGGAATGTGCAGTGGCAGCCGTTATGGTGAATTATGCATCCTAATTGAATTAAGAGGTCTCTATTGATGCTAAAATTATAATTCTGAGAGTTCGTTCATTGTAGCTATAAAATTTGAATTACCACATGAATTTTTAGATGATATTTTATTTTTTAAGATTACAACTCATGGATTGCTTACACAGCTCATTTTTGCTGGCATCTAGTGATGCAGAATTGTTCAAGTCAACTGATAGCAACCGATAGAGAAGCATTCAGAAGACTCATGGCTAACATATTGGATGTCATCAGTGGATGCTGTTAGCATATGCTGAATTTATAGCTGGTTGTTTTACTATCAAACAGTAGTTATCAGTTGGGCTTTTTGTACCATGGAACAAAAGTTGAGACTCAATCGGCAAATAAAAAAAGCTACCACATGGAAAGACATCATTCTTAAGTGGACGTATCCATTTGTCTGTACTGCATGAGTTGTCCTAACATCTTCATGTAACTTACATTAGATTTGTCCAGGTCAGGTGTGCAGTCCCGAATATAAGCTACACACTTGTGCAGATCTGTAGTGTCTTGGTCATGTGATTCATCCACAACCTTGGTACCCTGCATTCAGGAACACATAACATTTAATAAACATATTACTCTCCTGGTTTATCCATCCAAATGAAGAGATTGTAGTAGAGAGCTTATAATGCAGGGTAATGAACAGAATACAACATATTTCCAAGTTCCACATCATTCAATTTGTGCCCAAATTGACGAGGGAGGCTTATTGGTTACAAATACAAGAGCCACTGATGATTAACAAGACCTTTTCATTAATCAACAACTTCGATGGTAGAAATTCAAAAATCAACAATTAAACGAAAAAAATTCCAATCAATTGTTCAGCAGGGCACAATTGCAATAGTGGAATACATTCATTTGTTAGATTGATCGAATAAAATTTAACTACTAAAATTTTCGCTATAATTATCAAGCAAAGAGGCTCAAGAAACTACATATGCAGAAGGCATAGGAAAGATATATTATTTCACATGGTAAAAGCATATGAATGTGTGGATTGTCTCCCATGTGCTTCTGCCATTGTCCAACTTTTGTGAACACATTTCTATTAAGAAAGATGTTATGAATGAATGAATGCAGCAATCCATCATTGATGTCAGTGTGTGATACAAACATGTGCATGCATAATATTAAAGTTTCCGATCCTTGATCTAACACTTTCAACCTTGGTTTGATAGTTTGATTTGAGTTTTTCATTCTCAAATGGGGCTGTGATCTTTTAGATTTTCTGATAATAATCTTGTGATGACTTGAAGGTTAAGTATCTTGATGCAATGGTCCAACTTGTCTTGGTCACAACTGGCAAAAACCAGCGCATAAGTCCTTTGGTTGTAACCAAAACATCGATTTTATAGGACCAACAGATTTGTTTGAAATCAAATCTATCTCCATCTTGTCAGATTTTTGTTGATTTAATTTGTCCAAAGCTACACTATTTTATTTCATTTGAAGTAGTATGAAGGGTATTACCACATGTAGTCTTTCTGCAGTTCATAATTTCACCAGAAAACTATTTATAACCATTAAAGGATCCTATTACAGTCAGCTATGTAATTGTTTTAATCACATCTTGAAATTTCCCTTTTTGTTCAATGTGTTATGGATCCAATGTCAACACCTTCTGAAAGTGTTCTAGCATTCTTCCTCGCAGCAAATTAACCAGGAATCAAGCACATACTAACATCAGTAATAAGCTCATTAGCACCAATGTTGGACGCTTAGTAGTCCAAGTTATGTGGGGCTACATGGGTGGAACATATCCATTGTCTTCATCCATCAGTCATGGGTATAATTTTGATGATGAATGATAGTAACCATGCATCCCCTGTGTAAGCATTAAGCATCTGATCCTATTGGCTGTCTTCAAATAACTATGCTCTGCAAATGCATTATTGTTACACACTTATTCTGACCTACGGTACCAAGTCCTATCATGCGGCAATAAATTGGTATGATAGCTGGAAATGGCTGAGAAGCCTGATGCTACATAATGGACCAACACTTGGGATCTTCCTCTCTTTAGTTGCAATGCCACCATCAACTCACCGTACATCAACAAGTTCAAGTAAGGTCATGATGAGTATGCCAAGAAATACAACATCAATTATGGTGAGATCATAGTTCTCACGCTGAATAGTTGTCTTGTCATAGCTCCACAACATGTTACCACTATCACCATGCTACATGTAAGCTAAGATGGGCGCTCATGTTCGAAAGTGTTTTTGTCAAATTGTTCTATATGTTACTTGCTACACCATTAACATCTGATGTCATGTTGCACCACCAAAGATGATGCTCAGCCTCTGGAAAGTAGATTCATAAATGGTAGAAAACTGATCCTCTCAACTATTTGTTAAGTTATGAAAGTTACCCTTGCCAAGACTTTTGTTGTCATAGCAATACATCTTCTATCTTATTAATCATAAGAACCCACTCATGGACCGCTGACACTCTAAAGACTTACTTTAGACCTTGACTGAATGTATGACGTGTCTCTTTTGGATTCAACTTGTTACTTCCAGCCTATTGGTGGCTTCTCCATTTGATCACCTCAATCTTTGGCAATGAAAATGAAGTACTGAGAACATACTCATTAGTGTTTTTTTTTTTTTTTTCTTTTCTTTTTTTTTTTTGTAATGTGCACTGTTTTATATATATTTGGATGCAAATACTAATTTGCCATCTTTGTCTTAGTTGGATGTTGAAGGCTGGAGCTCAGTGCCTTTGACAATGCCGATGAGCCACTAATAATGCAGGATGGATCCTAACAAGCCAGTTAGCCACAACCAAAAATATTTGAATGAAATTACAACTTTGAGTTCAAGGATGCAAAACTGGAAAGTAGTTTAAGGATAGAAATGAAGCAAGGGAGATTTGAAAAACAACAGTGTCGCTAATTGAAAGCGAACTCACAGTCCCTGTTGCAGGGGGGAATATAAGCCTAACAAAGGTCTAGCATTTGTTCAGCTAACCAACCTATTACAGGTTTATATACAAACAGGAAAGTTTGATGAAGTGGCTGTGCAGATACAAAGACCATCTACCTTGACTATACATAAGAAATATCTTGATTCTCGCACCAAATGCCAATAGATCACATGACATGTCTTGTGGTATCTGCACAACATGGGGGAATCATTACTTGAACACGCAGTGTAGTTGTTTTCATCTACATGGCCCTGAACATTTAGCATTCTCTATGTAATAATCAGAAGTTAAAGTGGGTATCTTCCTCATGAGCATGTAATGATAATATGTCATACTAAGCTGTAATTTCAGCTAAATAATGTCAAATCTTAAGCTGTAATTTCAGCTAAATATTTTCAAATCTAACATACTCATCAAGGTGGAGAAACATAAGCAGCTATCTATCACAAATTTGTCATGTTACACAAATATAAATCGCTAATTTTAATAAAAAATAAAGATAGTCTGGCAGAAAAATTACCAAATCAGAATAGAACTTCTGCACTTCTGATCTAATTGAATCCATATCTCCTTTAATTAAATCTGGCTGGTACCTAGTGTAGTACATAGAAAACAAAAGGAATGAAGAAACATAAAAGAAATCAATGGTCAATTAGCACATCATAAAAATCAAACTTAATCAAAATAAAAAATAGATATAAATGATTTCATAAGAAAAACAAAAGGAAATAACCTTAATGATGAAAACACTAAAAATGTTCTTTTGTAAATCATTAAATATGACAAGTAGGTGCAATATCACTGTACATGTTAACAAAGTAAATCAAGAGCAAATTATCTTCCTAATAATCTCAATCATGTGTGTGTGTGGACACACATATATGTATGTATTTCCAGCCAATAGGGTAAAAATTGTTCATCTGGCATAATAAAATGAAAGAAACCATGAATAGAGTGACAATATGGTCAATGGACCGCAGAATTATGTTCATGCAATCATGCGATCACTTCCCAGCTTAAACAGTAAATACTAGTGATATGCTTTATAGCATGTTTCCAGCATACCTTACTTGCATTATGGTATACCCATTAATCGTGGAAATTTTGATCCAGACCTGTTTATCTGACCCAACCCAACCCAAAATAACTTGCAGAACTGGGAAAGTACTACTCCATCAAAAGAGTGTCTTTATCATGCTATTTAATTTTCATACACAAGTCCTAAAAAATGTATCTTCTGTAATAATATATTTCAGATTGCAAAAACCACTCTATTAATATAAATATAATGGTAAGTTTTTTTGGATTATGTTCCATTTTAGAATAGAACTTGCCATATTCCAATATCACTTGGTTCCTACGAAACTTTTCCTTGAGTTTCTTGTGCATGCACCAAAACAATCAGCATCCACAGCCTAACTTTTGTCTTAATGTTTTGGACATTGCAACTCCCGAAATTTATCAGGAACACTTGGACTCCATAAAGTTACATACATTTCAGACTTCAAGTAAGTGCTTTCTTCCCCACTTGTTGCTTTCCACTCAAGAAAACATGCTATCTACCTTGTTAATCTGTACATGCGCATATCTACATGGTACTGTATTGAGACTTATAATCTATGCTACCTAGAGGCTTAACATGGTTTCCTAACCCTTGCTATTGTCCATCAAAATGCAGTGCATGAGGCCACATATGCACCTTATTGTCTACATGCACTTAACATATATATATATATATATATATAGTCATATCGTAAACTAGCTGAAAAGGCAATTCATTTTGTGCTCTATGGCCATGTATGAGGCCCACTCTTGTATAGGCCTGCACAGATAGAGCATGTTCAAACCAATGGTTAGGTTAGATGTGGCTTTCAATAATATTATAACTACGTCTATTAATGTTAAGTACTAAATAATAAGTACTAATTAAAAAAACTATTATCCTCATCACTGCTTTTATTGTTTATTTATTTTTATATAGATACAAAATACTAATCACATATCCACACTGTTAGGCCCCCGTACCACCAGGCCTGCACACCACGGGTGCTTCTTAAAGCACTGCCTCGCTTAACCAATGACCCCATTTTCTAAACTCAAAATGTGTTCAAAAATCAAAACAAATGGCCTCCTTGATTTATCCAAGATTTCCACGAATTTCCTGACAGCATTATAAAAATAAAAATTTCAAAAAAAAAAAAAAAAAAAAAAACTCATTCTAGGTGCGAAACACAACCAATCACGATGATCGAGAAATCTCGACAAATTCAAGATAAAACAAGCAGGAAGAAGGAGAAGAAGATAACCTTCGCCGAACTTCCAAAGGATCTTGGTCGGGGAAGAGATGAGGCATCTCGTCGAAGATCCGATTGGCCCCTCCATCCGCGCACACCCGCAGCTGTGCTGCTCTACACACAGCGCCAACAAAAACCTCGCAACCAGCACTCAAAAAACCAAGAGTACAACGAAAGACCTACCAAGAATAAAGAGAGTACCGTGTTCCCAGAGGAGAGGAGCGAAGCGAGGGATTCGCTGGTTGAGGACGACGAGGGCGTAGTTCCGATCGCCGCCAGCGGCGGCAGGAGGCGGCGGAGACGGGAGGAGGAAGGTGGAGGCGTGGGTCATCACCTCCATCGCGCTCTAATCACGGCCACGGGAGCCGGTCACGCGGCGCTCCCTCGGTCGGATGCCCGCGGCCTCGTAGCAATTTATATGCGGGCGGCAGAGAAACCCGACACACAATAAAGTCGGCGCCCTTGGCCGACTTCAAACGGAAACGATGCTTCGCAAGAGTGAAAGGGGCTTTCAATGGAATGAACTAGGCTTGCTACGTTGCTCTCGATTGTTTTCAAAATCAACTGGATTATTTATTAAAATAGAGTTATTTATGATATATTGTCAGATAAGCTCGTTATCTGATTAATTGATATTTTAGCAACTTTTTAAAATCTCAAGGCCTATTCTCGATCTCTTTTCTTTCCACTCCTTCGGCAGTAATGGCAAAGTAGGGCATTTGGCAACGCTTTGCCGGATCAATTGATTGAATCGTTCTTCTTTCTTTCCTTTCCGAATTTTCTTCTATAATAATAATTTTTTTATTTTATTTTAATCACACGCAATAGGCATGCACATCATCAATCGAATCGATTATCGTTTACTTAATCTGACTAAATCAAATGTTAAAAAAAAAATTTAAAATAAATTTTAAAAAAGTATATTAAATAAGGTAGCAAAAGTCAATAGACTAATCATATAATTAAAAAAATCACTTGAAAAAGGAACTCTTTTCATTCTTTTTATTGCATCACATTCTGCCAAAATTTTCCATGTTATATGGTGCAATGCCGCACGATGGAAAACTACAATGTGCTCCACCTACGCATTCGTAGCCCCAAGACCCAATAAATTAAGCTAGCGCAGTCAAATAGTTAAATAGATGGAGTGCTGCTTCCTTCTACCTTCAACCAAAATATTACAAGTTAGTAATCCTTACAAATAGATGAAGTGCTCTAGATGAAGCTGAAGAAAAAACATGCCTCAAACTTGAAAGATTTTGATGGATTAACTGTTCTTGAGGTAGACCTCTAGTTGACTCAAGCACATTGTTTGCACAATTATGTCAAGAGCCTGAAATCATTCAAGTTGTTTCTTAGCAGTAAACCTTAAGCTTGTTCCCTGTCATCTATGTTGGTCTGTAAAGATCTCTGTAGAAGGGGATCCAGATGATTCCTTTTTTGTTTTTTTGATTTGTCATCAACAATTAAGTTACATTTTAATATAGACTGTGGTTCCTCAGTTTCTTGCTATTCTAAGTTGCAAGAAAATGCCTCTAAGAGCTGCTAAGATAAATAAGTCTAGTCATAATATGAAAATGATATGAGAAGATGGTGATCAATAATGGATTGAAAATTAAGGTAATAATTGGTCTAGCAAGAAAAAGTTCTCTTTCGATGATTTGAATTTCTATAATTATAGAAAAAAAAAATAGTTCTCATTTTCTATGACGTATGAGTGGCTTCACTGGCCAAGGGATGGTCATGCTCGCCTTTATCCGGGCATGCATCATCCCTTAGTCGAAGGATGCGTTGTCCTGGCCGTTCCAATCCAGCTGATTTGTCCTCATTAAATTCTATTTTAGATTAAATGCAAGATTTTAATATAGTTATTTCATGATTATTCGTGCATGAAATTTGTTCTACAAATTTATGGGAAGATTTTTAAGCTATAATACCTCTTTTTTGTGGAATTAAACTATACGACGTGGGGGCGTTCAGAGGATAACTGAACAAATAGTAGATTATATTCTCTATTCAACTGCTATTCTTCGTTGGGGACACAGTTTCTTCCAAAAAGATTTTATCCAAAGACAATAAATCACCTCAAAGGTAAGGGTTGAAATGCCGGATGCCAATATGCCCAGGCCTCAATCACAGTGGATTGGTCCCACGGTGCCCCCAAAGCATTTCAGTCGATACTCCTTGTCCATCAGCGTGTGATTGATGGTGAATTTGGATGGTTCCAACCCAACGCCAACTTACTTGACAACATATATTGATGAGCTAAAGAACAGGTCAAAATGAAGCATGAATCTGATTCACCCTTGTTCATTCTTTGTATAGAAGCTTCGAGTGTTTGGAAGATGGGAAGGTCATCATTACAGTGACTCGGATGGAGAAGAAGAGGAGAGGCCTTGGGTTTAGAGTCCAAGAAGTCCTGTGGGATTCTAAAGAAGAGCAAGTCCTGTGGGTTTGAAGTTATGATCAGAGTGTGGCAGGGAGAAGATAGAGGTATTGGAGCAGTGGTCAATCTTTAGGATAATGGACTTGGCTGGAGGAGGACTTGTGGCTAGGTATTGTTTTCAAGTGGCAGACAAACAGCTAATAAGTAATGCTACATAGTAAGAGTCTTGCTTGGAGATGATGTTATGACTTTGGTCTTGGAACCCAGCGTACACTATTTGCTCATCATGGGATATGGGACTCATCGTTGTTTGGAGCCTAAAAAATTTATAATATGTAAAATTTCTTCTTCATGGCCAAGCCATGGAGTAGTGCTATCAAATTTACTGTTATTTTTTCCTCCTTATATCCTTGCCTTAATGCCAAAGACAGGCACCATCCGATCATCCCTTGCTTCCCTCTTACCTTTTTCTTTCATGGAGAAGAAAGAGAGAATTATTTACTAATTAGCAACGAGAATAGATTAGGTTATCTCCAATGACCAAAGAGAATAGATTGGGCAGGAACTGGAAAGGAAGGTTTATTATTATTTTTTTTTTGTTTTCTTGTTAAACTCATTGATTTTTCATTTATTAGGACTTCATCTGTGAAGGCAATAATTCAACCATTTTGTAGTTTGGGAAAAATACATAATATGTCCAAGTCCTAATGAACTGCTAGAAAAAATGAGACATTTTGATTCTGTTGGTGGGAAGTGTACTTTTCTTCTGATCACTTATGAAACATCTCAACTAGTAAGATAGGATACTAATACAACATGTACATTATTTCATGGTAACACTTAAGGAAAATGACATGATGGAAAACATTATTATAGGTGCCATCCAACAGTATCTTAATTAAGTACTTTGCCTCCATAAATCAAGGCCATAATGCTTGATGCCACTTTGCAGAAGAAACTCAAGAAATCTAACACTGGAACCCCCCACAGTGCACTGAGATGAAATGAGTTTCCACAGATAATGCAATTACAATAAAAATTCTTCTTGGATAGTTTGAACCTGTTCAACCAATCACCTGTCATCATTCAAAGTTCTAGGATAACAAGCAAAATTTCAATAATTAGGTAGATGCCAAAAAAACAGCCCCGTCGGTAACATCCAATGACAACACCAGCCACTTGAACAAAAAAATATTAAATAAATTAAGGAAAAGCTCTAGTTGTAGTGTTAAATCCATTCAGCAATTTCTATGGTATTTACAGACAAAGGCCTCCAGTCATGCCGAAGTGCCACACTACAGGCAAAAAAGGATATTGTTATAACAGGTTGATGAAAATGATAACTTACTATAGATTGATAAATGACTTGGACATGCAAATTAAATACATGAGGAGCCTCAGAAGGAAAACCACACATGGTGGCTGCCGAAGTTGCCAACTTTTGCAGAAGGGATGTACGAAAATGATCTGTACACAAGATGGACATCTCCTACATGAAATAGCTCAGTGCTTTCTTCTTCCTCGAGCCACCTTCACCATAGAGCTCATTCCATTGGAGAAGCTCACTCATATTTGTCGATTCGGATGATACACTAGCACATACCTACAAGATCACACAAATCAGTCAGCAATAAGGTCATACTCTTAAGAAAGGCAAAAGAGACATAAATTCCTGTTCCAGCAAGGTCTTTTAGATGTAAAAGGGAAACAGTATGGACAACTGTTTGATATATCAAACTATTTCTACATGCATTCTAGCTTTTGCAAAGTTATATCAAACTATTTCTATATGCATTCAAGCTTTTGCAGAGTTTCGACTTAAAAAACTGACATAAAGAGTCTTATAAAGAAAGAACTTGCATTTTGATACACAGATACAACATAATACGGATATGCCAATTCAACATTTTTTTTTAAATAAAAAATATAGTATGGTTAGAAAATGGCAATGAATAAATATATTATTTACACATATATTCAAAAAAAATCCAAGGAACATAATTAGACATCAGAATAACATGGTGCATACATTATGTAACAACATTCAACATCACAAATTTTAAGGTACAACCAGTCAATGGCAGCCATCATGTTGATCAAAATGTTGATATTCATTAGACAAAACCCCCCATCATCTTGACATAACACAGAGGTAAAACAGTATACAGACATCTCAGGTAAGTATCTAGCCTTCTTATTTTTTCGAAAACAGAATGGGATGTTTATTAGTGAAACATAGTCCCGTATACCGTATGGCAATGGCATGTAAAATGGAATATTTGTGCTTCCTAATACATCAAAGAAGGTCAAGCCAAATATCCTGCACCATAATAGGACGCAAGGGACGTTGACTTTCAATTATAAGACGGCCATCAGAATTCAGTACAGTTGATTGGAAAAGACAGTGAGTGGGAGAAAATAGAGATCACAGACGTTGAAGATCCGATTATTGCACTCCAACTGGAATGCTATCATTGGCATGCGAACAATCCTAATGGGAAATCTTGGATTTAATCAGCATATCAACAGTGAATGACAGTTGTACATGCCCGCAAAAAGAGGGGAAGAAATAAACCCACAGTGCTTCTATATTTAAAAGAACATTTCAGTTACATGGAATTTCTGACGTTTGAAGCAGATAGAATGGAGATGTATCAGTGTTGTGGATACCATATGATGGGGCAGAAAGTAAAGCTTTACAAGACAGCAGTTAAGGTTGAAAATGATGTCAGGGAAGAATGTTGGAGAAAGAAGATAATTGAGAGACATAATGTTCCCTGCAGGGGCAGAGAAGTTTGCGTGCAAGTGGCAAACAAGATAGAACTAGCTTACAAACATGAAGAAGAATTAGGTTAATAGATAGTTAAAATATTAGAGAAAACTTTTTCTATTTTTATTTATTTATTTATTTTTGAAAACTAGGACAGGAGGTGTAGCCCAAGACAGGTTGAGTGTGGCCTTTCCCCCAGGTCACCAGTATCCAACACCCACCAACTGGCTATGTGAACAGACCCTAGAAAGCTTTGTAATGAGATCAGATTTGTGCAAGATAATAACACCTTGAAGCTCAAAAGAAGATAAAAGAAAAAAGAAACGTATGCTCAACCCAGAAAAGATTGGGTTACGGCCATGGTTACAATGTATGTTGGAAATCCAAGCTAACTTTTCAAAAAAAGGGTAAGAAAAACAGAACTAACCTGCTCATGTGCATATTTCAAGTCTTCCATGCTTAAAGAACGAATGTCATCACTTCCATGCAATGCAGGTAAAGGTCTACCTTCTGCTGATGCTAAACTTCTCTCCTGCAGATTGCAAAACAAATAATGGAGAAACACCAACTTTAAGCACCAACCAAAAACAAAAGCATATTTTAGTGCAGTAGACCATGTAATGACAAAATAAAAGTACTTAACTATAATAATAGGCAAAATAAAATGAAAACACAACAATAAAAGGCACTTGTTTTATGACTAATTAAAAAATCCACATGTTAAAATAAATTATTGCATTTGAGTACTCAATCGCTGTAAGCTAAAAACATAACTTTGATGAGACCACCGATGTACCATTATATACCACTCATTACCCCCCTTCCTTTTTTGTCCCCATTCTTTCTAGAATCTTCTTTTTTTCCTAATGAGCACACCTCAATATCAACATGAACAATCAAAAACACATACATAGAGATCCCAATAAAACAAAAGCGCAATGAGAAGTGCGATATTTTACACGCATCCATGTGTATGTTAGTGCAAGAATGGTGAACAAAATAAAAGCCAAGGCATAAAAAAACCAATGATAAATGCACTAGTTTATATGACTAGATTCATATAAACGACAGCAACACCAGATGAAAGCATATAAACTAGATCAATACAGTTGACTCCTATCCCTTATTAGGTAAGTGTGCAATTGCACGTGAGAGTGCATGCAAACTCAATACTGCAGTACATGCTCCTTACATCTATCCGAGTGCTACAACTTAGCACACCAAGCCAACAACATACACCTTTCCCCATCAACTACCACCCACTGCCATTAATGCTATGAGCCCCATGCAAAAGTAAGGAAGCTATAAGCACTACAACTTAGTGCACCAAGCCAACAACATACACCTTTCCCCATCAACTACCACCCACTGCCATTAATGCTATGAGCCCCATGCAAAAGTAAGGAAGCTATAAGCAATAAGCTCAGACATGGACTTGAGATGGAAATAAAAACCACAGATAAATGTCACTGAGCTTGGGAGAAGGGGGCTCCAAGAAGTGGGTCATGTGGAGATGAAAACGGATTGAGGAAGAAGGGTTCCGACAATGGAAAAGGATGAGGTAAAGAGGAATCCATTTTTTACTTTTTGTATCCTCTTTCCTGTTGTTCTTTTGAGGGGGTGCGGAGGTAAACAGCCGATTGAGCATTTGTTAGTGTGTCCATATTCAATTGACAAAAACCTACCTTAAGAGTAGCAACTAGACGAGCAGCACAACCATCCCTTGCATAATCATGATTCAACAAATCCCTTGCTTGGGTTTTCGCATTATCTTTCCAAGACTAGATATGATCTCGATGGAAGTCATGTGCATTTAAGAACATATTTTCAAGTCATGATTATTGGTTTGATGGGCATGCATTTTGTAAAAAGATAATGACTATTGTTTATTTAGACACAGGAAAAGATAGTCAATAGTTTAAACATCCACTGAAAGTTGATTTTTCAGTCACAAATTAGATGACACGGGTGATACACATAACTTTTGGGTGCAAGATAAGCATAAATCATGCAGTTGTTTGCAGTGTACCTAAACAGCACAAGCACAAACAAATACCACTAAACATGGAATGACAAAAAAGTCAATCATCCCACATTTAGAGTAAGAAGTTTCGGTATTTATGTTCCCAGATTTTTCTAATTAACATTATATGCATCTCAAGCTGAGTTGTCTTACAGGGCTAAAGCAGAATAAGACAGCCTTAACCAGCCTATTCCACTTTACTCTGCCAAACACTGTTTTCAAAGGCAGTTTATCCCAAGGATAAAATAGGCATTACCAAAAGTAGACAGATTATTTTGGAGATAATCCTGAGTAAACTATTCCAACATGTATGGGGCAGTAGTTTAATCCAAAGCCAGTTAGAACTAAGTAAACTCCAGGCTAATTATTCTGCAATCAAACACAGCCATCACATGATTCCATATAAAGGATCAAAAATTGGAGCCTTAGAAGAATTAATAAGATAACATATCCAAGGAAAGTAAAAGATTTTGCACTATTAACATCCAGTTAGGATCTTCACCAAAAAGCAGAACTCCCTTCTGTATCTCTCCACGTATTAATGTTGAAATAATTTTTGGTAAGATGACAAGTTGCATGTAAAGAATAGATCCATAAATAAGCATCCCCATTTGTTATCTTAAAGGAGGAAAAAGAAGACACTGACCAAATATTTCTGAAAATAAATACAAACCTTCTTTTCCTTCTCCAGAATTTCTCTAATAGGGCAATGTGCAGCAGTTACACAGAGATTCTGAGAACAGAAGATAGAGTGCAATTTCAAAATTACTTGATTTCTCCGAAAACCACTAAAAGAAGAAACTGCACAATATTAAATTCAAACAAACCTTCAAGTCACTTCCTGAATATCCATCCGTCATATTGGCAAGTGCTTCTAAATCAACATCTGGTGCCAACTCCTCTTTGGCTAATATAACTCTGAGAATCTTCACTCTATTTGATGCATCAGGTAAGTTTACCATTAATCTGCATAAAATATATAGATTAAAATCATGAGGCTTAACATTTAAGATGCAATCCTGTAATAAATGCCTACATGCAACTTCAAATGACAGTATTTACCTCCGAGGAAGTCTCCTAATGACAGCCTCATCAAGGTCAAAAGGCCTATTGGTGGCAGCAAGCACCAATACACGTTCTTTATCTTTTGTGCGCAACCCATCCCAGTTCACCATGAATTCATTTTTCATCTTCCGCATGGCTTCATGCTCTCCAGGATTTTCTCGCCTGCCCAACATACTGTCAACCTGTGCAAGGAAATATATGTAATCACCAAGAATAACTGATATGACATGAGTCATCTTTAACAGTAGTACTGGACTCTAAAAAGTAGAATGAAAAATAATACAGCTTGAAGTAGAAGCAAGGCAATACTAAGCAATTATTAGTGAAGAGGACAAAAAGGTTTTACTGGTTAACTTGCTAACCTCATCAACAAAAATGACGCTGGGAGCAATTTTGCTTGCCAATGAGAAAACTGCTTTGACATACTTCTCTCCTTCCCCAAACCACTGTTATAAAAAAGGCGTGCATTAGATTTGTCAGGCAACAGAAAAAGTGCAATTGATGATACATGCTAATGCTTTATGAATGAATACCTTTGAGGTGATGCTTGACATTGATATATTGATAAAATTTGCACCTGCCTCCGTTGCAACAGCTTTAGCAAGCATGGTCTTTCCTGTACCTGGAGGGCCAAAGAGCAATATTCCCTTGCAAGGCTGCAAAACAAGAAGAAAAGCTGATGTTGACAACTTTGGAAATATGATTGCCACTCTAAGGTAGCCCATTACATGTGCCACATATGCCTTCAAACAAAAATATGCTTTATGAACTTGCATAACTAAGAACCGATATCCTTCCAATGTAAATATCAAAGAAATACATACTTCACAACAACAAAAGCAACTCAGGAGCTTAACCATCATCAAGGTGTTGTAGATCATGAATGTGGACAAACTTAGTTGTTTGTTGTCCACCAAGCAAATTTTATCCAACAATGAGTGAGAATTTTAAAAGAAAATATCACCCAGGACTATATGAACGGCTAACTGGGAAGCATGATAACATTTGGATGGAATATGGAAGGGCTTAAACCTTTGTTAATTGTCCTTTGCAGAACAATTCTGGCCTTTGCAGAGGAAGCATCACCAACTCCTTCAACGTGTCCTTCACATTCTCCAAGGCTCCAATGTCATCAAAAGTAACACCAATGTCATTGGGTGGAATAACATCAGCGAGAAGTCTCTTCTCAAATTCATTCTCAGTAACCACATCCTGCAATGCTCAAGGCAAAAGATCCAGAACAGATAAGAGGAACTAAACTCTGTAGCATCAAACTGCTGGACCATATATCACACATGCACATATACACAAAGGGAAGGGGTGGAAACACATATAAAAACACATCCAGAGAAGAAGGCGGGGGTAAGAAGAGAGAGAGAGAGAGAGAGACCTTGAGTGATTTCTTTGTGCTCTTAGTATCATTTTGGATACTTTGTAGCATACTTAACCCATGCTTAATGCTGCCAGTTATTGACAACAATGTTAGTATGTCAGATGGGGAGAAAAATCAGCCTCCAGTTTCATAAGACAATAATATAAAATATTAGCCAAAAATTATAGAAACCTGTCACTGGAAAGTATGAGCTTAGCATCCTTCGCAGATGCTTCAACTTTATTGTTCTTAAGGTGATGACTAAGTGCAAAACCAACTATCTTATCCACATCTGTGAAATAAAAAGAATAAAAAATTGATAATAATGGCAAGCATTCTGGCATCGTAAAAACAAGGTAAGGAGTAAATAAGTCCAAGGAAAAAACTCACTTTCATTTGTAAGTGTTTGATCCTTTATAGATACTGTTTCAAGATCATTACTGTCTAATCCATTGCGGTTTAGAAACTGCAAAACATGGAAGGTGGAAGGATGTTAATACGATTGCAAATGATAATCTAGAAATGGTCATAAATAAACCCACTGGGAAAAATAACAGTTGCAATGACAGATTTAAAGAAGACTGATTTGATACCAGATTAATTTCAGAACATGCTAGTCATATGCAATACTCTTCAACACAATCATGTGAACACAAACTAATAGAGCACTTAAAAGCAGTAATAACAGATCAAAAGGTCAACAGCTTAAGGCCTACTATAATTAATTCCACACTTCCATTTGCTTTACAACCATGATCATTTCAGTAGCATCGTCTTAAGACTTTTGCATCAATTCAGAACCATAGAGAGTGAAGGGAAGATCAGAGGGCTGATTCGCCAACCGCTACCTATGAGCAGCGAAATAACCATTAGACCCCCCCGCCCCCCACCTCAAAAAACAAAAAAAAAATAAAAGAAAGAAAGAAAGAAAGAAAAGAAACCTAAAGCCCTGCAGATCACAAAATAAAAAAGACAATATTATTAAGGGGTTTATAAGCCATACAAAGCTAGTTGGGAGATGCAAGAAAAAATACTAATTTGAATCATGTAACATTGCTGGATTTTGTGGTGATTCATAGGCAATATAAGATCTCAGAAAACAAAACAGGGATTGGACGGAGTCCAATACAACTAGAAAAACAAAGGGAACATTGACAGGAACCCATGGTGTTCAATGAGAAAACCATGGACAAGGAAGAGAAGTTGAATTTTCAGGACAACACTAGGCATTGCCTTAAGAACTGGTAACTGACAAACAAGACAGCAACTTTTCTAGCTAAGGGGTGACATGATCTCTGGATTACAGTAATCACACAACAGATCATGCTGATAAAGGCAGAAATGCAGTCATTGAATTGCCAGTTTAAAACATAAGCAGGATTGGACTGATGAAAGTCAAATCTCTCATGAAAGATTTCTGAGACTACTGTGACAGCAGTGTCATGGAATTTGAGGAGAAATTTTTCAAGAGAGTGTAATTGTCATTGAAGCATGAAATGAATACAAACATTTACACCACCTAGACTCAACAAAGATGACACCAAATTAGGGGTGCAATCATACACAGATTATGCATGCCATTGATGCATGGACTCATACAGATTTTTTTTATAAAAAAAAAGAGAATTATGCTGCAAGTTTCAAGAGAATTCCATTCTTATCAAAGCATGAAATGAATACAGAACACTTGCATTCACTAAACTCAAGGCACACAGCATCATATTAAGGGTAGGGCTGTCAATTTATCTGAGAAGGTCGAGTTTGGCTTGAATATACACTTGATTTGAAGAATTAAGCTGAGATCGAACCTGTTCCAAGGCTCAAAATTAACTTCAAACCAAGCCTGAAATAGTCCCAAATTAATCAGGCTAAGGTCAATAAGTCTCCAAACTGGTTGATATATAAATAACACACACATATGCATACTCAGCCATCAGGATAGATCCAACAGCCGAATTTTTGAGGAATCAAGGTCACAAAAAACTTTGATTGATGGATTATTAAATTATTATGACTCAGAGAGTGATAACATAAAAAATATTTGTTTCATTACATAGATAGCTTTATTGAGTGACAATATATTTGGAAGTATATTTAATGGTTTCTTGACTTTATTTTGAGTTTATAATTCATGATCAAGGCTTTGACGGGTCATTACTTGAACTGTTAGTGGATTATTTAAATTTTTAGAATCCGGTTAAACTTCCAAGCTTGAACTGAGCTTGATCAGGCTAATGCCAAGCTCAATTTGGACTCCATATAAATTTGCAGTAACCTCGGCTCACTAAGGAGATCGAGTTTATCCAAATGGGCTCTTGATTCACTTGGTTCAAAATTAAGCTCTCTTAGGCCCAATCAAATTATGAACAACCCAGGATCAATCTCAAATTTCAGGCCCAAAATAATTCCATGGCTAATATGATTGGACCAGGGCCCAATAAAATTTGGGTCAACCAAACCCCTAATTAACATTGCATTTATATACAGATGGTAAATGCCATCTATGCATTGATTCATAGAAAATGAATAAATACAGCAAGATAAACAAATAAATGGCATGGTTCTATTTGAGTCATTCCTTTTACAATTGACAAGAAATCTGTTTTCAAAACATTGAAATTATTGAGCATTGAGCCTCAAATAAATTATCCTGATAGGTTAGATCCAGACCAAGATGGTTCAAATGAACTTCTGGAAGCGGGGAAATCTTCCATCTATTACACATGTGACAAGCCTTTATTTTACATAATGAAAGTTATACCTTTCCATCAGAAAATGATGGACACAGTGGAATCTCAGACAGATCTAACACATCCAGAACTTCTCAAAATGGAAATATAGCACTATACAGAAAAGCAAACAAGGTAAAGAAAAGCTCACTCTTTTTGGTTAATGATGATGTATGATAATTATCGACATAATAATAATAATAATTATTATTATTATTTTTATTTTTATTTTTTTTCTTGAAATGTAAAAGAGAAATGAAAGAACTGAATGAGAACTCTCAATTTTCACAACTTAGCAAAACTTACAGAGCGGATGCTAAGAATATTAGATTTGGCTTTAAGGGTTTCAACATCACGATCCAATTGTTGTTTCCAATCCAAAAGTTGGGCTTCATCCTGCCATGCTTTAAACATATCAAGAAATACTTTCTACAAGGTACAAAGTGCAACAGACATAACATAATAAGATGCCAAAATTAAACCTGTGGAAGTTGGATAGAAATTTTATTAGGAAATAATCTAGTGAGCTGCTTCATGGTCTTTGGAATTTCTTTGCTTCTCTCATGAAGCCTACCAAAGTTATCCTGCACAGCACCACAAGAGTTACGCATTAAAAATATATCAAGCAGACAGGAAAAGACAACATTGTTGTCATTTGTCTGTCAATGTAAATATTAAGAAAAATCAAGTGATTTCAGATTGAATCTCATTGACAGCTAAATAAGTGGACATTCAATCAACTAAGGGTAACACCAAGAGAACAACTGATAGGTTCAGTTCAGGCACAAAATTTACTGCAGAGTATTAAGAAATCCATGATAAAGAGAGAAGGCGGGGGGCGGGGGGGGGGGGGGGGGGGGAGGACAGCTAAACTGCTAGAATCAGGATGGGAGGGGGATGGGCCAAATGCAAGTGCCTGGCAAGTTGTATTTATTGTATTATCCATACCAAGAAAGGGGCTTTCTAAGGCAGACCTTTAGCCTTGTTTGATGTATCTAAAAAAAATCCACAGCAAACGACAGCATAATTGTCCATAATGATGTTGGAGATGAGGACTCTCAAATCCAAATTCATTTTGAAACCATTTAGCAAAGTACTTATTTTCACTTCATTAAAAACGCAGACCAGAACTTAGCAGCAACTAGCATTATGACAGATGTCTGAATTATTATTAAATCACTATGTTTAACTTTACTATTCTGAAAGAGCATTCCATAAGTGGCAACACGTAAATTCTTAGACACTAAACCAAGGCAATGCTTCTACAGTATGACCAGTATCAATAAAGATGGAATGCTTCTTTTATCACTAGAACAACATGGAATATTGGCATGAACAAATATCCACATTACCCCCATTGTTACAAGTCAAAATATGTGCTTTACATTATTCCTGCAATCGGACTCTTGATCATCCTCTTACATGTTATGTATCATTTTCAGTCACAAACCAATTTGGCCTTTTCACCTCTTAATTTTAATTTGAAAGAAGTTTCATTATATGATTAAGATTGGCTTGGACCCTAAAACTTATGCTCGCTAATAGATTAATCAACCAACAAATAGATGCGCTATACTCTGAACTCCATAAAATGTATGGAAAGGGCTGCCAAAATGATCATGAAGCTAGAAGGATAGCTTCACCAACGAAAGAATCTGAAATCTAGTTGACAGAACTTTAATGATCAGGATAAAGAAATCCAAAGAATTCATAGAGCTTTCTTATTCTTGGAGAATGGAGACGTTTGTGAGGCTCAATTAATGACATTAACATCTCATTTGGGCATCATTATGGGGCTTACCTAGCAAGTGCGCTCACAGAACCAAACATGTTGACTTCACAGAGGAAAGATGAAAGAAATTATGACAAGCTTGGGAGGCAACAGATGGGACCTTTTTTCCAGAATTTCAAGGATTGCTTAAAGAGGCACCATCAATGTTCTTGAAGAGCAAGTAGTTCTACCAAACAGTCCCAATTTCCAACTCTTTTTCACAAATCCAAGTCTAAGAATCCTTGCCTTATATATTCCCTAATCTTCAGTGGTTAACTTGATTAGTCTAGCCTCATTATGCACACCTATGTCAAACCATTCATACATTGAAACTTGCTAAAAGCATCGTCTGAACCATTCCCCATTTCCATCCAAATTTTTTAGCTCATGCCATCCTCCCAATTAAATTTGAAATAAATCTCATGACAAGTGATTTTCAGACTATCTGCCAGACAAATTTACTAAGCATTCTCTCATACAATAATTTTATATATTTTTACTTCAAAATTTTTACATGCAACTGTATATTACTGTCTTAGCAGCACTCTTGCACTTCCATACCCATTATAACTGGACAAGGATAGGGGAACAACGAAAAGAAGTCAAATATAATCATAAATCACAGAAATTGCACCTGATATTCGTGGGCCTGACAACACCCATAAATAAAGTTGCCCAAACAAGTCCAGAGGCAACAATAGCCTTCTGCATGTCTCATTAATACATTAGGAAGTGCATCTCTATGCATCTACCCATGCTATGTCTATTCAAATATATTTTGCATCTATCCTTCACTATTTTAACAGTTTTCATTCCCAATTAACCCACCTAAAACATTTCTATGATTGATCAAACAAAAGTCCACTTTTATAATAAAAATACCACCACCACTGACTGATTTTGGCATAAAACAAAACATATCAGAATGGTTAGTGTTTGTCAGCTATATCCATAATGTAGCTCCGCAATTATCATTAATATATTTTATTCAAACTTAGTCAATATCAGAATAAGATCACAAGGGAAAAGATTAAACATATAACAAAGACAACAATAGGGTACACCTTCATCCAAAGCAAAGAAGTGTTAAGGCCATGAGTGAATATGCACATGAAGGATTGCATTTCTAACAAATAACCAATTAGTTCAGCTGCCCCACAACCAATGTTGCATGGACATACAACAACAATAACAACAAAGCCTTAATCCCAAACTAGTTGGGGTCGACTATATGAATTATTTTTCTTCATTCAGCTTGGTTTTGAGTATTTTTTATACGATGCAAAGATTCTTTCTCTATCACTTTCTCTTATATAATTTTCAGTCTACCTCTACCGCTTTTTCCTTCTACACGTATTAAGCCACTCCTTCGCATAAGTACATGCATCAATGTTGCACAGACATGGATACGAAAATCGAATTCAGAATATGTCCAACTGTTTGACTCAGCAAATGGAAAACAAAGGTAATACAGTAGCACATACTTAAAAATAAAATAAAATAAAAAAATAACATATTATGTACATTCAATTTTTTAACATTAGAGCTATTAAACGATATTACTTGTTAGGGTGTTACAACATTCTGCATTCAAACTCCAAAATTAGTTCTACTATATAAACATATTTCATGCAGTTATTCTAATGCCTCAGAGAAAGCTTTAAAAGCAACATAGGCCTACTTCCAACATAATTATGCTGGGTTGAACTCATTATTGAAAAACCAACCTTCCATTGATCTAAAAACCTATAATAAAACAAATTGGTAATTGCCTAGTATTCTAATGGATAACTAACTTGTGGATACTTTTCCAATATAGTTCTTCAATGCAGATATGAGACTGTTGAGAATCTCAATCAAATCAAAAAAAATCCGATCTGATTATTTCTTGATTTTAGGGATCATTAATGATAAGATTCTCTAATTTTGAAGATTTTTTCAAATCTATAAGATTCCCTTGATTTGAAGGATCTGGTTATTAAGAGAAAGTCTTGATCTTAGACAATGATTTATTTCCTGAATTATGCATTAGTTCCATTAGAAGGTTTTTTTATATAATTGACTTTCCTTAACTAATTAGAGTTTCAACCCTATAAATATGTAACAGCCTTTATGGCTTTGTCATCGTGAAAATAATATCAAAACCACTTTTTACCCTACTCCACATGGTATCAGAGCCGACTTAATTAGCTATTCCCTAAGTTCTTTTTTTTGCCATTCTTTCTGGTTCTGTTCTTCCTTTCGTTTCAGTTTCTGTTGCTACCTCTTTACCATGTCAGAAATTATTGAATCTTCTTCTTCTATTACCGCTGGTTCCAATCCCTCAAAATTACCTACATCCGAATCTCATTCTCACTCTATCCAAATCACCACAATCCGCCTTAATGAGAGCAATTTTCTCATGTGGTCACAATCTGTTTGGATGTACATTAAGGGCTAAGGCAAATTTGGTTATTTGATTGGAGGCACCAAAGAACCAACAAAGACTAAACCTAGCTATGCCTCTTGGGATGCAGAAAACTCCATGATCATGGCATGGCTGGTAAATTCCATGGAAGAGGAAATCAGCTCAAATTATATGTGCTATCCTATTGCCAAAGATCTTTGGGACAATATTACTCAGATGTATTCAGACCTTGGAAATCAGTCCCAAATCTATGAGTTACAGCTCAAACTAGGCGATATTCGTCAAGGTGAAAATTCAGTGACCAAATAATTTAATGTGCTCAAGGGTTTATGGCAGGATCTTGACTTATTTTAATGACTATGAGTGGAAGAATCTAGATGATTGCAACCATTTCAAGAAGATAGTAGAAAGTTCATGGATATTCAAATTCTTAGCTGGACTTAATGTTGAGTTTGATGAAGTTCGGGGTAGAATCATTGGTCGGCAACCCCTCCCTTCTCTCGGTGAAGTGTGCTCTAAAGTGCGCCATGAGGAAAGCAAGAGGAATGTTATGCTTGGGAAGCTCTCTGGAACTATGGAAAACTCAGTTTTACTAGGCACTGCAGCTGCTGCCTCTCGCTATCCTAATAACCAGCATCGTTCTGATGACAAACCAAGAGTTTGGTGTGATCATTGTAATAAACCACGCCACACTTGTGAAACCTGCTGGAAATTACATGGAAAGCCAGCTGATTGGAAACCGGTTGAATGGAAAACTAATAAGGCGACTCTAATTGTACGCCTGCTAAAGCACATTCTGACGAGACATCTTCATTAAGCAAAGAACTAGACCAACTACTACTAAGCAAAGAACTAGACCAACTACTACAGCTGCTGAAACCCACTCCGCAGACTCCTGATACTCCTATAGCATCTCTAGCTCAGTCAGGTAGCCTTTCATGTGCATATTCTCTTTCATTATCTGCACCTTGGATCATAGATTCAAGTGACCACATGACTAATTTGTCTCATTTATTCATATCTTATACACCTTATTTTGAAGATAAAAAAGTACGTATTGAAGATGGAAGCCTATCTTCTATTGCTGGCCAAGGCTCTATGTTTGTCTGATAAGATTGTTTTACAAGCTGTTTTACATGTCCCAAAACTCTCTTGTAATCTCTTATCTGCGAGTCGTTTATCTAAGGATTTCATTGTCGTGTTGTTTTTGGTACCTCTCTTTGTGAATTCCAGGATTTGAGCACGGGGACGATAATTGGCAGTGCTAGATTGATAGACAACCTCTACTACTTTGATGCAAACCAGTTTGAGAATAAAAAAGCTCAAGGTTTTATTGGTAGTGTTCATTCAATCCCTGTGTGTGATCAAATAATACTATGGCATAATAAATTAGGACATTCTAGTTTTTTCTATTTAAAACATTTGTTTCCAGGTTTATTTAAAGGAGTGGATTGTACTTCTTTTGATTGTGAAAGTTGTTTTTTAGCCAAAAGCCATCAAAATTCTTATAAAGTAAAACCATATTGGGCCTCAAAACCCTTTTATTTGATACATAGTGATGTTTGGGGTCCTTCTAGGATTACTACTTTAACCGGGAAAAAATGGTTTGTGACATTTATTGATGATATCACACACATATGCTGGCTTTATCTAATGAACTCTAAATCTGAGGTTGCACAACTCTTTAAGAATTTTTATTCTATGGTTGAAAACCAATTTCAAACCAAAATTAGTATTCTTCAGAGTGACAATAGAATAGAATTTTATAATGATTGTTTAGGTGATTTTTTGCTAGAAAAAGGTATTTTACATCAATCAACTTGTAGGGATGCTCCTCAACAAAATGGCATTGCAGAACGTAAAAACAAACACCTACTTGAAGTAGGAAGAGCTCTTATGTTTCATATGAATGTTCCTAAATATCTTTGGGGGGATGCAATTTTAACAAGTTGTTATTTGATCAATAGAATGCCTATAACGGTTCTAAACTATGAAACACCTTTACAAACTCTTAAGAATACTTTTCCAAACACATGCCTTCCCTCAGATTTACCCTTAAAAATTTTTGGTTGTAATGCGTTTGTCCATGTGCCAACTCATCTCAGATCCAAATTTGATCCAAGAGCTGAAAAATGTATTTTTTTGGGCTATGCTCCTAATAAAAAAGGGTATAAGTGTTTTAATCCTACTACTAGGAAAATTCATGTTAGTATGGATGTTAATTTTGTTGAAAATATTTCTTTTTATAGCAAAACTACTCTTCAGGAGGAAGGTTCTAATGAAAATCAGTTTTAGCAAAAAGAACAACCGAAACCCAGCATTTTTCTTCCTGAAATAAATCAAAAAACAGATGTTTTAACTAGTGAAAAAGGAGGAAATACTGATCTATCTATGCCAAATAAAATTGTATCACAAACAGGGGGAGAAACTCTACAACCTATGTCCACTGAGCTCCATGTTTATGCTAGGCGCAAGTTTGATTCTAATATTAAGAATAACCCAGACAATATTGAGCATGGTCAATCATCACCTCCTAGTTCTCAAAATCCAGGTAATCTTCATATAGACTCCAATCCTTTATCTCTTTCTGATCTTGATATCCCTATTGCAATCCGAAAGGGACTTAGGAATTGTACTAAACACTCCATTGCCAAATATATGTCTTATCAAAGACTCTTAGAAAAATATAAGGCTTTCACTTCAAATGACTCTCAATTGTTTATTCCTAGAACTATACAGGAGGCACTTGGACATTCGAAGTGGAGGTCAACAGTTCAAGAAGAAATGAATGCTCTTTTGAAAAATAGAACTTGGAAAATTATTGATTTACCTAAGGAGAAAAGAACAGTGGCATGCAAGTGGGTTTTCACAGTCAAATGTAAGCCTGATGGTAGCATTGAGAGATACAAAGCAAGGTTAGTAGCCAAAGATTTCACACAAACCTATGGAATTGACTACCAAGAGACCTTTGCTCCTATTGCAAAAATCAATTCCATTCAGGTTTTACTTGCTCTTGCAGTACATTTTAATTGGCCTTTACACCAATTAGATGTGAAGAATGCTTTCTTAAATGGCGATTTGGAAGAAGTGTTTATGGATTTACCACCAGGTTTTGAAGAAGAGCTGGGAAAAGAAAAGGTTTGCAAATTAAAGAAGTCCTTGTATCATCTCAAGCAGTCTCCTAGGGCCTGGTTTGAGAGATTTGGAAAGGTAGTCAACTTCAAGGATATATTCAAAGTCAAGCTGATCATACAATGTTTTATAAGCACTCAAGAGAAGGGAAGATTGCTGTGCTGATAGTTTATGTGGATGACATTGTTCTAACTGGTGATGACAGTCCAGAACTTGAAAGATTGAAGAAAGCTCTAGCTGGTGAATTTGAGATTAAAGATTTGAGTCCCTTAAATTACTTTCTTGGTATGGAGTTTGCTAGATCCAAAAGAGGTATTTTCATTTCTCAAAGGAAATATATACTTGACTTGTTAGGTGAAACAGGTTTACTTGGGTGTAAGGCAACAGAAACTCCTATAGAACCGAATTTGAAACTCCAACCAGCAAGTTCTGTAGAGGTAATTGACAAAGAGAAATATCAACGTTTAGTTGGGAGACTTATTTATCTCTCTCATGCTCATCCCAATATTGCATTTGCAGTAAGCATGGTAAGTCAATTCATGCAATCACCAAATCAGGGACACTTTGATGCTGTCTATAGAATTTTAAGGTACTTAAAGGAGACTCCAGAAAAAGGACTTCTATATGAGAACCAAGGACATCCTCCAAGTGGATGTGTTTACTGATGCAGATTGGGCCAGAAGTATAATTGATAGGAGATCAACTTCAGGGTATTGTGCTTTTGTTGGAGGCAATCTAGTGACTTGGCAGAGTAAAAAGCAGAATGTTGTGGCTAGAAGTAGTGCTGAAGCTGAGTTTAGAGCAGTAGCCTATGGCATTTGTGAAGTTTTGTGGATTAAACAGTTACTTGAAGAACTTAAAGCTACTAGTCCTTTACCTATGAAGGTCTTTTGTGATAATAAAGCTGCCATTGCATTGCACATAATCCAGTACTTCATGACAGAACTAAACATGTGGAAGTTTATAAACATTTTATCAAGGAGAAATTGAAAAATGGACTGATTCTTATGCCTTATATACCTACGACTGAACAAGTTGCAGATATACTCACAAAGGGATTACTAAAGAAGCATTTTGATGATTTAGTAAGCAAGCTGGCCATGAATGACATCTTCAAGCCAGCTTGAGGGGGAGTGTTGAGAATCTCAATCAAATCAGAGAAAATCTGATCTGATTATTTCTTGATTTTAGGGATCATTAATGATAGGATTCCCTAATTTTAAAAATCTTTTCCAATCTATAAGATTCCCTTGATTTGAAGGATTCGGTTATTAAGAAAAACTCCTGATCTTAGACAATGATTTATTTCCTGAATTATGCATTAGTTCCATTAGAAGGTTTCTTTATATAATTGTATTAGACTTTCCTTGAATAATTAGGGTTTCAACCCTATAAATATGTAACAGCCTTTATGGCTTTGTTATTGTGAAAATAATATCAAAAACACTTTTTACCCTACTCCACAGAGACTCCCAGGTAGCACAGCCTACAACTCAAATAAATAACAAGCAAGACTTCTCTACCACATGTGCCATCCTTTCCTAAAGTGCCACCACCAAATATCTAAAGATAATGCCATGATCATTTGAAAATATGAAATATCCATGACAGGGAATTTCCTGGTGCAAGACATCAAGAAAATCAACATTTGAAGCACTGATGTAACACTCCAAAGAAATAGACAACAACTGCTATGGTAAAATAAGCATAAAATAGATTTACAGATTATATTGAAAAATAAAACATGTATATGACAATTATGAAACATACAAATGAAACCAAGCCAGAAAAGTTGGATGATTGATTGCATTGTCACATAAACAATTACAAATGTTGAGTTTCCCTCAAAAGTGGAATATGTGAATGCAGATAGGTTAGAAATGCATGAAATAGTCCAAACACATCAAAGAAAAAACACAAAAAACAACGATGGCCAATATGCATGCTATAAGTTGCACAAGTTTGACTTATAGTTGGAATACCGGGAAAGCAAAGTCAAGCAGTGCTGTCTGGTTGCTTCCAAATTTTGTGAAGAGAAGACCTCCTGGATGTGACTGCAAAATATATTACATGTCATGACAGAAACAGAAACAAATCAAATAACATAAATCTAAGTTCAGCTACATGGATCATACTTTATCCACTAACTTTCCTCCTCCTTTCTAAGCACAAAGGAAGAATATTGAATTCCACAAGATAATGTTCAAAATGAACAGAACATGAATAAATCAAATTGTTACCTTCTCTTTCCGGTTGTCTATCTGGGTATGGGAACCTATAATTAGAACACCTGCTGGCATCAATTCAAGTTTACTCTTCAAAGTTGAATATGTATCTGTACCAGCCATAGATTTCTCTATGTCTTTTATTAGAATAATTAGAGGACCATTTTTACTTTCTTCAGATACAACCTGTAAAACAAAATGTAATAAACAACAAGGAATTGCAAAAATAAATTTTATTACGCATCACTAAATTTGAAAAGGTAACAGAACATACATCTAGTAACTCATTGATGGCAAGCCTTTCAACGTCTTCAGGTCCAGAAAGGTCTAGGCGGAGTAAATCAGCTGAATAGAAGAAAACACAATCTTTACTGACGTAATGTTTATCACTTATCAAGGGAACGGGAAAAACATAAAGCAACACAAAAATATTGATCCTTTTTTTTTTTTAGAGGGGGGAGAGATGTCATTTGAGAATCACCAGTGCAAAAGAAGCCATGATCTTCCTCACATAGGCCCCCAAGATCGTTACCCTCAGGAATCTGCTTATCAAACCTGACTCCAATTTTGGAGGCTCCATTTTCCTCAAAAGCAAGAACAACTTTGCCCCGATAACCATAATTTGGACCCCTGCATATCAACAAAAATAAATAAGCAAACCATGCACAACATCAACAGCACATTTATACCTATATCAAAAAAACAAAGCGAAAAATCAGGAATAAGAAAAATCTAAAAAGAGATTTCTGTGCAATAACATCTAAGGCCCTGTTTGGGTGCTTTTGGAGGACCTAAAAGCGCTTTTAAAGGCCTAATAGCACTTTTACATGATTCTATGGTGTTTAATAAAATTTTCAAAAGTGCTTTCTAGGTTCAGCAAAAGCTATTAAAAGCTCTACTTAGGAAAGCACCAATTTAGAGCTTTTCCCAAAAGTTCTACTTGCTAAATGTCGAGAAGCCATTTTCAATAGACTTCGAAGGACAACAATATTTAATATTATAATATAATAATAATAAAAATAATATGACTATGAGGTAAGATTCGGTCATTTTTTTCACCATTGGATCCACATGGATCTTGAAGCCATTCCACCCTTTTTACCTTTTTCATCCTTGAGATTCGTGAATTATGCGAATCTAAGGATAAGGGAGGTAACCAGATTTAAGCTTCGCTACATTCAAATGTAGCTAAATCTGCCTCATATGACTATAATAATATAATATAATATATTTCAAATATTATTATAAATAAAATATAATTATCATATTTATATGAAAATATATTATAATTATAATATATTATGAAGTGTTAAATAAGATAATATAATTATATTATAAAATACTATAATATAACATACAAATATAATATTATTATACTATATAACACTATGATTTTGTCATATTACTATAATAATATATATCATAATATTCTGATATTATATTATTAGATAATAATGATCATAATTTTAATAATATATTATAATATAATTATTAAATAATAGTAAAATAATATATATTTTAATATTAATATAAAACGATATTATAATATTATTAGAATAATTTATAATAATAATTTTTAATAGGTTAGATAGTTGAAAGTATTATACAATGTCTTTCATCATTTTTATCCTAAAAGCACTTTTTTAATTTAGTTATCAAACATATATATTAAAGTTTCAGATCACTTTAAAGGTATAGTTACTAAACAACAAATATCATTTTCTAAAAGGTCTACTAATAAAAACTCTACTGCTAACAACTCTACCAAATGGAGCCTAAGTTGTCTCTAAAATACTATGACCTGACCATCAGCAATACTATTAAGCAAGCGGATGGACATTGGAATCACTTTGAACATTTACTATCCCAAGGAATGTAAGTGACGCAAGACACCTCATGCTCAAGCTAATAATCCATAATTATTATAATATTTGAGCCAGCATACATGTATTTATTAATTCTAGTATAATAATTAATTAAACTATTGCACTCAAACAACAATTTGAGACAGCATATAGCTTCCATCTAACTAGTGGACCAACAGACTTAATCTTGAGTACTCTTGAACATTTACATTATTGGGTACATTAGTTTCACTCACCCACCTTCCCTCCACCACTACCCCATCCCTCCCCCGCCCCCTTTTCCGGAAAATAAAAAATGCATGCACATGCTCGAAACACACATAAACACATGATAAGTCACAAGGTGGTATCCATATAAAAAAGATAACCTTTTCAAAGTACATGCATAAACCATATACAGCCTCTAGAAAACCTTCAAACTCATGATTGGTCTGTCAGTAACTTTTATCAAGAAAGGAACAAGAGCCACCTGGTCATTGTCCTCTATCAAGAATCACAGAGCTACCATTTTTAAACTCGAGGAAGTAGTTATCCATTAATCCATTTATCTAACATTTAAAGGCAAAATCACAAGCATTTACATGATGATATAATAAAATTAAAAGTCTTGTTGCATGCACAAAATAAAACAAGCAATACAGACATTGAGGAAGATGTCAAAAAATTGACAGTCGATTGTATGAGATATTTTAATGAAGTGCAACAAAGACAAGTGACAAACAAAAGGGGTAGAATGTGCTTCCAGCTTCTGCTGTGCGGCATGAAAAGACAAGGCTAAACATTGAATGGAAGTTGCCTAGAAGGATATCGAACCATCATATTGAGATTTGTTCCTAATTAAGAACGGCTTAAAAATTTGAGTTTTAAAACCATTTTTAAATGGATTAAACAACATGTGTTGACTGTGACTCACGGTTTCACTCCAAACAACTTGAACAAATTTGTGAATCAGTTTTTAAGAAAATTTTTAAGCTAGTTGTTGACAGTTTATAATCAATTAAGAAACTCCATGCATGGTTTACATATCTATTGATCATTATCTCTTATCTTTGATAAATGATGCTCTTTTCAATCCTCTTTAATCAAAGTAGATGTTATAGAAGTTAACCAACATTAGTTGAGAAAACAATGAAAACAAAGAGAGGCTAAGTAACTTCATCTGTTAACTAAAAGCATACCTCTGAGGAGCTTGAAGAGGAAAGCCTGACGAAGGCACTGAACCCACATATTTCACCCTATCACCTATGAAACGTATTGCAAATGCTAAATCAGTCAAAAAGCTAAAAATAATTAAAAAATTACAAAGACACTGTTTTTAAAGTACAATAATATTGATCCAACGAATATAGTGAAACATAGCATGCCTTCTTTGAATATGTGGGTTTTTGAGGATGCCGTTGATGCCTCCTGCTTTGGCAAAGAATGGGAATTTAACATAGATGTCCCCATAATATCAGCCTCCACGCTAGAAGTTGGTCTCCTAAGATCAAGAACTGCAGCACGCTTAGAAAAGAAGCTTGCTTTCTCAACCCTCCCACCTTCTTTTACAGATTCCGAGTCCTTTGAAGATGAACCCTGCAATCAGTTTTTTCAAGTTCCAAGAACAATTCACATGAATTTCAAGATTGATAATCTAATCATGTTTCACTAGGAGTTTCATTGATCATGTTCAAGGAGATGATAACAGCAGGCAAAGAAAAGAAAATATAATCTCGAGCTCTAAACAGTGTTCCTTTTGTCCCCCTTTTGTACAACAAATAGCTGAATTACTAAGGATGTCATGTATAGCGCAAGGGAAACTTACACCAGGTAGCAGAAGAGAATCTATTATGAGTAATCTTGCACCAAAGTGTTTTGCAAGGGCCTTTATCAAAGTTTCTTGATAGATTTCAGATCCTGGAAAAAGGTTAGCAGAAAAACCCATAGCAGAGGTAGAAAAATATATAAGCCAAACAAAGTTCCATCAATAGAAATAACAGAGAAAAAATACCTGTTTCATTCAAATTAAAAAAAAAAAAAAAAAAAATAGCGTACCTGTTGGACCAGTCAGTAGAATTCGCTGATTTACAGATGAAATGTCAGTAGCATGTTTTATGAAGTCCTTGCATTCCAGATGAATGTATGCACATGATAAAAGTACATTTTTTGTAGTTTCACTGTATGCAACAACAGAAAATGAGAGAAGTTTAATTCATCCTAAAAATTATCAAGAAATGACTTTGAGAAAGAACATAAGCTGATAACAACACAAGGTAGGAGGACAAGCATCCTATATCCACATGAGCTTAGTTATATATACAGATTTATCACAGGCAGAAAACTAACAAGAAACATGATGATGCTGGAGAGTGGAAAGTTGAACTAACAAGAAACACGATGATGCTGGAGAGTGGAAAGTTGAACTCATAAATTGGAAAGTACAGTGATGGTATGGCCATCAGTGTACAGCTCCATTACCCAAAACTGTGGTTTTACAGTATCTCAGGAAAGAACACCAAGTTATATAACTATAAATACATCTATATGCATCAGCATCTCGTCTACAAATACATAGGTGCAAGTAGTAGGAGACGGTTACTTTCGAAACCCCAAAGTTAGTGTAAATTAAATGTCTTCTAAAGTAAACAATGTTGACAAAATAATTAAAAAGAAAAAAATAAGGCCTTGCAATTGGAAACAGTAACTACATAATTTGCCGATTTGGAGAATCTTTAATAGTTCTACACATGCCTGAAACAAGCATATTATGCATCCTGCAACTAAAGGAATTAGATAAAGTTGAAAACCTTGCAAGATTAACTAATGACAAAGTGGACCTACTGCTTGGAAACAGGCATTGATAAAATTTTGGGTCCCTGGAGATTTAATTACTCAGGTACCGATCACACATTTGTAGTAATGGGACCTTCAGTTACAAAGAAAAACATCCAGCAGAAGAAATTTTGCTAATTCTAGAACTACAACTAAGAAGAACATGTGCTAATTTTATATTTTAACTCAATGTCATAGCATTTTGACTTCACAAGATTGCATTTCAATCCAAGTCAGAGACAAGAAGTTTTCACCACTCAAATCTTTACTCAACCAGATCTTGTTAAATTCAAATTCAAGCCCTATATGAAGTAACATTTAAATACTCAACAGATTGTATTTGATCAATTACCAGGGGCAGGACCAGAGCCCAAAATTTTTGGAAATTCATCTTACAATAATAGATACTCTCCTAAAAGTTCATTGCCCACCCTCCCCCCCCCCCCCCCCCCCGCGGCAGGGCCCCACCAAAAAGAAGAAGAACAAGAAGAAACAACAGCCACAGCGAGGGTGCCACAACCACCTAAAGAAAGAGGGGGAAAATCCAGCACTGCACTTTAAAAGATCTGTTACACCAATCATGCTTCCTAAAACTCCACATCTCTTTTTTATGTATACCAAAGGACAAAATAGAATTTAGTAGCATCCATCTAATCCTATTCAAACCACAACTAAATTATATTAGATTTCCATGTCTTTCTTGATCTAATTAACACTGTAACCAAAAATTCTGACTTCACCTGCTCCAAATTGTTGGCTCCTTAAATTATCAAATTGGACTAACAAAAGACTGCCTCTTTTGTTATATACTCTAGGAATATTAAAGAGAGACTAAAAGCAGGTTTTCCTAACAATAATCAGAGGATAATCAACAAGTCTGAAGAAGAAAAGCGCAGGAACTTGAAGCTGCAACTACGTTTTATTTTTATGTTTGTATCTGCACACCTTTATCCTTGTGAACCCTCATAGTATCATTAGACTGCCTCTCTCCACACTATCCCTTCCTTTCTCCCTCACTAAAGATGGCACCGAGCCTAAGATGCATAAGGTGCATCCATTTAAGCTATGTATATGATTTCATAAGTATCATTAATAATACATTAAGATTTAGAAAGGCATGCCTAAGCAAAATAACATTACACCTTTTCTCGTTTATTTCATGCATCTTTGCAGATGTCTAAATGATGTCATGATATCAAGGCAATATTAAATTTCCCAAATAATGCATAATCCATCTCCCTTGAAGCATTAGATATTTGATTGAAAGGCAATCTTCTTATTAACTGAAATATCAAGGATCATGAAAGCATTTGTACCTTCAGTTCAACAACTTTTCACAATAGTAGTTAGACATGTCTCAAGCCCCGCAAATCATTTGATGGACATAAAAAGAGAATTTCTAAATCATCCTCTTAAGTCACTAATATCTGGTGCCCAAACAAGGGAATCATGGTTAAGCCCCTGTGGCAGGCATGCAATACAAGTAACCTATTCCACTATTCTCTCCATCTTGAGCCACAAAAAATGGAGCATAAGCATAATTTGTGATAAAGAAAAATACCACCTAATTGGAGGAAATTAATAAAGTATTCGCACACAATTTTAAAGAAGAGGCAGCATACTAAATAATGCCAATTATAAGCTCGTGTAGCATGGTTATGTATCAGGGATGGTAAAACAGGGGCTAAGATTAGTGGAAAATAGAATTTTTTTCACATCAATACCAACCCAAGATATAGTCAAGTGACAGTTCCACAAAACGAATCTCAAATATTCTTCTGGGTAAGTTTAACATCTCCTATCTCATGAGATGCATAAGCACTAACAATCATAGGCATAAACTTAAATACATAAAAAAGGGCAAGAAGACCACAATTTGTTTAAGTTCATTGGATCAAGCAGGCAAGAAATATTCAAGAACAGTTTCAACCAGAAAAGGTAATACATTAATCTAAAACATACATAGTGCTAGAAAGATTTACAAGACCAAGAAACTAAGCAATAGAATAACTTAAATGGAGCAGCTGATGAACTAAAACAAAAAGGATGACCAACATCAAAAAGCCTCTCACCTTAGGTAGTAGGGAAAACTTTCAAAGGACACTTGGATATCACTGGCGTTAAGAATCCCTTGTTTCAAACCATCCTTAAAGGCTTGGCATCTAGTGGTGGGCAGGGCTGCTGGGGTATCTAGATCCCTTAGGAGCTCCCTCTGATCCTCAAGCACTTTAAAGACATTACCAGTCAAATCCAGTTCAGCAGCTGAACCTGCAATCATCTTCAGAAGCGGCCTGATCTCATAGTTTGTACCAGAAATCTTTCCAATATCTGCATCAAGTTGAGCATCTGAACCAATTGTATCATGCTGAGTTGTTTCATTGGCACCAAGATCAGTAGATAAAATAACAGCAGCCTTATCACCAGAAGGAGCCTCAGTACTCCCACTATGTTCAGTATTACTCTTCCTAGCATCGCAATTCTTTTCAAGGTCTAAATTACAGCCTTCTGCTGCATCACAAGCAGAAGGCGGGGCAGGCCTTTCTACTCCTTGATGAGAATTCTCTCCAGTAGATGCTCGAGGAGGGACTAAAAGATCTTTCTTATGATTAGATAGAGATGCCAATATTGATGCTCCAGCAACAGCTGAGGCGTCACCAGATCTGGTTTCAAATTGAATCCCTTTAATAGGGGCACCCTGAGCTTCCAAAATGCCATGTGCAGAAGATGAAGCAGGTGTAGTTAATTTTTCATTTGCAAGTGGTTGAAAAATCTGTCAGTAGATTAAGGAACATACTTTTCTAAAGAAGAAAAGGGTAAATATCTCATGACAAAGCACCAGACTGGCACACATGCAACAACAGGTTCACATGCATGCACAAATATATGAAAAAAAGCATAATGTGGCTACATGAAAAGAAGCAACCACAAAAGGATACATAAGCATGTTTCCCGGATGAATTGAAAACAACCTCATCCCCTCCCATGAGAATTGTAGGTGACTTATGCTCAATGATTTTTCCATTAACTTGCACAATGCCTTTTTTTCCTACTATTTCAAGCAAGGCCCCTGGTGGACCGTCACGCTGACAGAAGAATTAAAAACAGGAATGGATTTCATATATAAGTCAGAAACGCAGGCGATAAACTATGGTATGACTTTCAGTTCAAAGCCAATCACCTTCTGACTCTACAAAAGTGAAAAATAATAACGAAGACTATACCTGAAGTTGTTTCAGTTTACAAAGAGTCCTGCTGACAGATGGATCCTTCAATGATAAATTGCAGGTTGGGCTTTGACCAACAGTGAATTGACAACCACAGATAACAAGATGAGGATTCTGGACAGGAGCATCAGACAAGCAACTCAAGTGAATCTCAAAGATAAAGATGGATCCTACTCTTACAAGTACTCATATCATGAAATGGCCAAGATGCATTTTGAAGATAAAAGTATTTTTTTCCTTATCATCAACAGCAAAATTCCTAAAGGAACATGCTTTATCCAGCAAAAATATTTAACATGATAAATAATAGAAAGATGCCAGGAAAACTCACCAGTGCCATATAACTAAAGGTATAAAAAGATGTGTAGAACTCAGTAACATGACATGAATTGAAGAAATAGCAGCCATACGTTATCATTACAATGCAACCAGGACCAACCAACTCTTTGCAAAATATAATGTCAGCACAAGTAACATACATTTTATCAAAAATGAAACCATTTATCATCTTTTGTAAAGACTTTCTCAAGACAAATGCACTGTTTATATACATTAATAATACTATTTTTAATAATCGTTTGTCTGTATGATGCAAGGCACCTTGCAGGTAACCCAAATCATGCTTGCAATAGCAATTTCAACAGTTTTCACACCTCCAGAACACTGTTACATAAATAATAGTCACAACATATGTTTTACAACCTCTATAATGGTGTTGTTAAAAAATATTACTTTCTGATTGTCATTGCTGGTGCTTAAAGGGGAAGGGAAGTTTACACTACACAGGTGGAATGTTAGGTTAAAACAAGAAAATTCATCATTGAAAGTCTAAAAAGAAGCAAAGAATGATAAAACTAAATGCTAACCTTTTAAAAAATATTTTGGGAAAAATTATTGTTATCTATTTTTATTGTTTTTATAGGACTGGCTAAAAAAGTTCGTTTTAGTTTTACAATAAGATCATGACAAGGGTGATTTCAAAGGGCAGCAAGACTTCAAAGTTAGTAAAGGAAACAAGCTCTGAGTAAAAGTTGACACACGACATCTAGTAATATTATATGTAAGACAAGCAACAATATTGATTTAAATAATTACTTTAAATATCAACTACCATATAGAAAGAATGCATTCAAAGTTCTATTTGTCTCCTTAAAACATACTTATATTTTTGTGCAATAGTTTGTTAAAAGAATATCTAATTCAGTCCTCTCTCCACAATGGCTTCATTTCTTGGTTGGCTAAACTATTGTTTTTCCTTGAGATAGTCTCATTTTTCTAGATCATTCAGACAAGATTTGCATGTCCTCCCACCACTAAATCTTAACTAAATTTTACCATCAGTTTTCACTGCTTTCTTTTCTGTTTGTCAGAGATAACATGCCAGTCAACTGGCATAAGCGAGTATCACAAATGGTAGCTTAGCATGTGACTTAATTATTCTTGAATTCTTCAAGCCTAAGAGTATGTATGGAATTCTAGATATTGCTCACTGAACAATTACTGTTGTTTCTTACTCATTCATGATCTAACAGGATACCTGCAGAGACTCCAACACCAGCTTTTGAAGGTTGATAGCATCACAGAACCTAAGCCATGAGGCACTAGCCTATGTTCATGAAGCTTTGGAAAATGTTACATGGACCCTTTGATCATCGGTAAGCCAAATTTCTTTGTCAAACTGATTCAACATAATGCTACAAAGGTCATCCTGCTTTTGCAGGCAGAATTTTTGAGTACCACAGGAAGTTAGTGCCCTAGTTAGAGGCCAACACCAAGCTTATCATTATTCATAAACTAGCATGAGCAAGGCTTTAAATCTCATAAGACAGAGGTGTCTCGATTTTTCCATAGAATGAGATGCCCCACGTCACGCCCCGTCTCGATCCCCAACTCGACCAGACATCTCTATACTTACTCGGGATATTTTTTTTAAAAAAAATTATTTATGAAGCTCTAGTGTTTTATTCTATTTTTAAACATATTTGAATTTAAAAGTTATATTTTTATAATAAATTAAATCTATTTAAAATTGACACTATAATGTATTATGATCGAGACAAGATGGGATAAGACAGCCAAGATTAATCCTGGAATCTCTCTGAGATGAGCCGTCTCGGCCCCGTTTTGCCGAGACTTGGATCACTAAGCATGAGTATGTCTAACACATACAAGAAACAAGAGAATGGCTAATTACAACATCAAGATCCTTTAAAAAAAAAATGCTGGTTAATAGATAGACACTCACTATTGACACTACACTATTGTTTCCCTCCTAAATAGGAGTAAAGAAAAAAAAAATGATGACTAAGTGGGTGTTTTTAGTGATATGTCCACAAAAGGTGGGAGGTGGCTTAACAACCAGCCAGGCAGATATCCACTTGGAATTTGCTTTATTTAATAGTAAAGATAATAAAGCATCTAGACATTCTCCTAGTGATGTCAAATATGTAATCAATTGTTATATGATTGATTTCATACAATCCTCTTATTCCTTCTTTGCAAATACTTGTTAGGAAAGATATGTTTTTTTTTAAAAAAAAAGGAACATTAAAACTGCTAAACTTTTTTAAGAAGGCTGAAAGACTCCTTTTCTTTCACCCCCAATCACATAATTGATATAAATTAACACACTCCACTGCTCTTTTATTGGTCTCCAGGTCCTCGAAGGGGAAAGAATTTAACAAATTAACATCAACAAACCATCAAACCTTTGCACTAATTTCTTGGCCATCATTAAACACCACCATCAACGTGCCATCCTTCCCTACGTTCATGATGTGTCTTGGCTCCTAATGAATAATAATATCGATCTGACACTCCAAATTTGGCCCATAAAACTCCCATGTAGTCAAAAAGGCATTTCAAAACGACAGTTTCACTTTCTCAAACAACAATCGATATTCCTTATATTTTCATTTCCACCTAGCCGAACTCCTAAAAATATTATTCCTCTAATAATTTGACAAATTAGAAAACAAGGCAGTGAATTTATCCTCCTTCCATAAATCTAGCACTGCAAAACACATCTCAAGAAAATATCTTTCCCTTTTGTTTCCCATAATCTTTCAACTTGACTCTCCTCATCTCTCTGTGTTTCAACCAAATCAGTTGCATTGTCATTGAAGTTGAACTTCATTATTGATGTTTGCATTACCTGATTATCAATGTTTGCATTCACGAATCTCCCAAGGGCATTCCTTTTTTTCCTTCTTTTTTGAGTTTTCTTTCACATTCAAAGTTTCAACCTTCTCAAAATTTTTATCAACAGATTATGTTCTCCTTTTACTGCCACATCAAGGCCCAATCAAGCAAAGGAAAAACAAGCATCTCCTTCCACATCCTTAAAATCCATAACAATGATAATGTCCATCTTACACTTACCCAAACAACCAAGAAAAATCACTCTGCATCCTTTGTGACTAGTAAACAATCAATCTTATTCAAGGATCGGTCATATAATTCAACTACATAACTTGTATACTAATAAGTAGTCAATCAACCAAGTCACGGTCTCCAGAGTAATTTAAAGATTTGACACATTTCTCATTTTCTTAGAGACTCAGAAGCACAAACATGGACCAGAGCAAAATTCGATCACAAGAATTACAAACTTATCCAGCATATAGTTCAGAATTCACAGTGACACATCATGGGGGAAGGGAAAAGAAGTATAATTCAAGAATGGGTTTGACGCAATAATACTATGATCCCTTTATCAAACCATCCAACTTCTCTACTAAAAATATGCACAACAGAAAATCTACTTCATAAAGTATGGCCCATCATAATTTCCTCTTAGCATGCCTGCCCAATGGAAAATTCATTTGCCAAATCACAAGCCCCATATACAAGGACAAATCCTACTTGAAATCACCATAAAGCTTGCACATTAAGTAAAAGAGAGAACAAAGTGTTCCATCTTAACCTATCTAACACATGGGAAAGGGGAATCCACCATTCCTAAAGAAAATTTAGATAAATAGTTTCAGATTATCCTTCGGAACAATTTTGTCCTCTACATACAAGCCACCATAGCTCAAACTAAACTAAAAAGATAATTGATGTAACCAAATGGATCATAAACCCTACAATATATGTAAGACCAGAAAAGGGGGAGGGATTGATGTGATAAAGGCACCAGTTCCCATGAGTCAACATGATAAGTAGGAGATATAATGCAAAACAAATAGTTTATTAATGCAAGGTCAAGCAGAAGGGGTCAAAACAAATAGTTTACACATAAATAGTTACACACACATACATATTTATTGGAGGAGATTTAAATGGACATATAAGAAAGTATAATATAGGTTTTAAAAGAATATATCGAGGTTATGAATTTAGAGATAGAAATAACGAGAGAAATGCCATTTTATAGTTTGTGACGGCATATGATTTAATATTAACCAATACATATTTTAAAAAGGACTCTCATTTGATAACTTTTAAAAGCAGATATAATACTAATCAAATAGATTTCTTCCTTACTAGAAAAATTGATCGAGTATTTTGTAAAGATTGTAAGATTATATCGGGTGAGGATCTAACTATACAACATAGATTAATGGTTATGGATCTATGTATTCAACAATGGAGGAGAAAAATTACAAGGTATAAGAATCAAAGAATTAGGTGATGAAATTTGAAAAAAGAGAAACTAATAACTTTTAAAGATAAAGTGATGAAGGAAAGATAATGGAGTATAGATGGAGAGATTAATACCATATTGGAAAAGATGGCTAACAGTATTTAAAAAGTAGCTATAGAGGTATTAAGAGAGTCGAAAGAAAAATGATCATATGATAAGAAAACTTGGTGATAGAAAAAGAAAGTTCAATTAGCACTTAAGATTAAAAGAAAATGTTATAAAAAACTACCTAAATGTAAGAATGGAGAAACATATAAAAACTATAAGATGGTTAAAAAGAAGTTTAAAAAAGGTATGAAAGGCTAAATGTAAGGTCTATGAGAAATTATATCACAAGTCATAAACAAAAGATAGAAAGAAAGACATTTATAGAATTGTAAGAGTAGAAGATAGAAACACTAGAGATATGTTTCAGGTTAAATGCATTAAATATGATGATCAAAAAGTTTTGATTAAGGAGAAAGAGATTAAAGAAAGATGATGAAGCTATTTTAATAAATTATTAAATAAAAATCATGTAAATAATTTAGGATGCTCTATTAGCTCCATTGAGGATAAAGTTATGGTTTATACTCATAAAATTAGGACATCTGAAGTAAATAAGGTTATAAAAAAATAAAAGTAGAAAAAGTTATGGGACCTGATAAGATTCCTTTAGAAGTTTGGAAACGTTGAGGTGATGCTGGAATAAAGTGGATAACAAATTTATATAATAAAATTTTAGAAAATAAAAAGATGTTTAATAAATGAAGAAAGAATATTATAGTATCAATTTATAAGAATAAATGAGATATTCAAAACTGCTCTAATTATCATGGTATCAAACTCATGAATAATACTATCACACTTTAGAAGAGAATAATTGAACACAGGTTGAGATGCACTTCAAAAATATCAAACAATCAATTTGATTTTATGCCAAAAAGTTTAACCATAGAAGTTACTTTTCTCCTTAAGAGGTTAATGGAGATGTATAGAGTAAAGAAACAAAATCTTCATATAATTTTTATTGATTTAGAGAAAGCATATGATAGGGTCTCTAAAAAAATCTTATGGTGCGTGCTACAAAATAAAGAAGTACATGTTAAGCATATTAACATAATAAAAGATATGTATAATAATGCAGTTACTAGTATAAAAACTATTGATCGTAATACTAGCGAATTTTTTATTACAGTAAACTTACATCAGGGATCTACTCTTAATCCCTATCTTTTTTCTTTAATTATAGATAAGCTTACTAGACATATTCATAATGATACTCCATGGTACATGTTATTTGCAGATGATAAAGTACTAGTAAATGAAACTAAGGTTGGAGTTAATCGTAAGTTAGAATTATGGTAAAATCCATTAGAATCTAAAGGTTTTAGGTTAAATAGGATAAAGACAGAATATATAGAATGCAATTTTAATACAATTAGAAATGAAAATGAATGTAGAGTACAAATTGAAGACCATAAAGTTACTAAAAATAATTATTTTCAGTATTTAGAATCGATTATTCATAAATAGAAATTGAGAATAATGTTGTCCACATGATTAAAGCAGATTCAATAAAATGGAGAAGTACAATTGGAATATTATGTGATCGTATAATACCTATCAAGTTGAAGAAAAAGTTTTATAAGACAGCTATAAAACCATCTATACTTTGTGGCACAGAATATTGGACAGTTAGAAAAATATACGTATATAAGATAAATGTAACGAAGAGGAGAATGTTAAGATGGATAAAATAAGAAAAGATCGTAGAATACAAGAAAAGATAAAATAAGAAATAAAACTATTTATAAAAAGATAGAGGTGGCTCCAATCGAGGATAAATTAAGAAAAGAACTTAGATGATTTGGACATGTACAACGTAAACATAAAGATACACATGTGCGAAAAAGAACTTGATACATGTAGAGGAAAAAAAGAGGTACAGATAAATTAAAAATCACATGGTAAAAAGTGATAAAGAAAGACTTAAAATTTTTTGCATCTTACAAAAAAATATGACTCAGAATGTAGCTGAATGGAGAAAAAGGATTCATGTAGCCAACTCCAACTAGTTTGGGATTAAGACTTTGTTGTTGTTGTTGTTGTTGATATAAATACAAAATGAAAATATATTTGATGCTTTAGCATATGTCTAAATTTGTTGTAAGAATACATAACACTAAGCAGCGATATACTTGTTTGAAATTAAGTGGAAATCAATAGAGTCACGTCTACATTTGTTGTAAGTATACATAACACTAAGCGGAGATATGTTTTTTCGAAATTAAATGAAAATCAACGGAATATGAGTGTAAAATGTAAACCCCTCCTTTAAGGAATATGGATGTGAATCAAATATTTCCTCAACCTTTACCTTCTTCAAATGAATATAGACAAATTTGATATAATAATATACTTGTTTCGAAAACATACATAAATAAGTATAATATAACAAATAATGAGATAAATTGGTAAAGAGGCCAAATTCTTTACATGCATGCACACACACACATACATATGTACATGCATGTATCCTTACTCATATAAAACATTCATATCTGGGATCTATATTCGACTCTAGGAAAGAGGCTCTGTATACATTTCTATATTTGGAATAATTAGATGTGCAAGTTCTTTGTGCAGCATGATCATTCACATATTTATATAATGAGACACTCTTCCAGTTTTTTTCTTATCCACACACGTGCATGCGTACGTACAAACATATATATGTACATGAGTGTATGTTATGTAATGTACGCATGCCAAATGTTATGCATAAACCTCTGCACGGTTATGCATTTTATGCATGCATTCATATACAAATTTATATATTTAAATGCATGCATGTATAAAGAGAGATGCACACATTCTTTTCTATCTCTCAATTCGATATGTGGTCAAATTAACACAACCTCTCATCCCACATCAGATGGTTTCATATATTGTCAGAATTGTTAACCATTTTGCTTGGCCTAATAACAGAATAAGGCTATCTAATATATACTTGTCAATATGCAGTGAGCAACATGTAAATGGTAGACTGTAGTTACTTTTTGTTTTATAAACTTAAAACATAAAAGTGACACTATCAAAAAACATTTTTTAATTTCTTAATATGAAGCAAGAATGATAGTGTCTCTTTTATAGAAAAACAGGAGGACTAAATCTGCACTTTTGTGAGCTCAGTCACCTCAAGGCAAAATAAGCTTCCGCCAATCACAAACTATACAAAGCACTTAAATTTTAGATTAATGTAGTTTGAACCATTATTCTTCTTTATAGTAGTATAAAGCATGTTGGGAGCCAAGAACCACATCACTTGTCGTTTGCTCCCTTTAAACAATAAAAATAAAAACAAAATCTGGAATTTGTATGCTACTTAGACCAGTAGATGCAAATAAAAGATGAATTAATCTTTGAAAAAGCTAACAGAAAAGAGAAAAATTGGAAAACAACAAAAACAACCTGTGAACACTGAGACAGCAATTTGGCCCAAGCTGCCTTTGGCTGGGGTTTGGCGACCCGTTTCTTTGGTAGTTCCAAAGCTACCAGCCCCAATTGATCCTTCGCAGTTTGCGCTGAAAATAAAAAAAGAGAGAACTTTGCGAATAAAACACACAAAAAATAATAGAACGAAAACTACCCTCAGGTAGGAGGATAAAAATTAGAAAGAAAAAAAAAAAAAAAACTGCAAGCAAGATAAAAATTAAACCTTGAGTGGGCAATTGCAGCCCGGAACTCTGCCCCATGGCGTCCTCCGCACTCCTCTCCTGCGCCACCGCGGCATCGTCGGCCTCCCTCGGCGGATCGGCGGCGGCGGGCGGATCGGGCGCGACCGGCCGGTCCTCGGCGGGCATCGCCGCCTTCTGGTGCGCCTTCCCGGACGAGCTCGCCTCCGCCTGGAGGAATCCCACGGATCCCGGCCGAAATCGAGCAAAACCCTAGAATCAGATCGAAACCGAGGCAGAGAAACCCCAGAGGAGGGCGAAAAATAAGGGAAATTTGGGATGGAAAGACCGCACCTTTGAGCGCTTCGCGTTGGGGAGAGACGAAGGGGAGGGGGAAGAGAAGGGGCGCTTCGACGACGCCGAGCTCCGCCTCGTCTCGACCATCGTCGACTCCAAAGCCGAGATTTTTTTTTTTTTTTTTTTTTAATCCCCTCTTCCCCTCTTGCGAGCGAGAGGCGATGGAAGAAAAAAAGATGGAGAACGAGAGCGAAGAAGGGGTAGGGCGAGGGGTGAGGGAAAGTCGCCCAAGAGCTTCTGTGGTTTTGTATTTATTACATGGGATACCTCCCTGTAATAAATGTAGGGGTTTTTTTTTTTTTCTTTTCTTTTGGGGACTTGTCCAGGTCCTAACCAAACTTTGTATTTGCCCAACCTTGTCCCTCTTTCATCCAAATAGGTCTGCAAAAGGTTCATATGATATGAATTTTAAATTATATAAAATTATGTGCTAATTTAGAAATATCAAAAGGCTAATAAGTTTAATATTTTTTTAAAAAAATGCTCAAAAATATTATACTCCAATGCTTTCACATTTAATTGTGCTATTATTGCTTCTTTTTTCTTTTTCTTTTTAAGTAAGAATGTTGAGAAATTACATTAATTGTGAATGAATTACAAAAAGAATGATTTAAATAATTTGGATATGTGCAATGTAAATCGAAAGATGCACATGTATGAAGGAGTAATTTGATGCATATAAAAGAAATAAAAGATAAAGATAGATCAAAAATTATTTGGAAAGAAATAATAAAAAATTACTTAAAATTTTTATATCTTATAAAAAATATGACTTTAAATCGAGTAGAATGAAGAAATAAGATTCATATATCTGACCTCAACTATTTTAAAATTAAAGTTCCGCGCCTTTTGTTGTTATTATTGTATATTTTTTTTAGTATAAGAAAAAATATTTTCTTTTCAAGTTTTTTTATTTGTATTTAGCTCAATTGATTGTATAATAGCCATAGGGCTAGTACTCCCTTGTGAACCCCTCTTTTTTTTTTTTTTGGATATATAAGATTTTTAATAGAATAAATTTATGAAGAAAAAATAAGTTTTCCTACTTTCTTGCACCGATTTCAACTTACCATATTGTATATGCATAATTAATATTTAGCCAAAAAAATTTAATATACGAAGGTATTAAATAGGATGAGTCAAGAAGAAATAAGATTAGAAATGTTTAAAAGTATTTCAAACATGCTAGATAATCAAAAAATAATAATAAGTAGTAAAATGGGTCACTTATTATGAATTATGAAATTTCCTCCTTAATATGTCTCATACTTTCTTTATTGTAATTTTTTTTTTTTTTTTTTTGTCTAGCATACAATGGTCACACATTTAATGCTCATGGAATTAAAAAAAAAAAGTAGAAATGCCATTATTTATTTTATGTACCAAACTAGTCATTCGAAGAGACTATAAAGTTTGAAAAATTAAAGACATGGAACAATGGCTATCGTTCATTTTATATTTACAGCCCTTTTTTTCATATTAACTCATGTTTTTCTATAATATGTATCAATCAATCAAAATTTAATAATTGCAAATTTAATGCGCCTTTCAATTAGTATGAAATGAAATAGATAGAGATATTGCAAAGCCATGAGATCATTACCAAATGTTGTTAAATAGTAGTAATTATCTTATACCCGATACTTGTCATTAATATTATTTTTTTGATAGATGATGCATGGGATAATATGTTGCTATATAATAATGAATAGCTGTCTCCTAATATAGCTGATCCCTTAAAATTGTGATAAAGGCAACATCCACTCCAATATCTTTAATAAAACTACTAAAGTTTTTTATCATATATTAAATAGTACCTTTTTTTTGGGTTTAATGGTAGGGTCTTCTCTTGTCCCTCAAATAAAGTAGGATTTTTCTTATTGTTTTATATAAAATTCATAATATTTTATAGAAACTAAATAGATTATCTATCAAAACAAATTTTTGAAGGATAATTGATTTAAACGGTGTTTAGAGATGTTTTTAGGTGTTTATTGATCACGGCAAATGTAGTTGCATAATAGCAACCACTCGTTACTGAAATATTTTATGATTCTCTAGTTTTATTTTTTCATGCTTCTTAGCATTAGTTGCTATTAAGTTTGGCGATTAGTTGTCTCATGTCTAATGTTTTCATAAAATTAATAAATTATAAGAAAATATAAAAATATAATAAGAGTCGCATTTCAGCAGTTGTTCATTGTGTAATAGTTATAAAGCATTTATAAGATTTAGCAACATCAAAGAGTGAAATAGCAAATGATAACAAATAATGAAAAATAATTTACATAAACAACTTTAAATTTGGGATAAAACTTGATGTGTATGGTTAGGGTGGTTGTGTAAATTTCTTAACCATTAAAATATTTAGTTACAGGTAAGAGTTGGAGAGTGGAAAAGGAATAAAAAGAGACTATTTTTTTCTTTAAAGTTTATACACTACTAGGTCATGGATATTTGAGATGGTGGCCATTTTGAATTATTTTAAATAGATATTTTCTTTTATTAATACTTATCATTATGTGAGTTGATATGCTAATAATTAAATAAAACTTAGAATGTAAAATGAAGTCATAAACAATAGATTTATTTGATATTTTTAGGAATTAGATTTTTATTAATAAAAAAGTGGAGCATAGGTAAAGTGATAAATTTTCATGGAAACTAAAATCTAAATTTTAAACCATGTAGGCTTAATTTAGGGGTCTAACAAGTTTTTTTTTTTATTAAGAGGATTGAGTTATTATAAAAGGAAAGTCTTGCACCATTGAGTTCCTCATAACGTGGCCTTTTTTGTAGATTTTTTTTTTAATCCCAAAATATGAAACCATAAATGATGATATATTTTTGGTTGGTTGGCTAAAACATTGAGTTATATAACCTCAGAAGTTAAACGAGAGTTAAATGAAACAAAGGCCCTTATAATTCCACTTATTTTAATTTAATTTACATTCAAATAATAGAATATCAGCCAATTTATTATAAGAATAAAGTAAAAGTTTTAAAAGTTGATAGCATTACTTCTCTATTCTTTATTTCCTTTGAAGTAAATTGTTCTACCATAGGATGTAGTAAATTATTTAAGAGAAAAGTGTTTTTAGGAATAATTAATTTATTCACTTAAGACTAACATGATTTGAAATCAAATGCAACTTTAGTTTTGGAATTGTCTACTTTAGTTTTGGAATCTAACACAATGATTTCATATCCTTATTCATAAAGATAAAAATTGGTATAGAATTTAACTTCCCAAATTAATTTAATTTGAATACAAATGACACAAGATAACTTAAAAGAGGTGTTAAAAAAAAAAGAAGGTTAGAGAGAGAGAGAGAGAGAGAGAGAGAGAAGGTGAGCATCTTATGGTACAAAATATATAAGATATTATGTTTTGGGTGGTAAAATATTCTTAGTGTTTCCCTAAAAAAAATCTAAAACTAAATTCTTGATCAAAGAAAAGATCTTTAGAACTACAATTTTTGGCATACATATATTTAATAGTTAAAATATGGACATACATGAAAGGAAAAAAAAGAAGACATGTAATGATTCACTTATGGTGTTATGAATTGTTAGAGAGCCACTACTATTTAATGCATAAAAAAATTAAGATATGATAATCTTTCTAAGAAAAGAGAATGCCTATAAGTTACTTTTTAGCATGTCAATTAAATATTCAAATTCAAAGCCATGATTATGAGCATAAAAATATTTAGGCAATCAGGCTTACCTAATAAACATCAATCTTACCTAATAAACATCAAGTCCCAAATTATATTTAAATTATAAATTTAGTCATGAAACAAAGAAAGATCTTGAATAAAGCTTATGGTAGTGCAAAATAATAAACATAACATTAAAGCACCAAAATACAATTCAGTAAGTCTTGTTACTTTGTTCTCCTTCTGGGTTTAAGAAAATAACTTTTTAGAGTTGAGAGGAGCTAGCACTTGTATATATTAATTGTCAAATATTGTATTGCCTAAAAAGTTTGCTTCTTCTTGTATATTTTTTTAATATAACTTTTTGAACTTTTACTTATATCTAATTAGAATTTGAGATAATGAAAATTTCCAAAGATGATGTTTTAGATGGCTATTAGTCTGAAATCTTTTGATAGCCTATGATTATCTTATATGTAACTACTAAATGTGGATTTTAATTTCAATATCTATATCTTAGATTTAAGTTCCTATTGTAGCTTTAAAAAAGACTAAATTGAGTTTGATGAAAAAAGAAACTTTATAAACAATATCCAAAGAAATCATCAGTGAAGCTAAATTACTCCAATACTATTGGCTTAGGTATCATTTTATATCACTTTCATTTTTTCTATTTTTAAAATTATGATTATAACGTCAGAAATGATAATAATAGTAGAAGTGAAAATGCCGATGGTGTTGGTGATAAAGGTCATAATAGTATGACGAAGGTGGCGATGATGATATCGATAATAAAAAGGGTGTAAGGGTGCTAGCTATGCAGTAGAGATAGTGATGTTAACAACAATAATACCGCAAATAATAACGATAGTAATGGTGGAGTGTCAATGATATCAAAACACAAGATTTTTGTTTTTGAATATATTCAAACAAAGATTTCTCACTTTCACTTTCTTTAAAAATAATGAAATTGATTTTAAATAATAATAATAATAATAACACCTAACATGATTTTTATCTTGGTTTCTATGCTTTTATTTTTCAAAAATAAAAATAAGTGACATAAGTGATGTCTCAAAAAAGGGCCTCAACTTCAAATTTGTTGTAATATTTCTTTTTTTTTCTTCTTTTCTTTTTCTAGAAAGCTCTTAAATATGTATGTAATGTGAAATGGTTTGATAAATTATATCTGATATCTACCTTTATTCTGAGTGTTTTATTATTTTTTAGATTGAATAAGTAGCTTACAAATTAGTGATAATTATTCATATAAAATTTATGATTTAATATTAGGTACATGAGTCCAATATAAAACTAGGTTGGGAGCCAGTCTGCTAGATAGGTGGGTTTCCTACTGCGAACTTGTTAAATTTTAGAGTTAAGGAAGAGTGTTAACGATGAGATGATGGGAGAATAAAAGAAATTGAGGTGAGCGTAGGTATGCCATATATTAAAACAATGGTTTTGAATTTGAAAATTATTCTATGATCTTCTTGTCCATCATTTTTTTAATGCCCTTCCATCTCTCTTGAAATATATAATTAGTTCTTATTTAAATAAATTCTGCTATTTCTGGAAAAGTCAAAATCATAAAAACTCACTATTTTAAGGATGAGAATATAAGGAAATAAAAAGAGAGAAGAAAAAAAACCCTCTATTCTCTTTAAAAATTATACATTATATAATTTAAAATCTTACAGTTATTTTCCTTTTTAAACATATATTGCATATATGAAGGTGAAGATGGGACAAACCTAGGCCCCAGAAAAGAAAGATCCAAAAGACTTATAACACCTAATATTCTAATAAAAAGTGCACCTGAGTGTAAGGTGGCAATTTTTGGAGAAATTATCATGCACTCAAGATCATACCTTCCATCCAAAATATCTGGCCACCTAGAAAAGTTGCCCTCTTTCCAGTTCAAATAAAGAGTGGAGAATTAGAATCAAACTTTTCCTCCAGCAGCTCATGCAAAATGAAGTTTACTTCAGCAAGGATTTCAGCCAAAAAAAAAGAAGAAGAAGGTATATGTTATGCCACTAGAAACAAGGAAAGAAGAAGAAGCCGGCACAGTAATCTGATACTGTGGCCATTCCAAGAAAGCATCATCTGCTCCACAATATCACATCAAACAAACTTTTCCCATCAAGCATAGCAAATTATTGGCCATTCCATTTATGGGAAGGGAATCTATGCTGCATGTAAGCAGATAAAGTTGGCATGTTTCACTTTCCCTTGTGCAACTGGGTCACACAGTCTTGATGACTTACAAGGGTGACCTTATTCAATGACTCCAAAGGTTATGAACACCTGATGTCGGCCCCTTTCCTTGACCTTTACTAAAAAACTGAGGCAAAGCAACAGCTCAAATAGCCCCCTAAAAATTCTTATTATTATGGCTATCTTTACTGTTGTGCAGTCCACCTAACTATTTATTATTATGTTGCCCATTCAAATATAATGACTGTCGCCTAAAACTACGGATGACCTTTGATGGATGCAAGGGTTGCCAAAGTTTATGCATCACATAATAACATATTTCAATAAGATAACAGCAACCATATGACACAAATACACATACATGTATCTATGCATGTGCATGTATATGTACATACTATGCTATTAATCTGGCAAAGCAATGGATGGCTCACAAATTATTGTATACAACTTTAAAAAAAAAAAAAAATGATCTCATGCTCTTATAAGGATCATGCCATGTCCATTTGACCTAGCTTGACATGTAGGAATGAGGTGAAGTCTTTCAAGTAAAAGACCATCCTAGTCTTTTGCATACACATGATCACTATATCATACATACTTCAAGACATGTGATGAGTTTTCTCAAAGCATGATCAAGGAGGTCATGTATGCATGAAAAATTATGAGGGTCATTTGTGTGATGGATCTAATCCGGTCCCAACTTGTTAAGACTTAAATGAGCTATTGAGTAAAAATAGTTATGTGATTCTTGTCAATACGAATTGGGACTTTATATCCCACCTTGTCATAGTACATGGGTCTAAAAATTTTTTAATGAAGATCCTCTGAATCTGTTCATAAAGTTGGATAATATTTGAAAGAAATTAATTAATCCACTTCATGTAATTGATGATTGGTGTGCATATTCCGAACGAACGGGATCGTCATCCATCTCGAATATGGATTGCTATTCCTCATCCATAGTCCATGCTTATTTGGCAAGTAATAATCTTTTTTTTATTTTTTAACTATATTATGACCATCCATGTATGAAATATTACGGCACTCTATGGTACAAAGCTTACACTGTGGTCCAGAGAGGATCTAGATCCTAGGCAAGGAGAAATGCATGAGGAATTTATTCTACACAACCCTAACATAACACAGCCTCAAAGAAAAGATAAGGATGGTGGTTATATGATTTATAAATGTGGGGCCTCATCAACCATAAAGCCATGTGAATCTGCTATCCACCTCAAGGTAGCACCTTGAGGCTATGGAATGTGATGGGTTAAAGTAGTTTGAAATGGAGAAGCCATTGGACTGGGATGAACACTGACTTCTGGAGCACATGACAGGATTTTTGCAGGAGGGATTCCATTCATATATTTGGGATAAGGCAGGGAAATAACTGAGGCAAGTGTGAACTAAGGGACCCACTTGGTGTCACAGCCCTAAAGTCCAGATGGATGAATTGATTGGTAGACTCAAAAGAGCCATGAGATGAGTTTGAATTCCACACAAGCATGTCTGTAGAGATTATGGATAATGGCATTTTTTTTTAAAGAAAGAAAAAGCTTTTACTCATTAAGAGTATTTGAATGATGTGATGATGCTGACAACTCATGTCATGACCATTAGCTTCTTGTCCATATATATGGAGAAAGGATGCATCTCATGCTTGCCATTTGGCTTCTATTACTGTATGGGTGAAAACTGAGGTCATAAGCTGTCAAATATGTTACCACGACCAGGGAGTCGCAATTCAGAAAAGTTGGTGAGCTGTGAAGTTATCCAAAACTTTTACCTTCAATTTTCAATAGATTAACTATCAAGATTTTTTCATTAATTATTCTTTCACTTCCATCATTTATATACCAATCATTAATAAACTTTCGCTTTATTTAGTTGCAGATAGAATCATTTCGAAATAAAGCTAAACCAAGGAATAAAAAAATAGTAGCAAATGGAGGAATATTGAGGAATAATTCTATTAATTTTACCATTTTATTCTTTTTGATTTGGAGGAATAAGTGATTAGAAAAAATTATTTTTTAAAAAAGTCCCCGTTTCTATTTTTCCATCCCAACAAAAAATTGTAATGCCTTGCAAAATAGGATAAATAAATTTTAAAAAATTGTTTATTTGTCTACTATTTATTCTAATTTATCTAGCAACTTATATATATATATATATATATATAAATTTACATATACCTGTAGCTAGACCAAGATATGGAGGAGTATGAGGCCACCTTATAGTATGAACTTCTCATCAACAAATATATGAAATCATTTGTTAAGTTTCATATACAGGGACCATCATCATCATCATCATCATCAAGTCTTGCTCATCTACTTAGCATTTTCTGTTTCGATAGGATTAGGCCATCATAGCCCCTTGAATTGATGAGGTAAGTCCTTAAAGATAAAACCATGTGGATGTGACTTGATCTTCATCCTTATGACCATGGTTCCTTATGCTTTTATATTCACTTTTCGATAACTTAAGCATGCATTTCTTACCATAGATCCAATATAAAAACAATGCAGTGACATGTTTTTAGCTGAGAAAATCCATTTTACATTATGAATTCACCTTAATTTTGAGTAGGTCGTGGCACAAGTCCTATTGACCTTCCAAGGCTTGCTTTCCTTTGATTGCATTGTTGTTTAATTTCATACAATAATAAATATAACCTGGGTTTTATTGGATAATGGCCGACACGGTTGGTATGCGACGCTTTCCTACGACATCCATAAAGGAAATTTAGGAGACATGACAAGCTCTCTCTTTTTTTTTTTTTTGGCAATCTGGATGGGTTCTAGCAAAACACTTTTAACTGCAAAGCTTCAGGCCAAGCAAAACTTTAAAATGTTTATACCATAAAACTCCATTTTATGGAGAAACCCATCAAGTAATATATATCATTTGACCCAAAGGGTGTGTTTGGTATTGAGGCAAAAGAGAATGAAAAGTTAAATCCAACAATTTTTTACCTCCTTTGAAGGTGTTTAGTACGGCATTAAATTTTTTTTTTACAGAGACAATTTTCTTTTTCTCTTTATCTTTCAAATTGTTATTTTTTAGAAAGATAATTCCCACCCCCACTACCCCCACCTTTCAAATTATTAACCTAGAAGTAGGTTAACAAGGATTAAAAGCAAAAATTATTCAAAAGATAAAAAATGACTAAAACATTGAAACTAACAAGATATTAAATAATTTTACCATCCATAAACACTGTTAATAAGAAATTTTTACGTTCTTAAAATTTAAACTAAAAATTATTACCTCTATAATTTTTTACCCTTACTTTTTTAACCCTATGCCAAATGTATCCAAAGGATGGATAAACTGAAATAATAAACAAGACAAGTTCCTCCCTCCATTAAATTGGCCAACCTCTTAAAATTATTTAATCATTGCGTAGGAGTTAATCAACATTAGATTGAACCATAGTTTCAATAAGAATATCACCACTTATATCCAATATCCTTGCTTCAAATTTGTCACAAAGTACTCTAAGAAATGCTATCGAGTATTATGGAAGTAGAGATTTAAATTTAATTTCCTTATCAACCAAAAGAGGATTTAAAATTTCAAGGCACTAATTATCCAACATCTAATTATCGCCTAACAGTAATGCCACAGCCGTGACCTGTCACAGCAATTCAAATAAAGCATACAAGCATTAGGTATGAACAATGTTACAAATTACAGAGAATGGTTACTTACCGTGTTATAGTAACATATTACGGCATTTAATGGTTTGCATCAATAAATTTTACATCCTAACATTAGATAAGTAAATATAATAAAATGAATAAACACTACTGCAACTGTGAGATAGTTGCAATGCAAACAACATAACACCACTCTTATGTTCACAACTCAGGCTTAATGACTATTATGAACAGCCCTTGCATGGAAAAAATTTAAGCTATAGCCAGTAGGAGGCCGGAACAGTCAAGCTCTATAGCCAGTAGGAGGCCGGAACAGTCAAGCTCAGAGAGAGAGAGAGAGAGAGAGAGAGAGAGAGAGAGAGGTTTACCTGCCCTCTGGGTCTGAATTGACGCTTTCAGACCCTCTCCGGTGGATTAACAAAGAGCATACATTGACCTTTGAATGGGCCACATGTTTAGCATGTTATGCTTTTGTAAGCTATGGCTCCCCTTTCTTTGCCAATTTATTAATCCATTTCAGTCCACATCCACCAATAATTGGAGCGAGACCCATCCTGTAGAAAATATTAAACAAAGGAGGATGGCGCAAATTAGCCGTGCTGTTGGACAACCATCAGTGTTACATGCCGACATAACCAAATGGAAGTGGAAAAGATTGGAGATCAGCTCATGTTGGATTAGGACAAAATGGCTGGTGGAAGAGTCATTTGATGTCCACACTTCACGGGAGACATCCATAACCGTTGACAAGTCAAAGTTGGAACCAGTCTAACTTCATCCAAAACAGACTTTTCTTCTTGTTAATGTGTGCGTGTGTGTGAATGTGAATGAGAGAGAATGAGTTCTTGTTCTTGGAATTTAAGTGTGTGTGTGTGTGTGTGTGTGTGTGAGAGAGAGAGAGAGAGAGAGAGAGAGAGAGAGAGTGAATGTGAATGAGAGAGAATGAGTCCTTGTTCTTGGAATTTAAGAAAGGCCATATTCGTTCGATCTCCTAGCATTCCAAAAACAAATGAAAGATTTACAAAAGGACAAGGAGACCATTTCCTCTTGGATAGGTTAGCTGCTGTCAGACTATGCTTCTCCAGGGCAGCAGATTTCCATATTTCAGATACACCAGCTACACAAACGCTACCAAAATTTCAAAATTTAAAAACCCATAACAGTGAAGCATCCTGATTTTGTCCATCCCCAGCTAATTCTCTCCTGATTAATGGAAAGCAATAACAAGCTAAGAATTTCCATCAACTCCCAACAATCTAAGGTAAGTTCATTAGATATTGTCCTTCTAAACTTTGAAGTTTCGTTGACACCATGAGCTTCTAAAGCACACTGAGAAGAGACCAAGATATCATAATCCAAAAGCTATCCTTCACTTTCAAAATCCTTTTCCAAGATGCAGTGCTTTAAAAGTATCTAAAGGTGTAACAACTTGAGACATCGACTATAAAAGCTAACCAAGAAAGTGATATTTTAGTTACTTGGTTTAACATAAGTATCTAAAATCTACCACAAACACAACCAACATGGGACTAAACAAATATTAGGATGGGCTCACACAAAAATCCTCTATTTTTTTTATAATTAAAACAACAGCCAGTTTTCTCTAGAAAAAACTTCTAATCATGGAGGCTGAAACTCCCAATCATAAAGCAGCCTCCACCTTTATCTCTCCCATTAAAGCCAACAAAATTGAAGGAGGTTTTTTTTTTAAAAAAAATAACTTTTTACATTCAAACCTCTCATTACCAGTAGCACAATCATCTTACCTAGGAAAATTCTAATCTTGTTAATTCTCTTGATGACGCAGTTAGGCGCTAAGAAAGAAATTTTATAAACTAGTAAATTAGACAAGAGAGAACCAATCAAAGTTAATCTGCCTACCAAATACAATAGTTTTTCCATCCAGCTAACATGTTATCCAATTTATTAAATCAGTAGCGACAAATCTTCCTTCTGTAAAGCATGTCAGGTCTCAATGATAAACACAAGTATTCAATTAGAAAGCAGTACTGTTCTGACTAAAAATTCAGCAAAGCAGCCAACCATCCACCTTATCTCAGCGTCATCTCCAGAATAGATAAGTTAGGTCTTGTCAAAGTTAAACTTCGAGCGTGAGTGAGGCCTTCAAAATAATATAATGAGACCTTCAAGTCAATCAACTGATTTTCAATAACCTTAGTAAGAATTAAAGTATCATAAGCAAATTATAACAGAGAGGCCCATTCAATAGACTTGTAGGTTGATAACTTGCCACCTTTTTCCACATATTCCTTCTTAGATACCAGAACAACATTGGCAAAGTCCACACAATCCATATCACTATAAATTTCTTCTAATATTACTCACACACCATGTAATTTGAATCTAAGATCTATAATTAAATTTACATAATGAAATTATGAAAATTTTTTGTCAATATTTATTAAGTTTTAATTCCATTAGTTTAATTATATTTCCAACACTTTCTACATTCCTAAAACCCGGAAAATAGTGAACAATGTTACAAATTTGTTGCAAAACTAGAGAAAAGATAGGATAATAAGTACCAAATAAAATATTAGTAGCATTATAAAAACATTCTAAAAATTCCATAACAATAGTACAAGTAGTCCAATGAAAATTTAATATTAGATCAATGGGAAAGTGATCATTAATAAAACTAGTAATAATATCTTTGTATTCAAAATATGATTATAATATTAAATATGTAAAATTTTATTATGTTTTGCATCTAATAAAAATTATTTAAATTTTTTATCATGGGCAATACATAAATTTTTAAAATCTTATTTTCTAGCTTTAAAGACTATATATTTAACTGCATCCTTAATTTTGCTTATATATTTTTCAATAACTTTTAATATCTTGTATAACTAAATTTAAGATGTGATATGCGCATCTTACATGAATAATTTTTCATCTAAGATGGGATGGAAGTGTTATTTGAGAAACTCAATAACAACATTATTATTAGAAACATTATCTAAATTACTTAAAAAATTTATCAAGTATATGGTATTTATGTATTATATGCATGACCGAACCAAAAATGTTGGAGGCATGATGCAGAAGTTCAAATAATTTAAAATTAATAATTCATTTTTATATAACCTAATTGCAATCAATAAAATACACCGTAACTAAATATAAGATAACTCAAAATTATTATTTTAGATATCGGAGGTAAGTACTATTCTACTATCAAAATTTTAAAAATAAGAAATCAAGTTTTGTTTATATCCAAAAAATTATCTAAAAGAATCTGATTTAGCAGTATTTCGAATTTTTTTTTTTATATGCAAGATTTAAGACTGTTTTTATATATTTTTCAAAACATGCATTTTTAGTAAAAGAAAAAGGCATTTCAATACAAATAATGACTTTAATAACTATTTTCTATTCACCTCTTAGGAATAAGAAAATATTGATAATCCACATGAATCAAATTTAAGTTGATCCTTGGTGAAATCATTAGTATTTCCATGCTTCTTTCAATGCCAAGCCAAGAGATCGGTTTCCTTTGAAGTGTCGTAGCTATAATTCCTTTTACAAATATGACATACAGCTCAAAATCTTTGCCAATGATCTTCTATTTGCAAAAATGCTTTCCAGCATCAGAGGTCATAGCTTTAACCTTAAATTAAAAGCTCAAGGCAACGATATAGGAGTCGGGAACATTGGTTCTAATCTGTGACTATTGTATATCAAGATGATCCCATGATAAGGAAGCACACGTTCAAACTCCTCCAAATTGAGTTTGAAGTTATAATAGGGTGGGCAAGAGCGAAAACTATTATCACCAGCTGTTATAGAAAATAAAGAGGTCTTAGCCATTGTAGAGAATAGAGCGGTCTTATAGAGAGATTGAGAAAACTTATAAGAAAATTAAAAAAGCTTGTAAGAAAATTAAGAGAGTTTAGAAGAGCTTGTAAGGAAATTAAAAGAGCGAGAACTTAAGAGAATTTAAAAAAGCTTAGGATTTGATGTGAGATGAAAAAAAAGAGTTAGAGGATATTTACGAGGGTTAGAGAACATCTAACATCTAAAACTTTGTAAAGTAGCCGTTTTAGCTCTTATTAGGAAGAATAAAAAGATTTTTTTTAAGAAAATAAACCAAAATACTATTAAAACTAGCTTTTTTTTCCATCGAAAAGGAGCAAAAATGATCAAAACATGTGGTGGGCCATAGGTGGCCTGTTAAGTGTCATGCTAGCTCAACCCACCATGGGTCATGCCATGCAGTCCACATTCTTGGCCATGCCAGCCTGGCCCATCATGGGCTCGCATGCCAGCCCAGCCCAGCCCAGCCCAGCCCAGCCCGTGGGCTGGCAGGGGTGCTACAGCATGCATGCCATTTCTAGCACAGCCCACCGGTCCAGGCCGGGCCTCGTCGCTTTGCTGGCAGCCTGGTCCGTTTACTACCTTTAGAGCCGAGCTTGCCTACAGAAAAACGAACCGTCCAAGAGCCCAAAAGAACGATACCTTGAACTGTCATAATAGACTACGTTTAAACAAGCTTAACACTTTAAAGAAATAGGGGGGAATCTGCACACCTTCTCTGCATCATTGGGCGCTTGACTCTTCAACAACACAGCGCAAAATTCCGCTGGGCCCAATTTGAAAAGCTGAAAGAAGGATCAAACAGAAACTTCACATAAATTTTCATGAAATATACATGGCTCTGCATGAAAATCACATACAAGAAAAAGGAAAGAAAAGCTAAAAAGAATAGTAATGAACAGATTGACACCATTATATCACCCAAATTTTCAACATTCTGAACGCTAAAACCAATCTTGAATCAAAAAAAGGAACTTTTACGGAAAAGTTTCATATATCAAATGCAATGGAAGTATCAACGTCAAAACGAAGGAAAAAGAAAAACGAGAAGACGGAGAGAGAGAGAGGGGGGGGGGCGGCAGAGGGAGACGAGCCGAGCGGAGACGACGGCAAAGGGAGCCGGTGAGAAGTCGTCGACGAAGATAGAAGCGAATTCGTCATTCAAAGAAACCTCCATTTCTCGATCTCCTTTCCATCTCCCCCCGCTGAGCTCGGGGAGATGAGGGCTAGGGTTATGAGGGGAGGGTCTTGCAGGGAGGAAGCGCGAAGGGCGAGGACAAGAGACAGAGATAACCGTCGCCGAGGCTTGCGACCCCGTAAAGCCCGTCTAATTTATGCCGTCAAGAGATTAGGTTTATTAGAAGTCGAGTTATAGAATTTAAAAAAAAAAAGTTTTTTTTTTTTTTTTTCTCGTATAAATCCTCGCATCTATTTCTCATTTTAATCCTTATAAATATCCAAAATAATATATATACACTCATAAATTTATTATTTATATTTACACTTTTGCATACCATTTAAAATATGTGTAATTTATTCTATTAAGTTAAATAACGTATACAGGCATAAAAAAAAAACTATTATAATATGCAAGTAAAAATAATAATAATTAAAAAAATATCTATATAATTTAAATATTTATAAGAATACACACACACACACACAAACTGAAGAATTTAAAATAGCTAAAAAAAATTTTCTTAACCTTTACTATTCTCTTTAGCAAATTATCAATCTATTGTCCCCAAATGTGAGTATAAAAAATTAGTGTGCAAGTAAAATATATACCATGGACACAAAACTTTTATATGAGTCTTATTCATGTTAGCAAATTTGGATTCTCGAATTATAAATGATAACTTTGCAAATGCAGTTGACTTGGTTTTATCCTTCCTATGATAGTAAACTAATAACATCATCTTAGTTAAGGAGGATCATTCTTTTGTTATTATTTGTTTTAAAAATTCTTGTCCAGTTGGTTATAGTTCATTTGAGACTGTTTTCTTTCCCTCATTTTCAAGAACCAAGAAGAAAAAATGGATTGAACATAACAGCATGTAAGACAAAATCTTTTTTTTTTGAAAAAAGGTCTTTCAAAGCTTTAGAATTTTGAAAGACAAAGGTTTGTGTTGTTACTTTATTTCTATCTAGCAAGCTGATGCAACAGAACTTGATCATAGATAGATTTATTAGTTAGTGGTTAATTATGAGAAAAATAATGAAAAATAAATTAGGTGATTGATTTAAAGGGTGAAGTATTCTCTTTAATTGAGTTTTTTTTTTTTTTTTCTGTTTTTCTTGCTAAAGAAAAAGGACTTCAAAGTTAACAAAGTCGAATCATAAAGTAAGAATAACTTTATTTACAAAAGATGGAGATAATAATTTATTTGAATAGAATTAATAATTTTTGAATAAAATTTAACTTTAAGTTAATTCTTTTTAATTTTATTTTACTTTTTAATAAATTTATATTTAATTATTAATTATTATATTTTAACTATAAAATAAATATTAGATACTTGACTTAAATTCAACCACAATCCAATTCAATTCTATCCTGAACCTTAATATTTTAAATTGGATCATAGTAAAACCAAATGCCCCATTGAGCTTAAAATTCCTTCTATAAACCTTATTTGACTCGATCAGTAATTAAATTGGGTCCAGATCTAAAATAAAAACCTAAATATAAAATCATATTGGATTGAAATCAAGCATAATCTGATCCAACCCGACTTGTTGATAGGCCTAAGAGTCGTTGATGAAGTCTTCTTCCAACCAAAAAAAGGGTAAAAATAAAGAAAAATGAAAAATCTTGAAGTCTTCCCTAACAAATATTCAGTCAACATATTCTTAGATATATTAAATTTAGGTTGGTAGCACAAACAAAACTCCAAAAATCCTTGCTAAATAAAAAAAAAAAAATCCAAAACTTCTCGCTGAACAAAACTTTATCCCTAGAATATGATCTCGCATGACCAACTCAACTATGACCAACTCAACTTTGAGAGTTTATAGCTTTAAAAATACTTTTATATTATTCATCTCAAAATAATATTTTAATATTTTTGCTAAATTTTGAGAGTTTATAGCTTTAAAAATACTTTTATATTATTCAACTCAAAATAATATTTTAATATTTTTGCTAAATTACAAAGTGATTTTTAAGATTCTATTTAATAAGATAAAATATCTTTCTAGCATGTCAATACTAATGCAATATGATTTTGACTTCTCCACCATCTATGCTATTAAAGGCCAAACAAGTTGAGCCAACTCCATTATCAAGTTGCTGTTGCTTGAGCTTACCTCAGCATTTTATTGAACTGCTCAAGCTCGAGCTGAAATTATCACATGTTGCTCAAGCTCGAGCTGAAATTATCACATGTTGCTCAATCTTGGCTTTTATTTGCTTTGAACCAAACTTTTATCGAGTTGGGCGAAGCTCTATCTTAGCTTTTATAGTTGTTCACTTTTAGATTTGGTTTGTTCAGGAGCTGAGCTTTAGAAATTATTTGAGCTCGATGTTTTTCCCAAGTTGAGCTCAAAACAACAACACATGAATCTACTAATTAAATGAGTTGCCAATTCCAGCACCTTTATGGTGTTTGAACTTAAAAAACTTTAGTAGTTAAAGTTTCAAGCCCAATAATCTATATCAATCGCGTAACCAAATTTTATTAGTGATCTTAAACAAATTCTACCTCCACCTCTGATTTTATTCCTTTCCCCCTTCAAAACTCATGCACTTCCGTAACTTACGCACATTGTGCAGGTCGAACAGTAATAGAAGAACAAGTGATTATCATAGCGAATAAAATATCTTAATGATATTATGCAAACAATCACATTCCTTCGATTGCATGGATATCAAAAAATTCCAGAATATTACACACTACCTTGAAAATTTTATATTCCACCAAGAAATTTACAACATACTGTTTGGAACTTTGGGTACCAATTATGAAGTGCAAACCATTCTAAAATAACTTCAACTCCTTAACATTTCTAAACTCAATGAGGGGTTTAATTACTCAACAAAGATTATTTTGCTTTACTACCATTTTCTGTTCATCTTGGTAACTATTTCAGCCAGTTTGAAACACAGACAAGAATATCACTCAAAAGAAAAATTAAACATTACTAAAAAGAAATACATATAACCATCACGTAGAGAGAGAGAGAGAGAGAGAGAGAGAGAGAGAGAGAGAGGCAAGAGGGTAGAGTAGCCCCATGGCGAGCCTTTTGTAGTAAATGGCAATGGCAATCAAGGACACTTGGCAACAGAACATTTTACCAATGATCAAAATAATAAGAAATGGACAGCAGAGAAGGCCTGCAACTAAGAAGAATCAACAGCCGATTTGAACCACATCTCTCTTTTATATTTTAACCATAGGCTTCCTTATTGCCTGGATGAAGGAAGAATGAGAAGAAATGGATTCAAATAACAAACCAGGAATTCCTCCTCTCTCTCCCTAAAAGCTGCAACATATGCATCCTTCAGTCTCCCTTTCTACCACACAGAATTATTAAAGCTGATTCAGAAGGATGAAATATAACATCTTATTGGAATCCTTGCAGCACAGGTTGAACAGAAACAAATGGAGAAAAAAGATGCATGTAAAGTATATAATTTTAAGCATGCAAAGGTAAAGAATGCTTTTGATCCAATCAAAATTTACTAGTGAAGAATCTATACTGAAATGTGGACTTTTCTGGAATATCTCATATTTAGCTCTATAAGCAGGTAATGTCAACATGTTATCAAGCAACTAAAACCATATGCTAATTTTCCATGGGCCAGCCTTCAAAACTCTGATCTAATTGAATCTTGAATTTGAAATTTCAAACACCAGATAACTACAAAGTCAGAATGACAGAAGACAGCTGGCTTCTTCAGCTGGGAGGTGCAGGGGCATGAGATTTGGCCAGGCCCACCCATGCAATAATGCCTACTGCAAGAATTACCCATCCAAGCATGTCATACCTCAGATCTTCATTTTTCTTTTTCTTCAATGCCTGTAATAAACATATAAATAACATTTCATGAGGTGCTCGCACAAACTTCAAACCAAAAACTAGAATGCATCTACATGTAATCAACATTACCTTATAATATTCTCTGCTAACAGAAGCAATTATGCATAAGGAGAAAATCAGAATAATCACATAAAACATGGAAAACCTAGCATACCAGATGATATATGATGAAATAATTAGGAATGAAGTTCAACCTGGAATACTAACAAAGCCAATATCAGGCACGCAGCATCCTCGGGAATTACAATATAATTTCATATTAGTTAAAAGAGTCAATTGAGAATACAAATTTCTAGAGAAAGCCAGCTTTAAACATTTGCAATGCAAAAGAACCATTAAGTACATTATAGTCATAAATGATTTTGCAGCATCAAAGCCTTCCTAATAATGGTTAGAAATACATAATTTCCTACAGCAATAATTTTTGTTTAAAAAATGCATTAATTAGTAATAATCATTATATAAGGTGTCTAGCAACAGCATCACTTTATTTTAGTACCATGATGCTGCATTTTGGTAAAGATTTTTTTCCATGCTGGTATAGAAGGGAAGTTGAAAGAGTTCATTGGCTACAAAAAAAGAATAATAAGAAATTTCCAAAAGGGCATACCAGGTGTTTCAGTTTTGACGATATTGTTGGACCTTAGACATAGGAGTTACAATTTTTCCAAGCTTCACTGTGACTTGGATGAAATAAATAATAATATTGGAATCATCTTTACCATGAGGTTATGCGCAAAGAAGCTAAAACTAAAAACAGAACAATCATGAAGACATCAGTAGCACCTCACAAAATCTCAACCTTTTGACTATGCGAGAAAAACCGAAAGGATCTCTTTGAATTTCCAAAATGATACCCAAACCACAGCAGTTTATCCTTGCCCAATGAAAAAGAAACCATTTTAGCCAAACTTAGAAACAATATTTTGAGACTCATAAATCCATTATTTTGATACATAATGCCATTTTTCATAACATACCGAGACACCTTGATACAGAATGGTAGTCAACAGCCACCAAGATGATACATATCAAGGAGAATGCATCTCATGATATATACCTAGAGACTCAGGTATAAAGGACCAGAATGAAAAATGAACCATGATAATTTATTGGGGGTGTATATATTTGTGGGGACATTGGAAGATGAGGCTTTCCTTGTTCATTTCACAGGTTAAGTAATTTGTGCCAAAAAAAGTGGAAAACAACTTTGTTTCCTTTTGACAAACAAACTTATTAAAGGTTATTTTGATTAAGAAACAACCATCTTATTATCAATTTTCACTTCATAATATGCAAAGAAACCAGGGTTTCAATTTTGAGCTTGATCATTGCGAATAAACAAAATATATGGAACCCTAGAGTTGTACTATGTTGAGCAAACCTGGGTTAAATCTTGAAATAATGAATTCAAATTTCAAAGAATGGATGATATATTCTGTGCCCAAACCTATTCCATTAAAGAATCAGAAACTTCAATTTAAGATCTAAATTTTTAATTGTTATGGGAAAGTTAGATTTGGCTTTGTCTACTTGCATATTCTTCAACTTATCTGGAACTAACAGCTTAATGCATTTCCAACTGAGTGGAATATTTTCTGGTCCATCAGCATGCCAGAAAGAATAAATGTGATTAACACAAGAAATGCGGGAAAGAAGTCAAAACACACACACACAACTTCAATGGACGAATATATTCTTCACAAAAAAGACTTTGAAATCACAATGGCCGAGGAATCTCAATAAGATTATTCACAATACGGAGTGAAATGTTTTGGTCTTGAGAAATGCAGGTTAAAAATGGTTTTGGGAAAGGGGGAATGGTTATAAATTTGGCTAAAATGGCAACAACGACGTCAATTGAAGCAGAAAAGAGGAATTTAGAAAAATGTTTCATTTCAGAGAAGACATAGTTCAAAGAACAGATAGAAGCACAGGATACAATTAGTTGACCATGAAGATATTAAGTACGATTCCGTAAACTAAAAATTTGGAGACTCAAAGCAGACGTCACTTGTCAGACATCAACAACTCCATTTTAGGCAATGAATTGTGATCTTTTACAAGAAAGGCACAATCTACAAGACTTAAAAAATAAATAAATAAATAAATAAATTATCTTTGGAATGTTGAGAGCACATCACTGTAATAATATACATTATGGAAGATCCTCTCACATAGAATGGCCCTATGAGTACTACAAGCACAAATATATCAATGCACAATAAAGCTTGAATTCTAACTAATCTGGAAAAAAAAAAATCTATACTGAACTCCTTTCTATCAAATTTCACATGCATGAAATTTTGGAACCCTGACCTATATAAAACAAGAGATTACAAACTCTCCGATTTGTCTCTTACAGTATCTTATGGTGGTCAATGAGATATCCAACTATAGCTCTGATGTTGAAAGACATTTAACAGTCTCCTGAAAGGTCAACAAAGGGAAAACTTTTATGCCTAAGGGCAGACACACAAGCTTATGGTAAACTGGTTTATGCATTCACAGGGCCAAACATGTACCATAAAGCATCTAGCAAATGAGCAGCTACTTAAAGCTCTTGTACCGGTGAAAAACTAGGATATATTCCATTTTTTCTCTATTGTAGGCTTCCAAAGAATATGAAGACAGGATCTAAAAATTTTGATGAGAAAATGATTACCAGTAAAAAGAGACCAGATTATCATTATGTACTGAAATATTCATTACAGCTCTAGCCTACAAAAGTTCTACAATTAGTGACACCCATCTCATTCAACAAATCTAGACTGCAAACAAACTTTGCTAAAACATAATGAAGAATTCTCTAGCACAAACCTTTCCATGGTATGTCTATAATGTAATAAATCATTTTAAAAATCACAAAAAAAGCACTAAAACCATGCCATACATAGAGTTTAAATCAAGGTTCACAATAATGCTTTTAGTACTTGTTATGGTACCAATGTTAATATAGTGTTGGTATAGGTCAGTTTGGCATATAGATACTCTATATGGCTCCATATTGAGTATTGGTTTTGTACTAATATGGTATGATGGTAAGATATGCCTTTTACGGGGTGCTACACACCGCTATGGGGAGCCTTGGTTTAAACAAAGTTTAACAATGAAGGTTGGCCACATGGACATAAATAGGCATGAATGCAAACAAGAAACCAGATCTAGTGTCAGTATTTATAATCTGGGAGACTAAAGGTCACAAACTTTACTGCAAGTTATTTGACTCATTTCATGAATATAAAGCAGATTCAGACAAAAAAAAAAAAAAAAAAACACAAATAAGCAGCTTGTTAGCAATAATAGATTGAAAGTTAATCAACCACACAAAGTTATGAATGTGAAAAATAGAAGGTTAAAGGACAAAAGCACAAGTAAGATAATGAAGCCTACTTGTTGCAATTTATCCAGTCTACCTTTGGCATCATAAGAATTTTACCTTCATGTTTGATGTTGAAGATCCTCCAGCTGCAAATTGCTGGTTATCCATCTGCCTTTGGATCTCTAAATGCAGTTCAGGTGCCTGAGAAAAATAAGCAGAACTTCACATTGTTAATAATAAAGGGTAACTACAGAAGTAAGGTATCATAATGATATTTATAAAACAGAAAAAAAATGAAGCAAGAATTGATAATAAACCTATTGAAATTAATTAACTTTAAAATAAAAAAATGATTATGGCATATTTTCATGAATGGTAGAATACAACAGACTAGAACTCACCACTGATCTGCCATCATAATAACAATATCTACTACTTTTATTGTATCACTGTAAAAAATAGAATCAATGCCTGCTTCCATAATAGCTTACTGTAAGCAGTACATATCGGATTATTGTTACTCCGAATTTTGGCCTTCTTGGACCCGTACAGGAAGTAATTCTCATATTTTATGATATTAGGAATCATCCTCCAATGCTTGATGAGAGAGCAAAAGCTTTTCACTCTTTTTTTTCCTGTGTGTGTGTCTCATTTAGGGTGGTGGGTGCTTTGGCTATCGGGAGGACTCATCCTCCACCAACGTCCCCCAAATCAGCAGAGATTCAAACCATACTATATGTGCATCGATGCAAATAATTGATGTTATGTTGAAGTTGATAATCAGAGAGAATTTCATGAAGATACCTTGCATCATCATTGTCTCAAGCTCCACAAAAATTTCACCAGATTCTTCAGTCAGACACTGCAGACATTGTTTGACACCAATGGGCATCCATAACCCCATTTCCTACTGTTGCATTCTCAGGCAGTTAGAGGTGGTCAACCAAAGTAACCCTGCAAGCAACTCAGAACAATGCCCTGTGGCATGTTCACTTGCAAGATTGCTTCAACATTTCACAACAAGTAGAACTAACTTTGATTGTTCGTCGTCATTGCATGACCTCCCCATACAACCCTCAACTCCTACTGAACCAACCCCATATTTGCGTTGAAACAACTCAAAGGCAAGACCTATCCAATTGATCTTTCCCTATTTGCAAATCCATTTCCTCCAACATCAGGGAAAATCTGAACCTAGTGATAGCTTCAAGAGTCTAAAAAATTTTCATATATTGTGTTACAAGAGCTTATTGCTTAAGTTGACACATAACAGTGATCCACAAATATCATCAGCACACTCATGAGTCAATAGGAACTTCAATGGGATAGACAAATCAAACTAAGTAGTAAGTACACAAATTGATTGAGAATTATAAGTACCAGGATACACACACATATACATATACACACATACATACGTACGTACACATACATGCATGCATGCATACATCCATACATACAGTTTAATGTGAGAAAGTGAAGCATACCTTCAATGACAAATCCAGAGACTTCATATATAGCTCATTTCCTGGATCCTGCAAGAAACCAGATGCCCCATGTCTCAAAAACAATACATACGACCCCACTGGAAACCCATTTCAAGAAAATTACCTCATCCACAGCTTCCTGGAAACACTGAGTTGCCTGGTCGAAATGAGCCTTGGCCATCTCATGATCAGGAGTGCAGAAAGCATGAGAAGTGTGGGCATTACCCAAGAACCAGAGCGTGTCGTGCTTCTTCGGAAGAATAACCAAAGCTTCCTCCAATTTCGAAATAGCATCTAAACATACAGGAAAAAAAAAGAGTTTACGATGATCGAAAGTATATGTAATTTTAACCAATCCACACAATAAAACTGCGGCTATTGATCGGAAACTGGTATCCAAGATCACTGACACCTTTTACAAACTTTATCGAGTCCCCGCCGCTCTGAAACTGTGACAACTCAAGAAGCGCCCCTCCCCACCTCGTGAGATTCTAAACAATAACAAAGAACAATGAACTGTCAAATAAAACCCCTTTTTTTCCGACAGCATTCCATGCAGACAGCTAAGCATCAAGATCTCATCTTCCCGTGGGCATTAGGGTTTACAAGGATTAAAGGACCAGAGAGATTGGAGACAACGTAGGAAAGACGATCGGAGGAGCACTCTACCTCAGCATCTTGCGGGTTCTGGGCGTAGGCCGCCTCGGCGGTCTTGCAGGCGTGCTCGAAGAAGGTGATGCGATCGAAGTCGCTTTGAGGCAACTCCATTGCTTCGATCCCGCTCAAATCTCTCCCTTTTCCTCTCTCTCCCAGGATCAGCACTTCGATCAAAAAGACGGAGAGAAATATAGAGAGGGGGGGCCGGCTTCCGAGAACGTAAAGGATCGAGCCGAAGGCCGGATGCTTCGGGACTCGGCTAGGATTCCTAATCTCGGGGATCTCTTCGATTCTGGATATTTTTTTCGATCCGGAGGATTTCGGGATTTACTCAGCGAAGGAAACTTCGTAAGCCTTACTTATTATTATTATCATTATCTATAATTTATGATTTTTTTTATTATATTAGGTTTTTTTATAAAAATATTAAGATTTTAATTCTATAAATATATATTAATTATAAAATAATAATATTAATTTTTTTATCAAAAATTTAGTTATGATTAATTTGAAGGTTCGATCTCCTTCAAGTGATCATCACCTTAGCAGTTTTTATTAGACTGAACTCAAGAGGTTGCAGGTGGCTGACTGAGTGTAAAGTTGGAGGGCAAAGGACAAAGATGGTGGCTGAGTGTAAAGTTCGAGGGCAAAGATTTGGCCCCACTCTATGAGCGCTTTCGATTAAGTCCAGCTTAATCTAACGTAATAATTTGTTTGATTTGGTTAGTTTTTCTTTCCTTTGCAACGCTTGTTTGCAAATTTCTTTTCCCTCTTGTATTTTCTCTTTTTTTTGTTACAAGAGTCCATAACAATCTAATACCTTTCTTCAACGTTCTTTTCCTATTGATATTCTAATAATGGTGCAAGAGGGTGAAAAATAGAGATATAATGGTGGCTCTTTTTTCCTTTTCCTTATGACATACTCTCTAAGTCATGGAGAGGATTGGAGATGATACTCATAGAGATGAGAGGTGCGTCGTCCAAGCTTTATAACTCTCCTTTTAAATTTGGTGGTGTTTGCCTATATTTACTTACCTTTTAGGACCTTTGGTCGTGTAATTTATTATAAGAAGATTTAAGGTTGAATAATCATAGAGCCAAGCATTTCTAGCATGCATCAATTATCGTTTTAAAGATTTTCTAATATATTGGTATTTTAGAGTAAGAGGAATAAAAGCAGAGGTATTAGGATATTATTTTCCTCCCTTCTTCTTTTAGCATATTTCTTACATATTATGATCTTGGACTCAATGAACAAAAATGAAGTGGCATTTTAGAAAACTATTTTTAAAATTATACTTTATAAGGATCATGAGTATTTTACATCAATATTATATTTTTTTCAATTAAGTTATCTTGCACGTTGTACAATGGCTCTAAAAATAAATTTTGCTAAAATATTATCGGCATTGGGTATAGGATCAACCTTTTCCCCTTTTAAAAGATGATGGAAAGAAGAAGAATTAGCATAATATTGTATTTGGCATGATATCATCAAAAAAATTTGGTTATTTTTAGTTGATGATGATAAGATATGAACCATTTGAGGGATTGTAGCACCTTACTTCAACATATTGACTATGCATAAATCCACTTAATAATTGGCCAAAATTTGTGGTTATAATTTTGACTACTTTTATTAGGTGACAAATTCAATTTAGCTCAACTCCCAAGTTCAAATTCAAGATTATTCTTTGGATTTTAGTTGAATATTAAATTCCTTCAATGTAAACTCATTTTTCCTATCCGGAAACGAGAGGTATTTTAAGATTTTAATATTAAAATATGGCATTGAATTGAATTTTGAGGAGTTAGATATCTTTTACAACCAAAGACATTATTATCTCAACTTTTACCCTAATCTAAGTTCGTATTAATCCAAACTAAAGTCTAGCAATAAACATAATATTATCTCATCTAAAGTAGACATACCAATAGTTTCTTTCATGAATTTGATTATGATCTTACCCTCATGATCCGATAAGAGGTAGAGCAAGTTCAACAAACAATCATTTTAATGATATGAAATAATACTAACTATAATTGAGATCCATAATATGAATGGTAAAGTGCAGGTTCTCATACTTCACGCCACAAGGGACAAGCTATCATATGTCTTTCACTTTGTTTTTATCTCATACTACAAGCAATCAATGAGGGCCCATCATGCTTGAAATGTTAAGCCTCCATGGATCTGATCTAAACTTCTAATATCAATAGGATAAATAAAGAGAGTAGTAGCTGATGATGTACTCCTATATGTTATTATGCATTACTTTAAAAAATATTTAAGATGTCATTCTTTCTTCTTTCCAGTTATCTGACATATATAGGGGGGCTGCCGCCATTTAAGATTAAATCTTAAACCCCTCTGTTAAGAATAGTATTGCTAATTAGCTGACCTAAGTCTATATTTCTCAAAATTTGGTAAATTTATTTACCAATATTGGTGGTAATGTGAATAAAAAGCTTAGTTTGCATAGATTGATCATGCAGTAGTAAATTGGAGGACGAATATATCCACATAGACAAAATATAGTAGCACACTTGATTAATTAGAGAATAGAATTCTATGAATTTAAATTAGATATTTTATTAGGAATTTGTTTCACTATTTTTACTGCACTTAGAGTTATCTATAATAAATAATAAGCTCTAACCTTCGATAAGTTTTGGATGATGGAGAGCAATATATATGTATTGAACTTTGTAAGTATTATTGAAATGAATAATATTGTCACCTTTTAAAAATAAAGTTCATGTTGTCCTAACATTAGAATAAGCAAAGAATATGCATATAGGAGATCTAGCAGGAAAAAGTTGCAAGAGAGAGGAGGCCAGCTCACAGGGTCCGAAAGTGGTGCATGCCCTTCAAAGCCAATTCATTTTCGCCCATTCATTGCGCTCCGTGGGAATTTCTATGCTTCCGTTTCTTACGTTGTTTACTTGCTTGTAGGTAATCCATTTCAACCCATCAAATCAAACCAACCAACTAAAACTAACACTACCTCTAAATAAGGCCAACCATCCATAAACATCCTTTGTTCCCTCTTCTTTAACAACTTTATCCCTCTTTACCCACCTCTATTCCCTTTAAGCAGCCTTGAGCTCTCCAAGGGTGGTGTCATTCCTCGACCTGCCCAACATGGAGGCCTTTGGCCGCTCTCCACCCCTCCTCTTCCTCCTCCTCTTCTTCTTATCTCTTATTCTTCCATCATTGGCCCTCTCCAATGTTGAAGCTGCCTTCATTGCTCATCGCCAACTTCTTGCTCTTCCAGAGAATGGGGACCTCCCTGATGACTTTGAGTTTGATATCAAAATTGGCATCCGTATTGCTAACCCTCGCCTTCGTCGTGCCTACATCGCCCTCCAAGCTTGGAAGAAAGCCATTTACTCTGACCCCCTCAACTTCACTGACAATTGGGTTGGCTCCGAAGTATGCACTTATAATGGCATCTTCTGCTCTCAGGCCCTTGATGATCCAAATGTCACCGTTGTTGCTGGTGTTGATCTCAATGGTGCTGACATTGCTGGTTATCTTCCTGTCGAGCTTGGGCTCCTTGCTGACATTGCCGTCTTTCATATTAATTCCAATCGTTTCTGTGGCATCATCCCCAAGAGCTTCTCTCGCCTCACTCTACTTCATGAGTTTGATATAAGCAATAATCGCTTTGTTGGGCCCTTTCCAATGGTTGTCATTAGTCTACCTAATCTCAAATACCTTGATCTTCGATTTAATGATTTTGAGGGCCCACTCCCATATGAGCTCTTCGACAAGAAGCTTGATGCCATCTTCCTCAATGACAATCGCTTCAGCTCCCACATTCCTGAAAACTTTGGTAACTCAACAGCCTCTGCCATTGTCCTTGCCAACAACAAGCTTGAAGGGTGCATTCCAACTAGTATTGGAAGAATGGGAGCCACTATTAATGAAATAATCTTGATGAATAATAAGTTGGTTGGTTGCTTACCATGGGAGATTGGATTGCTGGGCAATGCAACAGTATTCGATGCTAGTTGGAACTCATTAACCGGAGTGTTGCCTAAGAGCTTTACTGGGTTGATGAAAGTTGAAGAGTTGGATTTTTCACACAACATCCTCACTGGAGTCGTATTCGAGAGTCTTTGTAAACTACCAAACCTTGTTAACTTTACATTCTCATTTAACTTTTTCAAGAGTGAGGCCGAGGAGTGTATGCCGGGGGCAAGGTTAGATGTTCTGTTTGATGACATCAACAACTGCCTTCCAAAGAGACCAAAGCAAAAGTCAGCAAGGATGTGTGCACCAATAGTTAATCGTCCAGTCGATTGTAGCCGATCTAAATGTGGAGCTTCTTCAAGTCCCTCAACGTCATCACCATCTCCAAAGCCAGCGAAGCCATCGCCATCTCCAAAGCCAGCGAAGTCATCGCCATCTCCAAAGCCAATGACACCATCACATCCATCTATTCACTCATCACCTCCACCATCTACTCAATCGCTACCCTCACCATCTCCCCTGAACCCACCTCCACCTCTATTACATTCTTCTCCACCATCACCTTTGTTATTCTCACCACCACCGCCACCACCACCACAGTCCTCGGAGTCACCTAATACACGTGTTCGGTCACCACCGCCACCAACTCAATCTCCTTTATCTCCAACTCCAATTAGCTCACCACCACCACCAATGTATTCCCAGCCTCCTCTAGCCTTTTCACCATCTTCACCTATTGTCCATTCTCCATCTCCTTCAGTCTTTTCATCGCCCCCACCTGTTGTCCATTCTTCACCTCCTCCTTTGAGATCACCACCTCCACAAAGTATCGACTCCTCACCACCTCCATATGTCAACTCACTATCCCCACCAATCATTTTCTCGCCACCACCTCCAACCCACTCACCACCGCCACCACTAGTATCTCCTCCGCCACCGGTACATTCACCCCCACCTCCAACCCACTCACCACCACCGCCACTAGCATCTCCTCCACCACCGGTGCATTCACCCCCTCCTCCAACCCACTCACCACCGCCGCCACTAGCATCTCCTCCACCATCAGTGCATTCACCCCCTCCTCCAATCCACTCACCACCGCCGCCACCAACATCCCCTCCACCACCCGTGCATTCATCCCGACCTCCAACCCACTCACCACCGCCACCATTAGCATCTCCTCCACCATCGATGCATTCACCCCCACCTCCAATCCACTCACCACCACTACCACTAGCATCTCCTCCACCACCGGTGCATTCACCCCCACCTCCAACCCACTCACCACCACCGCCTCACGCATCTCCTTTGCCACTAATACATTCACCCCCACCTCCAACCCACTCACCACCGCTACCACTAGCATCCCCTTCACCACAAGTACATTCACCTTCACCTCCAGCCCACTCACCACTGCCATCACTAGCATCCCCTCCACCACAAGTACATTCACCTTCATCTTCAACTTACTCACCACCGCTACCAGCATCTCTTTCACCACCGGTGATGCATTCACCCCCACAGCCAATGCACTCACCTTCACCACAAGTTGCTTCTCCATCTCCACTTGTCTTCTCACCACCCCCACCATCACCAATTTCATCTCCACCACCTCAAGATGACTTCATCCTTCCACCGGTTGGTGGAGCAAGCTATGCATCGCCACCTCCACCCATCTATCCGGGTTATAATTAAATTTAATTAGGCCTCTACTCTTTGAGAACAATTACTCTTTAGCCAATCATTTGGAGAAATCCATTACAATTTCTCATGCTATAAAGAAGTATATAGAATCGTGCAAAAGAGAGAACAAAAAGAGGCAACAACTTGTAAATTTATTTTACTTTCATTCAAAGGAATCTTATTCAGATGTTCATTTATATTCTCAAAATATGTGTGATTGTGAATTTTATTAATTTTTTAAAAAGAGGCCCCTTTTTTTTAGGTATTATCCCTTATTGATTAGTTTAGATAACCCTTGTTTGGTCAATTGTGCATGCCTAGAGTGTTTTTTAAATAATAGATTGATGAGAGCAAGAGTAATTTTTAGGGTCATCACTGAAAGTAACCATGGGAAGAGAAGCAAACAGAATAAGGCACGCTCTTTGGTCATGTGTAAGATAAGATAATTAAACAAAACCATTTTTCTAGAATTGTGGCAAAGACTCTATTTACATCGAAAGCATCAAATGCCATCTAACACCTAGTTAGTGGGGTTTTGCATGCCAACTGATGCATCGAAAATCGAAGTCCTTAAGAGTTATAACTTGTCTTGGGAACTTTTGGTTGAATGTGCATTGACATTGAACATCAATCCAACCATAATGAAAGACTCCAAAATGATTGTCATCAATTAAATGCAATAGTCTATTTCATATCCTTTCGGGACCATGCGATCCTTCACGTGACAAGCCTTGAATTGAAGCCTTCACTATAACCTTCCTCAAGGCAAACAAGGAAGTTCATGATCAAATCTCTTATGATGGGAAGAGATCCACATAAGATTATCTTTGTCTGTTCTAGCCAACATACTAGTTCGAAGTTCATTGTACATATCATCAAACAGAAGTAACTTTTGCCAACAATTAGCTCTTTGAAGAATAAAATGCAACTTATGGGCTATCATCTCATGGAAGGCAATTATATATTTACTACATTAAGTTGAGAATTTACAACTCAACAAATAAAGGCAAGATTTGTCAAATTCCAAAGACAAGTTGTTTCAAGAACCTTTCCTTTTAGACCCTTGCATCATTCTATTTCAAAGTTATGTTCATTTTTATTGGACAATGATCATAACTTCCAGCTCCATGAGTAAAACATGGATAGGCCAGAAAGAACTTCCAAAAGCAAGAGAATTAAAATATTTTCCTCTTAGGGGTAAGAAGAAAGAGTTTTCTCTCGTTGATCTAGATAATCACCACTCATAATTTGGTCAAGATAACTCCAATACATCTCAATAAATAACTAATCATTTGAGTATAATTTATCATATACCATGGGATGGTGGATCCAACAACAATGTTTTAGCTTGACTTGTACTTAATTTTTTTTCTAGATCATATGTCCAAATCATACAAGAGTGCAACTCATGCACCAACCAATCACATAACATGATCACCACCATGCATGCATGATCCATAACCGACCAATTATCACATTTGATTGAAAATTGAAGGATTTATATTAGGTTTTGATGAAATGCAACACTCACTATATTCAATTTCTATTGCTCCAGAATCTCTACTATCATGCAGCAAGGTTTGCAAAAGTGATTAAAACTTAGAAATTGGTCTTCAGAAGATATAATAATTTCTTTCTCATCCAAATGAGAAATTGAATCCAATAATTATGCCAGGATTGTAATTCTTAATATTTTTGCCATCATATTTAAATATGTAAACTTCGAAATAATATCGATGGTTCTAGCTATTTTCTTTCAATAAATACCATGATAATCTTTACTAACTGGACACAGAAGGACCTTCTCTGCTAATGAAGTGTCTATTAGGTTATTTGGCACTGTAGTCCAGCTTAATCTAGACAGCATCCTAATCTACTTTTACTTTTTGTAAGGTTAAGCTTTAAGTTGACATGGATTCAATTTTGTGGAGGTACATGCCCACCCTAATCAAAACACTAGCCTAGATTATGGATCTATGTCATTGTCAACATGGTTACATATGATAAAATAACCATACAAAATAAATAAATTAAGAGTGATGGACTCCTCAATCTTTAGATATTGGCTAGGCTGACCTTAATTTGTACAATATAAGTTGCCCAAGTACCCTTAACAAAGGAAAAGTAGAAATACTAATACATTTTAAGCAACAAAGAAAACTATGCATAAAAGAGCCAACAAAGAGGGCACAAAGCCAAGCTTCAGACGAGCTTATGGTTAAAGACCGCAGGGAAGGAGACCTAAGCAAGGCATGACTTGATGAGGTCGTCGGCGATCGAAATCACTCAATGGAAGCTCCGTGAGCAAGCGAAGAGGGTGGTGCAAACCATCAGGCCCACCCTGGTGGCGCCGAGCCAGACAACTAACGGGCCCCAGGCCAGGCCCAATAGGAACTGGGCTAGGAAGAGGGGCAGGGTGGTGGGAGCCACCCTCAGCCCACACAACTAGGTGGAGAAGCCCATAAGGCAGGAGGAAGGCCACGCTAGGCTAGCTGGTGCCAAAAGTGCTTCCAAAGAGCTTAGATGCCCCAAATTTAGTACTATATTAAATGAAAAAAAAAAATCCTAAATTTAGTACTATATTAAATAAAAAAAAAAGTGTTATATACTTCCACTTACTTGCTATCATTTGTAACGCGCTGAAACCATATGACCGAAAAACTCAAGTGAAAGTTAATAAACTCAAGTGAAAGTTAATAGGTAGCAAGTGGACTTGAGTTAAATTTGGGATATCACAATCTTCCATCCTTATAATGCGACGTCCTCATCGTCGCACGTTACAAGAGCCGAGTCGTTACAAAATCTGTCCCTACAAGAGCCGAGTCGTTACAAAATCTGTCCCGAGTCGGATCGAGCCGAGTTATTAGTGCTGCAAGGGAGTCCTCATCGTCGCACGCTACAAGAGCCGAGTCGTTACAAAATCTGTCCCGAGTCGGATCGAGCCGAGTTATTAGTGCTGCAAGGGTGACTCCACATCATGGCGAAACTCTACCAACATCATGGCGAAACTCTACCATCGTCCCATGTAGTTCTTTCTTCGTGCCCGAGTCGAGTCATTAGTGCTGCAAGGGTGACTCCACATCATGGGGCGAAACTCTACCATCGTTCCATGTAGTTCTTTCTTCGTGCCCATTAACTTCCGCGTCCCATGTAGTTCTTTCTTCGTGTTCATTAACTTCCGCACACTCGGATCGACTTTGATACCAGTTGTAACGACTTCGGATCGACTTTGATACCAGTTGTAACGTTCCAAGCCTATGAGAAAAAGATTACCCATGAGACGAAAAAGCCATATGTTTTGTGCAAGAAAATATTTTATGCTTAAATTTAAGTTTGGGACCAGCAGATGGGCCCGTTATAACTTTTATTTAAGTTTTTAGGATACATAGTTTTAATCCGTTAAAAATTTATAAAATCAGCAAATAAGTCCGCTAAAATTAATAAAATCAACGAGCGAGCTTGATGCCTTTACACTTTGAGATTGAGATGGCAACGGTCATGGCCAGCTTTGAGGCCTTTCAATTATTGATGGCGCTGGAGGAAGGCATGGCGGCGGCGGCGGCGGCGGCGGCGGCTTCACCTTTGGGCTAGTGTTTCAGGCCTTGGGAGGCCATGGGACGGTAGGTGAGGAGAGCAGGGGAGAAGCGGAGGAAAAGGTCAGAAGGGCCGACGTGCGAAGAATGGAATTGTGGGGGCCGGGGGAGGGGTGTCACGTGTGGGAGTGATCGCCAGCGAGGCATTGATGGATTTGGTCCGAGTCTCCAAGATAGTGCTGGGGACCAGGCGAATACAATATAGCCTTGGAGCTAATCTTATCTTGTTGCCTGGTGGGTTCTTTCTTTGTGTTTTTGAGTTATTTACGCTGGTGAGAAATGAACCGGTTTCACCTTTGACCGTTTTTACGTTTTAAAAACAAAACAAAAAAAAATTTCAAATTTCAAAAATAAAAAGAAGCGCTCGTCGTTTCAAGTTTTAAAAGTAAAAAGAAACGTCCGCTCATCAGCGCCGAGCGTTTCGCTCGTGAGCTGGCGCGCTCCAAGGGCGAGTGTTTAGAAATGTTTCAAATAACTAAAACTTTTATCATTCTACCACGTAATAACGGTTATAGGATTTTTAGAATTATAAAAGAACTAAGCCGTTAAGAATTAGGCTCAAAGATTAAGAGTCATGCGTAATTAAATTCTAAATTCATTTTTTTTATCCTCTCTTGTTGAGATCCAAACTTTTAAGATTATATTAAGTAGAAAATCTGTTTTAAAATTTGAACTTTCTAATAATGTATTAAGAAAAAAAAAATTTATATCTTAAAATTTTATTTAAAAAATTATTTATTTACTTATCATTATTTTTTTATTTTAAATAATTAAAAGAGTTGTAGGACGTACATTTTTACGCACTCGTACTTTTAGAATCAAATCATTGTTATATTTTGGGATGAATTGTTTAAAACTTGAACGAAGATTAGAATAATGTTTAACAAGCTCAAAAATGGTTCTTAATTTTTTTTTTTTTTTTGCATTTAATTTTAAATTTATTATATTTTTAATTTTTAATAAATTTTAGGTAATTTATTTCGAACATTGCCGTGTAACCATGGGTCGCTGAGTTGTCCTACCAATGGCCATCACTCTTTTGGGGAATCCAAGGGGCTACATCTCTATCTATCTTTTCAGATAACGCCATCTCTTGAAAGGACCACAGATCCAAAAGATTAAACTAACTGTCTGCCACCATCTTCTGAACTCTTCTGCCGTGGATTGGTGATCTTAAGTAGCGTCTCTAGGATAGCCTAGGAAAATCTTAGCCATCTCAGTTTCGTTCAGGTCTAAACTAGAACACTAGTAACAAAATTATACTGACTGTGCCCCGTGTTCTAGAATATAAATTTAAAAATAACAGCTCATTGGTAGAATGGTGAATAGTGTCTTAGAGTAAATAATATCAATTCTTTTGTTATTCACTCTTATATTCCATTATAAAGAAAAATTTAATATTTTATAAGATGACTCTTCAGTGCTCGTTTAATATTTTTTAAGAATTTTTTTTTAAAAAAAGTTTTTTCAAGATTTAATTTCCTAAGAAAAGTTTTATCGAGAAAAATAAATTTTACTATGCTGAGTTGACAAAATATTTGTATAAAAAAAATAACTTTAGAAATATTTTTTTGTATTTGATCCGGAATGATTTTATATGAAAAAAATGCTAATTTGATCATAATGCCCTTAGAATAAAGATTGCGTGAAAATTAACATAATATAACATAATATACTATTATATTATACGGGGTCTTTTTTTTTATCTTTAAATCTATACGGATCTCGAAGTAATCCCGTCTTTTTTCTATTTTTTTCATCTTTAAAATCTATAAATTAAGTAGATTCCTGAACTAAACTGATTTATATTCGAATATAGTCAGGTCTACCTCATGCTATATTATATTATACTATATGATAATATCATATTATATATTATATTATGTATATAATATTATAATATAGTATCAATTTATATATTATAATATAAGATATTATTTAATTTATTATAATTTTTTTAATGGGATGGGAAAAGATAAAATACCAACTCTTTGATAAAAAAAAAAAAAAAAGTGTGGACCTCAATGTTGAAAACTTTTTAACCCTTACTTTTCCCAACCAAACTATCCTAAACTTAGTAGGATGGAGAAAAAAAATTTGTATAACTAATCTTAATTTGAAATCAAGACTTTTATTGTTGCTGTTTAACTCCTTTATCCTATAGCGTCCAATGACAGCCTCCGGAACAGCCAAAATGTTCAAATAATGCACTCCAGCCTCAATTGGACAAATAATGGCAATTGGCAACAGTTTTGGATTGGGACTGTTACATGGGAAAACATGAGATCATGCATCATTGAATTCTTCTTCTTCTTCTTTGGGATGATATCATCGAATTCCTTCCAGTGTCAAACTCATACAAAGCCCAACCTCGGTCAGAGAGAGAATCACAAAATCATAATAGTTTACAGAAGGTAACCAGTCCACATCAACCCTTTGGAATTCAAAGTTGTGGAAGAGTTGAATCTCTCTCTCTCTCTCTCTCTCTCTCTCTCTTTCTCTCTCTTTCTCAGTCTCACTCCTGGGCCCTTACTGTAATCCACACTTGGGACATCTCATGTGCAGTTACTGGCGTTCCAATTGAATTTCACCCATGCAACCTAAACACAGCCGTTAGAACTTGGATAAAAGAACTCTGATAATTTATGCAACTGAGCTTTAGATGCTTTCACTTTTCCTTTTTGGCTCCCATTGGGAGTTTACACAAAACTCCAATCCCTTCCCTCCCCTCTCCTTTTCTTGAACAAAAGAACAAAGGAGGCAGACCACGATTCGAATCGATAGCAACATTCAATTCTTTTCAGAACGAAACTTAGATGCGATACATCACGTACATGCCTATAAATCCCATTTCTATTTTTTTTTCATTCCTTTTCTTTCTATTATCATTTAGTACTTACATAAGGGCTAATAGATGATGCTGAAAAAATGAAAAGAGATAGATGAAATCGATGAACATACACATAATGCACCATAGCTAACTTCCATTCTTCCCTTAATTCAATCTATTAGCCCTTTACTCCTTAAATAAAGCATTATCCCCCACCAAACTTCCTTTAATTGCAATGATTAAAGCTACTTAATTATAATTACTGACACCCTAATAAAGTATATAATAATAATAAAAAAAGAAGCACCCCCCATAATTCCAAACCAATATATACCAATCAATTACCCTTTGAATACCATTTTTCCTTTGTAAACAAAAAATTTAACACCAATTAAACACCAGTTACCCTGATCAAGGACAGAAATTAAGCCCAATTATAGCAACAAAAACAAAGCACGATTTATTTGACAAAAAATTCATCAATGATAACAAGAAAAAGGCTCATTTACAGCCCAAAAAAAAAATAAATCATTTTTTGACATAAATAACATAAAAAACTAGATCACAACAACATTAGAGCAAGAACAGCAGCAAGAGTCAGAGAATCAATAGTTCAACAGAAATTCATGAAAGATTAACACAAAGAAGCTCAACTATAGAGGGGGGAAAGTTTTTTTTGGTTAATGACACAAATAACATATAAAATATGTTTACAAAAACATTACAACAACAGCAACAATGATAGCAGCATCAATTATTTATATAGTTTTGAAGAGAACAACAACATCGCATACCAAATTAATCTCTCTCTCTCTATCTCTTTCTAAAAAGAAGCTGCTTTTTTTTTTTTTTAATCAAAGGAACGGAGAGAAGAGAGAGAGAGAGAGAGAGAGAGAGAGCTAGCGCCGGCAGCGGGTGATGGCAGAGCAGCCGCGGGAGTAGGGGTTGGCCTGGGCGCCGGGGCGGCAGTTGTAGTAAGAGGCGCCGCGGCGGGAGCAGGGGACGCTGCCGCGCTTGAGGGAGTTGTAGGAGATGTAGTTGGAGGTGGCCAGGATGCGGCGGGCCACCTCGGAGCTCAGATCGAACTCCTCCCCAGCGAGGCACTCCGCTATCGTCCCCTGGCACGACGACAGCCCCGGGATCGAGCTCAAAGGCACCCCGTCTTCCCCCACTCCGCCGCCGGAGTCGGAGGCCTCGGCGGCGAGGAGGAGGAAGAGGGAGAAGGAGAGAAGAAGGAAGGGAAGTCCCGCTCCTCTCGCCATGGAGTGGTGGCGGCGCCGAATGCCGATGAGTTGCTTGTTTTAATTCCTCCCTATCTTTTTAATCCCCCTCCCGTCTGAACAATGACCAGAGAGAGAGAGAGAGAGAGAGAGAGAGGAATGGAGGGGCAAGAGATGGAGAGGGAGAGGAGGGTATTTTTCTAGGGGTTGGTTTGGAATAAATTGGGCTTGGTGTTGTGGGAGAATTACAAGGGGTGACATTTGGCTTGGGTGACAATAGCACAAGGGTGAAGGGCTGACGAGTTTCTAATTGCTATCTTCTTTTCTTGTTGTTTTCTTCTCCGTGTTTGTACCTTGCACAATTGTACTAGCTATTGAATAATTTCAGTGACCGTTACCTGTTTACATTTCTCTTTACACTTGGTCCTCTAATTTCACCGGTCCTCCTTGTTTTCTTCCCCATGTTCCATTAGTTTTGGAAAATATTTGGTGAAGGTTCTTTTTATATTGATTGATATATGAGATGCATTCCAATTATATCACTCAATTAGATATCACTTTATTTCCTACAATTCAATCAATCTCATGTAATTCAACTATATATTGCAATTTAGTTATCTATAATTAAAAATTACAAATATAATTGTTTGATGTTGAAAGAGACATAGTTACACCGCAATTTCTATTATAGTATAATATCTATCACATTATTGTCATGATTATAAGAGAAAATATTAAATACAAGAATTTGGTATTTGATGTATGCATTATAATAACTAATAACTAGTACAATTATAATAATCACTTAATATTATATATAAATCACAATATTAATGCAATTTTTTAATATTATAGTGCGATGATTAATATTACAATATTCTAGTAACAATAGTATTATTATCATAATATAATATTAGACATCCCCTGGCCTCAGTGACTTGTCAAAGAGGTAAATTGAACCTGCCCTTGGTGTCTTTGTGGGGATAAAATTGCTTTAAGTTTTAGATGGTATTTAGATGGCTGGTTATGTTATTATATCTAATGGTAGACTAATTAAGAATAGCTTCTAAAAGGTAAAACTTTGAAGGAAAGAATAATCTATAACCAATGCAACTAAGATTCCTGTACATCAAACACCTGATCAATATCAGCGACTAGAGGGAAAAAAGAATAAAATGTACATAATTATATAATTATTTAAATACTGTTAACTTTGGAAGGAAGACAAAGGAGAAGTAGTTGGCTTTGTTCCAAGTTGCAACATCTTGCGAGAATATTACTTGTTTTTGAAAAAAGCAGTGGGAGTAGAGGATTTGCAAAAATTTATCAGCCAACAATGCAAAGGAGGTGGGGGGAGGATAATCCACCAGTTTTCATGCATTGTAATCGTAACCATATGCCACTTGACTTTAATAAATCAAGTTCTTCATCCAATACCAAACTTCATGATTATTACCACCAATCTTCATAATTATGATTCATTTTATGCAACTTTCAGCATGCATCCATTCATATTGTCATCCTTTGACAAAATTTGTGACAACTAAAATTTATATGCAAAAATCATTCCCTTTTTTTTTTTTTTTTTGGATTTTTTTCTCCACTTAAGAATGAGTGGCTTCCTTTGAGGGCAAAAAAAAGAATGGTCATTAAAATACACTTTGAACCCTTGGTCTTGGAGGTTGTAAATAAGAGTGATAAAATTGGATATGATACGTAAACATCACTCGAATCCGATATGAAATAAGTGAATTTATATTGATCTTAAATGGGTTCATGTTGTAATTATGTTGACATAATTATGATACGAAATAATTATATTATGTTACGTATTGACCCATCAAATCAAAAATAATATGATTAGAATCCATTTAATTAATGCTTTTTTGGCCTTCTCTTTTTTTTTCTTTTTATATAAAGAGTACTTAATATATATTATGAAAAAAAAAAGGTTACTTTTATCTTGTTAAATAAGTCATATTAAGTTGGCCATATCAATTCGTGTTAAGTGAATATTAAGCAAGTCATGTTGTGTTAATCTAACATGATCTGCTTATTAAATGAGTTATACGTGTTATATCGTGTTATCTATTTAATAATTAAATTATATTCATATTTGGATTTATGATACGATTAATTAATTATATTATCTTCATGTCAACCCATATAATATTATACCTTAGCTTTGACACAATATGAACACAACATGGTAATAGGAATTGTTACCTCTAATCATAAATTATATCTAACAATACCAGGGAATCAAGTTATTGGATTTGCAAAACTCTTGAACACAAAAAATAATCTGATTTGAAGATCTTTAGCTTATACATTAAGTGATTTAAAAATAGACAGTTTAGATAATATGAAACAATATAATTTTTTTATCATCTCATAAAAAAGGTTAAGAATCTCAAACTACATGACTTCTAGTTCAAAAATCTTAAAAGTAATAGACCATAATCAATAGCTCAATTCATCAAAGTGAAATTCTCATCATCTAAATTTAAATTAATCAAATTCAAGTAAAAATCCATTTCATATATATATATATCGGTGTATTGAAGCATGGATGATAATTATAATGCAAGTGATTCTTCTCTTTTTAATGAAAAAATAAAATAAAAAAATTTAGTTGATGGTGCCATATGAAAATCTACTTCCATGAAAATGGAGAATTCTCCTTAAAAACTTGAGTTGCAGAGGATTCGCTACCTTAAAAACCCCTGTCCATGAAAAACCCAATGCCACACATTCGCTACCTTAGAAACCCCTATCCATGAAAAATCCTATGCCACACAGTGATACCGAGTGATCATCGCATCCTTTTGAAGGCCCCACCATGAAGAGTCGATGTCTCCAGCCAATGCCACCCTGAACTCCCATTCCTCTTCCACCCTTCTTATCATAAAGTTTCTTTTCATTATTATTATTCTTAGTCCAAAACCCAATGGACTAAACCCCGCAGCATTCTTTCCTCTATTCCTCTGCTTCCCATATGCCGCCATTCTCGGCTTGCCTACGCTCATGTCATGCAGCCCACCAACTATTGGACCAAAAAATATGTGCCTTGACTTCAAAACGTACGTTTAGTTATGTCCACATTCAGAAGGAAAGATAGCACTGAAAGATTCCACAGGTAATGCTTCTACTTTCCATATCCTGTTCCTGATGATTAATTGTTTGGGTTGGTAAATGCTGTATCAATGATATTATTAAGAAAGACCGGCAACCAAATCTTTGTGAGAGGATTTAGCTTAGATAGTCATTGTCTCTTTTAATAAATAAATATTCCACCGGCCTAGCTGATGGCAAACCAGATTAACAAGAGTGATAAAATTTTTGGTGGTCTTCTTATGTTCAATTGCGAGCTTAAAGTAAGGGGTGAAAAGATCACAGGCTAGCAAAGTTACCACACTAACTTTCATGCATGGCTCCCTCATCACTTGATTGGCTTTCAGCAGAAGTTTATAAGAGTGGAAGGTGGCAAAATGTAAGACTGATGGGATACATATTTGCTTGATCTCCGATGATCCTTGAGACTAGATCCTAATTCCTTGCCAAAAATTTCAATGATCCTCAGTGATTTTCAGATCAACGCATACAATTGATTTCACAGAAAAAATGGATGAATAATTCGCAACTCATGAAGTTAGAGAGGAGAAAAATTGGACTGGAACAATACATTTCCTGGAAAGAAGATGGAGTAGATATTGATGCAATTAAAAAATATGTAGACATAACACAATCTTTGGTTCACACGGTTCCAACCAAGCAAAAGCATCATCAACCAAAAACATTGATCTCAACAAATCATGAGATTAGTACAAAAAAATTTGAAAAGTTGGTCAATTGAGCATATGTATTATACTCATAGATACAATTCTGATGTAAACTTCCAGCCCTCCAAGTTCCAGAAGTCTGTTGTGGTCTTCTCCATAAAATAATTGCATCAAATAAGAGCTGCCCAACCCTCAAGCGTTGGTTGATAAATTGTTAAGTAAGAATGAGAAGAATAAGTTTTCTTAACATTACTGAAGCCCCATGATTAGTAGCCACCAACTAGCCTGCATCACCATTTAAAAACCAACTTACAACCCACAAGATTGAAATCTTCTAGTTGTTCTAGCTTCCAGTCTCCAATCTTGCTAAAAAAAAAATAATAATGAATGGTAGCTCCTCGACGAACTGCTGCTAATCAGGCATGCCATGCAGAAAGAAAATAGTATATGAAAATGGTTTGGAAGTGTTCTTCTATACTCAAAGCATGAGGTTTAGACTGCAGCATTTGTGAAAGAATTTTAACATTGTGTTTCGATAATTAAATTAATCCATCATCCAGGTGTCATCCATTCAGTGTTCTAAGTTCATTCAGAATTGGAACCATGCGTTCTCTTTCAACATCAAATTGCAGTTCTCAATTCAGCAACTTCGATTCAAAACAAAGCACTCATCAGTTTCCTAATTGATAACACAGCAAGCATTAGTTTGCTTCCTTGCCAGTTAATATGAAATTTCAACCACAGAACAAGCATGATCAAGTCATGAAAATGATCATACCTTTGTCATCAGATGATAAGTTCTTGACCAACTCTTATACGGGAAGCCTAAAAGCCATCCTATAGCATGCTCTACGTATAAGAAGGAATGGAGCTTTGCTCTGTTCTGGTTCTTTGGTCATGCATTTATATTTCATTTCCTTCATATGTAATTAATAATGTAAACTTTTAACATAGTAAAAGTCGTTGCACTAACATTAGATACTGATAAAAAAAAAATTATCTACCTCATTAACGAATTTTAAAATAGTCAAGAAGCATTTGGCATATGGCCAATCAACAACAAATAAAATTAGTTTCAGTATTTATATATGGATTATAACAAGTTCAAAAGTCCCTGTTACGGTTAGTCCTACTGACTAATAGACTTTTGTTCATCCCTAGGAAAATTAAGAGTACCAGATTCCTAAAACTGCTGCAGCTCCAGTTCCTCTAACTTTCTCTCTATAAGCCAATAGTGTCTGATTTTATCACACATCAACCTCAAAATTATCTTATCATGTATTCAATCCCAATCTGCTGTCCCATATATCAATACACACAACATATGGGCCTTGATATTATCTCATAAATTTTCTCTTTTAAGTTCCAAAGACATGTAGTTCAGGCAGCACAATGGACTAGGGAGAGGGTTAGGAACTTGGGATAACCTGAGATTAGATATCAATCCAATATCATAGGGTCTGCTTCTTTTGGTTCTAAGTGTTAGTAAGGTTGATTCTGGGTTCCAAAACTCTGGAACCAACCCACTTCAGGTTGGTTCTCGATTTAAAGGATTAATTCTTTAGTTATCGGAAATTAAGAGATCTTAAGAATTAAATTAGTCAATGGATACAATATATATCTTTTTTATTTAATATAACTATGACAAGAAATTTTAATCATTAGATTTCAAATATGTATCAAAGAAAAAAAAGAAAAAAAAATAGTTTTACTTGGATCCAATCCAAAACTAAACCGATCTAATCAAATTGGTTTTAAATCAATTTCGAATATTTAGAATCTTGAGCTGCCTGCAATGTAGACGCATGAAAGGAAAGATTGTTTCAAATGCTCAATATAGAAAATGCTAGTTAGTTTTCAATATTTGTTTAGAAAAAGTTGATAGAGAAGGATAACAGAAGTGAAGCAATTCTATCATTAAAAGCTTGAATCAAATCCTTTCCCATATCACTTTGAAACAATAAAATTTTATTAATATCCTGCATATTTTCATTCTCCAATAACTTTTGGAATAACAATCTAGTTTACAGGCAGAGCAATATGGGACTAGGAGTCTATGCAACTCGCCATCATAACTTTTGAGTCCACTAATTGCACATAGAGCTTCAGCAACGTTCCGCATCATGCCATATAATATCTATATAAAAATAGACAATTGTTACAAAAGCTATCACCATGCGTTGCATTTCACTGCTCTCTTTCCTCTTTATGCCACTAAACAGAGCCAGCCCTTGATTTCTCGCATGGAAAAACAAAGCATTCAACGCTCAGCCACATTGTACGTTTCACAGAGCATTCAAAGCACTCAATTAATTTGATGGCGAAAAACTCTCTCTCAAATTTACCCCTCCATCTTCCACGGTAATAAATGTCAAAGCTAAAAACAATCATCCAACGCCTGAGAATGTCATTACTAATATATATATATATATATATATATATATATTCTTAGAGAATAGATGCGACTTGAAAGAGGTTCCCTCAGGTCTAGGAGACGTAAACGCGGAAGATCGGGGGATTAACGCCATGGTAGATGGAATGGACAGCTGGATTTCATACGTCCGGCGAGAAGGGGACGTGAGAGCCACCGAGATCCAATGCAAGGCCGGGCATCATAGGTCTGTGATTCAGCTGGAAGGGATGGGGCTTAGATTTTGGAGCTTAGAGATTTCGAATGAATTTGCTGGATGACTGGGTGTATAGTCTTTCATGGATTAGAGATTAGTCATCAGTAATCCTCTTTAGATTAAAATTTGATTATGGTAAACTAAAAAAAAGGAGTCGGGTTTGGTTTTGGGCTTAGTTCGAACCTAGAGCTCGGCTGGGCCAGTCCAGGCCGGGCCGGGCTTGGTTTGGGCTTAGATCCAGACCGGGCCCGAGCTGAGCCAATGCTAATGGAGGTAAGGTGGAGCCCAAGCCTAATCTAAATATATTGAATCTTAATTTATAATCCAATCCGAAGCTAGTCCGAGATCACCAGCGGTGCTGGTGGTGGCGGAGGTTGCAGCTTCATCTTTGGACCAGTGTTTAAGGCTTTGGGAGGAGGCTATGGGAAGGAGGGTGAGGAGAGAAGCGGAGAAGTGGGGCAAAAGTTCAAAGGTAGCTGGTGTTACCCTCAATGTGACACATGTGAAGTATGGGATTCTGTGGGCTGGGAGAGGGGTTGCCAACAATGTGAATATAATATATCTGGGCCAATCTTATCTTGTTGTCTGGTGCCTGGTGGGTTCTTTCTTTGTGTTTAGGTTATGTTGGTTAGAATTGACCCGGGTTCGCCTTGTTCTTATGAGGCAACGTAACCAAGTTACATGGCAAGCGTTCACTGGACCTGAGACTGGGTCGCTAAGTCATTAGCGATGCCCCAACGAAGGGCCACCACTCTTAGGATGTCTAATTTTTGAGAATATTTTTTATATTTTATTTTTTTATTTATATTATTTCAAAATAATTTTTATTTTCTATATTTTGATCTCTAAAAAAAATGTTTGATTAAAGAAAAAATATTTTTTATTATTTTTTTATTATAAGTAATATTTTTTAAAAGAATAGGTAATAAAAATTAAAAGAAATATTGTCAACTCTTATGTTTTTAAGTATTCTATTATTTATTTTTCACTTTCTCTTTAGGAAGCAATGAAAATATTTTTAAATTATTTTTAATTTTTAATTATTTTAAAGTTATATTTTTTAAAAAATATTTTTATTTTTATTCATCAAGCATATTTCTAAAATTATTTGTTATTTTTATGTAAATAAAAATATAAAATAGGATAGTTTTGAAAAAACAAACACACCCTAAGGTTTATTTAGTTGTGGAACATGTCTTTTGTTTACCACCTTCAGTTTTCTTCTTCATTTTTAGTTTTTTTTAATCTAATAGAAAAATTAAAAAATGAGTTAGCTTATTGAAAATGAAAATCTATTTTTTAATTTAAAAAATAGAAAAGGGTTGTGAAAGATGGTAGATGGTGAAGGATAATGACAATAATGGCCCATAGTGTAGATATGATGGTATGGTATGAGAAGAAAGTATGATGACAGTGGTAGCGGTAATAGTGGGTGATGGTGGGTAGTGATGGATGGGGGCAATGGTGGTAGAGCTGTCAAATAGGCAGTCCTTGCCTAGTAAAGCCTTGTGTAAGTTGCAATCCATCGGCCTATCATATCAGGCTAACTTGGCATGGCCGATAGACCCGCGATCCAATGAGCTCAGGCCATGCTTGGCTTATCGTGCCATCCACCAACATGGCTTAGCTTTTTTAAAAAAAATATTTTTTACATATTAGCCAGTCCATTTGTGCCATACCTGCCATGCATGACCTATTTGTGTTGTGTCATGCCTATTTGATTTATATCGGACCATATCGTGGTTGGCCTATTCTTGCCAACCTATGGGCCATGCCATGCTACCTTACGGGTCATGCCATTATGTCGGTATGGCCCATGGGCTGGTAGGGAACTTCGTAGGGCTCAAGGGTCATGTTGTGCTTGGCACGACCTACTTCATGCTAAGCCAAGTTGTGCCATGGGCCATTCAGCCCGTTTTGGCACCTTTAAGAGGTGGCGAATGGCATAAGTATGACGATAATGGTGGTGAACGGTGAAGATATGATGATAGTGATGATGGTGGGTGGTGGTTGTAGTAGTGGTTAATGGTGAAGGTACGATGATGATGATGATGGTGATGGTGGTAATGGATTGTTGGTATAGTTGAGATATGATGGTGGTAGTGGCGGTGCTTATTATAGGTGGTGGAGGTGTCGTGGCGGTGGGGGTTGATGGTGTGGTGGAAGTTAGTAATAAAGGATAAATGGTAAAGGTATAGTGGTAGATAGCATAGGTATAGTGATGGTGGCTGATGGAGATATAATGGTCGTGATGGTGATGGTTGAAGCAGCTAATGGAGATATGGTGGTGGTGGAGCATGGTGAATATAATGAAAATATGGTTGTAGAGCATGGCGAAGGATGGTGGTGACAGTTGTGACATTAGTAGTAGATGATGGCGGTATGGTAGTGATGGATAGTAGAGGTACGGTGGTGATAATTGATGAATGGTGGTTAGGGGTGAAGGTGATAGTGGATGATGAAGGTATAATGAAGAAAAACATGAAGAAAATAGCTCTTCATTTTGAAAGAAAAATAATAAAAATAATTTAAAGATATTGTTCAGACATATTGTACATTTAAAAAACTAAAATATTTAATTTTTTATTTTTAATTTAAAAAATATTATATTTCAACATAAAATTTTATTTTTTATTTTTTATAAAAAAATTAAAAATTTCTTCTAGTTTTTCGCAAGCGAATAACGTTTAAGAGGTTAGATCTCTATCTTTTCTGAGACTCCATCTCTTGGAAGGAGAACAGATCGAAAAGATTATTCTAGCTGTCTGACACCATCTTTCGAACCATTTCGATGTAAACGGACTCTCTTTCATATTCCTATTTGATTGGTGATCGCAAGCAGCTTGTCTATTAGACAGCCTTCTCAGTTTGATTCAATGTTTAATCTAGAATACTAGCTGCAAAATTATAATGACTGCTCCCGCTATTCTATAATATAAATTTAGAACAAAATTTTATTTTCAATCTTAAAACTATCACTCTAAATTTATTTTGATCTTCATAATTTTAATTATTATAATTTAATTCTTTATATTTTAAAATATTATATTCTTAACGTTCTGTTATACAGAATTAGTTAAGATTGATGAAATAATTAATGTGTCATCCTAACAACTAGTTTGCATATTTGCATCAGAATAATATATTAGTTATTCCATTAATTTTAATTGATCCATATAAATGAGATATTACGAATACAATATTTTTAAAATATAAAGGACTAAACTATACAAATTGAAAGTTTAAGAATCAAAATGAATTTTTAAGTGAAAGTTTGAGGATTAAAAGTATATTCTATTCTGAATTCAAAACACAAGGAAAGCTTAAAAAGGAAAAGAATGGTGAATCGTGGCTTGAACAAATAAAAATATTTTTTGAAATTAACTTTTATATTTTATTATAAAGAAAGATTTAATATGTTATAAGATAGAATAATCATAGCATTAAAAAAAACAGTAACTATTCTAAAGATAAAAGTAAAAATGAAAAAATTAAGTAGTAGTTAGATAGGATAAAAATAAAAAGATATATGTTGATAGAATAAGTAATCCCTCCTTCAACGAAATTAGCTATTTTGTAGAATAAAATTTTGTCTTATCTCCAAGAAAAGCAAACATGAAAAGAATCAGAAAAACTCTATTCTCTTCTAATCTGATGCATCGAATATATCCTTAAATTGAATGAAAATATTAGAGCCCTAAAATGAGCATCACCGTATATTTGTATGACGATCATCCACTCCTCTTCATATGAATTTTTCTACTATAAAATTATATCTTATACACAATTAAAGACTTCTTTATTCCACATCTCAATCGAAATATCATATTCATCCTTAACCACACTAGTTAAAAACCAATCTTTATGGCCAAACTATTTCAAACAATTTCCTCTTGGTAATAAGTGATGTTTGGTTAATAATTCTTTAGCGAGTCCACATCACCCCTTTAGAATTCAAGGTTGTGGAAGAGATGCTTGGGATTGCGGACTCCAAAGAGCCCCATTAATTCAATCCATTAGCCCTTTGCATTATTCCCCACCAAATTCACTTTAATTGCAATAATTAAAGCTACTTAATTATAATTACTGACACCCCTGTAAACCCCTATAAAGTATATAATAAAAAATAGAAGTATCCCCATAATTCCAAACCAATAAATACCAACCAATTACCCTAATCATAATTTTTTGAAGAACATTTTGCCTTTGTAAACAGAAAATTTAACATTTAGACACCAATTACCCTAATTAAAAACAGAAAATAAGCTCAATGATAAATAAAATGATTTCCTTGTAGCAGCAAAATCAAAAGCACTGTTTATTCGACAAAAATTAATCAAACACAGATAACATAAAAACCTACATTACAGCAACATTAGAGAAAGAACAGCAGCGAGAGCCAGAGAATCAAAAATTCATGAAAGATTAACACAGAGAAGCGCAGCTACAGAGATAGAGGGGAAAAGTTTTGTTCTTTTGTTTTTTTTAACAACACAAATGACATATAAAACATGTTTACGAAAACAATACAACAACAGCAACAATAATAGCAGCAGCATCAATTATTTATATAGTTTTGAAGAGAACAACAACATCACATACCAAACTAATCTCTCCCGCTTTTTCTAAAAAGATGCTGCTTTTCTTTTCTTCTCTCTTTTTAATCAAAGAAACGGAGAACAGAGAGAGAGAGAGAGCGCTAGCTCCGGCATTGGGTGATGGCAGAGCAGCCGCGGGAATAGGGGTTGGCCTGGGCGCCGGGTTGGCAGTTGTAGTAAGAGGCGCCGGCGACGGAGCAGGGGGTGCTGCCTTGCTTGAGGGAGTTGTAGGAGATGTAGTCGGAGGTGGCCAGGATGCGGCGGGACACCTCGGAGCTCAGATCGAACTCCTCCCCACCAAGACACTCCGCTATGGTACCCTGGCACGTCGACAGCCCCGGGATCCAGCTCAAGGGCACCGCGCCTTCCCCCACTCCGCCGCCGGAGTGGGAGGCCGCAGCGGCGGCGGCGACGAGGAGGAGGAGGAGGAGGAGGAGGAGGAGGAGGGAGGGAAGAAGGAAGGGAAGTCCCGCTCTTCTTGCCATGGAATGGTGGTGGCGCCGAATGCCTTTGAGATGATTGCTTTAATTCCTCTCTGATCTCTCTCTCGCTCTCTCTCTCGCCTGAGCAATGGGCAGAGAGAGCGAGAGAGAGGGAAGGGAACGGAGGGGCAAGAAGACAGAGGGAGGGTAGGGCGTTTAAAATGGCTCGGTTGGAACTAATTAGGCTTGGTGTTGTGGGGGAATTACAAGTGGTGACATTTGACTTGGAGGGGAGAGTTGGTGGAAATGGGAAACGGATTTATAATTATAAATAAAAGACTTATTTGATTATCTGTAATTAAAAACTATAAATATAACTACAATTATTTGATTGTTTGATGCTGGTTTCCTATTGGGAAATTCACATTTTTCATTATAGTATAATATTTATCAAATTATATTCATAATTATTTAGTATAAGAATAATTACTATTGCAATTATGTGAACATAAAATAATTTGATATTAGAACAAGTAGACATATTATTTATTGTATGCATTATAATACCTAATAACTATTATAAATTATATATTAGTATGATTACAATAATTACTCTAATTTATGTATAAATTAAATATTACTATTATATTGTAGCATTATGGTAATAATGATTAGTGATTAATACTACAATCATATTATAATATTCTAGTAACAATAGTATTATTATAGTATCAATGTAATGTCCTAATAATATCAAATGAAATGCATTTTATTAGTATTATAATAATATAATATCATAATATCTTATTAGACAATCCTGCAACCTTAGTAACTTGTCAAAGAGGTAAATTAAGCCTGCACTTGATATCTTTGTGGGGATCAAACTTTGTTAAGTTTTAAACAGTGTTTAGGTGGGTGGTTATGACATTATTTCTAATGGTAGACTAATTAAGAATAACTTCTAAAAGGGAACTGCGGACTTTGGAAGGAAGACAAGGTCAAGTAGTTGAAATATTCTTGGCTTTGTTTCAAGTTGCAATATCTATGAAGAAGAAGAAGAAGACAGTCCACCAGTTTTCATGCATTGTAATCATACCCATAAGCCACATGACTTTAATAAATCAAGCTCTTCATCCTTTACAAGCTTCATCATTATTACCACCAATCTTCATAACTATTATTCATTTTCTGCTACTTTTAGCATGAATTCTTTCGTATTGTAATCCTTTGAAAACACTTGTGACAACTAAAATTTGTATGTAAAGATAATTCCCTTTTTTTGACCTTTTTCTCTCCCAAAAAATCAGATCTTTGGTTCTCGTTTCCCAAATACAATGCAATTTTGATAGTCAATTTTCATTTAGGTTATAACATGCAATTGAATGCTTGGGGTACTATAAGTGATCAAGGGATGATGATTCATACCATGGAAGAAAACTTTGCATAAAGTGTGAGATTTTTAAATTATTGAAGAATATTGTTTATTTTTGCCTATCTCTACTTATGTCATATATTTTCATCTTTTTTTTTCCATTGTCAAACCATCAAATTTAAAATATTTAAAACCTCAAATTTTTTAATAAAAGATCACAAATATCAAGTTTAATTAATATGAACATATTTTTGTTAAATGAATAACTTCATTGTCACATATAATCAGTATCTGGTCGAGCTGTTAGATATGCATTTATTGGTTTCAAATTCCAATAAATTTGATCTGAAAAAAAAAAAAAAGAAACGAATTTGAATGCAATTAAATAGTAGGTTCTTAGTTGTTTCCTGCCTTGTTGCAGTTGTCTCAGCCACATCTAGTCTAATCTTGCTGTCTCCTTGCTAACTCACTGGAATCCGAGCACACACACTGTCTATGGTGTTCCAAATTTTTATCATATCCTTAACTTTTAACCAACAAAATTTATGTTTTGAAATAAAAATGAACCAAGCGTGGGTTTACTAGTCCTTCTCTTTTAGCAAGCAATGAACTTAGATATAAATCTAACAATATATAGGCACACACACAAATGTATGCATGCATGTTTGCGCTAGCATACATATAAATTTATAGAAAAAAAGAGAGAGATATGGTAATGGCTATATTAAATTATGAAAATTTTATTTTAATGATCTAATTCATTGGATATGTAAAATTTTTGAATGCTAAAAATCATGTAATTTAAAAATCTTTAACTCATACATCAAATGGTTTAAAAATTAGATAGCTTAAATGATATGAAATAATATATTTTTTAAATGTTAAAAATTTCTTAATTACATAAATTTTAATTAAAGTATTTTACAAGTAGTAAACCATGACCAATAGCTTGAAACAGTAAAGTAGAATTTTCATCATTTAAATTTAAACTTAACTAGTTTTTAAGTAAAGATCCTTTTCAAGTACAACCAAACTCTCTCTCTCTCTCTCTCTCTCTCTCTCTCTCTATATATATATATATATATATATTTATATATATACATTCCTTTATTTAATTTCCCATATGCCGCTAATTTCAGCTGGAGTCCTGCAGCCCACCAACTCGTAGACCAAAATCCAACAACCGTGAGAAAATATATACATTGCCTTCCTGCCTTTCTTTCAAGAACAACTTTCTTAATTAATACCAGTGAAGAAAGATAGCACCGAACGGTTCCGCGGGTAATGCTTCTACTTCCCATATCCTGTTCCTGATGATTAATAGTTTGGGTTGGTAAATGATGTATCAATAATATTATTAAGAAAGACCGACAGCCAAATCTTATTGAGAGGACTTGGCTTAGATAGTCCTTGTCTCTTTTAATAAATAAATATTCCACCGGCCTAGCTTATGGCAAACTTGAATAACAAGATTGATAAAATTTTTGGTTGTCTTCTTATATTCAATTGCAAACTTAAAGTGCCAACAAAATTACCACATTAACTTTCATGCATGGTTTCCTTATCACTTGAGCGGCTTTCAGCAGAAGTTTATAAGAGTGCAAGGTGGCAAAATATAAGACTCATGGGGTACCAGATGCATTCGAAGATAACACCTTCTGAGTTTTCTTCCAACATATTTGCTGATCTCTGACGATCCTTGAGATTGAAGTGTCCAACTCGGAGGACACATTTGAGGCCTAGGCTTATAGCAGCAACATAAAGTTTTTACAGCAAAAATGGATGAATAATTTGCAACTCTATGAAGTTACAGGAGAAAAACTGGACTAGAACAATACATAGACTGGAGACAAGATGGGCAGATATCAATGCAATTAAAATGATTGATATTAGGTGGACTTTTTCTGTAAAATCCATGCATAAATATGTAGTCGTAACACAACCTTTGGTTCACACAGTCCTCACCAAACAAAAGCATCATCAACCAAAAACATTGATCTCAACAAATCATAAGATTAGTACTAAAAATATGAAAAGTTGGTCAGTTGAGCATCTGTACTACATTTCTGATATAAATTTTACAATTTAAAAACCAATGAAGTTGGTGATTGAATCAGACATCCCACAGTCCCACCAGAACGAAAAGAAGAATGATCCCTCCAAGTTCCAGAAGTTTGTTGTGGTCTTCTCCATAAAATAATTGCATCAAATAAGAAGGTGCCGAACCCTCTGTCGGTAAATTGTTATTAGCCACCAACTAATCTGCATCACCATTTAAAAACCAACCTACAACTAACAAGCTTGAAATCTTCTAGTTGTTGTAGCTTCCAGTCCTCAATATTGCTTAAAAATTAATAATGAGTTTGTCTCGTACATGTTCG